>JAGFBZ010000261.1:1200000-2400000 GCA_018398805.1 Hirundichthys speculiger
TGAGTCACGAGTGCCTACTGACAAACTATTTAGTTGCTTTTTTTGTGAGACAAAATTTGCAACAGGGGGACTACTGACAGTACACATCTCTGTACATACTGGAGAAAAGCTGCTCAGCTGCATCATTTGTAAGAGAACATTCAGTTTGGACTCAGAGCTCAAAAGTCATGTGTGTGCTATTGAGTCTTCTCAGAATCATCAAAGCCTAACTGCGGGTCAGACCGATGCAGATAAACTGTTTACCTGTTCACAGTGTGGTGAAGCATTCTCCAGCCGTGAAGATTTAAATGTTCATCTCAGATCTCACACAAGGGGAGACACGTTCAAATGTTCAGTTTGTAATGCATGTTGCAGTGACAGAGACTCATTAATTCAACACATGAGGATCCACACAAGACAAACACAGTTTACCTGCTCCGTTTGTGGTAAAGACTTTGCATGGAGAAGACATCTAACAAAACATATGGAAGTACATAAGAAAAAGAAAAAGGTCTTCAGGTGCAGAATTTGTGCTGCTGAATTTTATACTTACTATCTGTTGTCTAAACATAAACCCATTCACCAGTCATCAGAGCTTCCTCACAGCCAGACTGAGCACGGGGAGGAAAATGTACACATGGAAACAGCAGCTGATCAAGATGACAGTAGAGGACCAGAATCAGCCAGGAAATCAAACCCAGATACATGTTTGAGGCCAGAGTCCAATGTGGAGACTCTAATGTCCTTTAAAGCTGAAGACAATGACTTTTGGATAGAAACCAAAGAGCCCCAGTCAGATTTAATCAATGTTAAACTCAGTGAAGTCTCTGAAAGTGAAACAAAGACAAACATACAAGAGTTCACAGATGGAGAGGTTCCAAGTCAACACACAGCATCCCATGCAGAGCTGCAGATGGAAGTGAAGCAGGAGGGCCCAGAGCCTCCATGGATTAAAGAGGAACCAGAAGAAACTGAGATCCCTGAATTTACATTTCCTCTTTTTCCTGTGAAGACTGAAGAAGATGAAGAGAAACCTCAATTCTCAGAGCTTCATCACTCCCACTCTGAGGAAAACAGAGACTCTGTTGAAGAACCAGAGCCAGATAAGAATGGCAAGACTTCAGACTTTTCTGACCCTGACACTGATGACAGCGACTGTTGGAAACAAAAAAGGAAACCTAATTCAGGTGCCAACTCTGAAAGTGACTCGAACAGAAATCCATTAAGCTGTTCTGAAAAGGCATCAGAGTCTCTACACCCTGAGAGTGATGATAGTGTCGATAGTGACTTTTGGAAAGATGACAGGAAACCACAATCAAGTTTAAACTCATTGAAACACGAGGTTTCAGAAATTGGAGTGAAATATGTAACTGACTTGAAACCATATAGCTGTATTCAGTGCAGTAAAGCATTTCGCTACAGTTCCTACTTGAAGATTCACATGAGACAGCACACGGAAAAGTATTTTTGTTCAGTTTGTGGTCATAAATCTACTTCAAGTTCAAATCTGAAGGTTCACATGAGAACTCACACAGGAGAAAAACCTTTCAGTTGCGAAATTTGTGATAAAAAATATACTAATAAGGCGAGTCTGCAGTCTCACATGTCTGTCCACACTGCTGAAAGAAAGTACAGTTGTGACGTGTGTAAGAAAAGCTTTGCTTGGTATACAGAGCTGAAATACCACCAGTGTGTGGGTGAGTCTTCACATGAACAAACGTACGAAGAAGACACCGGTATAAATCTGAAACGCCACACATCATACAGCTGAAATAATCTTTATAAGCTGGTTGGACGAGTTGTTTTATGTTGATGGAAATTTTCTAGAACATTTAAAAGTATTAGTTTATTGTTCTCGCAGCTGCTTCTGTGCATTTTATTTGGAAACATTGAACACTGTAATCTTCACACATGAACCTGCTGCAGCTCGACATGCAGAGGAGAATTTTTATTATGCCTGGTGCATCCATTGCATATGAAAATAATTAACATTAAACCATGAAACTTCCTGCATCCACCTCTGCAGCGGTTCATCCTATTTCATCTTTGAGAAACACAAACTTTATTTTGAAAGAAAAGCTTCACATTTGACATGGAATCAAAATTTATTTCCCAATAATGTGTCTGGTTTAAATAAAAACTTGCATCAGCTTTTTTTTTTGTTGTTGTTCATGAAAACATTGTCAATTGCTGTTGCGAAATCATGAGATTTATTGTCTCTTAAGTCTAAACCGTTTAAACAGTTGCTAGTCATTTTATATAGGATATTTAAAACATCTGTTCCATAAAAGCACACTTAAGGTGATTTACATTTGATTAAAAACCCTAAAGGTAAAGACCTTCTTGATAATGTAAGTCAATTCTTTGACCCCCCCCCCCCCCCAGCACAGCTGACTTGTTTTAGTCAATCAACTAGTTGTCTTCACTAAAGGTCTAAACCAGTTCTGTTGATTGAATGAAACAAGTCAGCTGTGCTGCTGCATGGTTGGAACAAAGACCTGCAGCCACACGGCCCTTTCACAGATTAGTTTGACACCCCTGCTATAGAATTTATATATGTATATATATATATATATATATATATATATATATAATCGATTATTTATTGTCATGAATATTCTCTTTTGTATTGAGGTTAAGAAATGATCCAGCAGCTTTGGAAAGTCATCTCAGCCACAAATTATAAATCATCCCTTTAGTCATGAACTGAAATGTAGCAATATTGTACTAGATTGAAATATATCACACTCAAAGGATTCTCACTTTTGGTATACAGTGAAATACAAAAACATAATGAACGTGAATCCATCCCCAGGCAAAAAAAATAAAAAATAAACAAAAAAAAAATCGGAAATCATTGTTTATGGAGGATACTCATTCAACTGTTTATTTTGAAAGAACAAGCATGTTCTCACAGAAGTGCCCCCTGTAGGCTGGTTGAATTGTGCTTGAAGACTTGAATGATGTATGGCAGCACAGGGTAGAGACGCATCATCTACAGCAGGGGTGTCCAAACTCGGTCCTCGAGGGCCGCTGTCCTGGATGTCTTAGAGGTTTTCCTGACACAACACACCTGATTCTAATGAATGAATCATAATCAGCTTGTCATCCAGGTCTGCACAAGTCAGTTAACGACCCATTAATTAGAATCAGGTGTGTGCTGAAGCAGGGAAACATCAAATACATACAGGACAGCGGCCCTTGAGGACTGGAGCTGGACACCCCTGATCTACATTTTGATCCATACCATTAATCCAAAGGCATGCAAAAGTAGCATTGGGATAAAAAGGTATATGTGAACTATCAAGCAAAGCTTTGTCAGTTGAAGGAGGCATCATAACTAAAACGACCTTTGGAAGAAATCAAAAACACTCAAAAAAAAAAAAAAAGCAAGTCACAGATGTCAAATGTTGAGTTGTTAAGTTATACTACTGTTAATTGCTCACTTGAAAAAGCTAAGCTGTTCGCCCAGATTTAAAAACCGTTTGACAGCTGTCTTGACAATCACAGATAATTGATAACCTGTGTTTTTTATGATCATTATTTTCAGCTGTAGGGAGACGATGTTGGTGATGTGTTGTTGCTCTGCATGTTGGGGACAGTACCATGTGCTACAGAAATGCTCTGCATCTCTATGGTCTTCAAACAATACTGGCTTAAAACTACAGCAGGATATGACAAGCTGAACGTGATCAAGTTATAAAATAGTGAAATAAAAGCTCACATAACTATTATTCCAGATAAGAACAAAGTGTAGTAAGATGGTCAGTGCAGATTGAAGGGTCAGCACAAGAAAAACAAGTGAAGACGGTGAACTAAGAGCAAGTGCATTCTAACCTTGTTAATCAAATGTATTGTAAAGTAAAAATTATTTGATTGTGCTAAAGGTTGGTTGTTTGTCCACCGAGTGTCATTCGGAAGTGAGGTTGAGATGAGCTCCATGTTGCTGTTCTTCTCTTGAGCTCTATTTTCTCCAGCAAACATCCTTCTGCAGCATCAGCTGACTCTCTCCACTCCACCCTAGTCTGTTTATCTCCTATCCCCTGTGGCCCTGGAGAGACATGACAACAGTCAGATCAACCTGCTGCATCCCTCCTCAGTTTGTTAAACACAGCCTGGCTGCTTCACTCACAACAACAAAAATGTGTACGGTACCTTGCAGCAGAAATGAAGAGCAGCTATCAGCAAGAGCAGAGTCAGCAGCAGGATGACAGCTCTGATGAAAAGAACGACTGGATCTGTTGGAGTCCTAGGATCTGATCAGACACATTTACAGTTATTGCATGAGTGTAATGAATCAAATACTGCAGCGTGGAGCTGGCTCTTCTGTTGTACAGATTACAGATTAAGCCCTAATATAATAATGGTTTTAAAAAGTAAAACTGAAATTACTAAAGTGAGATATTTATATGTGGACATAGATGTGTTTCACAACCTGACATTCGGACATTACAGGAAAACAATAATGACTCCACTACATATTTTAAGATTTATTGATACAATATTAAATTAGATAAAACACGGCACCTTCATCTGTGAGCACTGTTTTATATAAGAGTAAGTTGCATTAAGACATTTGTCACCAAACCCAATCTCTAATGCAGGTGGGCCGTGAGAGGTCATTAAGAATAAACAAATACATTTTAAATCCTCAATCTAAAAAAAAAAAATGATAAAATAAAAAAAATAAATTAAAGTTACTGTTTACTGTAAAGTATTTATGACCTAAAAAATATTTGAAAAATATTTAGAGGTAATAAAACAAACCAGTTGAGTGTTATTCTACTGTCATCTTAACTTAAGATAACAAGTGTCCCTGTATTTGTTGACCTCTTACACTGATATCAGAATGTAGCTTCTAGTCTTGTATGTTGATCACAGTTATGGTTATAGGTTTGGGTGTGAGAGATTGTTCACATTTCAAATTTTCCGTGGTATTCTGAAGTTTGGGAATGGCTGCTCTAATGTATAGAATATTTGAAAAGGATAAACCAAAATATTGTGGAAACAGAAAAATGCCCAGCTCTTTTTGACCCAAAGATTCAGTATGTTATAGGATCCCATTGTGCATGAGGCTGTGATGTTCTGGTGAGTCATTAAAGCATAACTGATGATTTTTGGTCATTTTTCCATATTTTTCATTGAGTCAACAAATTTCATAGAACAAAAAACTATGAAATGATCCAAATGTACATAAATCAAAGCTTTGACCTTTCTCTCCTGATCCACAAACATTCCTCTTTAACATAGATAAACGAATTAATACTTCATTTAAAATATTCATATCGTTCTATTACATTATTGAAAAAAATTAATAAACTTTCCGAAAGTGGCAAATACAGCCACTGCGACAGTTCTATGTTTCTATGTTTCTTACCTGAAACAGTGAGTGGAAGCGGGCAGCTGGTAGAGGAGAAGTTATAATGGAAAATGTACAGTTGATAAACGCAGCTGTAGTTTCCTTGGTGAATGAGCTCCGCAGAAGGATACAAGAAGTGGGCAGAATGATTAACAGCTGGCTGGGTGTAGTTGAATGTTGTACTGGACGAGGTGAAAATGAGCTGGAAGGAACCCCCTGGGTACTGAGGCTGTATAGAGCAACTGACTGCAGCTCGACATGCAGAGGAGAATTTTTATTATGCCTGGTGCATCCATTGCATATGAAAATAATTAACATTAAACCATGAAACTTCCTGCATCCACCTCTGCAGCGGTTCATCCTATTTCATCTTTGAGAAACACAAACTTTATTTTGAAAGAAAAGCTTCACATTCGACATGGAATCAAAATTTATTTCCCAATAATGTGTCTGGTTTAAATAAAAACTTGCATCAGCTTTTTTTTTGTTGTTGTTGTTCATGAAAACATAGTCAATTGCTGTTGCGAAATCATGAGATTTATTGTCTCTTAAGTCTAAACTGTTTAAACAGTTGCTAGTCATTTTATATAGGATATTTAAAACATCTGTTCCATAAAAGCACACTTAAGGTGATTTACATTTGATTAAAAACCCTAAAGGTAAAGACTTTCTTGATAATGTCAGTCAATTCTTTGACCCCCCCCAGCACAGCTGACTTGTTTTAGTCAATCAACTAGTTGTCTTCACTAAAGGTCTAAACCAGTTCTGTTGATTGAATGAAACAAGTCAGCTGTGTTGCTGCATGGTTGGAACAAAGACCTGCAGCCACACGGCCCTTTCACGGATGAGTTTGACACCCCTGCTATAGAATTTATATATATATATATATATATATATCAGCCACAAAGTATAAATCATCCCTTTAGTCATGAACTGAAATGTAGCAATATTGTACTAGATTGAAATATATCACACTCAAAAGATTCTCACTTTTGGTATACAGTGAAATACAAAAACATAATGAACGTGAATCCATCCCCAGGCAAAAAAAAATAAAAATATACTAAAAAAAAATCGGAAATCATTGTTTATGGAGGATACTCATTCAACTGTTTTATTTTGAAAGAACAAGCATGTTCTCACAGAAGTGCCCCCTGTAGGCTGGTTGAATTGTGCTTGAAGACTTGAATGATGTATGGCAGCACAGGGTAGAGACGCATCATCTACAGTTTTATCCATACCATTAATCCAAAGGCATGCAAAAGTAGCATTGGGATAAAAAGGTATATGTGAACTATCAAGCAAAGCTTTGTCAGTTGAAGGAGGCATCATAACTAAAACGACCTTTGGAAGAAATCAAAAACACTCAAAAAAAAAAAAAAAGCAAGTCACAGATGTCAAATGTTGAGTTGTTAAGTTATACTACTGTTAATTGCTCACTTGAAAAAGCTAAGCTGTTCGCCCAGATTTAAAAACCGTTTGACAGCTGTCTTGACAATCACAGATAATTGATAACCTGTGTTTTTTATGATCATTATTTTCAGCTGTAGGGAGACGATGTTGGTGATGTGTTGTTGCTCTGCATGTTGGGGACAGTACCGTGTGTTACAGAAATGCTCTGCATCTCTATGGTCTTCAAACAATACTGGCTTAAAACTACAGCAGGATATGACAAGCTGAACGTGATCAAGTTATAAAATAGTGAAATAAAAGCTCACATAACTATTATTCCAGATAAGAACAAAGTGTAGTAAGATGGTCAGTGCAGATTGAAGGGTCAGCACAAGAAAAACAAGTGAAGACGGTGAACTAAGAGCAAGTGTCACTGTATTTGTTGACCTCTTACACTGATATCAGAATGTAGCTTCTAGTCTTGTATGTTGATCACAGTTATGATTATAGGTTTGGGTGGGTTGCAGAGATTGTTCACATTTCAAATTGGGCCGTGGTATTCTGAAGTTTGGGAATGGCTGCTCTAATGTATAGAATATTTGAAAAGGATAAACCAAAATATTGTGGAAACAGAAAAATGCCCAGCTGTTTTTGACCCAAAGATTCAGTATGTTATAGGATCCCATTGTGCATGAGGCTGTGATGTTCTGGTGAGTCATTAAAGCATAACTGATGATTTTTGGTCATTTTTCCATATTTTTCATTGAGTCAACAAATTTCATAGAGTAAAAAACTATGAAATGATCCAAATGTACATAAATCAAAGCTTTGACCTTTCTCTCCTGATCCACAAACATTCCTCTTTAACATAGATAAACGAATTAATACTTCATTTAAAATATTCATATTGTTCTATTACATTATTGAAAAAAATTAATAATCTTTCCGAAAGTGGCAAATACAGCCACTGCGACAGTTCTGTGTTTCATCTTACCTGAAATAGTGAGTGGAAGCGGGCAGCTGGTAGAGGAGAAGTTATAATGGAAAATGTACAGTTGATAAACGCAGCTGTAGTTTCCTTGGTGAATGAGCTCCGCAGAAGGATACAAGAAGTGGGCAGAATGATTAACAGCTGGCTGGGTGTAGTTGAATGTTGTACTGGACGAGGTGAAAATGAGCTGGAAGGAACCCCCTGGGTACTGAGGCTGTATAGAGCAACTGATGGTGAAGCTGGAGCCCCAGAGCACCCGATTGCCCTCCTTGGGTCCTGCGGAGACTTCGTCAGTGGAGAGGACGGAGATATTCGGCTGAACCAGCAGATCTGTAAACATGGATGTAATGTAAAGTCAGTTCATCAAACCAGCTTCTGTGAGTGAAGAAATGTCTAGGGCAGTGATTCCCAAAGTGTGGGCCGCAGCCCCCTGGTGGGCCGTTGTAGTACTGCAGGTGGGCCGTGAGCGGTCATTAAAAATAAACAAATATGTTTTAAATCCTCGATTTTTTGAAATATGTTTTTAATTACTGTGAAATATTTAATACATGATTTGAAAATATTTAGAAATAATAAAACAAACCAACAGTGTTATTCTACTGTCATCTTAATATGACAAGTGTCACCTTATTTGTTGACCTCTTACATTAGTATTGAAATGTAACTTTTAATCTTGTATGTTGATCACAATTGTGATTAAAGGTTTGAGTGGGCTGCAAAGATTTTTTTACATTTCAAATTGGGCCTTGATATTCTGAAGTTTGAGAATGGCTGGTCTAGGGTTTGACCAAAAACTCAGCAGAACGATGACAGACTGAAAACACAAAGACAAAAACCACCTCGTAAGGCCTCCCAAAACCCAAACATAGAGACAGCAGATGAGGCCACTAAGGTGAAAAATCAACACATTGGAAAAAATCCTGTTAAGAATAATGTCACTGGTGAGCTTACTTGAGCAGGTTAGATCCATGATTTGGGAAATGAGATTCAGGTGTTACGCACTCCCTCAGACCAGATCCAGACTGAAGACAGTTCGATCTGACCCTCCACACAGGAATGTCTTTGGCCTCACTTCTCCTTCCTACAGAAACCAAAACTCCACAGCCCACATATCCACAGAAAGCCTCTGCATCTTTCTTGCTCCAGCCATACACATCCACTGGTCTCCAGTCTTTTGCTTTTACCTCCAGCGTACCTGCACAACGACTTGCTTCTCCTACCAATCTGACTGGTTCTGGACAAAAACCACACAATTATCAGTGGAGAAGTGAGTTTGAACAGAAATGAACCAGAATTGCTGCTCCTCTTTTACCTGAGCAGGTGAGTCCAATAGGTTGGCCAGTTGAGCAGTTGTCCTGAGTCAATCCTGAACCCCCACATTCCTGGAGAGCAGATTCATGACCTTCACAATGGAAGTCTTTGGCCCACATGGAAGTTCCCACTTTTCTATAGAGCATCCCCTTGATGGATAAAGGAGCACCACAGCCAAGCTCCCTGCAGGCCACCTCTGCATCCTGTTGGTCAAAGTCAGACTCACACACTGATGACCACTGGGAGTTAGACTGGTTAGTCTTCACCTCCAGTCTGCCTGAACACTGACTGGTCCCGTTCAGGAGCCTGACAAAGTCTGCAGAGACGACAGAAGAAATGGAGAGATTAAAGACAGCAGATCCCAAATGAAAAAAAAGCATTTTAAAAAATGCATACTCAGTATGCATAGTTTATAAGCATTTTAGAACACAGATTAAAACTATTCAAGTGCTGCATATGTGTTTAATATAGTGTTACAGCTGTGATATGCTTCTATTGTTTATCATTTATTTATTTTTCCAATGTGCTTCCCGGTAGCTTGCTTTGATTTGACTCCTCTCTTGGAGCCTACTTATGACATGACGGGCAAAACTCTTTAAAATGTTTTCTTTAATGTACATTTACAAAGAGAAGACTTTGAATCATGATGTTTGTGACAACCCACTATAAATTATGCCATAAAATGTAATGATGGGCTTACCTCGGCAGGTGAGAGCAATGACGCTCAAAGAGAGCCATGGTAAAACACACTCCCTCAGAGCAGATCCAGACCGAAGACAGTCTGATACGATAGCCCACACAGATGTTACTGGGGACTCCCTTCTCTCTACAGACACAGCAGAGCCACAGTCCAGATGTTCACAGATAACAGCTGCTTCCTTCAGGATCAGTTTATAGCCATTAGAAAACACTGGTCTCCAGTCTTCTGCTTTCACTTCCAAGGTTCCAGCGCAGCGACCGGTTCCTCCCACCAACCTGACTGGCTCTGAAAAAAAAAACCACAACATCATTAGAAGAAAAACGTGCATAAGGGGAGAAATGAACCAAAGGTAAAGCTCCTCTTTTACCTGAACAGGTGAGTTCAACAGTTTTATCAGATGAGCAGGTGTCTTGACGTGATCCTGAACTTCCACATTCCTGGAGAGCAGATTCATGACCTTCACAATGGAAGTCTTTGGCCCACATGGAAGTTCCCACTTTTCTATAGAGCATCCCCTTGATGGATAAAGGAGCACCACAGCCAAGCTCCCTACAGACCACCCCTGCATCCCGTTGGTCAAAGTCAGACTCACACACTGATGACCACTGGGAGTTAGACTGGTTAGTCTTCACCTCCAGTCTGCCTGAACACTGACTGGTCCCGTTCAGGAGCCTGACAGAGTCTGCAAAGATAAAAGACATCAAAAATGCAAAATAAAGACAGCAAAAACCAAAGCCTTCTTAATTATGTCACTTTAGTCTAACTGAGTTGCTTCCTCGTATTATAGGTTTATGGTAAGAAAGAAACACGGGGATGCACTAAAATTGCCAAACGAGAAGTCATTTGTTCCTTAATCCAAGGTAATGTCAAACTGTGCACAGCGTGTGGAAGCGCTGGATTCATACATCACACCTCTTGATGAAAGACTCCCTCCTAAAATTGACTTCTAATTCTTTGATCTCAGCTCTCACACCCTTATTTTCTCTTCGCTAAAGTCCTTAAAGGTGGGGTAGGTGTTGTTTTTTTGCAACACTTTTTACAATATTGCCTGAAAACCTTTTTCACATTCTCATTGCACCCACTGAAATAAGATGTTTGCAAACAAAACTAAACATTTTGGTCCAGTCTAGAGGGTAAAATCAGAGGAAAAACTCTGACCAATCAAAATAGTGATCATCACTTTTTTGATTGGCGTCCATCAAATATCAATACACTCCCAGCCACCCCTCCCTCCCCCCCTGTGGTTCATGTAGTTGTGAATCATGTGAAGGCGTGGTTTCGAGGGGTGGGCTGAAGAGGAGGAGGTGGAGCCTTTGGGAGGAGGGAGGGAGTGTATATTTTCAAAATCTCACTTGAGTTGGATTGCTGGAACCGTTTTTCAAACAACACCTACACCAACTTTAATGTGATTTGGAAGTATATGAATACCCTCCATAATAGTGGAGGGTGAAGTATAAATTGAGTTAACAAGGAATAAACACTGGAGAGCTAAAAGGGTGCAAAAGGAATGATATGCCTTTTAAATTATATGGAAATACGACTGTGGAAAAAGCTTACCTAAGCAGGTGAGGTATATAAGTACATTGGAGAGATGCGGTGTTGCACACTTCCTGAAAGCAGATTTAGACCTAAAACAGACAGATTTAATCTTCCACATAGGTCTTTGAACGGATTCCTTTCTTTCTTTGATGGAAACAATGGAGCCACAGTTGAGATATGCACAGGCAACAGCTGCATTCTTCAGGGTCCGCACATGGTTAGCAATAAACACTGCTCTCCAGTCCTCCTGATGTTTGATTTCCAGTATACCTGCACAGGGTCTGTCTCCTCCCACCAGCCTGACCTCTGCAGGCTCTGAAGAAAGACCAGATACTCATAAAAGAAATGAAATTACTTCTAAACATGTGGAAACCTAAAACATATTATACTGCTTGATTCTCAAACCTTATTCTAATTTGTCTATATACCTGTTAGATTGTTTGTTTCTTCAGCCAGGGCTCCTGAGGAGAAAACAACAGAATAACCATTATCAAGATGGCCTTTGATTGGAGTTCATGATCCCAAAGATTGATATTTGTTTTTATAAAACACTTCTTCTCAACTTAGAAGCATCTCAGTGAACTTACTCAGTTCCATCCTCTTACTGCGGAACACACTTACAAAACTGGTTAATGTAATAGATAATCTAATTAAATTTATTTTTTAAATAACCTTTCTATATAATTTGATTCAAAAACAGACTTCTGTCTTCAAGTAAACTGAGGCTGATGCAAACACAGAGGGTTTTTGAGAATCTTTCACTATATCTTGCAAAGGTTTGGGCAACACTTGTCAAAATATGTGTTACTTTAAAGAGCTTAAATTAGTAAAAGGGTGCCTTTATTTCCAAAATGCATAAAGTTGAACATGATTTTAACATTATAAGCAAGATTCCATCCATCCATCCATCCATCCATCCGTTATCCATACCCGTGCAGTACCTATGCAGGGTCACAAGGATCTGCTGGAGCCTATCCCAGCTCTCTTTGGGTGAAAGAAGGGGGTGCACCCTGGACAGGTCGCCAGTCAATCACAGGGTCACATGTATGGAAACTCCATATCATGAAGCTCTCTGTGAACTGTTGTGGAGCTAATCTGAAGGCCACGTGAACTTTGGAGGCCTGTAGTGATTGGCTCTGCAGAAAGTTGGTGACCTCTTCGCACTATGTACTTCAGCATCCGCTGACCCCGCTCCGTCAGTTTACGTGTCCTACCACTTCGTGGCTGAGTTACTGTCGTTCCCAAACACTTCCCATTTCCTTATAATACAGCTGACAGTTGACTGTGGAATATTTAGGAGCGAGGAAATTTCACAACTGGATTTGTTGCCCAGGTGACATCCTATCACAGTTCCACGCTGGAATTCACTGAGCTCCTGAGAGCGACCCATTCTTTCACAGAATGTTTGTAGAAACAGTTTGCATGCTGAGGTGCTTAATTTTATACACCTGTGGCCATGGAAGTGATTGGAACACCTGATTCTGATCAATTTGGATGGGTGGGGAAATACTTTTGGCAATATAGTGTATTTATATATATATATATATCTATATATATATATATATATATATATATATATATATATATATATATATATATATATATGTGTGTTATATATATATATATATATATATATATATATATATATATATATATCTATCTATGTACACAGTCATGGAAAAAATTATTAAACCACCCTTGTTTTCTTCAGTTTCTTGTTCATTTTAATGCCTGGTACAACTAAAGGTATATTTGTTTGGACAAACATAATGATAACCACAAAGATTGCTTATAAAAGTTTTATTTAAGAGCTGATATCTTACCATTTTCCATGGTTTTCTTGATTATAACCTAAATCACTTAAGTTTTCACATCAATAGCTATGGCGTTGTACTGACAAAAACACTGCTTTTATGCGTGCAGTGTTTTCTTTTCTGTCTGTTTTAGTCACATGATGACGTTTACTGGTACCAGGTATTAAAATGAACAAGAAAGTGAAGAAAAAATGGTGGTCTAATAATTTTTTCCATGACTGTATATATGTGTGTGTGTGTGTGTGTGTGTGTGTGTGTGTGTGTGTGTGTGTGTGTGCGTGTGTGTGTGTGTGTATGTGCCAAAATCTAGCAAAGCCTGATATATATACACAATTTAATCTTGCAGCAGGGTGTCAATTTTTTTGTGCAAAAGAGTGAGTGATAGTGAGTGTGTCCTTCACCAGTCCTCTTTGTTGAATCTAACCTGTTTTATTGACTCCTAAAATCTTAGTTCTGTCAGAGAGGACTAAATCACCGACAACGGAGTACAAAAGAACAGATAAATACACTAAACAAGAAGACATAAAACAGACAGTGATGGTGTGGTGTGTGTAATATTTGTGGTGTAGTATGTGTGAGTTGTGTGGTGCATATAGATGAATATGTGGTGGTTTCAGTTGTGATAGTGTTTGTGATAGTGGTTCTGTTTCATTCCCTCCTGACGGCCAGTGGCAGTAAACAAAGTGGATATGTCTTCTCCCACTCTGTGCAGGTCGAGATTTTATGTAAACCAGGGGTGCGCAAACTGTGGTACGTTTATGGCGCTATGGCGCGGGATCGTGTACCACTGGTGGTACGCGAGCGCTCTCCGGTGGTAAACGGGGGAACGTCAGGACTTTCCACATTTTCCTCTTTTTTTTCTATTAAATCGGAAACATACAATGCATTATAAATACATTTTAAATGAAATTCAGGTAACAATAAATAACTACAATAAAGAATAAACATCTCTCCTGTGAATTTAAAGCTAATTGAGATGGCATATATGGCTATTTTTTTAAATTCGTCATCATGGTGGTACTCAGAGAGCTGAACAGTTTCTCAGGTGGTACACAGTATTAAAAGTTTGAGAACCACTGATATAAACAAAGTCCCCTCTGTGACTGGTCGGCTACTGTAGTGCTTTTGGTATAAATACCATGCTGTAGACGACATCCAGTCCATGCTGTAGACGACAATCAGATCTTCTCGAGCCACAAAGGGCCCGAGTGACCTGAGTGACTGGCAGTCATCCAGGAACTCACAGAACCAGTTACCTACGTAACTTACGTTGTCTCCAGTATCCTCCCCCACAGATAAAGCAATGCAGCAGCCAAACACAGAACAGTGAGCAGTGATGTGGCAGTGACCACCACAAGCCCAAACAAGGCATCAAGAAAACAGTAGCGCTACCAGTAGTGCTGTGTGACCCCCATATGGTTGATTCTTCAATTGTGGGACTTTTTCTGTCCCCAGTGTAGATTTTTAAGAAACAAATGTTATTTCAATTTTTAAAAAATAATTTTTGTTAAGGTTAGGTTATAGTAGCTCAATGATGAAATTTTAATACTTTTTCAGTGTTTTGAAAATTCAGATGTGTAAGAATTTGATCATTTTGGGGTTGTCCACAACCCAGAGTTGTTGACATCTGCTCTATGATAAAGTAAGAAAAAGTGCTAAATTTATTAAAACATTATTTTACATTTCTTCATAATAGATTAAGAAGACATTTTTCTTATTTATGTAGTTTAGATTTGTCCAATTTACAATTTATTTTTTGTTTAATATTTCTATCCCTCTTAGATCTGTCATTACCATCACGTTCAATATTTTAGAGACCAATAATTTTTTTACAAACAGTTTAGTTTGTAAAAACTAACAGTTAGTTGCATGTTAATTCTATGTTCCAGGGGAAATAGATATGAGGCAGAAGTGTATTTTTTTATGCCCACATTTGTAAGTAATTTGATGTTTTATACAGCCTGATCTAACAGTATGTTTATTAGGTGTCATTACATCACTATTATTAAAGACATTTTGCTTTATTTACATATATCCAATGTACATTGTATCCTATCTAATCAGCTAGCTTAGCATGTCTAAAACCTAGCTAACATTTTCAGTAAAAAGGGAAAATTGTCATTACTATCACGGGTCATTACCATTACGCAAGTGGCTGTGATGGTAATGACAATAAGTGATGGTAATGAGAGAGAACATGTTGTTAAAATGTCTTTTAAATGCATTTACAAATACTTAGAACCTGATTCTTATAGAGAATGTTTAGCACTTACTGGAATGATGAAGAAAAAAACTTTGCTTGTCATATCATTTTGTATTAAAATCAGTGTTTTGTTTACATTTTTCTGAGACAACTTGGAATAGACCATAACAACATCAAAATAATCATGAAGTACAATCAAAGCTATGCTCAGATCTATGGTCCAGACCAATTTATAAACCATCTGAAATCAAACGACTTCAACACCCCCCCCCCCCCCCCCCCAAAAAAAAAAAAAAAAAAAAAAAAAAAAATATATAATATATATATAAATAAAAAATTGAAGAATCAAACCAAATATGTTTTTTTAGAATGAACTGATCATTTACACATCTGGCTTGTAACTTTAAAAGTCAAGTCCTACCTGAACTCCTGAACTCCTCCACACGCTCTCGACTCTTATCACATGCGCTGTCCTCAATGTGTCCCCTCCAACAGGAAGAGGTAGAGCTCATCCACTGCATCTAACTGGGTTGTCTTTGAATTCAACAGCAAAGCTTCCACATTTAACTTCCTTTGTTGCGTGTTTACCTTTTCTTAATTCCTGTCCCATTGGAGATATCCCTGTTTCTATCCTTATTCTATTTTATTTTCTGTTTCTGAATATTTGCTTCTGTCCTGTCCCCCACTTGACCTCTCTGAATCTGGTTCTGGTGGAGGTCATTGTCCATACTCTGGAGGGGACAAAAAAATCGAACAGAAAATTCCATATAATCTGTTGGTTTCCGTATCTATGTTAGCTTCACTTTCTGCAATAACTTGAAATGATCTCCATTAGTTTATTTTTACTTGGTTTTGCTCATCTTACGCCGATTGTATATACTTCCCAGTTGTCTGAACACTCTGCCAGATTATCATCTTTGTTCACACCAGTCTGTGTCATTCTGTAATAGTTTTGTTCATTTGAGCTAGTTTTGATGGTTAATGGTTGGTGGTTCAATTCCCAGCCCTACCACATCTTGAAGACTCCTTGAGCAAGACACTGAACCTCACACTGCCCCAGACATGTTTAAAGAGTGAGCAGGTTAAAGTGTGAATGAGAAAAACATTTTAAAGCACTTTGAAAAACCTGGACAAGGTTTTCAAATAAACAAGGTGCTAGATGAGTGCCGTTCAAATGAATCAATTAAGCTGAGCTTTCTTTCTTTTTTAATTCATGTTTAATAAAATTTCATCCATTAAAGGCAGAGCTTACTTTCTTTGGATATTTGTTGACCTCTCTGGGCAGCGTTTCTGAGAAATTCACAAACAGCCATCAATTTGATAAGAAATACATTGCAGTGTTTAAATATGTGGTTGCACTATCATGACAACCAGGAAGGACTGAAAGGTTCTTTTCTGATATATGCTTTCCGCATCTTATCAATTCTGCATCCTGTGAGAACACGAGGAGTGTAGAAATGTCCTAAGAGTCAAATGAAAAAAGCCTCATCTAGATTTTTAGTCTAATATAAATGATCTTCTCTTATTTGAAAACAGGTGAAAAGGGTGCTTTGCTTCCTTAGCTTTTCTCCTTGATATATTTTTCAACTGTAAAATGGAAAATTTAGTTTTGAGAAGATTTTCCAAGGTGTTTTTTTTTCTTTTTCCAGTAATCCACCAAGAGTACCATCTGAATAGGATTTAAGGTTTTCTTCCATTTCCTCAACATGAACTTTACCAAAAACACATCTAACTACAAAAATGAACCAACTACTGGATTTTATAGTTGCAGGTACACGATTCTTCCCTCAGTTTCGCCTTATTGACTGAGAAATAAATGTGTGTGTGTGTGTGTGGGGGGGGGGGGGGGGGGGGGGGGGGGGGGGGGGGACAACAAGAAAACACATTAAACAAGGAAATCTTTAGATATTAAAAAAAAGTGTCAGATTGTGGTAAAACATTTACAAATGTTATAAAGAATTGTCTTTAACAGCAGAGAAAAAAAGCATCAAGTTTTAGTGGGGAGTTTTTTGTAACAAGTTTTAATCATTTGATACAGCAAATGAAAAGGACAGTTGTCCAAAGCAGGAGGTTGGTTTTAGGAATGTGTACTGTAGTGTGATAAGAGTCTGAGGATGGCTTGGACTCACAGCTGACTTGGATATGGAGGAGAGTGTCCTCTGAGAGCATTAAAGATAACTGTAAACCAGTGAATACTATGACACATTTGACCGGAGAATAAACCAGACAATGGTGAGTTCTGAATGAAGCATTTGTGACTAGTCAAACAGCAATGATAGATGGCGTCCAATTTATGGACAGTTCCTTTGCATCCATGTCAGTAGATTGCATCCCGATAATCTAATAAAGGAAGGATGATCTTTTCAACATTTATACGTTTGGCAACAGATGCAAATGAGGAGTGATTTCTGTATAGGACAACCAAGTCTTGCTTTGACCTTTGCAACATACTGACATGAGGTGAGGACAGTACATTATCTAACCAACTTTGTTGACTGTAATCTGTTTGATAATGATCCGTCTGTTGTCGTGATGTCTATGGTGGATGAGGGAACCCTGGCCTCTCTGACCAAACCATGCACCTTTACTTTTAGTTAGTTGGTTTTTCTTTTTCTTTTTGTCTTCTTTTTTGGCATTTAAAAACAATTGTAGCTTGATAAAGGTCTGATGAACTCCATAAAAACTATATTTAAGTTACTTAACTTCATCTGAGACTGAAAAATAATTAAATAAATGAAAAATCATAAAGGAAGTGACAGATGAGAATAAAAAGTCAAACTTTATCTTGTCTAACCATAATTTTAACATATTGTTTAAATGCTAACTAGTAAGCTAAAAAAAAAAAAAAGGAAAACTGTTTTTTTTTTTTTTTTAAATGAAGGGAACACTTGATTCACACATCAGAAAACACAAGAGGCCCCATCAATGGTCAGAGGTCTAAATAACCATCACCAGACTGATATGCTTGAGGTTGAATCAACTTGATGTTATACTATGAAGATAAAGTGTATATTTATATTTAATGGTATATTTAAAGCCACAAAAGCCAAATATGTTCATTTTAAACACTTTATTTAACTATGATATAAAAATTCTCTGATGCCAATACCGTCCTGACTTATCTTTTAATTAAAATTTTAAATTAACATCAAATAAAAAATTAAATACTTGAATGTCCAGGCATTAATCTTAAAAGTGCTGCCACAAATATACAAACTACAAGAGGCATTTATATTTTGATGCCTGATCACACTGGGGGTCCAAAAATCTTCCATAAAGCTGATTGCCTGCACTTATTTCAGCTCTCATGAAATATGATCAGTTTTATGCTACTTGGAGAGAGCAGTTTTGAAATGTACTTCCAACCTGGGAAACTGTATTGTGACTAGATATTTAATAATGGCACAAAAACTGACATTTTCAACGACTGATATCAGATGGTCATCTAGGACAATAAATGATAAATTCATGTCCATCACTGCTCTAGATCTCTTTCTTGAGGGAATTTCTCATTTCTGAAACATAAGCTCTAGTTTCCTGCTAAAGTACGTCTCACTTTCCCTTTGACTTGACAACCTCTGGGTTTTTCATGTGATCTTTAACTGATTATTAAGTTTATAATGCATTATGCTGATGCATGAATGGGCATGCTGAGGTTTTCCTGATGGGACATTCCAGCCAAAAACCATATTGGCAATGCTAGACAGCTAGCTCACAAGCCACTGCTTCTCCATGTTGCAACTCAAAGAAAGAAGTTTTAAGGCAGTATTGTGTTACCTCCTGTTTTGGTTTTCAGAGTACCTAAGAAGAACTGGGATTCTGTTTATAACAATTATGTAATATCAGATGCTATAGTCATTAGTAGCCGCAGATCCTGATAGCCTTTCTTTCAGCAAAATCAGCGACTAATTTCAAACAGTGAAATCAGATCAAGTATAAAATCACTGATCCACCATAATATAAGATATATATTTGAGGCAAAATATACATGTTGAACAATAAAACATGACTTGAAATGAATAGAGGAAAAACTATCTATTTGAGACATTTAAAATATTAGAAAATGTTTTTTGAATTCACTCTAATATAAAGAAAGGCCATCTCAACGAGGTTAACTGGAGTGGCTTAAGTTTCAGCTTTCTGGGCATTTGCACTGCAAGCAGCAGGCGCAACTTAAACCAGCTTATATTTTCATTATGCTCCTTCAGGTTCAAATGTAGGAGTCATGTAATGAATGTGATGAATATGTAATGAATATGAGATAAGGTTCAAAAGAAAAAAAAAACAGATTGAGAGAAAACAGGATCAACTCTCTGCTACAGAGACCAAAGAACACTTAACCTACGTCTTAATTCTCAAAGTAGAGAGGGGTATCAAAAAATTAAAAAACCTCAACAAAACATTAAATAACTAGTGTTTTTTTTTTTTTTACACTTGCTTTAAACAGTCACACTGTTAAGTGTCATATACTAAGCAATGGCTAAAGCTCACACATTGAATATCGCACCATAATCTGAATAAATGTTTCCTTGTCCAACTTGTTTCATGAATGTATTTTTCTGTCAGTCTTTCAAGAAATGTATCTTCAGATTAAATGCATAAAGATTTCCCGCCGACTTTCCAAAAGTCATTTTCATTCTCAGGTTGAGGAGACTTTGAAGCCCTTTCAGAGCACCTAAAGAGATTTTTATTTTTCTGTTAGATTCAGTTTAATTATCAGTTCCAGGGTCAAAACCCATAAATTCTTGTTATTCAGTTCCCCCTACAACGTCTCCATTCTCTTCTGTCCAGCTGTGGTGAAGCTGTAAAGACTGAGATTTGTCCTCATCTTCAGTCTTCACAGTAACAGAACTGAATGTACACTTGATCTCAGCCTCTTTGTGTTTTTCTTTAATCTGAGGAGGCTCTGGGTCCTCCTGCTTCACCTCCCTGTGTAGCCCAGCATGAAAAGCCATATACTGGCTCTGATCTTCTCTATATCCAGGTGTGTGCATGAATCCAGATGGGGGTCCTGGGGAACAAGCAACATGTGGATGTGGCTGGGACAACATTTGCTTCAGCAAGGAAAACCCTTCATGGATGGTGCTGGTTATATTGGAAATATTTTCTGTTATTTTATCTAGTCTCTCCGTGTTTCGTCTCTCTGCTTCCTCCAGCAGGTCCACCATCCGCCTCTTTATTTGGAGGTCTTCCAGTACGGCTGGATCTGCACGCAATCGCCTCTTTAGCCTGTCACCCCTGTGGCTGCTGAGCTTTGCCTTGGGAGAAAACAAAAATCTTATCACAAAATAAGCAGCTTGTTGCTGTTAATGCTCCACATATGGCATATACCATAGATCATAAATAAAATAAAGTGTGCATAACAATAAACAGACTTACTTGAAGCATGTCTCTCCTCGTCTTTACTACTTCTGATGACAGATTCCTGCAAGCGGTCTGTTCGTGGCTTGGTGGATCTAAAGCCACTGAGGACTCCGATGCAGGAGTGGAACAGCGATTGCTGGAGGCCGATGAGTCCTCCGCGTCAACCTGAACATCAGCAGTCTCGATACCGGCCTCTATCGCATGTGCCGCAGGTGATCCGCCCCATATCTTCTTGCACAGCTCGTAGTACAGCAAGATCACGCGTCCATGGCCTCTGCGCCGTCCAGAGTCCACTGCCTGCTTGTATTTGCCCCGAATGGCTTTCAACTTGGAGGTCAGCTGGCCTTTGGAAAGAGCCTCCTTGCTGTGCGGGAACTCCTTCCCTCCTGCCGTTTCGTCCGAAGGGTACTGATTTAGGAAATGCCTCGAAAATGTCGGAGTACTTCGACTGGCACGATTCCCAGTCAACGTCTTCCCGATATTTAGAGGCTTTATAATCTAGCGTGACGCGAAGTAGCAATTCAACTTCGTCGTCAGTCCAGACAAATGTATCTATTCTCTGCCGTGCGTTCGCCATACCTTCCTCTTGTTTACATCATTTCTACTGCTGCGAAGAAGAACGGGGTTGTGCGCATGCGCCTCGCGGTTCCCAAAGCTGCGGATTTCACAAAGTGACACCGCCATCTATTGGCCTGGCAGACACTCCCCGCCAGTTAAACGCGGAGCCTTTTGAAAACATAAATACAAATAAAATAAATAATATACAGCTGTCAGTGTGAAACACGGGGAGGAGAGTGGAGCAGAATGCTATTATAAATGACAGGAGTCATTTATACACTATCAGGACACAGGAGTTTGTGATTTAGAGCCAATCATAAGCAAAATAGGGTGGGTCTTTAAAAGAATTCCGCTTGGAAACCAAAGTTTTTTTTTCTTTTTTTGGTTGAAAACAAAACAACTAGGCCAAAACGCTAGCTAAGTTAATGGATGGATGGATGGTTGGATGGATAAATTATTTTTTTTATATATATATTTTTGTTGTTATTGTCATTATTATTATCATATGTTGTTTTTACATGATATAGTTCAGTGAAAAAGCTGAATAAATGTTATGTTGTTGAAAACTTTTCCGGACATCTGGCCTTCAATGGAGAGTAGATATGAGATATGGACCTTTGAAAAATATGTTTGAGAATCCCTGCTATAGATTAACATCCTTAAAAGAAAATGTATACTATTTGAAAACATTAAGGTAATACTTATGTGTATTTGGCTTGACGGTGTTTTGGTTTGACACAGACTAGACTGTGTTTCAAAGAAGTAAAATATTAGGGATGTTTTCTAGTCTTTTTCTAAAAAACACTGTCCTCAGAATCAGGATCAGAAAAAGCATCACCAGCTTTCGACCTCCAAAATGTCATGGCTGTTTCTGGTCTTCCACAGTCCTCAACTGCTATTTCTGCTTTTTCATCTGTCTTTCTGTTTTCCTCATTTGGGCTGATAAATGCTGTGACCAAGGGGTGTGCAGAGACTTTTGGAGGGGCAGGTGCTCCAAGTATATAACAGACGTATAGAACAATGCTTTAATATAGGGTGTGTTACCATGGGATGTTGCATTTAGCGACAACATGGGGTGTTGTTGGTTCAGACTGCATTTACTGTTGTTGTTCTTGCTGTTTGAGGGCTTATTGATATGAGCCTACAAAGATCAAAACAAATGTTAGGAATATATTAGTGGATTAAAGATTTTTATGGAACCATGACAATATGTAAAGATTCATCAGAGCCAGTGACTTGAAGAAACTGGACAAACGGTTAAAGAAGACTGGTTCTGTTTTAAGGACTGTTCTGGAGCTCATTGTGCAAAGGAGGATACTCCATAAAATGAAAAAAACACAGAAAACCCCAAACATCCTCTTAACAACACAGTGATTCAACAACTTTGTCTTCAGTCAGAGGCTCCTTCAGATCCACTGCAACACAGACTGCTACAGGAGATCCTTCCTGCCCACAGTTAGAACCATCTATAATGAATTTTTGAAGACTTGAATAACTACAACTGCAGAAACAACTAATTTCCTTTCTGAGATTAATACAGTATTCTTCAGTTAAAAATGAATTTCAATTATTGCTCGCAAAAGCGATAGACGTCACATCATTAAGGTCTTAAATAAAGTCCATTTATGAGAACGCGGCATTGAATGAGTTTTACTGTACACATTCGGGATTGTGTTGTTTTGTGTTTGTTCTTCAGTCAAATTATGAAGCAGCTGCTGTAATTCCAGTTTAGCACCAGATGTCACCGTTCCTCCTCCTGGCGAAGCCCCAAAGCTTTGAATCATTTCTGGTACAAAATGAAAGAAAGCCTCAATGTTTCATAAGGCTTCCTTCACCCATCACTCCCTGGTCCTGATCAAGCTGATCAACTGTCCTGTTGCTCATCTACACGGCCTTGCCTTCCTCCATCCTTCTGACGTCTGGTGGAGCTGGGTGCTGTTTTTAAATCTTGTCACTTCAGTCCTCTTAGCAGTTGGTTCTCATTCTGAGCAGTTTGCCAATTTGTTAAAACTTTGTATTGTGCTTTTTGAAGACATTCTGTATGTGCGAAACTTTGTCAGTGACATCTGTAATTGCGTTGTTTCCAAGGACTTGTTTATTCAATTGTTTTGGTTGTCATTTTTGTTACTTTATTTTCCATGTGTTGTATTAATGTCTACTTTAGAAGAAGACAGAGCTACTAATGAAGAGAGAAAACAATTAGTCAATATAACAGTTCACAATCATGCAGATTTGAGACGGTGAAAAAAAGTCTTATGCATTACTATTGTACTCAGTATCTCAACATACTTTTATTGAAGTAAGCTACAATGGGATTCATTTATATCAAGTGCATATTTTTATTACCAATAAATATGTGGACTATTTTCTTGTGTAACTGAATAAAAAAAAAATACAGAAAATATAATCAAGAAATCCCTTTCTATAAAAAGTGGCATTTTCAGAAACCTCTTTTGGGCCAAACACTAGTACAAAATCAAATATGAAGAATAGATACCAATATCAAATTAGTTAAAGGAGAAATCCTCACATCTTAAGAAGCAATTCTGAGGTAATTTTAGCTCTATATTGCCAAATGTATTTGCTCACTCATCCAAATGATCAGAATCAGGTGTTCTAATCACTTCCATGTCCACAGGATTTATGAAATTAAGCACCTAGGCATGCAGACTGTTATTACAAACATTTGTGAAAGAATGGGTCGCTCTCAGGAGCTCAAACCAGAAATGCATTACTTGCAGTGACTGATCATAAAAGTGAGATTGAAGAGTGTTATAATCACTAAGAAAAATGACTTGTACTAACTAAATTTCTTTTAATTTCAGAACAAATAAACATAAAGTTTATCTTGTCTGCAAAAGAAAGTTGGAAACATTTAATACCTTCCTATAAGTAATGTTTGATTTGACTTTAGGAGTATCATTGTGTAAAATGTTTCTCAGGTGTAACTTCACGCTCAAACTATGATGAACCAGCACATTAGCAAAGACTGGATCCACATATTCAGAACTTTGAATTGCTATTGTCAAAACACAAGAAAATGTCTAATAACGTTTATCAGGTTACTTCTTTCTGTAAAGATAATTGAGGAAAAAAAAAATTTTTTTTTTTACATTATTAATCATTGGCTCAAAACAGATCAATTGAATGCAACCTTGTTAAAGGAAGCGCAGATTATGGTTTTTGAGACATTTAAGATAGTACTTGACTCATTTCTCCTCTTTGTGGACTTCCAAATGTTTTGTCAAACTTCCCTTCTGTCTGTATGTTTTACCACATTCTGAGCAGCTAAATGGCTTCTCTCCTGTGTGAATCCTCATGTGCACCTTCAGGTTTCCACTTTCTATGAAACCTTTACTGCACACTGTGCATCTATAAGGTTTCTCCCCAGTGTGGATTTTCATGTGCTTCTGCAAGCAACCATTCCACGAGAAACACTTCCAGCAGACTGGACATCTAAAAGGTTTTTCTCCTGTGTGAGATCTCATGTGTGCTTTCAGCTGTCCCTTAAAGCCAAATCTCTTCCCACACTCAGAGCAGCTGAATGGCTTTTTGCAGATACCACATCCCATACAGTTTATAGGGATTCCACTCTTCTCAATCCCATGGTGAGAACTGAGTGTAGTACCTGCATGTAAATTCCTATCTTGATCAGAGTTCAAAGACAGTTTTGGTCCTCTCACAGAGCTTTTGTTCTCCTCTGTATGGCTGTGATTAAGTTGTGAGGATTGATGAAGACTGCAATTAAATACTGTCTCTCCTCTATGAACTGCCATGTGCATTTTTAAATTCCCCCTTTGTGCATAACTTTTCCCACAAACCGAGCAGCTGAATGGTTTCTCTCCAGTGTGAATCCTCATATGCACCTTCAGATTTCCACTTTCACTAAACATTTTACCACACACTGAGCATCTAAAAGGCTTTTCCCCTGTGTGGATTCTCATATGTTTCTGCAGACGTCCTCTCCACGAAAAGCATTTTCTACAAACAGGACATCTAAAGGGCCTTTCTCCTGTGTGACATCTTCTGTGTAACTTTAAATAACTCATGGAACCAAATTTTTTTCCGCATTCAGAACATCTAAATGAGTTCCAACTATTACATCCAGTATCATTTGGAGCAATTTCTCTATCTACATCTGAATAAGGCTCCTGAGTTGCATTACAAACTTCAACTCTGACTTCAGTTTTTGGTTCTAAGAACTTGGAAGTTCTGTTATCAGTGTCTGATTCAGGAACTTCCCAGTCCTCTTCTTCCAAAACAATTATGTTGTCTTCAGTTTGGCTTTGATAGGGTTGTGGAGACTGAGGTTCATCCTCATCCTCAACTTCACTCTTCACAAGGACAGAACTAAATGTTACACTGCTGATATCAGTCTCCTCCTGTTCCTCTTTAATGTTTAGGTGCACCGGCTCTAGATTTTCCTGGTCTATAACGGACTTCTTCTTCTGCTGCTGCCCAGGAGAAGAATTATCTTTTCCAAACAATAGCTGCTGGACATCTGCAGAAAACACTGAAACAGACATGAAAGAAAAAACAAACAAACAATGTTTTAGCTTAAACAAGTTCAACATAAAACAATTCAAGTAAAAGAATAGCTGCCCCTTCAAAAAGCAAATTCAAATCCACATGCACACAAGCTCCCCTACACCCAGAAATAAGAACAGTGCATCTGTCACTCACTGCTTGCAGTGTTACAGATCTGAGGTATGAAACAGATGGTTGTGTGGATACAGGGCACAGGTTCACTGAGCGGGGAGACTACTTAAGGGCCGTGTATACTCTCGCGACAATGTGTCGCCGTCAGCTTGTCGCAGAGATGCCGCCGTCACTTTTGATTTATACTCGCGCGGTCTCCGCTATGTTATTCCACACCACAGTGCAAGAGGGACAATCACAGACTAGCTAAACTTACTAAACGCGTCTCTTGCATTTTTCCACTTCCTCACCATCTCGGCCGTATCCAGACCCACATTCATCGCTATCTCCCTCCATGAATTACTAGAATATGTGCCGTCTTTGTAGTGTGGAGAACGAAAATCATACAGATGTGGGTACTTTATCACCTCATTTCTTCAATGACGCACTCTTTTCTATGCGGATGTAGAATTGACCAATCAGAGGCCTTCTTTCTCTCCTCTCAGCGACACTGTCTGCGTCAACCTACAATTTTGGGTAGGCGCACCGGAGTGTCTGCGTAGTCTCTGCGTAGGGTGGGGGGGCATCACTGCGCCATCTGCGTAGGTGACGCAGACGACCTGACGTTCGAGTATAAATCAGGCTTTAGTCTTGATACAAGTGAGAGCAGCTATTAACCCTTTAGGTGCCGGAGTTCTTTTAAGAGAATATACAATTTTGATATCAAGATTTCAAAAGGCTCTAATTTGAACGCAGTTTGAGATAAAGGTATACTGTCAATGAGAAAATTGTTCAGTATGACTCAGTCTCTGATGGGAATGAAATTATTCATATAATTATGATGTCACAAGGTGGCGGCCACATTGGAAAATGTTCAATTTTGATATTGAGGTTCAAAAGGCTACTTTAAAGTGGTTTTGAGATAAAAGT
The DNA here is from genome assembly GCA_018398805.1 of Hirundichthys speculiger. NCBI lineage: Eukaryota > Metazoa > Chordata > Actinopteri > Beloniformes > Exocoetidae > Hirundichthys > Hirundichthys speculiger. The sequence continues at coordinate 1,226,779 of JAGFBZ010000261.1, forward strand.
ATACTGTAAATGAGAAATATCTTCAGTATGAACCAAAATTTGGAATGGAAGTAGATTTGTCATCTAATTTGATTATTGTGACATCACCTACCCAAACCTGCCCAGTAGTCCTCAATTTCAGATTTTTCCTCAAGCCCCATGCACAATGAAAGCTTTCATTTCAGGGACAATCACATCATAAAGTTATGAAATCTGGAGTTTGGTTTCAACATTTCCCTTTCAAAGAGCTGGTGGGCATATCTGTGTGTTTCATTGGTGACGAGGCTCCAGAATTCATCATTTTGAAAAAAAAAAAAGGATGAAATCAACATATCACTGACAAGATACATGGATCCAAAACTTTAATAAGCAGTTATAGAAAATAGCATGTTAAATTCAACATGTCTTTTTGATGCCTGTAACTTTGAACATTAGCTTTTCTTTAAAAAAAAATTTTTTTTAAATCACAAAAAGCTCTAAACACTGAATAACTAATAAGTCAGGCAAGAAAATCCCTCACCTTTCGGCGAAATTCGCCGTTTTGAAGTAAAAAAGGGTTACCTACAGAATCGTGTAGATCTGAGGAGTTTTTTTTTGTTTTTTTTTTTTTTTGGGGGGGGGGGCGGAGTCGGGATATAGATATATATATATATATATATATATATATATATTTTTTTTTTTTTTTAAATTATCATATAATTGCCCTAATCAGAAAACTGAGCACTTCAGAAATCAGCCATTTAAATGACATTTGGACGTTCAGTAACTCCTGTCCAGAACCAATCAGGCCAGATTGTTCCATTATTCCAGTCAGACCAACGCTCTTCATTCCTGTGTACTTGGAGTACTCGGAGGTTACATTGCTAAGACAAGAAGCAGGACCTAGTGATATCCATGCTGGGGACAAGGCAGACGAGCATACGTTCACATTTTCTACCTACCAGTGCTGAGAAGCCGCATTGTCTGACATGTTGCTAGCCGCTCTCTCCGGCTACATAGCTGACGTCACAACTCTTACAGGTAAAACGTCAACACTGGAGTCTCGTGAGAGTTCACGCGGCCGTTGGCACAACAATGGGAGGTATGGGTCACTGGACCTCAGGAAAGCCGATTCGTGGCCGTAAATATGGGACATCGGACCGTTCGTAGTGCATTTTTACCAATCCAGTTCTCCATTGACCAATGCGCTCGGATCTCATACGTCACAGACCGATAACCGATTCAAATCGGTTTATCTTTACACTAGTAAACATGCTCTGCAGCTGGCTGGCAGCCAATGAGTTAAAATGTTATTGCTGCACATGTAGAGAAAGCAAACGCATTGTTCAGGGCATTCTACAGTTTTTTAAATTGTTATTGATAAATGGTATGTTCTCCAATACTACTGTTGTTGACTATGATTCTCTGTTTGAGTAATATCTCTTGATGCTGCCTTGTTTTAACACTCCACACTATAGAATTAATAATGAAAGTATGTTTCATCTGTAGCATGCTGATATCGGATTGATGTCGGTATCGGCTGATATTCAAACCTGAAATATCAGTATCCTATCGGAAGTGAAAGTATAATATCGGGACAACCCAAGCAATAAGACCTCTAATCAATGCCATGATTAATCAGTGATTATTTTGGTTTGGTTTGTTTCTTGTTTAAGTTGCAAAAATATTCCAGTTGCAACAATTACAACTGGGATATTTTTCTAATGAAAGCACATATCTTTGTAATGTTTACAATAACTGAGGGGAAATCACCATAGATGAACTATCTAGGGTCACATATTGAATATTTCAAACTATTGAAATAATAGGCATGGGCAAGATTATATTGGTTATAAGCACTGAATGATGGTTTAGATTCATTTTTGATTGATTGCCCTGCTCTACCACCATTATTGGGCAATATTTCTGATGCACAAAAGGATAAGATCATGTATTTAAGCTAACTGTTTTGCAAAATCTAAGACTCTTTAAAAAAAAAATCCAGAATATAAGAAACCTTGGTGTTCAGCAGCAGTTAGCTGCAGCTGTTGTGCTGTCTACGGGGGGTTAGCTGAAACAAGCTCAACAGGCGTGTTAACAACGGAGGAAAAGGACAAACCTGCTCGGCCCTGCTTCATTTCAGCCGTTAAAACCACATCTAAAAAGTCACGGTGGCGACGCTCCGTCTCCTCCTCATACTCCAGTATTGTTTTCTCTAAATGTCCCATTATTTCGTCAACAGCCGCAGTGAGCCGCTGGCTGACAAAAACCTTCAGACCTTGGAGCCGCGACATGTTCCCTCAGTAAAACAATACCAAAAGCTCCGAAGATTTTAACTCTTTAATGTCGAATGTTACTGTCTTCACTTGGCCGCCGATATGAAAGCTAAACCCGTTTACTTCTTTTTGTTCATTTTTGTTGACGATATGGATAATAAATAAGAATCGCTGACACGCAGGCACTTGCTACCACTTCCGGATCAGGTTTCAAAATAAAGTCATTAATTACCCACGTTTCATGACGTCAGCAAGGTTGTTTATATTGATAAATGTAGATTGCTAGTTCCCTTCAATGTTATCAAAACTTAAACGGAAAAAAAACGAATATGATTTATTTCTGCTGCTGGAAACGTTGAAGGGGGAAAATTTGAACATTTTAAAAAGAAACAAAGGTGGGAATACCATTGATAATATAAGGAGGGGTACTTAAACATTATTTATTTGTTTTGCAATAAATACACATTCTCAGTGCAGATGATATTGTAATAATATTTTTTTAAAAAGAAAAAAACATTGTAGCTGCCAGTATAAAACACTAGAAGGCAGAATAAAGCCTTATTTGTGCTTTTGCATAACAGGTACACATATTGGCTTGGCACAGACCCTTTATACTTGTCCATTGTTTGCGTCACTCTGTAATTACACTACCAAGTGCTTAAGGGAAGTGCACAATCTTTTCTGCAGTGCTGTAGTTGGCAGTGGTGAGCTTCCTTTTGTCTGTTTCCTTTATATAGCTCTGACATAGCAACAGAGCAAATAAACTATATCTTATGTGAGCTGGGACTAATAAATGTCGAGCATCAGTCATTTTTACAGACAACGCAGCAACCTATTATTCTACCTGACATGAAAACGATGAAGAAATAGCAACGGGAAATACGAAGTCAAAGTCATTCGTGAGACATTTAAACTCGTCGTAGTTGGGGCCATATTGAACAGGAAAGAAGGAAGTGTCTTATTTTAGCAGTTTTGCAAAGGTTAAAGAAAGCAGTTTTAGAAACTACTTTTATATGTGATTCTGGTCAAAATCAATTCTAAGGTTCTTCACAGCAGTACTAGAAGCCAAAGTAATGTCATCTGGCATTACAAAAAAACTAAACACTATGGACCTGATCACTTCCGAAATAAAGACAACAGCCTCTGTTTTATCTGGGTTTAGTAATAGGAGATTAGCTGTCATCCAGGTCTTTATATCTTTAAGATATGATTTTGGTCCAGTCAGTTTATTGGTCTCACCTGGCTTCATGGATATGTATAGCTAAGTATCATTCAAGATTCAAGATTTATTTATTGTCATTATGATTCTGGAACATAACAAAATTCCAGTGGTGCACTCGGTCAGAAAAAAAAGTAAGACATGAAAAATAAAATGTAATAAAAATATAAAAAGACATATGTACAAATATATTATAAATATGAATGCAAAAATACATATCTACAGGTTACACAAGTGGAATAGTTATGAATGTGAGAATTTTGCACTGGTAACAGAGCAGTATGAACATTTACAGAAACAGTTTAAAGTCCAATTGATCCATTAGTGCAAAGAGTCTTTAGCAGTCTTGGAGGTGCAGCAAGTAGGCGGGAAAGAGTCTGCAGGGATCCAGTTGTCTGTGAGTCTGTGGGGTGGGGTGTTAACCCTAACCCTAAAGGGCCATGTATACTCTTGCGTCAATGTGTCGCCGTCAGCTTGTCGCAGAGATGCCGCAGACACTTTTGATTTATACTCGCGCAGTCTCCACTATGTTATTCCAAGCCGCAACGCAAGAGGGACGATCAGTTTGAAAAAGTCCACCAATGCTGCTGTACTTTTTGGGGGCTTAATTTATCATGCTTCTTAAGGGTTGTGTATACTCTTGCAGCAATGTGTCGCAGTTATCTTGTCGCCCGTATGCCGCACTTATTTTGGATTTATGCCCAAACGCGGTCTCCACTGTGTTATTCCAAGCCACAACGTGAGAGCGACAATCACGAACGAGCTAAACTTACTAAACTTATCTCTTGTGTTTTTCCACTTCCTCACTGTCTCGGCCGTATCCAGACCCACATTCATCACTATCTCCCTCCATGAATTACTAGAATATGTGCTGTCTTTGTAGTGTGGAGAACAAGAATCATACAGATGTGGGTACTCCCTCATTTCTTCAATGACTCGTTCTTTTCTATGCGGGTGTACAATTGACCAATCAGAGGCCTCTTTTCTCTCCTCTCTGCGACACTGTGCGTCGAGTTACAATTTTGGGTAGGCGCACCGGTCTGCGTAGGGTGGGGGGGCATCTCTGCGTTGTCTGCGTAGGTGACGCAGACGACCTGATGTTCGAGTATAAATCAAGCCTAACCCACCTCCCCATGAATGAGGAGAGGAGAGCGTTCCATCTTCCTGGACCTCCTGTAGTCCACTACGACCTTCCTGGTCTTGCTGGTGTTGAGCACCAGGTTGTTGGCTGAGCACCACTGAGTCAGGTTCTGGATCTCTTCTCTGTAGTGGGTCTCATTGTTGTTTGTGATAAGTCCCACTACGGCGGTGTTGTCTGCAAACTTCAGAACAGTGTTTGAGGAGTGAATAGCTGGACAGTCGTGAGTGAACAGTGAAAAGAACTGGGCTGAGCATACAGCCTTGTAGTGTACCTGTGTTCTGGATCAGGTTGAACAATCTTCGATCCCCTAATCTCACCAGTTGGCCAGTTGGTGAGAAAGTCCTTGATCCAGAGGCACATTGATGTTGACAGTCTCAGGTTGTGGAGCTTTAAGCCTGATTTATACTCAAACGTCAGGTCGTCTTCGTCACCTACGCAGACGACGCAGAGATGCCCCCCCACAGAGACTACACAGACATTCCAATGCACCTACCCAAAATTGTAGGTCAACGCAGAGAGTGTCGCAGAGAGGAGAGAAAGGAGACCTCTGATTAACTGATGACAAATGTTGTTTTAAATAAAGTTTATTGACAAAGAAAAAAGGGTCCCTGTTGCCAAGATATCACGTCGCCCTTGGGCTGTTGCTAAGATACGACGAGCCATTGTGCTTCCATTCCTGTTTAGTTCCGTCCGAGAAAGTGTTTTGACTCCAGTTTATTCTCAGTTTTTAGTTCGATTAACGTTTACGCGTTCAGTTTTAGTGATTTTGCGAACGCCACTAGCATGGAAATCGTTCATGTTTACACGAAGCGGCGCCGTGAATTCGGTCGCTAATGTCTCTTTTCGGACCGATGTGAAGCCCTGGTGGTGGATATTCCACCGGACCCGAAACTTGCCTCACAGTTTATTCAGAAAACCCACAGAAATCAGGCCACGCAGACCTGCCCCGAGACGTCCGTGCACGATGCAGGGTTATTGCCTACCACTAGGTGGGGATGTTAGGCGAGGGACACAGGAAAAAGGGAGTGTGAAGAATAAGCCCGGGTGTTTCTTGGTTCCCTGTATGAAAGGCAGCTGAAGTAAGGGTTGAACATGCTACCTGTAAGTTTCACCATGTGTTATTGGTATTTATGTTATGTTCAGTCTTTAAATGTTCCTCAGCTTATTATGTGTTCTGATAATAATGCTGTGTACCGTAACTTACGTTGGTGTTGTGTTATTGTAGGGTTTCTTCATCGTTGTCATTAAAGCATAAAAATTTACTTCGAGGAGTGTATTTCTTCACACGAGGCGAGTTTAAATGAAAATTCTCAAATTTATTTTTTCACTTTCATGACCTTTACATTATTTATAATTTCTCTTTACTAAAAAATAAACTTTCTGGGGGGTGCGGAATTGATGGACATGACTGTACAGAAACACCTATTATTTTAAAATACACCGTTATTTTTTGTTATCGTACACAGTGAAAGTGAAATATAAATGACAACGGGTTATTTATTACATTAACCAAATGTTTTATTATTTTAATTCCTTCAAGTCATGGATGACAATTTCCAATGCTGCAACCATGCAATCAGTTAATGTAATTCAATTACATTAGTTTACTTTACATGTGTTAATCTCTAATGTGTTCTTCTCATTGAGTCTATGGTTAATCTCAATGGGTTTGAGTGAAACAGTCCGGCCCAGATGGACGGATCAGATCATGTGGAATTCTAGAGCTGCTTGTTAATTTCAGGTAAACACTCAATGCGTTGAGGTCAAAAGCTGTGGGATGAATCATGTAGAGGGGGGATGGCCCAAAGACATTGATCATGGCAACGTGGAGCAGACCACTCACTTCAGGAAGAAGGTAGAAAAGGACGAGGGCTACGTGAGCAGCATCCTGCAGTTGGGCAGTGTAAGAGCCACATCTGTCCACTACATCATTGCCATATATAATTACTTAAACAAAACCAAAGTTAATCAAATATGTTTTCCATTTAAGTATTCTCTACCCCTTTAAGGGCCTGATTTACTAAAGGTTTGCGTGCGTAAAAACGTGTGCAAACTTGACACCACCCGCAAACCAATGCGCAAGCTGATCTACTAACAGCGTGCAAAGAGGACCGCGCCTCTCAAATCAGCAAAATAGCACACGCTGTTCATTTAGCACTTTTGCCCTGATGAATAAACAACATGGGGCGTACCCGCCAGAAAGCGCAAAATACTGGGAGGGGAAAATGCAAATAGGTCCATTTACCACACGCAATGAGATTTACCAACCCTGAAAGTAATTGCGGGGATTGTGATTGCGTCTGTATTTAGTACGTTCGAAAGGAAGGTGCTAATCTGCCCAGCATTACGCACCGATGGCTGCTGTTATTGTGGCAAGGAGGCGACATCGCCAAAATCAAAGAATACGCAGAGAGAGTCTTTCGGACTCGTGTAAATTTGTTTGCACATGCAAAAAGGAGAAATATTTTATTTTGAATGTTAAATCGAGTATTATTATCAGCAAAAGGTTGCCACAGGAGGCCCAGGGTTTCCGTTGTCTGGTAATTGCTGGACTTTGTCTGGTAAAATATGCGGAAGTCCGGGATTTTATAATCTCTCCGGTCAAAATGTTCGGTGAAAATACTCCTCCCAAGCACAATTTCAGTTGTAATAAAATGGGTTATTTCCTCATCATTTTATGAAAAACGCCTCGGGATTCTCCCAGAGGAGCTGGTGGAAGCGGCCGGGGGATCTGGACCTCTGAAGCTGCTGCCCCAGCGACCCGACTTCGGATAAGCGGAAGCTAATGGATGGATGGATGGATGGATGGATGGATGGATGGATGGATAGATTTTATGAAAAAACATATACTTTTTTTACGAATGAGTAGTGTGTGAGGACGAGTCGGCTCCAGCCACAGCTCCACTCATTGATGCCACAGCTGAGCGCAGAGACGCATCTCCGTCATGACAGCGCTCCGCGGTTATGGAGGCTTGAACTTCTCAACGGCCACTTAACCACCCGTATTGTTTGCCGAAGTTTTATTAAAGGCCACTTTTTCTTTAGTTCCTCGCCTTATATCTTGCCACCTTCTTTTAACCTCATCTGCCGTTCTTTTTGTCTTACCAACTGCATTTATTCTATCGCAGATTTTCTCCCATATTGCGTTTCTTTTGGTAATGTTTAAATGTCTTTGTTGTAGTTCATGAATGTGTTTATTTGCCTCTTCCACTAATATCTCTAACTCCAACTCGTCAAATTTCATTTTGCGCTTGCGTCTATCCTGCTTTCCATCCAGACTCTCCATGGCGCAAACCGTAAGACACGCAAACACCTCATTTAAATATGCGGTTTGCACCCGTTATCAATTGCGCGAGCATTCTTAGTTGATCACCCGCAAAACACACAACAACAGCACGCGCAAACTTTTTCAGTGCACACGCAATTTAGTACTCTTTATTTAGGATCTTAGTAAATCAGGCCCTAAGAGTTTCAATATATTAACTCTATTTCTGGACTTTGATTTCTCAAGTTTCCCATAAATCCATTTGCCAAGTAGAGGTGTAAATATGCTTTGTTAGATGAGGCTTGGCTGTACGATGATAGATTTCATAAACACTACTTTGCTACAACCTCTGTGCTGATGTTATTGCATGATACAGGTTATGGAGCACTGCATCAGGCAGAACAATGCCATAGACATCTACCAGGAATACTCAGAAGATGAGGAAGAGGTGGAGGAAAGTCAGGAGCTGCCATTTGCAAAGACCATTAATATCTTCAGGTACAGCTGACACCCAGCTAGTCAATAAACTGACTGATCACAGTGACTTAAACCTTGTTTCTTGCAGAGATCCGAATGATGTAAAATGTACCGTGAGCAGTTTGTCATGGCATCCTGATAGAGAGAGAAAACTTGCTGCTGCCTATTCATGCCTTGAGTTTCAAAAATTCTCCAAAGACATGAGCCTGGACTCTTATATCTGGGATGTTGGTGGGTCAGACTGCAGGCTTGATTATAACAACATCAGAACCCTGTGTGTTTACAAGTGGATGTTTTATTTTTCAGAGAACCCAAACTGCCCAGAAATGTCTCTGAAGCCGGCAAGTCCACTTATCTGTCTGGACTACAACCCAAAAGACTCCCACTTTCTTGTGAGAGGTAGCTACAATGGACAAATTGGTGGGTCTGTCCAAGTTCAAGGTTGTTGATAGATTAGTAAGATTTGGTCTGTGATCAGATTTACTCACCGAAGGGTTTGTTTGTCTAAGTTTACTGGGACACCAGGAGAGGCAGCCAGCCTGTGGAGTGTTCTTCTGTGGAACTTAGTCACAGAGATCCAGTCTATAAGGTCATTTGGCTGCAGTCCAAGACTGGGACAGATGCCTTCTCTGCCTCCACTGACGGACAGGTAGATTAATCAAAAACAGATAAACAGAACACAGATGGGCAGACTGTTGATAGATAAATGAGGTAAAATGACATTTCTTTCTTACAGTAATAAGCCCTTAGAATATGTGTTTCTCTGTCTCGGTCAGGTTCTGTGGTGGGATGTCCGCAAGCTGAGTGAGCCCACAGACCGTCTGGTTCTGGACCTAGGCCGGGAAGGGAATCTGAATCAAGCTTTAGGAGCCATCTCTCTGGAGTTTGAGACAACTATGGTGGGAGTTTGTCTTTTTGTGTGCTTCCTAACAGAACAGACTGTGGTGTTCTGGTCTGTCCAGGACTAAAGTTGACATTTCTGAGATAAAGATTCTTTAAGTGGCAAATCAAAGCTCATGGTCATTGTTGGGGATTGAAACCTTGGTAAAACTGTCAAATCAAGAGCTTCAACGAGTCCGTGAAGCCTGAACTTTATGTTTCAGAAACTAAATTGTGAATTATTCTACTAAATTTTAGTGTACTTCAGTTTTTCATCTGTGTTTCGTGATCTAAAGCCCTGTACAAGCCAAGTCCCAATATGTTGAGACACTGCATAAACTGTAAATAAAAAGAGAATACACTGATTTGCTGATCTCATAAACCTATGTTTTATTCACATTATAATATAGAAAACGTTACAAATGTTTAAACGGAGGAAATGTACCTTCTCAGGAAAAGAAAAGAAGAAAGACTGGAGGCCAGTCCAGCACCTGTACTCTTTGCTGGTGTGATTGACATCAGTTGTCTGTAGGACGATCCAGTTTTGACTAAGCTTTAGCTACAGTGCATGGAGATCTAGACTGCAAAAATAAAGCCATAAAATTGAAAAGAATTCTATCTTTGCATTTTATGGAAAGGAAATCAGCCCTTTTCACAAATAACTGGGTCATACAGTGTCTGTTTATTCTTATACATCCTCTGATGTACAGGAAGAACCTTTATTTTAGGCCGAGAATCCTGGGAGGTTCCTTTGAGAGACTGTTTTTACCATTTTGCCCTGAACTGAACCTCATAAAGTTTTTGCTGTTTCGATAGCTGTATCAGTCAAACACCTCAGTTTGTACTGTAAGGTTTTCGAAAGAGCAAACAAACCTCTTTGGACACTTTTATAAAAAAGTAATGTAGCTTTATGGCAGTTATTTTGTTTCTTTTCTTCCTGACCCTCTGTGTTTTTGTCCATGATGTCTCTCCAGCCAACTAAGTTCATGGTGGGGACAGAACAGGGCCTGGTTGTGTCATGTAACAGAAAGGCCAAGACTCCAGCTGAAAAAATTGTTTGTACATATGATGGGCATCATGGACCCATTTATGCCCTTCAGAGGAATCCTTTCTTCCCTAAGAACTTCCTCACCATTGGGGACTGGAGGGCTGGCATTTGGTCTGAGGAAATCAAGGAGTCATCCATCATCTGGACCAAGTAGGATTCAGACCCACTATATTGGTAGAGGGAGAACATGTTATGTTATTAATTCTGATAGAATTTAAATATGAAGGACAGAACTTATTTCCAAAATGCAAATGTGATGGATGAGGATTCTTACTTATTCACCTGCCCTTGCCCCTCATTTGTTCTGATCATCTCATCTTTTAACCATGTGCTCTTGATCCATCTTGTCAGAAGTTCATTTATTTTTCTGTTATTATTGTTTAGTCTTCCTTAATTTTCTTTATACTGCCTTTATTTTTTTTTTACTTTGGCTTATGTAATTTCCCTTTTCCCCATCCTCTGAATCTCTCCATATTTTGTCCTCTTGTATTGCATCAACTTATCTTGTAATGTATCATTGGAATTTTCTTGATCCTTCAAGGCCCTTCCGTTACAGACAATCATCCTGCTCAGGTGGCGTTACATTCGTATTTTATTTTATTTTGCGTAATTGTGTGTCCCAGGTATCAAATGTCGTACGTCATGGATGCCTGCTGGAGTCCAGTCAGACCTTCTGTTTTCTTCACTGTGAAGATGGATGGTATCCTGGACATCTGGGACATCCTGTTCAAACAGAATGACCCCAAACTAAGTATCAAGGTGCGGTGATCTTACCTGTAAACCCACAGTTGTCTGATGCAGTCAGTCCACTGTTTCAGAATTTTCATCCATGTGTTGTTGTAGTAATTGTTGACGTTGCTATGTATTGTTGCCCTCAGGTGTGTGACAAAGCTCTGTACAGCATCCGCGTTCAGGATAACGGGCATCTGCTGGCGTGCGGCTCTCAGCAGGGTGAAGCCACGCTGCTGGAGATCAGCTCTGGACTGTCAACCCTGCAGAAAAATGAGAAAAGTCTTGTAGCTGCTGTAAGGAACACTGAGACATCTGCTGATTTGAGATCTGATTTACTATTAAGAACAATGAGCTAAAAACAAAATACATAATCAGACAATAGTTTCCTTGGTTTACCTGAACTAAAGGCCCTTTAAGGCATGCACATGCACCATTATCTGTTTATTAAGTATAAAGTGGATGTTTCTGTGTAATGTCTGATTGATCTACCTGGTGTTATTTGCAACATTTTATGATAGAAATCTGATTAGTTAAACATTTCTCAAATCTAGCCCACTATGGAAATGCTTTGGACACAGTGACATTTATGAAGTTCACAAATCGTGTGACTACACAGGAGAGAAATAACTTCCTAACTGGTCTGTAGATGTTTGAACGAGAGACAAAACGAGAGAAGATTCTGGAGGCCCGACGGAGGGAGAAGCGCTTGAAGGAGAGGAGTCGTTCAGAACAGAGCAAAGGAGAGGAGACAGCACGGGAAGAAGGAGAAGAGGACCCCAAGCAGCTCATTGCTCTAGCTGAGAGTGACTTTTACAGCATGGTGGAGATGGAGCTAAAGAGGAGAGAGAAGAGGAAGGAGTCAATGCAGGTAAGGAGGAAGGAGAGGCCTCAATTAATGACACCAGTCCACTTTGTTCTTATTGTACACGTGGCTGTCCACAGTTTGTATTGCACTGGTGTAACATTTTTTTATTGCATTAAATGGATCTATCACACTAATTGTCTGTCTTTTTTTTTTCAGGAAAAAAATACCTGTGAATAAAAGGAAGTTATTGAGTGAGCCGAAACTCTGGATTAGTGTTTGACATTTCAGCACATTTCAAACTGGATGCAGTTTTTTGTTGTTAACAGAGAAAATCCATAGGGACACGCCTTGATGTAGCGGTTGATTAGAAATGGTTAAAGCTTGAATATCGACAGACCGTATTCTTTATTCAGATTAAAATTAAAATCTTAAAATTCTCCTTAGTGTTAACAGGTTGAAAGAAAAGCCTTGTGAATAAGTAGAATGTATGCCATCAGCTATGATATTTCATCCAGTCAGACCTGAGACTTACATCAGTTCTTCTTGAATTGACTCTAGAAGCTGAGAAATTTTAGTGGATAGTTTGAGGTTTTCCAATAAACCATCAAGTTTTAGGAAGTTTTTTTTTCAAAGCATATTTGGTGAGAGCAGGTTAAGATATCAGACTGATTCAAGTATTCTTTTCCACTGTTTACCAGCTGGCTGATTATTTAATTGTTAACATGGCTGTGAATTGCTTAAGTAGTTTAAAGTTCTCATCAGTGATGATGAAAAACTGATATGCAACATTGCCAGTTTAGTAACTGTTTAATCAAAGATTAATAGTTTTATTTTTTGTTTCCTTCTTGTTTGATAGAATGTCTGATTTACATCTGATGAGACTGAATTGATGATAGTTGTTTTCTATCAATCCGTGGCCATGTGATTGTACACTTTGATTAAACACTTAATGTAAAATGTTATTTTATTTCTTAACTTGGTAGGCTTCAGAGATATTGGATGCCTATAGTAGTTATATGTTTGTTCGACTTTTCTCTCACCATTTCAATCATATGTGCTTTTTAGTGTGATGTCTCCTTGTTTAGAGATATTGATAGCATATTTAAGGGACAACTCCCTTATGAGGGAACAACTATTGTCTTTATGGGTCCTACTTGCATGCAGGAAACTGTATGAAATCAGAGCTCTGATTTCATTGTCTATGACCTAGGTCATAGACAATTTTCTAACTGCATTACAACAAAGTAATGGCATGTATATTTATGTTATTTGTTCAAGATCTTAACCTTTGTTCAGGAATTTTTTGTCACAGAAAACAAAGATGGGTTTAACAAAGATTACACAAACTGTGTAGCGAACAAGACCCCCCCCCCCCCCCCAAAAAAAAAAAAAAAAAAAAAAAAAAAAAAAAAAAAAAAAAAAAACAAAAAAAAAAAACAGAGGTATTAAGCTTTTATTCTGAAGGATCCCGGAAATTCCCTTGTTTACATCGGAACCGGAACTAAGTGTGTTGGTATCACAATCTTAGCAACAGTCACACATTCACACTGGGGACAGTTTTTATTTTCTATTTTAACCGTTCTGTTCCTATTTTGTCACCAGTCTGGACGAGACTATGTTACAAATCGAGAAGATGCGTGTGTTTGTGAGTCAGCGGCTGAACGCTGCGGTCGAAGAGATTCTTACGGCTTTTGAAAAAACCTGCGCGAAATACGAACAAGAAGCGGCTCAGTGTCACGAGGTGATCTCACGCCAGCACGCGCTGCTCTGCGCGCTCAACAGACCCCTGATGGATTCACCGTATGCAGGTGAGCAAAGCTGGGAGAGCAGGTGTTATGAAGCTGTGCACAGCTCTTGGTTTGAAGCTCTCTTTCAGGTACAGCCTCACAATAATCAGGGAGACTTTGTTTACAAATTCTACAAGAAGAATAATAGGAAAAACGTGTTTTTTTTTTTGTGAGTTTCACAAGCAAAGTGACTTAAAACAAAAAAGTGCCATACTGTGATCTACACTGTGTGGCACGTAGCAAATAGTCTCACCAAGAAGATCTGACAACCCTTTGATGGTTAAAATGTTTAGTAAATCAGCTGTAACAGAGTCAACAGACCTGGTGTCTGTGTAGAAGTTTGTCTTGGGCACCTTGGGGCCTCCCAACAGCTGACTCCTGGTTGATGCATGTGGGCCATCAAAAGTTTATTAACTGCAAAACATGTGTAATAAAATATGATTTAAATATATATTTTTGTTCTGTAATGCCTTTTACAATGAACACACTTTTTTTGTTCTTCAAATGTCAGAGCAGTAGTAAGAATCACTCCTGCTGTAGTATTCCAAGATTTTTGGTGTTTATGAGCATAACACATATGGGTACTTTCAGTTTGCCTTTTGTTCCAGCCCCTTTTTGGGTGAAAACAACCCATTGAATTTGAATGACAGTCCATGCAGCGTTTTAGCTATTTGCCAATATAAATTAAATAAAACTAAATGAGACTACAGTGTTGCTTTAAAGCTAGTTGGTGCCCAAATCATAGGGGTTCTCAGATAAAGAATTATATAAAGTTGCTTCTGCACCACAAACACATTATTGTATAGAAAAACAATTTACTGTGATGGAGGAATATCCATTCAGTCCGTCTATCTATATGGAGAGACAGCACCATCACATGATAAGAGGTGTCATATCCCCACATCTGTAATTACCAAGTCCAATATTTTGACTTGTGATGAAGTGATGACCTCAAACATGGTGGGTTCACTCACAAAGGGCTTGTTTGCCTCTGGCTTGAGACAAAGGTCTGTTGGTTATTGGGCCCAGGAAACACAAAGAACCAATCCAACTCTTCTGTACAGTAAATTTGCTCATAAACATGAGTGGTAGTATAAAATAAATTAAGTCTTACTGAAACAAATAGTGAAGACAAAATAATTACATATTGAGCCACTAGTACTGCATGGAACTGTGAAATGTGGAAAATAAAGCATTTAACTTCAGTTTATTGTTGAATTCTGATGGTCTGTTGTTCCTCAAGTTTAATCCTATATTTTTCTGTGCAGACATGTTCACAAAGCAGCTACAGCTGAGTAAAACAGCAGTTCCTCCTGACCACAAAGACCAGAATCAGGATCAGGACATGGTTCCACAGCCTTCACACGCTGAAGGAGAACAGCAGAAGGAGCAGCTCCAAGACCTGGATGAAGCTGAGATAATACAGTTCACTTACAATTCCAAGCTTGCAACCAAGCCCTTTGAGAACCTTCAACTGTTAGCTAAACCAGGACGGTTGGGTCCAGATCCGGACGTCCCATTGGTGGTGTCTTCTGAGACTGAAGACAGTGACGACTACAACAAAGACTCTGCTGACAACAGACCCCCTTCAGACAAACCACAGGAGCTGTGTAAACCAAAAAGCAGATTCAGCTGCTTGGCTTGCAACCGCACCTTTAAAGCTCACAGGTTTTTGTCGAGACACGTTAAAGCTCACCTGCATGATACGAAGCAGGTGTGTGGTCTGTGTGGGGAACAGTTTGAGGCTGGTGACGGTCTGGCACTGCATCTTCAGACACACCACAAGAAAAACAAGCTGCAGACCCAGGCTAGGACTCGGAACTGGGAGAAGCGGCTCCATCATCGCTCGAACGTAAACGAAAAAATGGAGGTCCAGAAAAGCCAAAAGCCAAACAAGTGTAACAGTTGTGCCAAAACTCTCCTGAAAAGGGGGCACGTGTGCCCAGCCCCCCAAAAAAGCCAGAACATGGACAATTCAGAAGGAACCAAGAAAAGGAGGAGGAGGATAATTTGAGTGAATCTGACTGACAAGGTTATCGCTTCCATTTTATGTTTTTCCCTGTCATTCTTTCACTGCTTAAAATACCAAGATAGGTTGTTTATTTTAAATGTTTAAATTTAAATTTTTAAATGGGAACAAGCTGGGGGGTTTTTTTTATTCTTTTTGTACAATAAGATGAAGAAACCGTAAAAACTGAAGTTAATTTCTTCATTAAAACTTTCTTTTGTAAATCAGCAAGAGATAATGTGGCTGAATGTTTATTGATGACTGCATGGATTACTGAATCTCCCTCCCAGGGAAAAAGCTTTGAGGTCAAAGGAGTTTTAATGACCCATGAGTGTCCTACTATTTTTATTTTTTTTTCACGTAGTGGTCAGAAACAGCACCAGAGGGCTGCTGACTATATTTTTACAGCAAACATGTGTAGATTAAGTGTATAAATTAAATAAATGCATCCTCATTGCAAATTACTTTTTAAAGCAGTTAAAATCTACTTCCTCTTAATTACTTAAAAGGGCTTCACTGCCTTTAAATGGCAAAGTACAGAAAGTGTTGAGGAAATGTTATGCCATGGTGGATATGGGCATCAGGTTTCCTTCATCTTAACTTGATTAAGTAGAAATTATGTGTAGTGTGCTTTATTCAAAATAATGAAGGAAACTCTAAAGGGCTTTAAGTTCTCTTCAGATAGCTGGTGAGGGGACCTCGATGAAGGGGGGTAAATCTCCCCTTATTCATGACAACCAAGAAGTAAACCTTTAAGTCCATTTAACAGCAGTTGCACATTGTATGGCATAAATAAAACTCACAACCTTGTAGAAATGTGTAACAAAGTAAAGCATTTATGCAAAATTAACATACAGTATGCTCCACAGAGTGTATTACCCCAAAAGCTATACACACACAGTCCCCAGTATGAGGTCATTAGCCTCACCATTCAGTTTGCCAAACAATTTTACTCTGAAGTATTGTGAAGCCCAGCAACATCTACTGTTTAATTTCAAATTCACTCTTGTTGAACTGTATCTAAATCTTTTTCTCTTCATTATATTTGTTCAACTCCAGTTTCAGTGTACATTCTGCATATTGTGACATTCAGTGAAGGTCTTTTTCTATGCTGAAGGCAACACAATTAGCTTGTGATCAGATGCACAACTAGATGGCACAGTTGACTTATTTGAGGGTAATTCCATTGCAGTAGGTCAAAAATATTTTATCAGGGGAAAAGTTTGCTTTTCCTTCTACCCTGTTGAGTAGTGGAACAGTCACTTCAGACCTGTCCTATAAATAATGAACAAAAAGTCAATGAAAGACTGCTTAACTCCATTTTGGCATGGCACTTAAACATATTTTAGGGAATAATTGTCCTATACATATATTTTCATTCAAATCTCTGAATTTCCATTACTTGTTCAACTGCAGGCCGTATACATGAATGCTCACATCTTCATCCAGGTATGCATAGAAAAACCTTATTCAAATTCTTTCTGTTCCAAATCAATACCAAGTGGTATTTTTCAGTTTGCTACTAAGCTATTACAATTTGGTCTTATAACATGGCCAACAATAGAAGTGACCCCATGGGCAGGAATTAAAGATTAATCAGGATGATCAGAAAAGAGAAAAGAAAATAGATTATGAAAAAATAGCTTTTTACCAATTTCTACCATGTCACATCAAACTAAAGTCAATGGAGCGTTATCTCGTTGGTGTTTGTACTGCATCACCAGATTGTTGTCCTCTTTCTATGGCAGTGGTGGTCTGTAGCTTTTTCCCCTTCTTCCTGGCCATCAATAGCGTTCTCTCCACAGCAAGCCCTTTGATCACCTCTTCCTTTGGCTCATCAATGCTGTCATTTCTCCTCTTGGGAGCATTCTGTAGGTCATACAGGTAGTTCTTCCTCTCAATTGAATGACCTCTGGAGGAATTAAAGAGCTCAAGAGCTTCCAGGGAATCTAGCCCATCTACATCTATCAGGTATCGACAAACCAGGTACCCAGTGCGGTTCAGGCCATGGGTGCAATGGACTCCAATGAGTTTGTCATTGTCCCAGTTCTCCTTCAGGAAGCACCTGACTACCCGTTTGAAGCTCAGGATGGCATCATCAGAGGGAACTCTGTGACCCTCGGTGGAAATTTTAATGTAAGAGCAGGACTGAGGGACGTCTGTCAGACTATAGTACCTGCTGGTGAAGGTAAGATCGATTATCAAGCCCAGCTCCTGGTTTTGACTTTCCATAGAGTCCATCAGGTCCCAAAAATCAAATGATTGCGACTGAGGAACCCGAGAGTTAAGAGATGGTTTTAAAGGCACTTTAAAGGCAATGAATTTTGTTCCTGGTAGCCTCTGACCAACGGGAAGATAGTTCAGCCACCGCTTTGGTACAGAGTTCTTCTTCTGCTGATGAGACATCTCAGCTTTGACGTTTCTCCTCCCAGATGAACCTTTCAGATGTTCACCTAAAGCATTCCAAAGAGAAACAGGCTCATTAAATGCCCAGTGGCTTCACTCACTCACTTCAAATAACCTAATGACTAATTTCTTCTCATTCAAGACAAAATGTAACTGCGGAGCCATGGGTAACACAATATTTTTTCCTTAACACTATAATACATTTTAAAAAAGGGGGTTATTTGGGTGGTTGAGCTCCACCATTTATGTTCAAGAATACAAAAACTTTAGAAGGCATTTTTTTTTTTTACAATAAATGTATTAGTATAGTTTATTAAAGATTTGGCACGCCCCCACAGCATAACTTTACTAATTTTGAGGAAGTTGTAATTAATTGAGTGTCTTAATATAGATTTTACTTACAAAACTGTAATAATTGCATTTAAGAAATTGTGAGTCAATATTATAACAACATCAAAAACAGTCGGCAGCTGGGAAAGAAAACAAAACAAACATTCCTGGCACATGATTTGGTGATGATGGAGAGTCAAGAGTTCACTGAGTTCATTTGGGTATGTAGAATCAAGTTTGAATTTACAAGACATTCCTAAATGTCACCGCATATCACTGTGCACTTTAAAGTTGCCTATTCCTGTACATTAGAAAATATTTAAAAATGTAGATATTTTAAAGGAAGTTTGGTTTACAGTTCGTACCCAGTTGGAGCGAAGTACAATTAAGAGAAGCATTTTCACAAAGAACGAAAAAAAGTTTTCGATCTAAAATAAAACACCTAAAGCGCGAGACAATTTGCCAAATGTCTTTTTAAGGGAACGGTTTCTTTTTCCTGTGTAGCTAGCGGCCACATTCTCTGGACATCATCATTATCAGTGGAAACAGCACGTACCGCGTAAGTGACGTTTACGTCCTACGCGGTGACGCAAAATACCCAGGAAGTGTAACCGCACTGTTTACATTTTGCTCTTTGTTCGGTGGAAAACCCTCTAAAATGTCCAAAAAACGACCTGAGGACCACAGTTTGAAGACCGAAATTGACCAGAAATTAGCGGAAGTTGCTAATGACATTTTCTGGCTGTTGCAGGAATGTAGACAATCAGAACTGGAGGAGCTCCGGCGGCTGGTGATGGAGCGGATCACCGCGGCCGTGGAGCTCATTCTTACTGCGTTTAAAACCAGCAGAGCGGCCGACAGAGGACCAGAATATCCTCAAGGATGTATGACAGTCGAGGAACGTGGAGGTCAGTGTGCAGATCCATAGGCTACCTTGCTTTATATTTAACACTTAATCTATCAAGAGCCACGATCTCCATTAGCGGGTGCACTTCTGATATGAGCTTTGGTAGTGGTCAGTAAATGGACCTAGAGTTTTCAAAGAAGTTTACAAAACTTGACTTCTAGCATTACATTTACCCGGGTACTTCCCTAACGTTACTGCACTGAATGAAGGCGGGTGCCTCGTGAAAAGAATGCCTGACATCCATTCACACTGTTTCATATGAAAGACAAAGATGTCTGGGATGATTAAAATCAGTTTAGTTATACATAAGATGTTATATGAAATACAAACTTATTCACTTTCATGTTTAGGGATCACATCATTATGAATTTATCAACACAGAACTTACACAGAGTGCTGTGAGGGCAACTGTTAGTGGCAGTCAGATGTGGTTTGATCCCTTGTTTCCACTGATCAGAAGAAGAAATCCATCCACTATTCTTTGCTTATCTGGATTTGGTTCATCATTGCAGCAAACTTAATAGAGAGGCCTAGACTTACCTCCCCTCTTCCAGCTCTTCCAAGGGGATACTGAGACATCCCAGGCCTCCTCCCAGCTGGAAATGCCTAAAACACCTCCCCAGGAAGCGCCAGGGACATTCTAACCCCATGCCCCAACAAATTCAGACAGCTCCTCTTGATTTGGAGAGGCAGCAACCCTACTCAGAGGCTCTTCCAAATGACTGAACCTGTCACCCCATCTCTAAGGGATATTCTAGCAACCCTAAGGAGTTCACCCTCCAATGAGCTCACCACTTGCAGCAGGACCTGTGTAGGTCAGGTGTGGTGTGTTATTGGCAGCAGTCAAAGGCTTAGGCCTTTTTCTACTGACCTTTGACTTCCAAGACCAGAAATTCGCCTATAAATCCAGTCTATTTCCCATTCAGTTTAACAGCATTATCTGCTCTCCTTATGATAGCCTGTTGGTCTGTTGGGGTTGTCAGGTACAATTTCATCTGATGACAAGGAACACGGAGAAGGATAAAGCCTTACAGACATCAAGATTTTAGCAACATATTTGTAGTTAAAGCAATGTTTAAAGCAACATCTAACCACATTTAGGGCACATTGGTCAAAGTTTAAAGTTGTTTTACATACTGCAGTTGCTTTACGTCTTTCAAGACCTGTCCAGGGTGTGGCCCATCTCTTACTATTTGACCCTGGAGTAGGCTCCAGGCATTTTGCAACCAGAGGAAATGGGTATAAGAACATGGCTGGGTAGGTGGATATCTGTTTTTTTCTGATGTTTCCAAGAGAACAAATCTGATGAAAAAATTACCACTTTACAAATTAACACATTAGTTCAGTATAGTTTACATATTTTTCCACACATGTTCTTAGACTAGGTCTACCTCTCTTCCTAAAAGAAAAAAAAGGAAAAAGAAAAGGTTTTCTTTGACAAAATTTTCACTGACCAGTGAAAAATACAATAGCATTTGTCTGTTGCTGCCAATCACAGTAAAGTAAATGAAACAGGTTCACAGCCTGAGGAAAGACACTGCTATGTCACTTTCCATATAGCAACATAGTGAGAAGGCTGGCTTGGGTTTTGTCCTTTAATGTTCCTTTTTATGCACTGAGGACCCTTCTCACTAATATTTCAAATTCTCACTAAAATGTTGCATTGATATTTTAGTTAATTTTAAAATCTCTGCTGCAGACCTTTAACTAAAGGTCTCATTACAGATGGAATCCAAAACATTTGTGGTTCCTGTGCTCCCAGCATTATAAAATCTAAATCGGCAAATTAATCTGTTATGTGTTTTCTCTGCAGAGTTATGTCTGTCAGTTGGTGTTAGGAATCTCTCTGATGTCAAACATCTGAAGCAGGATGTGTCAATGAATGAACAACTGAAGGAAGGTCTGCCCAACACTTCATCCAGACCAGAAACCGTCTCAGACCTGGACCAGCAGTCAGTGTCTCCAGGTGATGCAACTGGAGAAGAGGATGCAATTGATGCAGCAGAAACAACATCTCACTGCTGCAAAGTGTGTGGGAAATCATTTGACAGGAAAAGCTTTTTGCTTAAGCACGTGGAGAAACACTCAAAGGATGCCAAGGGTCTTTGTGGTGTGTGTGGAGAAAATTTGGAGACCGGTGATGGTCTGAGACAGCATCTTCAAACTCATCGTGACTGCAGCAAAACCTGCGATGTCTGTGGCAAGAAATTCCCCTCAATTCAAGCTCAGGAGATGCACCTGAGACTGCATACCGGGGAGAAGCCCTACAGCTGCTCCTTCTGTGCCAAGCCATTTAACCAGAAAGGTAACATGGTGACTCACATGAGGAGCCACACAGCAGAGAAACCATACACGTGCACTGTTTGCTGCAAAGAGTTTGGCCACGGCAGCTCTCTGGAGCGGCACATGAAGTCCCATGAAGAGCAGACATCATTCAGCTGCAAAGTCTGTGGAGATGGCTTCGCAACAAGAACAGAGTTGAGGCAACACATCCGGAGTCACGCGTCTAATAACCAGCCGATCAAAAGGAACAAACGTAGAAAACCGAGTCTGACGCCTTCTCATTCCTGCAAGGTTTGTGGGAACTCTTTCCACAATAAAGGTAACCTACTCCGGCATGCAGAGACACATTTAAATGCTCCTGACTTTCTCTGTGGTGTCTGTGGAGAAGGGTCTACATCTTTGGAGAGCATGCAGCTCCACATCCAGAGCCACAGAGAAACGAGCAGGATCTGTGAAATCTGTGGCGTCAACTTCAGAGACATGGAGATTCACATGAGGACACATACTGGCCAAAAGCCATTCCGATGCAAAGACTGTGGTAAAGACTTCCCCAGGAAAGGCTCTCTGGAGAGACACTTGAAGTTGCACGCTGGTGAGAGGCCTTACATCTGTGAGTTCTGTGGAAAGACTTTCACTGAAAACACCGTCCTGAAGAGGCACATCAAGAGCCACACAGGAGGGAAACCCAGGATTTATCCCTGCGAGATCTGTGGCAAGAAGTTTACAATGAGCCAGCATCTTGACGTTCACAAGAGGATCCACACAGGAGAAAAACCATATACTTGTAAGGTCTGCAATAAGAGCTTCAGACAGATTGGAAACCTGGACTCTCACATGAGGATCCACACAGGTGAGAAGCCATTCATCTGCAGCCTCTGTGGAAAGAGGTTTCGGCAGATCTCACTGGAGACACATGAAAGGTTCCACAAGAAGGACAAAGCATTTACTTGCCAGCAATGCAGCAAAGGCTTTGTCCAGAAGATAGACCTTAAAAGACACATGCTGACTCACACTGGCGAAAAACCGTTCAGCTGCTCAATGTGTGCGAAGAGCTATCAGGAGAAGCGCTCACTGGACTCGCACATGAAGGTCCACGTCGGAGAACAGAGTGCCAAAGATGCAGTTGTGACTCCAGACGCAAAGCAACCAGAAGGAGCTCACCCTAACTTTATCCAGCTGTGACCTGCAGACCAAAGCAGATGAACTTCTGCTGGGTGGACTTGATGTCCTGAGAATCTGTTACTTGCAGCTTTATGCTTTATCCTTCCAGTGTGGTTCAGATGTACAGAAACATTACAAAAAGAGACACTTCCGTATTTGATCTAATAGAAACTGAAATATGGTATCATACTTGAGGTTCTCCTTGGCCATTAAGCTCAGACAGTTTGGGTCCTCTCCTTGCAGTGAAGGAGAGCAGCTGTCAAATATGACAGTTTTATTTAAAATTTAGAGCAAAACCTGTTTGGGATGGTCACACACATTGAGAATGGGGTTTTACTTTCATAAAACAAAAACGTCTTTGAACTCAAATGAAATTCAGAGATTGTAAAAACTTTGAAAATAATTTTAATTCAGAAGTTTTCTGGTGTTCAGAAACTCGATTGTAGGATTGTATTAATTTCACCACAAATTCAAACACTGGTTTCTTTGGTTTTTCTCACAGTAAACTGAATATTTTGAACTTTCTGAAAGTTTGCAGTATCTGAAGATGTTACTTTGGAAACTGCAAATTTAAGTTGTTTTTTAGTTTCTAATAACATTTGATGGCTGAATAATCAGTCATTTAACTGATAATGCTGGATAATGAAAGTAACTATATCTGCAGTATACTGGAGTACGCTCAGCTGCGATTTATTAATTCATCCATTCAAATCTTCGAAAATAATTCATTTGCATTGATGTTTAGATATAGAGGATCACCTTCATCTTGCAAGTGATTTAAAAAGTACACTGAGAACTTCAAGTTACATCTTGTAATATACTTATTGATATTAATCTGTTATTTAGGGCTCATTTAGTCGTATTTGTTTTTGTTTTCTTTCAGTCAGTTTTTACCGTCCACCACAGGTAACAAACCGAATCCATTTGATCGCTTCAGGTTTACTGCCTAATAAAAACAAAAGTCTAAAGCTAGAAAATAGTCATTTTAATCCATGAGAGAAAACAGACTCCTGTGAATGAATTAAATAGTAATAGTGCTTTATATTGATGTAACACAGCTTCATTACTCTGACTGCTCACTGATAAACACTCACCGTAATATGAGCAAAGTTATAACAAAAATAAGAAGCTTTTGTCTTAAAGTATCAAATATGTTTGAAATTCTTTAAGTGCATTAAAGATTTTGTAATATGATTCATAATTGTGAGAAAAAAAATGTCTATTAATAAAAACATAAAAACTACCTGATCCTATTTTTTAGTAATAGGATCAGGTAGTTATGAGAAGAACAAAGTTTATCTTTCATGCATGTTTTTTTAAAAAAAAGTTGTTGATTTTTTGTAAAATCAAATCAATCAAAATTTGTTTCAACATTTTTTTTTTTTTTTTTTTTTAAATCAAAGGTTTAGTGAAGTTGATTTTAGCCTGGAGGATGTTGGACCCATAATTTTCAAAAAGGTTGCAAATCTTAATTTGTCAACTGAAATGGTTTCCTCTCTGTTTCGGTCATCTTATGTGAGCTCTTACAATTTTGACAGGTTTCCAGAACCACTGCATGATGTGATATATTGTAGTTGTACCTAATATTTTGTGTGTGAACATTTCCCTATCTTTACCTCTGGCAGAGGCCAGTGTTGTAACTGACCTTTTTGGTCCACAGATACACTGTCTTAAATTAAATATCACATTCTCAAACATGTGCAGTGTGTCTGAGTTCTGAAATTGGAGGATGCTGGGACCTGATTGTAATAACCACAACCACATTGACTAGTTTTCTTTCGATGACAGGAATGCTGAAAGTAAATGGTGCGCTATTTTAATACTTCAAAATTCTAAAAAAATATAAGCCAGTGTTATTGAAATTTGTTTGCTTATGCATTTATAGAAAAGAGCTCTCATCATACAAAAGAAAACCTGAATAAATTCATTGGAATCTTGAAGAAAAGCAGCCTGTTTTCATTTTTTTTGTTACAGCTGTCAATTGAAAGTTTTACACAGGTCAGGTTTGAAGGCATCACTTTAAATATCAAGTATACAATGTATGACCTTACTCTAACCTTTTTCTTCCAAATATAAAACATTTTGTTATGCTTTGTGGTGTCATTTGGAAATGACCTGGTTTCCTGCCATCTACTAGTCATTAAAGTAAGGAAGTTCTCATTTAAAATCATTCATAGATTTTAATCCAGTGAAAACTTCTTTAATGAAGAAGTATAAATTGATTTGGATTGTAAATGTACATTTTGTAAAAGCAATAAGAAATGTTTATACATCTCTTTTGGGCTGATATGGTTAACTTTTTTGTTTAGGGGCAGTGCGGTGGCTTGGTGGTTAGCACTGTTGCCTCACAGCAAGAAGGTTCCTGGTTCAAACCTCAGCAGGGGCCTTTCTGTGTGGAGTTTGCATGTTCTCCCCGTGCTTGTGTGGGTTTCCTCTGAGTACTCCGCTTCCTCCCACAGTCCAAAAACATGCATGCTCGGTTAATTCAGTGATTCCCAAAGTGTGGGCTGCAGCCCCCTAATGGGCCTTCCTGGAACTGCAGGTGGGCCGTGAGAGTTCGTCAAAAATAATCAAATGTTTTTAAACCAGTATTTTTTAAATATGTTTTTAATTACTGTAAAATATTTATAACATCACTTGAAAAATATAAGTAATAAAACAAACCAGTTGATTGTTACTCTACTGTCATCTAAACTTAATAGGACACGCGTCACCTTACATTACTGTCGGAACAAAGCTCCTAGTCTTGTATGTTGATCACAGTTGTGATTAAAGGTATGGGTGGCCGCAGAGATTTTTCCCATTTCAAATTGGGCCATGGTATTTTGAAGTTTGGGAATGGCTGGGTTAACTGGTGGTTAGTGAGTGTGCGTGGTTGTTCACCTACATGTGCCCCTGCGATGGACTGGTCACCTGTCCAGGGTAGTACCCCTGCCTTCCGCCTGAAGAGAGCTGGGATAGACTCCAGCAGATCCCCGTTGACCCTGCAGAGGATTAAGCGGGTATAGATGATGAATGGATGGATATTTACCTTTTTTTTACTAACAGAAAAGGTGTGAAAATCTCCATAACATATATGTATTGTTTATTATAAAGAAATGTGACCTTAAAAACATGGAAATGCTGAATACCTCTCCAAGGTGTATCCTTGACTTTTGCCCAAAGAGAGCTGGGATAGATTCCAGTAGATCCCAGTGACCCTAAATAAAAATAAGCAGTATAGATAAGAGATTGATGGATTATTCATTTATAGAAAATATTATACCCACAACTCCAAATGTTTGCATTAAAACCCAACCTCAATGCTTTGTTAGCATTTTTAACATTTCCACAGAAAGCCTGAAAATTTGAAATGCCACCAAACATCTGACAGAAATACAAATATCAGCATTCATAAAGTCCACAATCTTTATAATTACAGTCTACATCACAGGTGTCAAACTGATCTGTGAAAGGGCCATGTGGCTGCAGTGTTTTAGTCAATCAACTAGTTGTCTTCACTAAAGGTCTTAACCAGTTCAGTTGATTAAATGAAACAAGTCAGCTGTGCTGCTGCATGGTTGGAACAAAGACCTGCAGCCACACGGCCCTTTCACAGATCAGTTTAACACCCCTGGTCTACATGAATATTATATATGAGTACCATGATGACAAATTACAATTTGTTTGTAAAAATTTGATGTGTGCTAATGAAAATGACATGACATACACACAAGAAGTTGCTCTCCAGTTTATCGCCTGACACTTTGCAGTTTTTCTGCATTTATTCTCACGTGATCAAGAAGATGATGTTAAAGGCTCTCTACAGACAGAGAACCTTTAATCATTATTAGTTAAGTTTATTTCCAATCCAAGTGACAGCTAACTGAACAGATACAGAAGCAAGAATTAAGAAATCCTGTTTTTTAGCCTGGTCTTCACCAGCTCACAACATAAGTCTCCATGGTAACTTATCTGCTCCTGCTTTTGTGAACCAACTGGAGGCTAAGTTCAGCCAGTATAACTGTCATATCCCGGCTTAATCCCATATTTTAGTTTTGTTCAACAGAATTATGGTCTTTCACTCCTATAAACCTGTTGTTCAGTTCCAACCTGTGACCAAAAGAACTATGGGGAGGTGAAGTAGCTCTGTGGGGATGTCTTTAGGCGACAGACCAGGATGCACTGTGAGCTACATGGAGATGAGATGATTGCCCTGACTGAGTGTTTCTTGATAATACAAATGTCTGTGTGGACAACACCATCCCCACCAGAACAAAGGTCTGGATGGCTAGTGACCTGAAAGAGCTACTGAACAAGAAAAAAGCCTTCAGGGAGGGAGATGGAGAATTATTAAAGAGAGTAAAAGAAACAACTTAAGAATTAAGAGTAGAGAGAAGAATCAAAAGCTGAGGAGAAAGCTTTATCAGATCTATGGATGAGATGCAGTGTTGGGCAAGTTCACTTTATACACGAACTAGTTCAGTTCATAGTTCACAGAAATTAAAATGAACTATTCGCAATTTCAAAAAATGAACTAAATAGTTCATTTTTAGTTCATTTTTTAAAAATTCTTTTTTAATGTTGCTGCGAGCAATTATTTGTCAAAATGATTACCACTGCCCATATACTACCCCACCACAAACGGCAATTATTTGATCCACTTTAACTGTAGAAAAACTATTGCTCCAATTCGGAATCCTGAACCAACCAGGGTTCACATCAGCATTGAAGGGACAGCCCATGTAAACTGTAATTTCCGTTTAAGCTTCTCTTTACAGCAGCCGTTCCCAAACTTCAGAATACCAAGGCCCAATTTGAAATGTGAAAAATCTCCGCAGCCCACCGAAACCTTTAATCACAACTGTGATCAACATACAGGACAAGGAACCATGATCCGATATTAATGTAAGGGGTCAACAAATAAGGTGACCAGGGCCGTAGCACCAAATTCTGGGCCCCTCAAAGGAGGTCCTGGTGGGCCCCCACCCCCCCCCCCCCCCCCCCCCCCCCCCCCCCCCCCCATCACCACCGTAAACAGACTTAAGGTTTTGGATTACAACATATGCCATTTAATATAGGGCCCACCAAGTTTGCATAACGATCAATATCTGTCATGAAATTTAGTTTTGGTATTAACTAATATATTCAATACATAATTTTTTCCCCCTTAGCTTCCTGTGGGCCCCCCTCTGCCATGGGCCCCCACAAGGCTGTGTAACTTTTACCCCCTGTCCGACGGCCCTGAAGGTGACACTTGTCATAGTAAGTTAAGATGACAGTAGAATAACACTTAACTGGTTTGTTTTATTAATTTTTAATATTTTTTAATCATGTCATGAATATTTTACAGTAATTAAAAACATTTTAAAAAGATTGAGGATTTAAAACACATTTGTTTAATTTTAATGACCTCTCACGGCCCACCAGGGGGCCGCGGCCCACACTTTGAGAATCACTGTTTTACAGTATATTAAAAATATGATGAAAAACTTCCTGCCAAATGGTCTTTATTATAAGACAAAAACAGGTCCTTAAGGTGCAAATGTTTTTTTTTACCCCCATTTCAATATTTCAATCCCCCCTCCGGCAGTCGGGGTGCTCCTCCAGCTCTGGGTAACTGCAGCTCTCATCTTCCTCCATGCTTGTTTTAAACATTTGATGACGTAATTGTTAGCGTGACAGTAGTGACAGCCCGTGTTGCCATGTTTGATTGATTTCCTCGGTACATATCAGGCTCGTTTGTGTTGTATTTTAAATGGAGTTTGCTGGCAAGCTGGCACGGTTTTGACCGTGCGTGAACTTTGAAAAAGCGTCGTTCACAACTGCCTAAATGAACTCGTTCACGCCCCCACGCTCGTGAGGGGGAAAGTGACCCCCGCGCTCAGTTCACGTTCGCGAAAAAATATGAACTAGTTCATGAACTTTCGTTCAATGAACGCGTTCAGGTACAACACTGATGAGATGTGTGGTCAGGGATGAAAAAGATCACTGACTTCAAGGAGAAAGAGATCAGACGGGGAGGTCTGGACGGTCAATGAGCCTTCCGAATGGCTGCTTCTTTTTCATATTGGTTCTGTGGAGCACATCTTTTTTAGTTATGTTTTCAAAGCTAGAATCTAAAGGGAACGGGGGCTTAAATCAGCACTGCAATAAGTAAAAGTATTCAGACTAAATCTGAGACATGTTACTGACTTTGGTAAGTGGGTCATCTTAACATTATAGTTCCATTACAGCACAAATGATATCAGCCACACTTTCAAGCTAAGTTTCAACTGTATGTAAAACTGTATGTTGTATAATCACAACGAGGCGTGCAAGCGGGAAAATTAACTTAAAAAAAAAAAAAAAAAAAACTAGACCACTAAAAATTAATTGATCTTCCAGTCCAACAGAGGTCGCTGTAAACTCTCCTATTGATTAAGCGTCGTCTTCACAAAATTTGAAGCGTGTTTACGTTCCTGTGCGTTTTGACTGTTGTGGAGCTTCAGAGTGTTCAGAGAGCAGCGCGATGTGTCTGGTGCAGCAGCTGTGTGTGTCGGTACGGGAGCGGATCGTCGCTGCGGCTGAAGACGTTCTGCTGCAGCTGGAAAAAGGAAAAGAAGTTTCTAAACCAGCGTCACGGAGAGCGCTGCTCATCGAGCGACTGACGGCGGCTGCGCAGGACATTGTGGGTCTGTTTGAGGAAACCTTGGTGGAGTACGACGACAGACTTCAGCGGTCACAGGAGCAGATCCGCCGCCAGGAGAAGCTGCTCGATGCCGTGCTGAAGCCTGAAGTCAGGCTGCTCAGAGTAGATGAGTCCCCGTTGTTTCCACATACAGAACCGCCAGGAGCTGGAGCTAGCGCGCTGTCAACCGCTCACACTTCCGCTCAACTTCAAAATAAAAGCTCCGACCAGTCAGAGTGGGGAAGAGACAGAGCATGAACAGGAGGCTGCAGACAATGGTAAGTGTAACAACACTTCTGTACTCAAGTAAGAGTACAGTTACTCTGGGAGACAGTCCCTCTGTCAAACAAATGCAGTCAATTTGATAAAGAGAACAAAATACAGTAAGCCACTGAGTTGAATGTGTGTAAGTGTATAGAAAAAGTATTCTTTAATTGAATTTCATTTGTATGTGCTAATGACTTGAATTGAATTCGAATTTGATAATTTTTACAACCCAAATCCCAGAAAAGGTGGGGCGTTTTTAAATTTAAGTAAAATGAAAACTAAAATACTTTGAAATGGCGTGAGCCAAAATTTTATTTACAGCATTACATAGATAACACAACAAATGTTTTAACAGAAATTTTACAATTTTATGCAAAAAGTTAGCTCATTTCAAATTTGATGCTTGCTGCAGGTCTCAAAATAGTTGGACAGGAGCATGTTTACCATAATGGAGCATCTTCACACCTTTTAAAAACAGTTTGAAGACATCTGGACATTGAGGTTATAAGTTTCTGGAGTCACGGTGTTGGGAATTTGGTTCCATTCTTGCCTGATATAGGTTTCTAGCTGCTGAAGAGTTTAGTCATCTTTGTCCTTTTACTTTTAATGGATGCGCCAAATAGTGCTGGGCGGTATGACCAAAGATTTATATTACGGTATTTTTCAAAATTCTATCGGTTTCATGGTATATCACGGTATTTTTTTTTTTTTTTTTTAAGGCACAACTGGGTGTTAACCACATTTTCTTATCATTTAGAGAGGAATTGCTGTAGTAAATTGGCTTAGAATGACCTATTTTACTGTCACGAGGAGTGAATATTGTAGAAAAACATTCATATCTACACTGGTAATAATACAGGTTTGCATGGCCTCACAAAACGATACTATTTACAAAGAGGTGGCACCCGTGATTCTAATTAAGTGAAGAAATCAGAATGCATGATAGTTGCAGTTAAAATACAGAACCCTTTTATTTTTCAAATTTTGCAAACAACTTGAAAAAACATATTTGTTAAAAAATCAATATTAACTACACAATGTAAACAACGTTCT
This sequence comes from Hirundichthys speculiger, assembly GCA_018398805.1. Lineage (NCBI taxonomy): Eukaryota > Metazoa > Chordata > Actinopteri > Beloniformes > Exocoetidae > Hirundichthys > Hirundichthys speculiger. Next base: position 1,257,430 of record JAGFBZ010000261.1, read on the forward strand.
CGAGATATTTCAACAAATAAATAGTAAACAAAGTATGCAACTTGCAATATTCAAGTTTTGAAAAAAAAAAAAAGATTATCCTGTAGCAGCATATAAACAATATTCACACAGATTGCTGGTGTTGCCTCCCGGCTACAACTTTAGCTCGGCAACATTTGCAGATTATTGTAGTTTGTTGGACGTCGTCTTTTTTAAATCCAAAGAACTTCCACACGACAGACACGGGTCCTTGTTTAGGAAGAAGGTCCTCAGTCTCATGTTGCCGTTCTGGAGCTTCCACTTCGGGACTTTTGTTGTTTGCAGCCATCACCGTTTAACCATAAACTAGTAGCGCGTTGTGCCTCCAGTGCAACTGCAAAACAGTCCCCTGTCAAACAATGTTCTGTGGCACTTATGTTCCGCCGCGCGGCGTTCCCAACATTGTGTACGCTACAGTACATACTGATAAATTCATATAAGAAAATAAACACCGGTATTCGGTATGAACTGGTATACCGCCCGGCACTAGTGCCAAATGTTCTCTATAGGTGAAAGATCTGGACTGCAGGCAGGACAATTCAGCACCTGGACTCTTCTCTGATAAAGCCATGCTGTTGTAATAGCTGCAGTATGTGGCACCAGAAGCACGACAGCGCTTCTGGACCTTGTTCAAATATGGCTTTCTTTTTGCATGATAGAGCTTTAGGTGACATCTGTAGATGGTATGGTGGATTGTGTTTACCAACAGTGGTTTCCAGAAGTATTCCTAGGTCCTTTTATTAATGTCATGGTCACAATCATGCTGATGAGTGATACAGTGTCATCTGAGGACCCGAAGACCCTGGACATCCAATAAAGGTCTTGGGCCTTGTCCCTTATGCAGAGAGATGTCTCCAGTTTCTCTGAATCTTTTGATGATGTTCTGCACTGTAGATGATGAGATTTTCAAAGCCTTTGCAATTTGATGTTGGGGAAGATTGTTTTTAAAGTATTGCACAATCCTTTTACGTACTCTTTCACAGTATTTGTTGCCCCCGTGTCAACTTTTGTAAGACCTGTCGCAGGCATCAAATTTGAAATGACCTCATTTTGTGCATGAAATTGTAAAATTTCTGTTTAAACATTTGTTATCTGTTGTGAATAAAATTTTGGCTCATGTGAGCTTAAATATTTTAGTTGTCCTTTTATTCAAATTTAAAAAACATCCCACCTTTTCTGGAAATCGGGTTGTAAAAATATGTATTTAGTTGGGATTGAGCGACATGGATTTGATTGGGGGACAATGCCAACAACGAATTATAACAAATTATTCATTGTGAAGGAAACCAATAACTAATATCCTACACCAATATGCATTTGCATTAAAAATTAAAACGTTGTGAACTTGACACCAAACTCCCACATAAAAACTTAACATAAATGCTTTGGAGGATGTGTTCAATTAAAAAAACAAAAAAAAAAAAAAAAAAAACAACCCAAAACATTTATCTATCATCCTATTATAAAACATCTTAAAAAGTGAAGCGAGCTCCTAGTAGCAATATATGCAATATATATGCAAAATAGAATTAATGTTGGAACTTGTCATTTTCCTAAAGCTTTAATGGTGTTATTCTGGCCATCAATAACTGGTTGCCTTAGATTACATGTTAACACCAAATGAAATGCTCTATTCACACTGGACTAGTATCACCTGCAGTAATCTGTAATAATAATGGGGGCGTCTGTGATATTAGTGCAGTACGGATGCAACGTGCCTTTGATTTGTAAAATAAAAATTTAGCCTTAAATTACCTATCCTAATTCAGTAAACACAGAGGTCATGGAGTAATTTAACAAATTTGGATCATGTTAATCCAGTGTGAATGTGCCATTTCTGTAATAGTAAAGTAAAAGGTCCACCCCAAAGTATCAAAAATATTTCAGCAAATCTCATGGGATGAATTTAACCCAGTACAAATTCTACAGAGTGCCTTATGAGGCACTTTGAATTGAATATTACAGTATGTCCAGGGATTGAAGTCGGTAAATTTCAGAGAAAGCAGACTTTAGTAATCTTGTGAGTTTATGCTACACAAAATGTGGATATTGGGGTGTAGTTCTTTTAAATGACCACAGGTTTTCAAGTAGTACTCGTCTTGTGCAAAAAGGGCATGAGTTTGCTCTATCAAACAGTACTTGGGTTATTCTTATTGTAACATATTCTCTTATAGGCTAAATTATGCGATTAAACACACATTCAAAGGGGAAAATAGGCTGCAGTAAGTGTGCACTGCATTCCTTTTTGTTTTTCTAACCAGCTGGTTTATTCTGACCATCGATAGCTTATAGCAGGTCTCTTCAACTCCAGTCCTCGAGGGCCGCTGTCCTGCATGTCTTACACGTTTCCCTACCACAACACACCAGATTCAAATGAATGGATCCCCAACAACTTGTCACCAAGGTCTGTGGAAGTCTGTTAATGACCCATTCTTTTGAACCAGGTGTGCTGAAGTTGGGAAACATGTAAGACATGCAGGGCACCAGCCCTCGATGACTGGAGTTGAAGAGCTCTGGCTTGTGGTATAAGATATGAGCTGAAACACCATGTCAGGGACAACAAGGGTAATAATGTTATATATGCAACTAAAACAAATTCCATTTTTACTAGGTTCATTTTGACTCCAAGATATGATGACTATTCCTCCATTTGTCCATTTGTACTAAATCTGTCATATACTGCAGTGAGTGCAGTTTGTGCATTTTCAGCAGAAAAGGGGACTTTTGAAGACCCTCAGCTAGGCAAACCATAGAGTACATTATGGCTCCGATTGTACACTTCCCCTTACCCGTTAACACTAGCCACTACCCTCAAATTGCGTGTATAGGAACCTCCGCTAACTGTTAATGCAATCTTCCGCCCGCTATAGCCGCTACACATTATGCGACTCCCTTACTCACATTGTAAGTGTGGCAATGGACGTGTCTTTTGCCCTTTCCAGCTCTCGGTATCTTGCCATCGCGGGTTTGGGGTTGCGGGTTGCGGGTTGCGGGTGGTCAGACTACCTGCAACCCGGATGTCGGCGCGTACAAGAGCGCGTCCAAATGGCATCAATGCGCTTTCACCTGGTCACATGTGGACGTGGACAAACGGCTCTACCTCTCAAATTAACTCTTGTATAAAAAGCATGATTTGGCCTCAGTTGAACCCCTGAGACGAGCTGCACACGAGAGCTGCTCCGATCTGGATGAAAAGATGCTCCATAGCGGGTTTGGGAAAAGTGGGTTGCGCATAGTGCAAGCCTGCTCATAAAGGCAATGGCTACTGACGCACTAATTGGTTTAACAGGTGGAACGCCCTAACCACTCCTATGTATAATGTAGCGGCTAGTGCAGGTGGGATAGCGGGTTTAGCAAGGAGGATGATTGTGTTTTTTGCGAGGGAACACCCCTCCTGCTCCACATTATCCCTAAATAGTGGCTTTAGCAGATCTGGCCGAAGATTGGGCCCTTTGTAACTGAAAAATAAAGTACATTATGTGACATGTGAAACTTTGAAAATGAGGTCTGTTCATCTTTGCTGTTTTGAATAGATTTAAAGTTGTTGCCTTTGCTGACCAGATTTTCTGTCCTCTGTCTCCAGAACCTGTGCAGACGATGTCTATGAACAACACAAACCTGCAGCCAACAACTGATCCAGTATACCTGAGCCAGTCTGACCCTGAAAAGGACATCAGCAGTGCTTCCTGTCCATCAATGTCTTACTCCCCATTGCCATCTTACTACCCGCCTGTCTCTCCAAGCAGCAATGAAGAGCTAGATGATGACTGGACTGAGCAGAATCAGAATCTCAGATATGTTAAGAAAAAGAAGAGAGGCCGGCCGCGTCTTGCAAAACCCAGCATCAAGAAAAAACGAAAGCGCTCAAGACTGAGTCAGAGCCTCAGTTGCTATGTGTGTGGACGCTCTTTGCAGGGGAAAGGCTTCTTACTGAAGCATGTCCTAAATGTTTGTGCCAGCAACCAGGAAAACCGCTGCGGCTACTGTGGCGAGCTTTCGAACTCAGCCGACAGTTTAGAGGCCCACCTACAGTTGCACCAAAAGAACAGCAAAACATGCTCCTTCTGTGGGAAAACCTTCCACTCCATCCTGGCACAGGAGCTGCATACCCGATTGCATACCGGAGAGAAGCCGCACATCTGCCACGTCTGTGGCAAAAAGTTCAGCCAGAAGGGAAATCTGACATCTCACCTGCAGGTCCATGCTCCAGAAAAACCTTTCAAATGTAAAGAGTGCACCCGGGCCTTCTGTCACATGACCTCTTTAGAGCGGCACATGAAGGAGCACAGTGGAAAGGTGGTGCACACCTGCAGCATCTGTAATCAGGAGTTCAGTAAGCAGCACACCCTACGAAAACACATGAAAAACCACGAGAAGGATGGCACTCATAAACCAAAGAGGTCCCGTAGCTCAGCACTGTCCCACAACTGCAAAGTGTGTGGAGACACCTTTGATCGGAAGAACCTCTTAGTGAGGCATGCAAAGACTCACCTTCAGGACCCGAACTGCCGCTGTGGAGTTTGTGGAGACCAGTACCAGACCAACGACAGCCTCTCCAGTCACCTACACTTACATCAAGATGTTGGCAACACGTGTGACACCTGTGGAAAGGGCTTCCCAAGTCACTCTGCCTTGCTGATGCATATGAGAATTCATACTGGAGAGAAACCCTTTATCTGCAGCCATTGCGGAAAGGCCTTCAACCAGAGCGGCAACCTGACGATGCACCTGAAGATCCACACAGGGGAGCGGGCGTTCTCCTGCAGCATTTGCGGCAAGGGCTTCACCCAGAAACAGACCCTTGACACTCACGTCCGCTTCCACAACAAGGAGAGGCGCTTCCTGTGTCAGGTGTGCGGCAAGGGCTTCATGCAGGAGGTGGACCTGAAAAGACACATCCTGATCCACACTGGAGAAAAACCATACATCTGCAGGGTCTGTGGGAAGAGCTTCCAGGCCAAACGATCCCTCAATGGACACCTCAAAGTACACGTCGCCAATGGGGAAGACACTAGATCGGAGCTGGACAAAAACATAGAGCCACAAAGAACAGACACCTTCTACTCAGGATACCTTCAGTTGTAGACTAGTTCCAGCGCAGTTTCTTGATGACACAAATCTTTGATATCCATCGCAGAAACCGGGTTTCTCTTCCACATAGGCCATACTGCAGAGAAACAAACTTAATTTGATTGCCGCTGTTTTGTTTTTGTGTTGTTTGTTTTTTCTGACCATTTTTCATTTCATTGTCTCCTGTGAAGCAGCCTCATTTGTAGAGTCTGCTTCATGAGTCTTTTTCACAGGCAGGTGCAGAGGTGAGAGGCAGAATGTGGCATTGAAGTTGATGGAGAGCTTATGTATCTGATAGGAATTAGAGATGGTATGAGAGCTGAATTGGAACATGTATTAACAAAGGGTAGATGGCATAATGCAATATGCTGCTGTTACTGATAACACAGTTGTTCAGTCGTGTTCTTTTTTGATGCCACCTTACTATATGTAAGTACTCACAGATGAGGCACTGTGCTACTTCTGTTTGTTCTGTGTAAACTACAGAATTTACAAACATAATCAGGGCATCTTTTATGCACTGATCTTGCATGACTGCTGAGTGAAAAGGGCAAATATGAACCTGTAAACCAGTTCTTGTCACTTGCTTTGTGTTGATGCTGCTCATGTTACACAGACAGTTGAAATTAATATTGGATGGCTATTTCCAGGCATTTTTGTCACAAGTTCTTCTACATTAGCACCGCACCCATCATACATCCAAAAAGTTTGTAATAACCTCTGCTTCCAGTCAGGATGGAAACAAAAGGCTCAAAACCAAATTCTGATAACATAACTTTGAGAGATAACTTACATAATAAGCGACAAGTCCAGAAATCCTAGGGTATGAAAGTCATCAACCAGAGGAGCAGAACAAGAGATTTCATGCTACTGCCTCCATTTGGGATGGTTGTAAAAGCAGTCCATCTTTAGTTGGACTGTATCAGCAATTTCCCATTATCAGTGCCAATGAAATCACAATTTGTAGCCCGTCCATCTCATGAATGTCACCTTATTGCATAGTTAGTTGAATCTTCAAAAAAAGTCTCTGGCCATAGAGTTCCCAAGACTTGAGAACACCATGTTTATTTTACATAGAAACACTTAATAGTTTTATTTTCTTTACCTTACAATGACGACAAAGGTAAAAATGCTTAGTTCAAAAACAAGAAGAAGCATGCAATGTACACTTAAACTGATTCATCTTCCCCTTTTGCTCACTTACTCTTCTTATATACGATGTTGATGCTTTCAGACTTATAAAGGAGAAGCAAGGCTTTACAAATTTGTCCAAATGCACATCTGCCTGTTCCTGTGTCAGGAATCTGCAAGTTTAATTCAGTTTCAATTGGCTGAAACTGAAAATACTTCATAAGAACAAACTCTAAAGAATCCTTATATAGTACTGTGGGAAGTGAAGCAGGTGGCAGCCAGATCTTTGGAATTTATCATAGAACAGATTATAGAAGCATGTGTTTGAGACTGTTGTTTGAAATGGATCAGGCCAAATCCATATGAGAAGTCTGCTGGCTCAAGAGATGTTCGCCTGTTTTCAGTGGAGCAAATACGTTTTGTTTTGTGTAGACAAAAGTGGAAGAAAAGCAGGAACAAGGTTGAGGAAGTTTAGATCTCTGGTTGAGAAAAAAAGTTTAGTAAAATCTCTGTGTTTGTGAATCCAAAAATTAAGAAAACTCAGGTTCACTGTTTCAAAGAGATTCTGTCCTGCCTTCCTGCTGAGGGCTGTCTCAGCTGTCCCATGTGTCACACAGTCAGTGTGAAATCACATAGCAGAGCACTGTTCAGATGATAGTTCACTACCCAAATACTCTGTTTAAATGACTGATGATAAATTTGCAGTTGATCTAAGGTGGATTTCAACTTAGAATTAAAATCTATACAATTCATGTTTTTAATGAATACTCTGACTCTGGATATTAATGGTGAATTATTTCTTCAAAATGTCTCGAGTAATGACGATGATTTGATCAAACTACCATAGGAATACAGTACAGCACTATTCTAATCAAGTATTTAACATTTTGGTAAGAGCAGATAGTTTGAGAGAGTGGAGTGACCCCACTACTCACTAGCTGGTTACTCATCACTAACTTAGACAGCCCTATGTCTGAGGTTTTGAGTTTGTAGTTACTTCTAACACAGATCTTAGGATATAACACTAAAAGTAATTTTGTTTATATGTTCCTTTTGACAGCTACAAACCAGTTCATCTGCCCTGAAGCATTTACTGCTAAAGATTTCGTATGAGGCTTTAGACACATAAGGCAGCAATCTTTTTAATATGTTGTATATATGCACTATCAATCAATCTTTATTTGTAGAGCGCTTTTCCTGCAAGGACATGCAACACAAAGTCACTTTACAGAATTAAAAACAATTACCACAATTAAAAAAAGAAAGAAAACAAACACTAAGATGAATCCTCTTGAGGAGGATAGAAATGCAGCTGAAAAAACTATTAAGATCCTAAAACTGAACCGAGTGTATCATCAATGTGAGTTCCATTAAAATGGGATGCATAAAGTCTTGATTTTATTTTACAGCAGTTATGTTGGAATATAGTTGTTACATTTAGTTGACCAAGCTTTTCACGTGTAAAACTGAGGTTTTAAAATGTTTATTTACATCAGTCCAAGACAACTTTCTAGGAAAAATCACCTGAATCATCATTGCTTGTGTCAGGCAATTACTTTAATCCAGATTATTTACAGGTCCATGATTGTGATCTTTTTGAGTCGCATTTTCATTTGTATACATTTATTGGAAAACAACTGCAATATGAAGATTAATACAGTGATTATCCTGAATAAAATATGATGTGATTTTTTTTTTTAGGTCAGATGTCTTGGCAGTCATTGACATTTCTATAGTGTAATTTCTAAAGTGGATAAAAAATCTGCTTCCATACTTGATTGTGGTATTAGAGCTCCTGTGATCGTTTTCTCTTTTTCTTCCTTTTTTGTTTCACTTGAAACTCCTCCTCTCATGTAGAGGTTAATCGCAACGAGGTTCTGGCCTTTTGTCATTTTTTTAACAGCTTTTTGAGACTAGTACCAGATATCTGATCAATTATTAATCCTCTTCTCTGTGAGCTTTTCTGGTCATTTCACACAAAAGAAACTTTGAGGTGACCATCACATATTGTCTTCAATAAAATACATTTTTGTCAGTGGTGATGTCTTGTATTTAGTGTTTTATGAACATACTGTCTCTCTACTGACTTAAGGTTTTCGTGAATGTAAACATCCTAATCATTTCTCTGATTCAAGACGCATGTCAAATACCGATAGCCTTCTTTTTAGGCTACTATGCGTTGGTCTTTCTGTCCAGCAGGGGGCGGACTTCTTTTTAGGCTACTATGCGTTGGTCTTTCTGTCCAGCAGGGGGCAGGACTCCTTCGTTGTCTCGGTATGAGTTCGTTGAGGGTGACCACCCAAGCTCGACCGTCTCGGTTGTTTTTCTTCCGGCTGGACGGAGAGGTCCGTACTGGTATGTCTCTGACAGAAACACCGCCGTCCTGCGGGCTCCGGTCCCTGGTCAGCTCGGTGTCGGAGGTGCTGACCAGAGTCGGAGAGGAGATCTTGAGGTTTGCTGGAGAAACGGGGCGTTGAGTACAGGTCCTCTGGACTGTCGGGTCGCCCGCTTCAACTACTGCGGCTGCTGCTCACCGAACGAATGGCGGCGGCTGCGCCGCGAATCGTCGGGCTGCTGGAGCGGGAGGTGGAGGAGTACCGTCGGCAGATGGAACGACAGAGACGGCTGCTGGAGGCTGTGCTGAGCCCGGTGGTCCGGCTGAACCGCAGAGGTGAGCTCCATGTAACCGTAGAGCCGTGCAGATCACCACTCTGACTGTTGCTAGGTGACCAGAGACCAATCAGTGCCAAGCATTTGATCTGATAACTAGCCAAAAACTACTCTGGTTCAAGAGAACAGCATTATTAATTAGACAGCTGTAAATAACCACGATGAACATATTCAGACAATTTATTTGAGGTTTTCTTTCTGTTTATATTTTGATACATTGTAAATATGAAAAATAATTTAATTGTACTGAATAATTCAGTCCTCATTATATGCATAGATATATTATCTGACGTTTTGTATGAAAGACTCCACTTGACATTAGTTTGTTTTTGTCAAATATGTTTATTGTTTTCTTAAAATATGGAACTTGTGCAGCGACTGCCCTTTTTCTTGATCCTGGAAATAATCTGTTAATAACTTCATTGTTTCATCAGAATTTTTTAAAGAGATTGTTTTAAACTCCAGAAATCTTTCACAGTTTTTTTTTCAGAAAACCCTTTGTGATTAATAAAAATAGTGTTGTTGTAAGTATGTGCAACAACAGAGATGCCTCAAGCTGTCACATGTAAAAGGTCAAATAAAAAATCTTTTGGTGACTTTCTTTAGCAAAATAACTAATGCAATTATTTTGATATCAAAACAGTTTCCAATTTAAGTCATTATATTAAATTAAATAAATGTATTACTCATCACTGTTCACAGGCACACAGTATGCAACGGTATGAAAAACAGTCTGATAAAGGAGACCATCATAGCTAGAATAAATGTCAGTATTTTATCAATTTCCAGTTTCTCTTATCCACAGACATTTGCTATGTTTAGCTGCAGTTGGATAACTGTTGTCAGAGCATTCATGTGTTGCTTAATATGAATGATTTCCAAAACATAAATTTAAGCATTCATGTGTTGCTTAATATGAATGATTTCCAAAACATAAATTTAAGCAGTCAAACGCAGTTCTTGTCTGATCTGACTGTTATGCAGCGCAGGAAATCAGCCGTTTCTTTAAAAATGTTTGAACTGACAACTTTTTTTTTTTCTTGTCAGACATAATCAGCTCTTCAGTTCTCAAGACTACTGCTGCCAGTGACGACCTACCTTTGGTGTCAGACTACAGCCTCTTGTCAGGAGCTCCACTAAGTTCTGCCTCCTCAGACAGGGGCAATGAAGAGGCAGATGGACTGGATGAAGGACACCAGGTGGCCTCAACAGACCATCAGGCAAATCATTGTTGTTTCATCTGTAAAAAAACCTTCTGTCACAAAAGGAATCTGGTGAAACATGTGGAAACACACTCAGAGCCCCCAGAGCATCTCTGTGGAATCTGTGGACAACGGCTCGAGTCTTCAAACAGTTTAACAAACCATGTCAGTTCTCACAGAGAACCCACTAGCTCCAGCGGGACCTGTGATGTCTGTGGAAAGACGTTTCAAAACATGGAGACACACATGAGGAGCCATACTGGAGTTAAACCATTTAGCTGTAACACCTGTGGCAAGAGCTTCCCCCGGCCTGGAGCACTGAGAAGGCACAAGAGGATACACAGTAGAAAATCCCCTGACACTTGCCAAGTCTGTGGACTGACCTTCAATGAAAAGCAGTTGCTCCAGGAGCACCTGAAAAAACACAAAGATGGCAACGGAGATCAGAGTGAAGGAGATGATCTGAGTCAGGATGGTGAGTCGGATGGGCTGAAAGCAAAAAGAAACACTGAACAAATCTCCAGTGAGAAGTCATCGTCTCTCTGCTGCAGAGTCTGTGGTGATTCTTTCCACAGTCACGGATTCTTGAGAAAACATGCACAGACACACTGTAACGAGTCCCAGAGCATCTGTGGAGTTTGTGGAAAGCAGCTGGACTCACCTGACAGTTTGCAGACTCACCTGCAGTCTCATAGAGAGGCTAGCGGGACATGTAACATCTGCGGGAAGAGTTTCCAGAATATGGAGACACACATGCGGAGTCATACCGGGGTGAAACCATATCGTTGCACTGTCTGCAGCAAACAGTTTCCCCGACCTGGAGCTCTGAGGCGGCACAAGAAGATCCACAGTGGTGAACGTCCGCACGTCTGTCAACGGTGTGGCAAGAGCTTTATTGAGACCAGTGCCTTGAAATCCCACAGTACGAGTCACTCTTTGGAGCTCCATGAGGACAAAGATGCTGAGCTTCCAGTTCACTGTCAGAGCCTGAAGCTCGATGCACAAAATGCTGGGACCTCGGCTAAGTCACTGTCTTGCTGTAAAGTGTGTGGAGAGTCTTTTCAGAGTAAAGGCAGCTTGAGGAAACATGCCAAGAGTCACTCAGCTGAATCTGTATGTGGAGTTTGTGGTGAAACTCTGCTTCCAACCGAGAACCTAAGGGACCATCTACAAGTGCACAAAGAAGCCGGCAAAAATTGTCACATCTGCGGTAAAACCTACCAAAACATTGAGACTCACATGCGGAGTCACACTGGCATCAAACCATATCACTGCAGCATCTGTGGTAAATCTTTTCCACGGCCCGGTGCTCTGCGGCGCCATAAGAGGATCCACAGCGGAGAGCGTCCGTACATCTGCGAGTTCTGCGGGAAGACGTTCATCGATAACAGTGCTCTGACCTTGCACATCAGGAACCACAACGGAGATAAACCTGCCAACCGTGTCTCCTGTGAGACTTGTGGGAAGAGTTTAGCCTCAGTCCACGTCTTAGAGGTCCACAAGAGGATCCACACAGGTGAGAAGCCCTTCCTCTGCCGCACCTGCGGGAAAGCCTTCAGGCAGGTGGGAGGGCTAAATGCTCACATGTTGACACACACTGGGGAGAAGCCATTCAGCTGCAGCCTTTGCAACAAGAGCTTCAGCACCAGAGGATACCTGGAGACGCACATTCGCTTCCACAAGAAGGAGCGGGCGTTCAGCTGCCACCTGTGCTGGAAGGCCTTCGTCACCAAGAACGACCTGAAGAAACATCTACTAACACATACAGGCGAAAAGCCGTACAGCTGTCAAGTATGTGGTAAGAGCTACCAGGAGAAACGCTCCAGAGACGTCCACATGAAGGTCCATGTGGTCATCCAGAAGGAGCCAGTCAGAAAGCCTGAGAGTCTGCAGCCAGACTTCATGCAGCTGTAGATTTTCAGATCAGCTTTTACTGGTTTTGAAAACTGGTGAACCAGTAATCAGTTGTGAGACAGCTCTCTAGACAAGTCTAGAGCAAAAGCTTAAAGTTAAAAAAAAACAAAACTATTTTTTTACTAGCTGGAAGAAAAAAGGACAACTTTTTCAAACATCATTTTATTTACATGTAATGTTTATAGAAAAGTGCAACCTTTTAAATGCTGCCCTGAAAATTGATTTCTAGTTTCTAGTATTGTTATGGATAATTCAAGAATCAGTGAACATCTTTCTTGAATATCTCTGCGATCACAGTATTCTTGAAATTATTTTTGGTAAAGTTTCAGTTGTTCTGTCCATAAGAGCAAATTTCAAATGAGTTCAGTCCAGAGTTTTCTACAGTCTGTTCATATTTTTTCTTCATATCATTTTCTGTCTTTTGGTCCTCATACATTTATAATTTAATTAAAACAACAGCAAATTAAAAACAGTCATAGTTCATCTGAGCTGAAGCCTTTTTTTATTTATTTTCTGGAGCTCAGCTGAACAGTTTTCATGTTTCAGTCCTGCACACCACTTGGAGCATTATTTTTGCTGGGGTGGAGACTCAAGCCTGCATCTCAAGTGTTGGACAGATTAAATCTGAGGCCATCTTGTCTATTTAATTTATTTTCCCCTTTAACATAAATGGGTTCTTTTTCTCTTAAGCCATCTGTTTTCCCTGTCTAGAATGTGTACTAGACTATCATCAAAAGAGTGTCCCTTATCTTTAAGATAGGTGGGCCTTGGGTCTTGACCTGAGGAGCTAAATCTCCTGTGTTGTGCCATGCATTTCTAGAGTTTTTATTTAGTCACTCTTATATAAATGTCTGTGTGCTTGCTGCTCAGAACTGTGTCTATAACAAAATACAATGAAAGGAGCCATCGATACTGAACAGCAAAAACCAACATTAAATAAGGGAGGTGGCTTCAGGTTTCATTTTTTTCACCACTTACAATGCAGCCAAGACTCCATTCAGACTTTGATTCATGTGACCAAAACCTCTCATATTCTGAGCAGGCTAACAACATGGACTTGACAAAAGACCCTAAAGACCCACTAGAGTAATGGATAGGTCATTGATTTACATGTGACTTCTGTGACTCACAAGACTAAATGGTCCCACAACAGCAAGGAAAGGCTCCATCAGACTCCTCTGATACGAAAATAGGATGAAGAGTGTATGGATGGTTGATGGATGGAGGAAAATCTGACATATACTTAAAATATATATATGTTATTAGGTAGATATATTGGTGTTTGTCAGCAGTATGTAATGCACCTACACAATTATGACGCACAAACAGTGATGCAGTGTTTATACATATATATAGTGATATAGTGTTTTATACTGTAGTTATGATTGAAAAACATGATTTAATTATTGAGGAAAATTATTCATAAATGACATCTGTGAGTGGAATAATCTTCCACATGATTTGGATTTCTGCTGTTTCAGTATAACTGGTTACTCTCATACGCATGATTATGTTTGCATTAATTTAAAGGTATTGACTCTTATTTCACATTTTTGTGGCACTCTTAGATACATTATTCTGTAAACTTTTATTGACAGAAAGTATATCACTTGTAGAACGTGTGAAAGCAGATGTTTAAGGACATTTATTCAGACACACAGGGGTTTGCAAACTTTCTAGAATGACTATATTTGCCTTTTTCATGTATTTCTAATATATTTTATTCATATGTACAAATACTCAAATACATTTATGATTTAAATGCTCATATATGGGCTATGTTTGTTTTCTGACACATTTTGTGTAATTTGGGGTAAAAGTAAGCTACTTCAGATTTGCGTGTAAATCATAGACTGTGTAATAAGAACTGGACAAACCATCTGTGACATCACCCATAGGTTTTCTGAAGAGTAAAGTGAGTGAGCCTCCAGCTGATTGTCAACAAGAAATTGTGAATTCCAGGACATGCTACTGTAAAACATCATTTCTGCAGCCCGGATATTGAACTGTCAGCTGTGAGTTTCCATCCTTATTATCTTCTTAGAGAGTTCACCAGTGTTATTGTTGTGGCAGTTTACATCCAGCCATCAGCTGGCACCAATGCTGCGTGAGATGTCATCAGCTCTGCCATTGCTCATTTTCATCTTGAACAAGAGAAAGGAGATGATTGTGGATTTTAGGAGGACCAGTAATAAGTTAAAGAGTATTTCCATCATGGAAGAAGAAGTGAAGATGGTGTTGTAAAAATACTTCAGTGTTGCTGTTTATAAGAAGGGACAAAACAGACTTTTATTTCTTGAGGAAGCATAGGTCTTTCAGTGTTTGCAGCAAGATGTACAATGTTTAAAAGTCTGTTGTAGAGAGTGCAATCTTGTTATTTGTGCAATCAGAGCCAGTGACTTCAAGAAACTGGACAAACTGATAAAGAGGACTGGCTCTGTTCTACACAACACAGTGGCTTAGCAACTGAGTGTCTTCAGTCAGATACTTCTTCAGATCCACTGCAACACAAATCTCTACAGGAGATTCTTTCTGCCCACATCTATAACCATGTAAAATGAATCATTGAAGAGACTTAAATCTTGATCACGAGTGCAATGATTTAATTTCCCTTTGGGGATCTATAGAGTATTTTGGAATTGGACAAAATAATGCACCCCCATGCTGTTATTGTAATTGTTAAATCTAGGCATAAAGACCAAACCTGTTTTTTTCAGAACCAAGCTGTAAATATGTTACGGTCTGATCCAAGGTTGGACATTTTAACAGGGGAGTCAATGGAAATTTGCTCTGTTTTTGAGCCAGCACCTAGTGGTTAGTAGAGGAACTGCAAGCTTCTTACTAAAGACTGGTCTCAACTTAGGAAGTGGGATTTGTTGGTTAAATGATGGGGGCTTTTATTGTGAAACTGCCTCAGGTGGTTTAATTTGACTGTTTCCTGTCAGGTGAACGTGGACTCTTCTGCTCATCACCTGTTAGCAACATCTTTAAGATTTGTTGGTACTGTCGTTGCAAACATGCGGAGGCGTCACATGTTGCGCCAGCTGGCTCTCCGCGGTCACCGACAACATTTTTCACCGTGTGGCTCAAATCATCGCCGAGTGCGAGAGCGGAGTTCTGTATGGAAGTATTTCTCAACAGACGACAGTCGCCGCTGAAGACTGCTGGTCCAGCGGAGGACAGGAAGACAGACGGGACAGCGTTGCCAGGTGGGAAATGTAGGACTATCGTACCGGAGACTCAAAATTATCTTATTTTGAGGGAAATGATCAAAATACAATCTGTCATAAGCAAAATAACAAGCCCAATTATGCGCTGTAGTCAAATTTAATCACTCTAGTGATAAATAGCGTCCCTTCGTGGCGTCAGTATGAAGTGGGTTAACGGCACCACATCAGCGCAGACAGTTGCGTCACACTAATGTGTCCCCCGAAAACAAATTAGAGGTGGGAACTAAGAGCCAAATCATGAGACCTGAAGGCGATTTTGGAGAGTATTTTTTCCCCCTTGCTTTTTCTCTTCTGCTTAAACTCTGTTTAAATCTCGCTCTCTCCAACTTCCTGATATGCTCCTGAGCGTCTCGTGGGCGCGTGCAGCTGACCATTCAGCCTATCATGCTCGGCATGATCGCGCTCAGCAAAGCACGATTGGCCGGAAACATGTCACATGGGAGCAGATGCCTTCAGGGTTCACAAAAAACTCTCCGGCAGATACTTGCGGCAGGCAATAATTTGAAATGGTGAAATTATCGTACATTTGGCCTTTTTTTGGATTATTGATCGTACAGAGGCCCAAATTATCGTACAAATACGGTAACTTATCGTACACGTGGCAACGCTGAGACGGGAGCACGAACTGGATGGTAAACCAGCAGGTTAGAGTACAGTTTGCATGATTAAATGTTTAGACCTGTGCGATTATGCATTGTTTTACCAGAAATTTGTATCAAAGGTAGATATTGCCTCTAACTTGGCAATTTATCATTGATAAAATCAAATGCTTGCATTTCTACATTACCCCTATTTCAGGTTTACCGGTACCTTTTTTTTCTTTAAAAAAAAAAATATTACGCTCTCTTTTCCTAATGAAATATCTGTGGTATGGTTTGTTGATAGTACTATGGGGGATACAGAGTCAGAGGTGGTTTTTGATATGAGCAAAGTGGGCAAGTGTCCAGGGCTCGAAGGAAGGAAAAAACAAAACCATAGTGCTGGGCGATATGGAAAAAATCATATATCACGATATGGACTACTTTAAATCACGATAACAATATATATCACGATATACCATAATAAAGTATGTTTTCAGTTTTTTCAGCTATAAAAAATAAACAAATTATTTTTCAACTTTCTGAAATCTGTAACCTTGTAGTGCAAAGTTTGCAAACCAATATAGTGTCTAAAGTAAACATCAGGGTTGAAGAGAACTCTGTTTAAGGCATTAACCATGAATAAAAGTGCAAACATGAAAGGCTACTTTGTAGAAGTAGATATGATTCTATCAAATTTATCGTAGCAGGTTATTAAATTACATATTTGCTGTAATAATTGATAAAATTAGGTTAGAAACGATAGAAGAGAAATGGCACGATACACACTTTTCTATTGTCCCCACGATATGTATCGTCATATTGCCCAGCACTAAGCCAACCCCTCATTCCAGTGTTTAGTCAGGAGCCATCAGTTACTCAATTTAGAAAAACAGAAACGGCCAAACGATAAAAAGGTTTGCAGATATGTTAGTACTATGCCTGTAACATAACGTGAATTAGTATATTTATTAACCTTTTGCTGTATTGCTACTTAAACATAGAATAGTTGTATGTGCTTTGTTGTCAAGATGAACTGAAAACTGCTTGAATTTGAGGCGTCATGTTATGTAATTAATGTCATCTTTATAGTTTGCAACACAGCCAGTGCAGCTCACATATTAGTCCTGGTATTTGATTAAAATAAGATTCCTTTAATCCCTCAGTTAATTTTGGGGAAACTAACTTTAGAAAAAAAAATTTCATACTACTTGTGGGTCTGTGCTAACTTAGATTGGGTGGGGGGATGCCCAGGGCATGAGAAGGGCATGATTCATGACTGAAACAGGGGAAATGTTTGAGATGACAGAAGACCCCAACAACACATGAAAGACGGTGGATAAGGGATTTACTTGTGACGTTCAGTTTATAGACTTGAAACTTCTCATTTGTTCAAAGTGAAAATCTATTTCTGATGGGAGAAAAAACATCTGCAAGAAAAAAAGAGAAGAAGTCCGGTTGTCTTTTGTTAAAGCATTTACATATTTTTACACCTTTATTCACAGCAGCTGGTTTTCAGTGGTTCAATCAGGAAAGTGACTCCAGTCAACCCCCTTTTTCCATAGGAGAGTGGTGTCTTTTTAGAAGAGTAGTTTTGCCTGACCATGTAAACATAACTTAGACAAAAATTACATTCGACCAGCCTTGGTGTAATTTGTTATTATGAGAAAGCATACAGTTGATGAGAACACATGCAAATCAGTGTCCACTACAATGCTACCTAACAAGTTTTTTTTATGCTTGAATACTTACATTTACCTAATCTGCAGTTTGAGCATGGACAAGTCCCCTTTTGAGGCACACAACTGTCACAAGTCATGCATTTAGCTACCTCGGCTAAATCCTGGTTGTAATAATGCAGTCCTGCAGATGGGAACACTGAAGTAATGTAACTGCCAGGTGGGTGTTTCTCAATTCCTCAATATCATGAAGACTTGATAAGCTTTGGATATCCCTGTTGGTTCATTCTTCTATGTTTTACTCAGGTTTTTAGAGGCTAACATTAAGGACTACTGTTTTATATAGACAGTGAAGTTTATTTTTGTAATAATGAGTTTCAGTCTAGTTTTCTAACCAGTGAAAACCTGAAATTTCTAACCCGTAACCATAAGAACTAAACAAAAAATAAATGAACAAATAAAACCAGGGAGTTGTACTATGACATAAGTGCCCGTAAAACATTATGAGCCTACTTTCTCCTTAAGAGAGTTTGATAGTTGCTCATGACAATGCGCTGTTAAATAGCGATGGGATAGGAGGAGCGAAGAGCCCAAGAGTTTCAACCTCCTATTTCCTAATCTATCACAATTTGAAAAATGTGGGGCAGCTGTATACTTCTACTCTGATTCCAGAAGAGGGTAGAAACGTGACTAAAAGCCATTTCACCTTGTTTGGTTGTAACTCTGAGATCTTCAGAACTTCAAATCTGACACTTTTCAGGTTCAGATGCAGGAAGGGAATATTTTCATGCCCCAAGACAAAGTTAACCAGGTCAATTCTCCTCTGGCTAGATTAGCTGAAGGTTAGACTTTAACCTGGTTTTAAGCACCTGTGTGACGTAAAGAAATCATGTGACTTCTTAATCTAGTTATCCTGTTTTTGGCTCCTGTGGTTAAACCTGCAGCCACGTCTTCAAAAAATATATCAACCACTAGATGTCTCTCATCTTGCATGTGTGCTTAAACCTGATGCACGTAATTTCTTTAACAAAATAAGATGGTTGCTTGCTTGCTGTCTAAATTAAGTGACAACAAGAGAAACAAGTTTAGTATTTTTCTTTTCTTTTCTTAATAATTGCCCAGGATCCTTATACAGTGAAGAAACACACAGACACCTAATCCAGAGTAGAAATGATGAACAACAATAATAGTTTGGTAAAACATGATGTTAGCTCCATCAGCTCCTGCAGCATAGTTGAAGTTTTCAATAAGGCCTACTTGGTAAAGAAAGGGGGATCATAGAAGAAGGCCATCATGACATGTCAATCTCTGAAAATGAAAGTGCCCTTTAAAGTGTTCAAGTGCATGTCAGTTATAAAAATTCAAGCACATGCTAGACTAAGCACTTGCTTAGATGGCTGAGATAAAATCACCTTGCTTTTTAACGACTTTAATATATCAGGATTTAATTAAATGTTCCTTATTTGTTACACTAAATAGACTTTTTTTGTGGGTGTGAAACTACTCTAATGTGAAAAAATATTTGCTGGAAAAGGTACTGACCTGGAAGGGTACATTTTGAGATTAGTTTATTTTCAGTTTCCTGTCTTTTTACAAAACGTCTGAATCCATAAATGTATCCTGTGAAGTGCAGCTAAGTTAGCCACATGCTAACAGACAGAGCCACTGGTCCACTGAGGGCATTGTTTCGTTTTGTTTTTTCAAGTTTATGAATTAGTCACTTCAGACACTTCAATATGTGCTGTTAGACACAAAGATTTTTGTTTTTGCCCCTCTTAATTTTCCTTTAAGGGTTGCTTTCTCTTTCTTCTTTGAATGTATATGATGTCTGCTGTTTTTAGTTGCATCCACCACTCTTATTATATGTATGGTTCCTGAAAGCAGGTACTGGAGAAACGGTGACTATATCCGTCTTTTATATGCAGTCAGTAGAATTGAATCAGTTCCTGAATTCAGTTATTTATGCCCACCAGGTGTTCTGTGTGATTTCACCACAGAGGAAGAGCTACAGGTGAGAGGACAGAGCTTCACAGTCCACATTAAACTGGAAGAAGGTAGAGCTTCAGGGCTGGAGGACCCAGAGATCAAGACCACGCCCCCTGTCCAGAGGCTAAACCCCAGTCGGTTGACAACCAGCATGTAGGTCTTGGTGTCAAACAGGAAGTGGAAAATGATCACATGACAGAGATCAGCTCGCAGCTGGAAGGTCAGTTCACAGTGGGTCAATAAACACATCACCAAGTCTAACAGGAGTATTGGCTCATTCTAGAGTATGTGAGATTTTGATTACAGAGTTTGAAGTTAAAACCAGACTTCTGCCATTCTGTGAAATAAACCTGCCTGAGAGGTGCAGATTTCTATTTGAAAGAAAAATTTTCAAAGCTGTGATAACTCAAGTGCTTGTGACCATCTGTGTGCAGATACAAAGTCAAAATGGTGGTCAAAGTTTCAGTCCTTTGTGACATTAACAAGTCCTTTCAACCTTTCACACCTGTCTGGCCACTCAAAACTTCAGTCACATTTCAGACTGTCCTTTTAGGAAAGAATTAACAATATTCCCTCGCATGTCAAACAAATGGTAGAAAGAGATGAAGACATGATCTTTGTCATCAACATCACTGTCTGGTTAGCAGATTTCTTTCATTTATCTTTTTTCTTTTTCCCCAGGTGCTCTGCAGGGTTTTTAAAAAAGCAAAGGAGGACCTCAGAAGGGAGTTGAGTCTCAATCTGCACATCCAACCAGAGGAGGTCAGAGCTCAGGAACCCAAAGGTACTGACCCAGTGCTCACATTAGGTCCTGCCTGGCAGATCAAGACATTGGATGAAGAAAGAGCCTCCTTATCAAATAAGATGAGGAACCTCTTCCAACTCCCTCAAACCGTGTGAGACCTGAAACAGACCCAATCACAATAGGAACACTATCAGTCATTTTGAGTCATCCAATGAGCACACTGATGATCCTTTGTTTGAACCAAGAGATCAGAGCACCCCAGGGACTCCAACCAGGCCTCCAGCAGAACAAAATCCTATCTGCAGCAGTTGTGGCCGGAGAGTTTAGCTCAACACCATGTCTGAAGAAACATATCAGGAACAACACAAGGATGCCCCCATCCAGAGACCCTCCCACCTTTTTAGCAGCAGAGTCTGCAGGGGTTCTTTCTACAGTCAAGGGATTCTGCTCCAGCATGCTGAATAACCTGTGTGGGGTCTGTGGAGACCTTCTGGAGTCCAACAATGGTCTTATAGAGCACCTGCAGTCCCACAGAGAACTAGGCAGATCCACACAGCAGAGAAGCCATATCGTTGTGAGTTCTGCAGCCTTCAGCAGGGGGGGGGAGATAGTTGGAAACTGCACTATTAAATTAGTGCAAGTTTTCTTATTATAAGGTTGACATTATGGGACAGTCATATATGAAGTGACAATGTGGAGAAAAAAAAGGTTTTAAGCAGTGAACAAATATTTTGTTATTTTGAAGTTGATTTTTTTTTCTTTTTTTTTAGTTTTTCTGATAACATTTACTTGATATGCTACATCAAATATTTCCTGTTCACATTTTCAAATGGAACATTTCTTTGCAGTTTAAGCATTTGTTCGAAACTATTGATTATATTTCATTTGTATTATGCTGTGCCTCCCAACATCAGGATCATTTTAAGACTTAATTTAATTTTAATATAAGATTTTTATTTTCTTATTTTTTAAATAATGTAAATTTCATCAGTGCTACATGTAGAAATTAGTCAAATAAATGTATTTTAGAGATGCACTAAAATCATTTGTCTTTTTTAATTGTTCAAAGAGTTTTCAGGATTGTGAGGACGATGATGGCTGTAATTTTGTGGAGCTGTAAGCAATCATGGAAATCAGTGGTTATTATGCAAATCTGCCACCAGCCAATATATTTTGTAGCACTGTGAGATGTGAATTTGCTTCCAGTTTGAAGTAGTCATTGAAGAGCTTTATTCAAATTTCTCTATATTCTCTCCTTTAGCAGCAACAAAATAACTAGAAAAGCACTCGGAGAGCGCAGACCTCCACCAAGTGCAACAGTTCCCCCATATAGCAATGTACAGATTGCGATAAAATTTGCGTTCTGGATCAGATCCAGATCAGCCTTTGGAAATTTGATAGTGGTTCTCATTGTCAATCCCTGAGTAATATTTCATGAGTTTTGGGTAATAATTAATGGAGATATTGAGAAACAAAATTTTTGGCCCCATTTACCACAATGTTATCAAAAATTTGAAAGTGATCTGTGAAAAGTGGCCCAACGCAAGAATGATTCTTGATGAATGCATTGAGCTAATAAGAGTGGAAATATTCACCATATATCAGGCTTGGACCCATTGTTATTTTATTTGATTTGGCATCAGAATTCCATATCTGCTTTTAGTAAATGATAAGGCCCTGTTTTTGTGACCAGGCAGTCTCCATCTTCACTAGAGCACTTTGCAGCCTCGTATGAAATGGTAGGAATCAGCTCCTCCAAATCTGAGACTATGGTTCTGTCTCAGAAAAACGGTTGAATACCTTGGGGTTGTGGTGTTGCCTCAAGTGGAGGCAGGGTCTTGTTCATGAGCGGGGATGGAGGTGGGTTGGCATGATATTCATAGAATATGTGTGTGCAGCATGAATCTTTCTGTAAATACTGTTCTACTTTAGATATAAACAAGTGGGTACCATATCAATATAATTAAGGCAACATAAGGTACCCATGTAAGGTTTTGTCTGGTTTGGGTTTTACTGTGTTCTTTGAGTCATTGCCTCTGTTTTTTTTTTTCTTTTTGCTTTGCTGATGTGGTCTTGATTTTTCTTTTCTTTTTTTTTTTGTCACCCTTAAGACGTTTGTTCTTCAGTTTAGTCTTCTCTCTAACTTATCTGCTCTTGTGTGATCTCCCGCATTTGGGTCCTTGACTCCAGAGTCATGCAGACATTCCACCTGCATGTATGATCAGGACCCTGGTGGCCACTGACACCCCCTCCCCTCCCCCTCCACAGTCAGTCAGTCAGTGCTGATGCCAGTATTGAGGCTCTTACTATCTTAAGGGTGGTACAGACTGTGAAATCAAATTTCCACCTGGAACAATAAAGAATCAATCTGAATTGTATCTACAGCTGTACGGAAGTTGGGTCAAGATATACTACCTGTCTTGTTTTTTGTTTACATATTCAGATATTTTTACTTTAGGGTTTTCTTATCTTTGTCATAGACCCCTGGTTAATACATCCAGGTAGATGGGTGAGTCTTTGAGTGTCGTAATCTTTTTTACTTTTTAGAGCGTGGTTGTTAAGTTGTTTGCGTCATTTAAAGAGCAGAAAGTTGAGTCATTTCCTTGAGACCCTCTGTGTTTGACCATCCATAGTGTTCAGCTGGAGTCTGCGAGGTGTCCTCATGTGCAACATGTACCTTTGCACAAAAGAAACATTCACGTACAAATGAGTGTTTTCATTAACAGGAGATTGAGGGAGGAAGGCAGGGAGAGTGTGTGTTTATGTGTGGGTGGGTGGTGATCATTTCCAGGAAGAGGTACGGAGAGGGTGTGTGTGTGTGTGGGTGTGTGTGTGTGTGTTACTAAGTGGCTTCCTGGTGCTCCGGGTGTATCCTGTTAGAGCACACACTCACTCGGTGGGTAGTGTTTGTGTGTGTGTTCTATATTAACTATATCAACAACAACACATGTAAAGTGATGTCGCAGCTTTTTGTGACAGAATAGTTTGGCGGTCTTGGAGATAAACCTAATTGTTGCCATGCTCAGACTACTACATTAAAAGCTTCACTGAGGAAAAACAGACATTTTACTGCATTTTCCTCTGGGAACAGTGAGCTCAGAGAAGATGAGCTTCAGAGTTTAATAGATTGTTAAGTCATTAAACATTAACAGATCAGGAATGTCAATATCCTAGGATGAAAGTCTTCAAATACACACACACACACACATGAGCTATCTTTCATTTTACACAGCCACATGTTATGCCACAGTAAAAATGTACTAAATAAATCATCTAAATATCTCCAATCATTTGTTCTGGCAAATTGATTTTTTAATTTGCACTTCATTATAATAATAAAACAACCCACCCCAGCCATAAAGTGTTCCAACAGTGATTTCAGTTTGTCACTGCTGTTTGTGTAAATGTTCACAGGAGACTGGAGCATGTCCTCAAATTAATTATAATACCTTCACTTCACATGATTATACTGATTAAATGAGATTAAGGAAGAAAAAAACATATACTTTTTAAGTGACACAATAAAAAAAACATAAAAACTACACACATAAAATAAATAAAGAGCTAATTATGAGATTTCTGAGTGTTTTCTCCAAAGTAGGCTGTATATTAATGAATCAATAGTCTCAGAAAACATCTTTAACTCAGATTGTTTGAAATGTGTCAAATTTTGTTGTGCAGAATTGAATCCCAATCCAAAAAAAAAAAAAATCAGACAAAGTTTTAATGAAATGGTTAAGACACAAATCAGTGTTTCCACCTCACATCACGAGGTAAGTTTTCTTTTTTGTCAGATGTGGTCTGTGTGGAAACAATTGCCTGCTGTGATTTCAGTACAGATTTCAGGCCTCAGGAAATGCGACCGTCCTGGCTGCTGGACCGCGGTCGGCCGCCAGGGGGCTTCAGAGCAACGCGGGACTCCCGCTTTGCGATACTTTTTTTTTGCCCCATGGCTGCAAACAGACCACAACTAAGCAGATCCCAAACTGTCCCCTGAGTGTAAACAAAACAGCTGCCTTCCTGGTTTGTTTCAACCGTCGGGACTGGAATCTAATTGCTTCAATCAGAAAAAAAAAAAAAAAACATTTTCACAGTTTTAGCAGGAGGGAGAAGCGCTCGACGGGCCCGGGTGGGCAGACCATGAGCACGCAGCCGCCCCTCGCCTCATCAGTGTAATTGAATATTCCCTCTGCAGACCCACGGATGGGACACACGCACGCGCAAACTTAGTCCGCGTTATCATACCTGCCCCCGTGCCCTCTACATCCCCCTCAAAAAAATGTGTGCGCGTGTGCGCGTGACAGCAGGGAGATTGTCGGGAGGTTTTTTTTCTGTCTGTCTGTACTGAAGCGGAAGCGCGCCGGCAGCGGCAGGACTCGATCCCGCGGTGAGGACGTCGCCTCCGCTCCGCTCCGCCGCTCCTTCTCCCTCTTTCTTCCTCTTCTGTTGCCGCCGCTACTTTTCATGCTGCGCGTGTTGCTGAGGAAACATCTTCTTCTACTTGTTCTGTTCGCTTGGAAGCGGAGAAGCTGCAGGAAGCCGACCAGGTAACGAACCAACTGTTTTTTTTTCCAGTTCACAGCAGACTCACGACTCTCGGTACCGGGGGGGACCAGGACCCGAGTACAGTTCATATTTGTCAATGTTGTCATTTTATAAGAACTGCTCTCATCCAGAAATGCTGAAGTTCTTCAATTTTCCGGTTTTTAAACCATTTACTATCTAATTTCTAGCCAATCAACTGATTTTATAGGTAATTAGTAAAGTATAAAACAGTAACAGCTGCATTGTAAAACAGAATATAAAGTAGAAAATAAAAGTCATAATCTTTTAATTCGTTTTTTTAACACATCAAAAGATGTGTTTGTACAAAACAAATTGATGATGGCATTTCTGACATGACGTGTCTGACACTGCAGTTAATTGTGGTCATTAATCAGTAATTGTTCTTTTCCTCTCTGGGGAACCAAAACAAATCTAAATTTGATTGTCTGCAGAAGTGGACACGATTTCATTTTAAATGAAGAGGAGTTTTCTGATTTTCTGCTTGTTTTCAGGTACATGGAAAGATTCGGAGCTGTGATTGTGTTTAGAAAACCTCTTGAACAGCAGACTGAATATTTCCAAGGTGATTTACCCCCAGACTCACAATGGAAACATTTTCTAAATGCAAAGACATTTTTTTGTGTATTTTTTGTAACCAAACTGATTTTAAAAATATGTTTTTTATTTATTGTATTGCCCTTTACCCTAGCAGAAGCTGTTGCTGCTGACAGCTTGTTTTCTATCAATCTAAACTTAGTGTCAGCAACACAAAATGAATCCTCAGAACTGCCTCAGTTGCTTGTACCTTCTCGGATCAGCTGCAACTGTTTGAGTCTGCTGTTGTTTCGCAACAGCAACACTTATATAAGGCTGGAGGCTGCAGGAGAACAAAGGCAAACACACACACACACATCAGACATCACACACATGCAGTGGCTTGATGTGCTTACTGTCACTGTTGGTCTTTGTTAACAACAGAAAAAATGATCAGATGTGCAATTGAAAACACAAAAAAGCCTGATTGGCAGGATAGGAAATTGAAGTTGAAAATATAGGAAGTTGAAAGTATTTAAATTTTACTGAATAACTTTATACGGATTGAATGTTACTTTCAGTTGCTGAAAGATGAAACATAATTGCCTGTCAGTAAAACTGAAGCTGAGGTGCATCTCAAAAACAAGTGAGTCCTCGTCTCCAGAGAGGTGAGCGTAAATGTTTTATCTGAAAAATGCTGAGTTGAATTTCATTGCTTGAAGAAGCTAAAAGGCTGAATAAATGACTGATCATCAAAAAATAGATTTCAGTTCAAAATACAAATATTATTCAGAAATTAGTTATTTGCCTTTTTGGACTTTCCATCAGAGTTTAATTTAATACAGAAACTTAATTTTGAAATGTCAGCATGTGTCTAAACATATTTTCATTTTGGTAGCTGATTTCTATGTAGCCTACTTTTAATGACAGGGAACTATTAAAGGTGGAGTAGGTGATCATTTCAAGAAATATGTTTTATTAGCTAAATTAAAGCAATTTTTACCTCCTGACAATAAATTATAAATGTTCTGTGGTTAATAGGAGAAACATCTGTTGCTTGTGGAGGCTGCGGGTCACTGTAATAAAAACACACCCCTTTATTTTACTTTGGCAGAGGGAAAGAACTTGTCACCCTGTCTGCCAATCAATCTGACTTTCTGCTTGTTTCCATGGTACTTTACATACACGCATATTATACATACTCAGTGCATGCAGGCAAGCAAGCAGAGGCAGAGCTTAGATTAGTTGTCAATGGTAATGCCAACAAGTTGTACACTGGAATAGCAAACAAGCTCAATAGCTGGGAATGTTCATAATACAGTGTGGGTTGAAAAGGAAAGTCTATATTTAGGGCAGCTTCAGTCAAAAAAAAAAAAGACTGGATGCTGCAAGAAGCAAAATTGGTGTGGCACTTCCTCGATAGCAACAATTGAGAGAACAGAGGCGACTTAAGAGCGATATGGTCAGGTTGGACAGAAATATGGCCACATTGCCTTTCATATGGTTCTGGTGGTTTGATGCCTTCTCAGTTGGATGAAACATGAGGAAAACCCTTTTCACCCCCTCTTTACAGTCTCCCTACACTGCACGCTAATGCTGGTTAGACGATAGCTGGTGGTGTACATTCATGTGTTGATGTGTTCTGGATTGCTTGGTTTTTGATGGAGGTGGAAGAAAAAGCCTGAGCACTTTTGTTGTATACTTTTAAAATTCATCTTGTTCTTAAACATTTTTTTCAGGCATCACCTAATCGACTTTAATTTAAAAAAATATTGACAACTGAACCCTCTTTTTAGACCCAGTTTGTCTTTGAGGGGGCATGTCTTCTGAGAACATTGAAGGACAGATATCAGATCAGCTTAAATGAACCGACTAATGGGGCAAACAGAGCAGAGTTTGTTTATAACCAAACTGCTTATATGTGAAATTACAAATGCACACTGCAGATAATAAATATTTTGGTTTCCAAGCACCTGTGGCTAACAACTGAGTTAGCAGCAATGGTAAATTTTGCAACTTAAAGTCATATTTAGGGTTCGTCCTAGTGCAAGCAGTGATAATGTGTGCACATGACCAAGACAGAGAGAGCTGAAAGAGCCAATCCAGCTAAAATAAATTGCAGTAGTTAATCCCAGTATGTTAATCCCAGCTGTCTCCAGTAAATGTTTGTTAAACTGGTTGAAACGGGAGGTGTGTGTCAATGGTGATCTTCAATTATCAGTCACTGGCTCTGCACATGAAGTCAATCTGCTGAGTGATCTTCCACTAATTCTTGTCACTGTGGTTCTCTGAGTAGGTGCATTGCTCTCGGACCAACCTCAGTGTTGGCTCTTTACAAAAATATCCAGTGTGTAACTCTTATAAGTTCATGTGCATGTAGATCTTTAACAAGTGCTATACAAGATCATTAGCCTGACACTTAAGTGCACAATGTATAAATCTTATTCCCTGAGCTGGTGTGCAGCCCTTCCAACTTCTCCTGTGCTGCATTTCAGCATCACTCCCGAATGAATCCAAGTTGTAAGATGGGACTGGGATAAGATCACTGGGGGCCCCACCCTGGAGCCAGGCCTGGGGGAGGGGCTCATCTGCGAGAGCCTGGTGGCTGGGCCTTCACTATAGGGCCCGGCCAGGCTCAGTCCGAGCTACAAGCTACATGGGTTCAGCTTTTCTGCGGGCTCACTGCCTGCAGGAAGGTCCATACAGTACAGTCTGTTGGGAATTTCGGGTAGCCAAAAGCGTTGGCTTTGGCGTGCTGACCCTTGGCAGACGAAACTGGCTGTTGGGACATGAAACGTTACCTCTCTGGTGGGGAAGGAGCCTGAGCTTGTGCGCTTATGTGTAGAATGACAGTTCTAAGTACCCAGCCTTCTTGAAGTCCTTAGAAGGAGTGCTAGAAGGTACCTCTTAATGAGAACTCCTTAATTCTACTGGGGGACTTCACCACTCACGTGGGCAATGGCAATGGTACCTGGAGACATGTGATCTTAAGGAATGGCCTCTCTGATCTGAACCCAAGTGGTGTTTTGTCATGAGTTGGATCAGAAGGCAGTAGAGGATGCCGGACAGAACATGTAGTGAGGGTTTGCTGGGAATGTCTGGCAGAAGAACATGTCAGAAAGATCTTCAACTCACACCTGTGAAAGAACTTCAGCTGCATCCCAAGGGAAGTTGGGGATATTGTATCCAAATGAGCCATATTCACACCTCCACTGTTGAGGGATCGGAGCTTTGGCAGCAAGGTTGTCAGTGTCTGCTGTGGTGGCAGTCTTCAAACACGGTGGCGGACACCTCAAGTAAAGAAGCTGTCAAGCCAATGAAGGATTCCTATGAAGCTTGTTTAGATTGTGGAGCTCTGGTAGTAGCTGACAGGAAACAATGGGCTAACCAGGCTGCAGCTCTGGTGGTTGCCAAGGCAAAAACTCAGGTGAGGGAGGAGTTCAGTGAGGCCATGGAAAGCAACTTTCAGTGTGGTCCAAGAAGATTCTGGCAAACGGCCAGGCAGCTCAAGTGGGGAAAGCACTGCTTTAGCAACACTCTGTATTGTGAATGTGGGGTGCTGTTGACTTTGACTGGAGATGTTAGGTGGTGGAAGGAATACTTTAAGGATCTTCTCAATCCCATCAATACATCTTCCACAGAGGAAGCTGAGTCTGGGGAGTCAGAGGTGGACTTGCTCATTCCTCAGCCTCCCTGGTTGCAGGGTGTGGGGGTACTGGAGGGGGGGTACTGGAGAAGAGAGTCTGATCGGTTGTTGAACCTCAGACACAGGAGGAACAATGTCCTGGCCATTGAACACAGGACCAGCGGCATATCCTCCTAGAGGCAGCTTGGGAGTTTGCCCAACCAGCCCACATGTGTTTTGTGGACTTGGAGAAGGTATGTGGTGGAGTATGTGGTACTGGGTCCATTACTACGGGCTGTCTAATCCCTATAGAAATGGAACGAAAGTTTGGTCCCCATTTCCAGTTGTAAGTCAGACTCCTTGGTGTCCTGAGGACAGAGCTGGAGGAGTTGGCGGGGGGATAGGTCTGGACCTTTCTGCTAGAAGCAAATAGAACTTAATGGATGGATGGACTTAACAAGATGAGACATAGGATGTAGTAGACGTAAAAACTGGAGGGTGGTGCAGCTGCCATGTGATGACCACGTTTCCTGGAGAGCATATGTTTATGGTGGAAAGCCTATAAGAAATTAACTATGGTATTGTACAAAAGTCTCCATAACCAGAAAGTTTAAAGGTATCCAACTTTTTAAAAATTATTAATATTTCTCCACAGTTCAAGGGAAGCTGCACAGTCTCGTCAAAATCTGGCATTTCTGTGACAAAGGTGGATCAGTTAGCTAGCTGATTTTCAAATATACAGCTACATGGTTGACTCATTCAAGGCCAATGAATTTTACTAGGCCTAATTATAACATTATTAAGGGCAGGATCAAATTTTGTTCTATTAAATTCCATTCTTCATGGAGTCCCAGACCCACTCTAAAAAATATTTAGCAAAAAATAATCAGTGACTTAGAAAAAAAACATTTGAAAGTCATGCCATTGTTATATATAATAGCTTCCTCCAAACCAAACACAGATGTAACACTTTTTAAAGAGACCGTCCCATACAGATGCAGTAACATCAAATAGGATTCCATTCTGTTTTAGTTTAAGAGAGCCCCTCAAAGAATCCTAAAGAGACTGGAAAATAAATCTAGATCATCAAACTTTGACAAAACAACAAAGCACTGGGTGACCCAAGACCTTTGCACAGTACTGTATATAGCATGTGTCCATAAAAATCTGAATCAGCTTTACTGATACTTGAGAGGCACTGGCAATCCACAAAGCGAAAGGAAACTCCCTGCAACATTTAAAGGAAACAGCTGTGAATGTTTCGTGCTTTTTTTGACAGTTTCTGCCTTCAGTTATGACCATCTGATCAATTTATCAAATTTTCATCTTTACTAGATTGTTCTAATGAAAAGATGAAAGCTGCAGCCTGAGTGACTGGGTGACTAATTCTCAGAGCATCACATTAGACCTTCGTCAACCTGCGCATCACAGTTCGCTGGGAAATGTTTAGTCATTACTCAAACAGTAAACATGGTCGAACCAGTGTTTAACCAGCAATTATCCACTAACAGCTCAGTTGTGGACTTTAGTTCCATATCTGTGGACCCTCAAACACACATGGGGCCCACATGAAGCTAATGGGTAACAGTTTATTGGTCCCACATGGAAACACTGGCAGAGTTCCCTTTATCCTCACCAGTTCCTCAATGGGATTCATTATTACTAAAATATTGGCTGCAGTGATTCAAAAAAAAGGAGTGTGTGTGGTTTTATTGTTAAATTGCATGAAAGGTTTGTTTTGTATTTCATCTGGGAGACAATCTGTTTTTATCCACAAGACAGGGCATTTTTTTCCAGGTTACAGGTTGTTTTATACAGAGGTTACAGTGATTTATGAAGAAGATATAATGGACTTTTTATGGCTGAGATGACTTCTAACCATGAAACAGAAAATCCTGTTTTACCCAGTGGGCAGTCCATTTTTACATGGGATAGAGTAATTTACTAAGAGGACGAGGTGTTTAATCACAGGAGAGATTGTTTTATCCAGGAGACTAATTTTTTGTGTGCTTTCCTTTCAGTTTGTCTGACAGGCTATTTATCAACAACACAGCCTTGTTTTATCTACAGGACAGATAGATTTATGCCCAGATAAGGCTGTTAAATTTATGCCATGCTGTAAGGTTTTCCGCTTGTCTGAAGGTCTGCTTTATTCCCAGGGGATACTATTTCATATTCAGGACAGACTGTTTTATCCAGAGGTTTTGGCAGTATATATATATAAATATATATATATATATATATATATATATATATATATATATATATATATATTGCCAAAACCTCTGACTTTTTCTACATACAAAAAAATGCCTATTTCTCTCAAACATTGTTCATAGATCTGTCTAATTCTGTGTTGGCAAGCACTTCTTCTTTGACAATCCATCCACCTCACAGTTGTGGCATATCAAGATACTGATAAGACAGCATGATAATTGCACAGGTGTGTCTTAGGCTGGCCACAAGAAAAAGCCACTCTAAAATGTGCAGTTTTATCTCACAGCACAATGCCACATATGTCTCAAGTTTTGAGAGGAGGAGAGCAGGAATGTCCACCAAAGTTGTCGCCCTGATTTGAATGTTCATTTCTCTACCATAAGCCGTGTCCAAAGGCCTTTCAGAGAATTTGTCAGTACATCCAACCAGCCTCACAACTGTAGACCTCGTGTAACCACACAAGCCCAGGAACTTCACATCCGGCATTTTCACCTCCAAGATTGTCTGAGACCAACCACCTGGACAGCTGCTCCAACAATCGATTTGCATAACCACAGAATTTCTGCACAAACTGTCAGAAACCGTCTCAGGGAAGCTCAATCTGCATGCTTGTCGTTCTCATCTGGGTCTCGACCTGACTGCAGTTCATTGTCGTAACCGACTCAAGCGGGCGAATGCTCACATTTGATGGCGTCTGGCACTTTGGAAAGGTGTTCTCTTCACAGATGAATCCCGGTTTTCACTGTGGGTAGAAAGCAGATAACGTGTATGGCATACTGTGGATCAGCAGTTTGCTGATGTCAACATTGTGGATCGAGTGACCCGTGGTGGCGGTGAGGTTATGGTATGGGCAAGAGTGTGTTATGGACAATGAACACAGGTACATTTTAAATGCACAGAAATACCGTGACGAGATCCTGAGGAACATTGTTGTGCTATTCATCAACGACCATCACCTCATGTTGCAGCAGAATCCATGGCCCCATGTTGCAAGGATCTGTACACGAGTCCTGCAAGATGAAAACATCCCACTTCTTGCATGACCAGCATACTGACAAGACACGTCACCCATTGAGCAAGTTTGAGATGCTCTGAATCAGCGTATATGACAGCATGTTCCAGTTCCTGCCAATATTCTGCAACTTCGCACAACATTCCACTAGCCACAATCAACAACCTGATCAACTCTTTGAGACGGAGATGTGTTGCACTGCCTGAGGCAAATGGTGGTCACCTGTTTTCGGACCCTCTCGGACCCCCTCAGTACGGTAAAACTGCACCTTTTAGAGTGGCCTTTTATTGATATGCCACAGCGTGAGGTGAATGGATTATCTCAGCGAAGGAGAATTGCTTCACTAACACAGATTTAGACAGATTTGTGAACAATCTTTGAGAGGAATAGGTCATGGAACATAGAAAAGGTCTTTGAGAACAGCTCATGAAAAATGGGGGTAAAAACAAAAGTATTGCACTTATATTTTTGTTCACTGTATATATATTTGTGTGTGTATACATACATACATCCATACATACATAAAACCAACTGTTTTATACACAGTACAGAATGTTTAATTAATACATATTGTTTTTTTTCTTTCCCTGCAGAGAGTCTGACAGGCTGTCAGACTCCTTGGCATCATGCTGTCCTGGCCCTCTCCCTTGCTCCTCCTCCTCCTGTGCCTAATCCAGTTGACTGAGTCCTATCTTGCTGCTGACAATACCACAGACAATCGTGAAAAGATCACTCTGGCAGCCATCTTGCCCCTGACTAACACAGACTATGCGTGGGCATGGCCTCGCGTGGCGCCAGCACTTTACCAGGCCATTGAGAGAGTGAACTCGGACCCTTGGCTGCTACCTGGCCTGAAGCTCCATCTGGTTCACGGCAATTCAGAGAACCGTGAGGGCTTTTGCTCAGAGTCCATGGCACCAGTGGTCGCTGTTGACTTGAAATTTTCCAATGACCCCTGGGCCTTTATTGGACCTGGGTGTGACTACCCTTCCTCTCCAGTTGCCCGCTTCACTACCCACTGGGCTGTTCCCATGGTGACAGCTGGGGCTGCTGCCATTGGCTTCGATCTCCATGCAGCGGTCACCAACACAGGTCCTACGCATAAGAAGCTAGGCGAATTCAGTATGAAGATCCAAGAGACGTTTGGCTGGCGGCACGCCATGCTTATCTTTAATGACAGCAAGGATCCAAACGACGACAAGAAGTGCTACTTTGCCATGGAAGGGCCATATGATCTTATGGGAAAACACAACATCTCCACCTCCACCTACGTCTTAGAAGGTGACATCAACTACAAATCGATGATCCAAGCTATCCGCGAGAACGGCCGAGGTCAGCTGTCTTCATTTTTACTTTTTTTTTTTTTTAAATCAAAGAAAGTAAAATTATGATTTCCATTCCATAAGACCAGTGTCACCATTCCTGGCTTTCCATCTGCAGGCATCATTTGACACAGTTTTCCTGTTGAGATTTAGAAGAGTTCCGCATTGACATCTATGTTTAAACTGTGCACTTTTTATGACTTAATAACAGAACAGGGAAGTTAATATTCAATTTTATTATGCATTTACTTATTTGCTCATTTACTTATTTGCTCACAACCTTGCCTTCTTTTCTCTCCCTTCATCCCTATTCTCAAACAAGATCAGTCACCAAGAGCTCTGCATTAACTGTCGAGATCTGATCCTTCAACTCCTTTCACTTCACTGTTTTGATTCTCCTTCACTACTGTGTCCTCCTTCCCTTTTTCCCTCCTACTTTTCTTTCCTCGTCCTCCCTAATTTGTTTCCATCCCTCCCTTTATGTTCTTCCCATCTTTAAATGATGGTTAATTATTATTGGATTTTCTTCTGTGTATTGGTTAATGGATGATCTTTCAGTGTATTTTTGCATCTGTGGGTGAGCTGGTATGCTTTTACATCCTTCTTTATGAGGCACAATTTCAGTTTAGGGCCTCAGGAGTGACGACATTCCTGCATTATAAGGACATTCCTACATTGTGAGCACATTTTTCTTTGGACCTCTGAGTGATGGTTTCAGCTATAATCAAATTCAGCTATCCAGTTAGGTCCAGAAGTATTTAGAGAATGGCAGAGTTTTTGCAATTTTGCTTTTAATACAATGGATTTAATATAAAACAGTTAAGATGTGATCAAACTGTAAACTTTCAACTTTAATTTAAGAAGTTTAACCAAAATATAACATTTACTATTTAGGAATCACAGCCATTTTAAGCAACATACATCAATTTTCAGGGTTTCAAAAGTATTTGGATATTGTGGACATAAATGTAAATATAACCAGAATTTAAAGAATGAAAAGTCTGGAGCCCATTGATATCATCAAATAATAAGTTTCCTTTCTGGAGATGCTTTGCTAGGCCTTCACTGCAGTCACCTTCTGTTGCTGCTTCTTTGTGGGCCTTTCTGCCTTTAGTTTGTCTTCACTAGCTCAAATGCATGCTCTGTTGAGATGCGATCTGACTCGGTCATTAAAGAATATTTCTATATCTTTGCCTTCAAATGGGTTTTGCTTTCTCATGTCTAGAGTTATTAACCATCTGCACTGTGAAGCACCGTGTTGTCAGTTTTGTAGCATTTGCAGAGCAGAGATTATGGGCCTATACTCCTCAGAATTCTTCTAGTCACCTCTGTCAGCAATCACATCATCAGTAAACACCAGTGAGCCCATTCCATTGACATCAATACATGCTCATATCATAACACTGCCTCCATCATGTTTGACACGTGATGTTGACATGCCTCCAATCATGAGTTGTGCCTTCCCCTCTCCATACTGTTTCTCTTCCCATCCTTTTGAAACATGTTTATCTTCATTTCATCTAACAAATCTGATACCAGATCATGAGTGGCTTTTTTTAGATGTTTTCTGGGGTATAATCTGGCTTTCCTGTTCCTCAGTGTTACCAGTGGTTTGTGCCTCGTTATAAACCATCTGTGTCTACATTCCTGAAGGTGTCTCTTGATTGTATATTTATACAATTATACATCTGGCTTCCCTGAAGCATTATTAACTTCTGTTGATGTTGTGAAAGGTTCCAGTCATATAGATGCCAAATGTCAACTCAATACCTAATATCAACCGCAGACCTTTTGTCTGCTTTATTTGTCTTGAAGTAACCTCGTAGAATAGACCAGAACAGACCACATCTGGACAATTAACTTCTTTTGAGTCAGTTGTCCAAAAACATTTGAGCCCTTGAACATGAAGGTACTTCGCCTAAAAGGATTTTAATTCTTAAATTTCAAATTCCATATTTTCATGAAGCTCCCTAAATTAAAGCTGATAATTCTACACTTTACATTTTGATTATTGTTTAATTTCAAATCCACTATGGTGTTGCATCAAGGTAGAATCATGAAAACATGTTGAAATGCTCCAAGATCAAACTGTATTAGTTATAGCTCCCACAAGTATAAAGGACTAATGTGTATTTTTGTTGTGTACACCTTAAATAATCAGTAATTCACCACTGAAGACGTAACTGCTTCCTTTAGAAAAAGTAACTGCTTCAGCTCTGTGTGACTCTGAGTGTTTAATGCGAAACATGCTGCTTCCATCATGAAGTCACCATGCACATAGAGATATCATGTATCACTAGTTGTTTGAAGTATTGTTTCTACTTCTTTCAACGTGAAGTTTGATAAACTGATTCAAACAACTGTACACCAGGGGTGTACTGGAAGTTGGTAAACCAGTTTCAGCTCGAACTTCCCCATTGCCCCTCAGAAATTATGTAATAACTAATATTTGGTTAGGTATACATCATTAAATGTTTACAAAATAAACTACAGAATCTGGTTAAAGGCGATGCAGGATGTATGGCACACATTCAGTCATTTTTAAAGTGTCAATTTTCTTGCATTTGCGTTTTTTTCCTGTAAAAATATTCGTCGATAACCTGTTATGGGAGGTTATGTAAACGTTTTTGCCAGTGAGATGATCAGACACCAGCAAGAGTAAAAGCAGAGTGGCAGCATGGATGATGTGTGATGTGACGTCAGACCAGAAACTCTAACTGCTCATGTTGCCCTCTAACTGACACTAGCTGTTTCCCCTGGCAATGTTGGATGTCCTCAACGTAATTACCTCTGTATGTGTGCGCCTCAGTGTCACAGGCTTAATTCATGTTGTCTAGATGCAAATCTGTTTACATAGGTCTCATCATGAGGAAGTGTCCTCAATTCCTTCTACTGCAGAACACTGAATATTAACATGGGGTAAATTAAGGTAGGGTTTATGTTTATGTTAGAGGAAGGGATAGGGAAGTTGGAGTTACAGTTAAGGTGAGAGTAATAGTAAGTCATTTAGAAATCAATGCAATGTCCACTTAAGTAATGCACAACTTAGCATGTGGGTGTGCATCACAGAGAAAAACTAAAGTCTGAAATAGCCATGTTATTTTCTTCTTCTCTATTAAAAACAGTTCTCTGCGGTAAAAACTAACATGTGAACTTTTGGTTTTCACATGTGAAATGCTCAGTGGTCATTATAATAGGTCCACCTTGGGGACTATATGGACGTAGAGTAGGGGGAGTGGGGAAGGATGGTTTTACTTTTTTTCTCTGTAAAATTTTTACAAGGACAAAATATGATTGTGAGTACCAAGTCAGACATCTTCTGTTGGTGCTGGCAACTGGAATCTGAGAACTGATGGACAGGAAAACAACGCCTCCAGAACCCACCTTCTACACTGTTTAATGAGGCTCATCGGTCGTAAAATAGTTTGTTGTGAGTGGAGTTCACACCTTCACTGATCTGTGGCACATGGTGAGCATCTCATGTCTGACCACTGAGCTCATTAGAGAAGGATCTGTGATTATCACCATGGAGACTGACGAGCAGAGTACCGAGGTCATGAGCCTTGTTAGACTGAGCCAGACCTGGTCTGTGGTCCGATGTAGTCACAGTGGGCCCTGGAGCAGTTTGAATGACTGTCAATGACAATTGAGTCAAGCCAAGGAAAGCAGACATGATGTGACCAAATGACCACGAAAAGACAAAACAACTACAGAAACATTAAGAGAACAACACACAGAATGACTTCAAAGGAACTTCAGAGTCAGAAATGTATTGCAGTAAGTCATAATATGGCTTCAGAGTAAACTCAAAATGCCCAAAGGAGAGTCTAAAATTATTACAGAGGAATAGATAATGATTTCATTTACAAAATTAGACTCAAACTTTGGACACAAAACCAACTTTAGTAAAACTCAAAGATCACAAAGATGCACATTGTAAACAATTAAAATTATAACAGGAAATCTCTGTTAAAGGAGTCCTCGCCTCCCATGTGTTCTTAACATATTTTCAACTATTAAATATCAGGAGGGAGCTGGAAAACAGAAAATAAGTGACTGATTCAAGACACCTTCTCTTATTCAGCCAAAACAAAGAATTGCATTTTTTCTCTCCTTCTCTACTTACCATTTACAAAGTAAAGTCACTGCTACTTCTTCTTCTTCAGTTGTGTACTTGTGCTGCTTCTGGGACATCTTCAGGACACTGATGGTCCAGCTCTGGAAGGAGGGTGTGGATTTAGAAAACTACGTCTTCTTCTTCATTGATCTATTCGGTGAGAGTTTGACGGGTGGACGACCCGTCAGGCCCTGGTTCAGAGGAGACCAGGATGACTGCGCAGCCCGACTTGCCTTCCGGGTGAGAGGCTATTCCAGTTTTACCATTTTATTTTTCTGAAACGGTGTTCAGATTCAACGACAGTTTCAATTTTCAACTGTCTTTCCAAATTGATCAGAGATCCTGATTAGATCTATGATTAAGACCAGGATTAGGATCCTCACCCCTGTTCTTTGAACATGTTTTTTTTTTTTTTGTATTTTGTCTTGTTATATGTGTTATTGATCAGTAAATATTCCTGTTGTCAGAGTGTGAAGGTGCTGAGCTACCTGGAGCCCCAAAATCCAAAATATCTCCAGTTTGTGGAGAATCTGAAGAGTGATGCAAAGAAAATGTTCAACTTCACCATTAAAGATTCTCTGGTATAAATACTGATCATGATTAATGAAAAATGGAGACAAACCATCAAATGTATGCTGTGAACCTGAAGTGTCCCTTTGTTCCTGTCAGTACAACCTGATAGCTGGAGGATTCTATGATGGGGTGATGTTGTACGCTCAAGCTCTGAATGAGACTTTGAGTGAGAAGAGACCAAGAACGAGTCCTCTGCAGAGACTCAAAGTAGATGTGGTGACTCCCAAGATGTGGAACAGGAGCTTCCAAGGTGAGAGCAGATGTTTGTCTTTTTCATATGTCTATTCTTGACACATTTTAGGATCACATGGGAATGTGCAGTGAGTAACTGACCAATCAGATATGAGAACACTGCTTTAAAAATAATGATAGTAATCATAAAACCACAAAAAGCAGAAATATTTCTCTTTTCAACTGCAGTGTAAAAAGTGCTGCATTGTAAGTCCTGCGTTTGACCTCATTCTATTTCCAACAAAACATACATGAAGTATCAAAGCAAAAGTACAGAAATGTTTAATCTGTAGGGTGGTTGTTCAGAGCCACAGTCTAAAAGCTTCACAAACATGAAGTTGGTTCAAGTGTTTCTTGACAGAAAACAGCCCCTATCTGCCACCCATCAGTCTGTATGCTGATTAAGTAATGAGCCTTGACGACCTGTCAGGAGCCTCTGAGTTCTGTGAGCTTGCCATGGGAATCTGAGCCTGACGGACATTTACATTCTCATGGCTGTGATGTATGTCAGCAGGGATTTAGTGTGTTAGCACAGCAATGCAGTGTAAATTTGTACCAGCTGGCACTGATACTGGGAACAGGATGTCTGAGACTCAAACCAGCGACCAGGACTGGAAAAACCACACTACAAGTAGTTTGAAAGAGCAGCTCCACATTTTCTGTCTTGCTTGGTCACTAATTCAACTTGTGTGTATAATTGTGGAGGTTGGGATTTAGGGGAATATGATTATTTTGTGGTAGACCTGTTGTCCATATCATACTATAATGTCAGGCAGATCCAAGAAAAGACTTTGGACCCAAACTGAAGTGAAATGGTGAAGCTTAATGTCTTATATTGTTTCCACAGGGAGGAAGTTGTTTGTCATTTGTCAGAGCTGCTAACAGCTTCAGGAAAATGTTTGAGTGTAAACACAAAGAGGAAATCTTTACCTAATTTGACTGCTGACTGTATGGAAAAGGAAAAAGATGTGTATGTTTGTGTGCATGTGTGTTGCTATCCTGCATTTAACTTGAATGAAATGCTGCATTTATTCACTGTGTACAATGATGAGTTTGTCAGCTTTGGCAACAGCTTTGGCATTAAGTCCTTCTAAAAACTAATCCAAGATCCCTGAAACATTTGAATTTTCTAGCAGATAGATTTTTCAACATATTCTCTTGCACACTCCACTGAGGATGTTTGGTACTGGATTAATAAAGTACCAGGTAGACTTCTCCGTCTTGCTCTTCTCTGTCTCCACCAAGCTTCAAATCATGCTCCATTAGGCTGCATTCACAATATTTGAAGCTAGATACCAGTTGCCAAGCTTGCCAGCTGGTTGGAGGTACATTGGTGAGTGGTCTGTGGTTGCCCGTCACCACTCATTTGTTATGTGTGAACAATCAAGATGACAAATTGCAAAGACATTGCCATAGGCTATCTGATTGAGAAACTATACACTATACCAGAATCTAAACAGACTTTTTCATAAACTTTTTCATTACAAATTTTTTTTCTCACCTCTAACTTTCTCTGTAGCCCAGACAATCTTTGTTACCCACATGCCCTAATCTTTTCTTTTACCCATGTTCTTTTTTAATAAGGAATAATAAGGAATAAGAGGATTTATTGTCATTGAACCAGCGTCCCAGTACAACGAAATTGCATTCCAGTACATCATCCAAGAAACATATAAAAAACAACAACAACATTTAGGACATGGATGTCGATGATGACTGAGGCTAAGCAACTAGTGTCGCTCCGCGCTAACTTAGATTGAAAAGGATAACATTGGGGAAGGAGGGGTGGAGGTTAAAAAAAGAACATCTCCCACTACGTGTCAAAAGGACACGTCGTGAGAGGGGAAAAAAAAAACACCTCAGCACATTTAATTAAGCATGTACAGACTTAACACAGGACATTGATAGAAACATGATGACGGATAACCCAGTTTTGACAGTCTGTGCGCGCGCAGCCAGCCTTGGGTGCATCGCGCAGTCAGTCCAGGGGGGTGAATAGGGGTGAATTTTCACCCCTATTTTGACCAAATCATTGCTCAAACAGCTTGCATCACTCATTTCTTCCTTAAAACCATTTTCAGATAAACAACTCCTTTTTTTTTTTTTTTTTTTACACGGGGTTACGCCTCATTTCCCAGGTGTGTTTTGATTAACAAAACATGGTTTGGAGACCAGTTGAGTGACCACATTGCAGTCAGATTGTGCACTGTGTGACCCACGATCTCCCATCAGTCACATAGTGTGAGCAGCCGAACAACCTAAAGACTCCCGATTACAAGACAGCGAGTTGTGCAGTCTGAACAGCACAGAAATCTTCTAATGCTGCAAGTTATGTTTTGAGAAATCGATCTTAACCTGT
The DNA here is from genome assembly GCA_018398805.1 of Hirundichthys speculiger. NCBI lineage: Eukaryota > Metazoa > Chordata > Actinopteri > Beloniformes > Exocoetidae > Hirundichthys > Hirundichthys speculiger. Next base: position 1,298,188 of record JAGFBZ010000261.1, read on the forward strand.
GACCTGTCCAGGGTGTACCCCTGCCTCTCGGCCGAAGTGCGCTGGGATAGGGTCCAGCAGGTCCCCGTGACCCTGCAGAGGATTAAGCTAGCATAGTTGATGGATGGATGGATGGATGGTTGGAAATCGATCTTCGAAGTGCAAAGTCAAAACTACTTGGCTTTTTTTTTTATCTGTCAAAAAATATTCTCTTTAGAAATTATATATTTCACTTAACTCAAGACAGAATTGAGCTAATATTGCTCTATCAGTACTTTGTCTAGCATTTTATATCCTGAATAAGATGAGATTTCTTGTCGTTCTTTTTTTTTTGTTCCAGTTGTTATTTGAAAATTCCGATATCTTGTTTGTCATTGAATGCATCAGCATGACAGCACAGGAAGAGGCCAAGTATAAAGAAACTTGAAATCAGGCCATTTTTAAATGCCATTTTAACAACCTATGCTAGTTAAATGGTACGACTCCCAACAAGACTGTGTCTAAGAAAGGGATCAGAACAAACTTTCTGTCTGAATTGCAGATGAGGAAAGTTTAAGTATTTGAAAACAAGATTACCAGTCAAGTATTTGATGACTTTGGTAGAGTACTGTGAGCTATGTCATGCATGATTTATTGCATGTTTGTGTAACACTGACCACCCAGTGGAAGCAAGGGCCAGACTCCAGCGAGTCACTCCACTCCCTCAAACTGGCCATTGTGAGTCTAGGTGTGACTGGGGCGATGCAACAATACTCATTAGCTTAGAGTTGCTATCACAACACTGATAATTGGCCGAACAATTGTAAGACAGCCCCAGAGTTTACCACTGCATCCAATGGTTTTAATAGAAAATTTTGTAATAACACAATATTTTTGTTTAATTTTAATCTGAATATGTTTTTTATCCAGTTTATAATATAAGTTTTAAAATCAGATTTTAAATGTTATAATAAATGATTCCCCCTAATACTTTCTAGAGAGATATTTTTAGCATGACCACCTAAAGAAGGAAGACGAACTTTTGTTGAGTTTGGAACTTTAGGCTGAAATCGTTCATCTTATTTAATCAACAAACAAAACCAAACAAAGAAAGATAAACTGCTAAACAAATAATAGAGACATTCTGCGATCCATCATTACAACAGTTCAAATCGACCTGAAGTTTATAGACCATAAAAATGTCTCAATCAATCAGCAGCAGATGTTGATTCAAACTTTAATGAAAACAACTTTTCTGTTGCTTTATATTGTCACAATTTAAAAGAGAAACAGACAAGAATTTTAACCATTCTGAATTCATGCAGCACACAAACACATACTCAGAATGAAAACTGTAACTGAAACCAATTACTGAGCATCCACAAACAATGAGAGAGTGAGAGGGAGGACAGAGCCAAATATAAGTGGACAAAAACAAGGGAAAAAAACTGTACACAAAACAGAGATGTCCTTGTAGTCCAGATGGTTGTGGTGTCCCCCTGGTCATGTTTCCTGTCTTTTCTCATTTTTTGGAGATGGAGAAAAGAACAAAAAAAAATTTAGGATAGAATAAGACAAAGTGGAATAGAGGACATTTATAGATAGAACAAGAAAAATAATAGGAAGTCAGGGAGGATTTCACTGAGAGGGATAGTAAAATGTAAGGCAAACAAAGACGGAATTAAATAAAGACAGAGACGACGAGCCAAAGTCCTTTAATCATGAAAATATAGAACAGGAAAATCCAAGCCAGAGGTGCATGACCATGATAACAACAACAAAAGTGGAAATACAGGCGTTTTAAGTTTCAGCAAAACAGGAAAGGCACAAGAAGGTAGAGGACATATAAAGATAGAACAGCACAGCATAAAGAATAAGAAAGCAACAAAAATGTTGAACTGACAAAAAAGAGCAGAAGACAAAAGAACTGAAATGATAAAATGGTAAAAAGAAATAAAATTAAAAAAAACTAACAAGAAACAGAATGGGACAAAAAATTATTTGTGAAAAATGTAATTATAAGTGAAGAAAGAAAATAAGGAGGCAGAACAGACAAAGACCAGACAAGAAAGAGAGCAAGTACTAGGGATAAAAGGAAGAGGGGGGGCACTGGACAACAAAGCCATGACAAGACACAACAACAAACGCAGACATATCCAGGTAGGGACATCTGGCAAGCCAAGCCACGTGTTTCTGCTGTACAATAATATCCTCAGAAGATAATAAAACCAGTAAGGCCTTGACAAAAGACAGCAAACAAATGACAAGTTAGAAAAGGATAAACCAATACAAGAGGAGAAAATGGAGGGGTAATAAATTACATAAAAGAGAAGAGAGTGTGGATAAACTAGAGCAGATGATGATGTTACTGGTGATGGTAACATCAAGGGGTCAAGGTGTGGGAAATAAACGTTCACAGGAAGTGGCTGTCCATCACAGGAAGTGACAGACTGCCACCAGGACTCAGCTGGAGATGACCACTAATCTGATTAATCTGTGAATGTTTTACTGATTCTGTGGGGACATAATTTTGTTTACACAGTTGCAATATGGGAAGCAGTGCGGAGGCAAAAATAGCAAGTCTTCACAAGAGTCATTAAATTTCATCATGACAATATAGAAACATAATGTCTCTTCACATCTACCAAACAAAATGACCTTTAATCATTTGAATTTTATTTCTGTTTCTCTGTTCAGAGAGCCAAAGACATGAACATATACCACATGTGTTGGACTGGAAAATGTTTCACTGACGTGAAAGAATATCGACAATATACCAAGGCTTAAAAAAACCACTCACAAAATCCTCTCTTGATTTTTTTTTTGCTTATACAGTGATCCCTTATTTTTAGTGGATAATGGGGACCGGCGCCCCAAAAAAGAAGATCAAAAGGAGCCCCAGGCAGGCCTGTCCTGTGGTGACCTTACTTAGAATAACTGGACTATTAATTTCTATTCTACTTTAGTTTATTGATATAAATAGGTGTTATCATTTATCATACAGTATTTACATCCACAAACAGACACTAGTGATTACTACATATGCATTAGTAGAACATGTTTTGATTCATCTCATACACAGAAACCGAATATAATCCTCAACTGGAATATAATCAAAAAGTCTCGACACTCAGGTCCATGGAAACACACTTGTCATTTCAGTGTGTATTTCAGTGTATCGATGGTGCTGATAAACAAGCTGCTCTGCCTGCTCTTTATTAGATTGGACTGCTTTTATCCACCAACACACACTGAAGCACAGTGGCCATAAATCACTGGGCATGTGCGTCAGAGGAGAGATTGACGTTGTTCTTAATTTAAAATGAACAGTCTGCAAAAGCAACAAAGTTTTTGAAGTGCTTCCCCTCATATTCCAGTAGAGGGATCTCTAAAATTCTGTTTTTATCAGCAAACTAACTAACTTTCCTCTCAGATGTTAATAAAAATTTAGAATAGGACTTCTTGAAAAAGGTAACACCACTACTGCAAAGGGCTGTCGTTAGTGATGGGTGTTTTCCTGCTTGGTTTTTCTGACCTCTATGGAGCTAAATCAGGATCAAAAGTTTTGTAATCCCAAACAAAGTCCAAAACAAAAACTCAAAGATGAAAAATAACAATTTGAAACTGAAAGTTGAAGCTTTAATGATGAACTTTGTAAAATACAGAAATATATTCAAATAAAAAATTTGAAGGCAAAGTTTTTTTTCAGTTTGATTATTATTTTAATTCAAATCTCAATTTCCTTTGAATAAATTATTTACTTAAAATTTTCACTTAAACACACCTTTTGAAGTTTTGGGCTCTTTTTTTTTCACTTACAAATTTCATGTTTTCAGGTTCAGATTGTATTTTTTCAGGTTTTTTTGGGTGCTCCTGATGTGAAGGAGCAGCGACTCTTCTCTGAGTCCCTCCCACATTGCGAAGCTTCCCTCCCTATATCGAAGAGAGAGTCCAGCGCTTGACCTGAGCACAACCTCGGGCTCAACAGAGCAGTACCTTTGTTCCTCCCAGTCCCTCAATTAATTTCAGCTTTATTTATATTATATCTATTACAGTACAAAGCAAACATTTAGTAAAGAAACCGTGGCAAGTGAAAACTCCCCTTTCAGAGGTAAGAAACTGGCTCATAAGGGGGGACCCTCTTACTGAAGGCCAGCTGGATAAAGGAGGAAAAGAGGAAGGAAATAGGACTGAGCGGATGAAGGACAGACAGAGGAGAGGCACAAACATGCAGCAAACAGTTCATGGGACAAAAAAAGATATTAATATTATATTAGCTGGAAAACTAAGAGCTATATATACTTACATACATAATTATATACATGATATGAATTTTATTTGCTATTTTATAATTTTTTTGTTTCATCTTTCTTTTATCTAGTTTATTTGCTATACAAATAAACTAGTCTTGCCTTATATAGTGACTGATATAATGTTAGTTAATGTACTACAGAGACAACTATATAGAAAGGTGTAGGCAGCAAACATGGTCAGAGGGTAGAACTGCAGGTCAGCATGTAGCTCTGGAAGCTCTGAAAACTTTGGCCAGCAAAAATATACTGAATGGGCCTGGCAGAACATCACAAAAACTACAAGAATAATGGAGCACATGGTTAAGTTTACAAAGTGCTCATGATGAACAACTATGGGTTTGGCTGAAGGAAGAAGATGAAAGGAGGAAGGAGAAGAGGGATGAGGGGAACTGCTCAGCAGAATATGTTTGTGTCCAACATAGGTCTATAGCAGCATAGCTAAGACGAGGCTATGTTTAAGACAAGCCCACTCTAGTCTTGGTTTCAGCCATTCCTATAACTACAGCTATGACTATTGGCCCTAACACACTGCTGTTTAGACTTTAAGCTTTACTTAATAGGAAGGTTTTAATTTTATTTTATAGGTGAGGGTGGTGTCAGCCTCCTTTAACTAACACTGGTAGCTTGAAAAGGAGAACCACTACCCCAGTCTGCCAGTCCAGAGCCACTGCTCCCAAAGTCCACATGTTGCTGCAGAGGTGTGTTAACCAAAACATCCCCACCACATCCAGAGCCTTGAAGAACTCAGGACGGACTTTGTACACCCTTGGAGCGCTGCCACCATGGAGCTTTTTAACGAACAACCTTAACCTACCGTAGAAATCACAGATCACGATTTCCTCTGTGGAAGACATGTTAGTAGGATTGAGAAGATCCTCGGGCCGATTTAAAGTCACATTCCATGCCCTTACTCCTCCCATACCCAAGTGTAGATTTAGGTTTTTAGAAAACTAAATTTTTCCAACAGAGGACCTGTCCTGGAGCACTAACATTACCTCAGCCATAGGAAAGAATCTTTAACCTGACGAAAGTGAGAGCAGTCAGACTTCTTCGGCAGCTTATGATAAACTTTTAACGTTGCACTGTGGAAAGTTTAGCAACCTACAGACTGCTAGTGTGGTTTACCAGCTGCACCAAGGCTGAAAAACGAGTGCTCCCGAGGGTTCTGAGAACAGTGGGGAAAATACAGTAGTACCTCTACTTACGAAATTAATTGGTTCTTGAAGTAGTTTCGTAACCTGAAAATTTTGTAAGTAGAGACGCGTTTTTCCATGTAAATGCCCTAATCCAGTGGTTCTCAAACTTTTCATACTGCGTACCACCTGAGAAATTGTTGAGCTCTGTGAGTACCACCATGGTGACCAATTTTAAAATATAGCCATATATGCCTTCTCAATTAGGTTTAAATTCACAGGAGAGATGTTTATTCCTTATTGTAGTTATTTATTGTTACCTGAATTTCGTTTGAAACTTATTTATAATCCATTGTATGTTTCCAATTTAATAAAAAAATATTTAAAAATTGAAAATGTGGAAAGTCCTGACGTTCCCCCGCGAACCACCAGAGAGCGCTCGCGTACCACCAGTGGTACGCGTACCACAGTTTGCGCACCACTGCCCTAATCCTTTCCAAGCCCCCCAAAATTTGAACATAATTTTTTTGTAGATTATAAATAATACATGAAATGACATAAAAACATGTAAGAAATACATGTTAGAACTAGAAAAGCACTCGGAGAGCGCAGACCTCCACCAAGCGCAACAATTATCGAAAATTTGAAAGTGATCCAGAATCCAGGATTTCTTCCGGATCACACCCAAAATGAAATCAGTTCTTCCTTTTCACATTTCTGACAACTCCTGAAGATTTCATCACAAATCTATCCATAACTTTTTGAGTTATCTTGAACACAGACAGGCAGACAAACAGACAGATAAACGCTGGCAAAAACATAACCTCCTTGGCGGAGGTAAAAATTGTTTGTTTACCTGGGTTGCTGGGTTGACGCTCATACAGACAAGGGGCCCTCCTAGCCAATGGGATGCAAGGAAGATGCTAAGCGATAGCCAATGGCAGAGCAGCTCGGACGCACCGCAACCGAGATACAGAGTCGACAGCTATGTTTACGTTCAGTAAACTCTGGGAGCTGCGAGTAGCAGCGCATACTGTATTTTTGCCTTTCGTATCCTGAAATTTCTTTTGTAACAAGAGGCAATATTTTCCACGTTGAGGTGTTTCGTAACCGTTTTTTTCTTTCACAAATATAAGATTCAGTTAAACCCTTCTCCTTTGTCTCAAAGTTATTAAGTGCACTTGTGAGACTTCTGCTCTTGGCTTTTCGTTATCATGTTGCACTGCCAATTATGTCATAAATCCAAAGAATAAGGTGGCAGAAATTATGCTGATGTTGTTGACTTTTGTGGGTATGCTTGTTTTTAGGTTGTAGTGGCACCTGTAAATCTGTATGTTTCCCAACTGTGGTGGTCATACTTGGAAAAGTCAAGAATCTCCTTGGACAAATTAATAGCTTATGAGGGCGGCACATGTCAAAATCTTTGTGGTGAGCAGCTGTGGAGACATCTGCAGAAAATGTGCCGATATTGACGAGTCGTATCTTCCGAAATAAATCTTTAGTTTTGGTTTACATCTAGAAATTTTTCAGGTGAAAACACCTGCTCCAGAAAACTTCAATGCGTCTCCTATTTATTCACCCTGCATCATGGAGTGGTGCAGCTTTTTGCAGTAATCAGACTCAAATAACCATAAACATGTGACCATTTATTTGAGTTTGGCAGGGAAAAAAAACTGCAGCAACTGTGTGCAACATAAAACAAAACAAAATCAGAAAATGTCTGCCGATTAAAACTGTGAAAGTGATCATCCTTGGGAAGAAAACTGTAGCCGATGACTGTTTCCCTAAAGTGACTTCCTCTCCTGGAGCTCGGCAGGCTCACAGTGAGTTTAAATCATGCAGGCAGTTGGAGATGGCAGGAGGTGGTTGTTAGTTAATGACCTTTTTGAGATTTTCGTGTCACTGGACACAGCACAGGAAATAAAATTCAACCTTAGCTTCAAGAAGCTGTGAACTGAATACAGAGCTCAAGTTTACACAATGTCACATTGTCGATACATAGTCAAGTAAATAAAAATGCATGCAAGATACAGTTTTGGAAGTTTTTTCTTTTATGGTCTAATCTAGGACAATAATTAACATCTTTCTCAAAGGAAATCTGTGTCCTATTAACAAACTGCTCCTGAGGCGTTAATGATAAGCAATAGTATAATAAATAGCTCAGGGTTTTAGTACAAAACTTTACAGAGCAAAATATTCCATGATAGTTGGATTAAATGTTTCATGCTCACTCCTTGTCAACTTTATTTCATTTTGTTGATATAGAGTCATGCATGTGTTCTGGTCTGTGTTTCTGGTCTGCAGAAGTTTAATATTCCCTCTTTTAACAGGAAAGGCATTGAATACATTTTTTTTCATTCTCTCAAAATCTAGAGCTTTAACTTTTTTTGCAAGCTCTAATTGTTCCCACCCTCTTAACTGAAATCTGAGACCCCCCCCCTTCATATTTTTAGTCACACTCGTTTTCCATTTTTGTCTTAAATCAACAGAAACGGCAACTATGTTCATTCACGCTGTTATTTTTAAACTCTGAAAGGCAAACGGTCACGCATACCAATGTGCAAAACAACTGCTGACCCTGATAGTTGCAGAACAACATGTTTGCTTTTATACAATAACCTGAACAGCTAAAAATACCATGCTGAATCTGGCACATGTTATGCATCTACAGGAGTGATGGGAATGGTGGAGATGGACGAGTTTGGAGACAGAGAGATGGACTTCGCTGTGTGGGACATGACGGATGTAGAATCTGGAGAGTTTCAGGTAAAACGCCTGACTCATGATACAGCTGCGACACATGAAACAAGAGGACCCAAATGCAGAACACAGGAGTCAGATTGATGAAGAGCTAGTCTTAAATTAATCAACTGAAATTAACAACAAAAAGCAGTGCAAAAGAAAAAAAAACTAAGATAGTCCATAAAACTCAATACAGGCAGTAAAAAAAAAGGAAAAAAAAAAGGGTAATAAAAATGGAACATGAAAAGCAAGTGAACAGACTAACAAATGCAGTACAGAGGGAGAGATTATACACAAACAGTGAGAACTAATTAGGTAACAAGAAACATGTGAAAACAATGAGGGTGGGAAGACAGAGAAAAAAAAACTACAAATGATAAAGGTAACAGACACAAGACTACTGAAACCTATAAAATTTAAAAACAAAACTCATTAGACTTAAAGACAGGAAACCATGAAGTGAAATGGTATTTATTAAAATTTTTCAAAACACAGATACAAGAGAATTGAATTTCCAGCAGTTGGTCCCTCATCTTCATGTCCCAGCACAGTACTGCACATAAAGAGAGACTAATTACAAATCAAGTGCAGCCTGGAGTAATTAAACGCTCTTGGCACTGTTCCCTGAACTGCTGCCCACATCTCCCCCTACAGCTGAGCAGAAACCACAGATCATGACATGTAATAAATGAGTAAGCTTAACCTCTTCCTAACAGGCACTCCCAGTAACAGAGACAGATAGTGTAAAGATTCTCCAAACCATGGTACACACATAAAGGACACCAAACAAATAGGGAAAGGCTATTGATCCTATAAATACCATTTCCACCTAACCAAAACATAATTCCCACAGCAAGCAACTAATTGAATACATTACAAAACCTCAACCTGGCAGGAAGTGGGCTTTGACTTGTCCATTGACAATCTGCAAAAACTGTGGGTAAACAATTTTGGGGGGTTTCAGAAGAGGTTTGGACCATGTACGAGGCGAGGATCAGTTTAGAAGTCGAAGAAAATGCGTTTTAACTGGCACCACCTCATCCTTTTATATATGTATAATAGGTGCTACCTGAGTACTGCGAAACTGGTATTCTGTAGATGGCAACACCAGTAAAAACCAGTCGTTACCACTGCATTTGGAGCTTTTGGAAGATACGTTTTGAGCGTTTTGCAAAACTCCCACTGATTCAGAAGGTACTGATTTAGTGAACGCTAGAGGCACTATTGTAGTTAGCTGCAGCAGTGGAGCTGTCACATAGCTCTTCTGCAGGTACGGCCTTTACATTCAACCACTCGCTGTGTGTGGTGTTCGTTGTGCCTAACAGGAACAAGTCAACAAATGTCGAGGAGGATGGACGGAAAATACTGTCGGTATGTCTCGTCCGTTTCCTGGATCGGTAAAATGAGAGACTCCACGTATTCCATTGATAAGGATCATCACTCTGTGACAGCTGCTTCTCAGGGCAGCGCATAGCACACATACTGAATACATCAGCTGATACAAACGAACCCAAAAACAGTTTGACATTAATTAATGTCATTTAGGGGCATACATATCAAATAAAACAAATGTTATAGTTTGGTACCTGGAAAAACGTCTAATAGGGCAGATAGGCCTAAATTGGACAATGTGGCCAAATTGGAAAGTCTGTCTAAATATTCCTTTTTTAAAAACTCTTTAAAAAAAATCCGTCTTGATACATTGAATGATGAGATATTATGTAATGTATTTCTAGAGTTTTTAACTACATGAATCCAAAGAGATAGGCAATTTAAAAGTGCTATAGTTAGTCATTCAGACATAAAACTATATTTTTTACTGTGTCCCATTTATCTAACACCATCTAGTAATATGCACTTAATTTTACGCTTGTGCTGCAGTCTCATATGTTACTTCTATTTTGAAACTAGTTTTATTACAGTGGGCTTCACAGTAGCTGAGATATACTAAATTTAAATGTCATTTTTGAGCAGGAGCCTCAAAAATAGGCCAAGTTAGGAAGGGGTTAAAAGCAGGGAAATACATAGTGAAGGACTACTTTCAAGCTAGTGTTGGGTGTGATGGTGTCTCAGGTAAAATAGACCAGTGGCTGCAATTAACTGTGCATTTACTGTAATTACAACAAAAGAGGTCTGCCAGCATCAGCAGTGTCCACTGCTCTGTGTAGCCTGGTGTCTACACTTTACTTCCATGTGAAAAAGTTGCTTACAAACTAAAAGCAAAGTCTGGAATCACGGAAATACATAAATCATAGTTGTGATATGATGATACATTACATTAGATAAATGTAGCCAATCCTCAAACTATCATTTCATGTTATTTTTACTTTTGGTCTTACTAAGTGTAAAAATAATTTTCCATTTTATCTAAAGGTACAGAGAATAAATCAAATTCAAATTGCACCAGAATTGTCGATATGCTCCTCGCTCCATATCTGCTTTTCTGCATGTTTTTTTCTGTAACTCCTCGATCATAAAAGCCTGTCCCTGATTTGTAGCAGCAGTAGATGATTTATTCGCATCAGCAGCAAACAAAGATTGCAAACAGCTGAAGGTAAACACACAAAGTTGTGAAGTACAGAATAGTGGAAGTGTGCTGAGCAGGCACAGTAACTGCGGTGTTTTGTTCTTTCCTTCTGCTGTGTGTGTTTCCAGGTGGTGAGTGTGTATAACGGAAGCATTAAACAGCTGGTTCTGCAGGAAGGCCTGAACTTCCAGTGGCCCGGAGGCTCTCCACCTCTAGACATTCCCAAGTGTGGCTTCAAAAACGACAACCCAGCCTGCCTCACACGTATGACAGCAGCCAATCAGACACACACCTGCAGAAATGAGATCTGACCAGACACAGCAACAGACTTACACGCACAGTCACGCACGACTCTAAACTACAGACATGTGTTGAACCTGGTCTTTGGAAAAAGTTACAAAGACATTTTCATGAACTATGGGGTTTTCCTGTCATCAATTAAGAGCAAACTCATCACTCTGTCACCAGACACCACCTCCTTAAATAAATAGACATTCCTCACCAGGCTAATGCTCACTTCTCATAGTATTTTAATATTTCAGTATTAATCAGGAATGTTGCAGAGTTTTTTGCATTCTTTTCATTTCTTTTCTCAACTATCCCATCGAAAGTAAGCCTGTTTCCAGGACTCAAAACTTTTGCCAACTATTCCAACATTTGCCAGGACAGCGGGAAATGTGATAAAACAAAATCAAACAACATGACATTAGTTTTAATAGAAGATATTTTTAAAAAAAGGTATAAAATCAACTTTTTAATGAAAAAGGAGAGGTAAAGTTATTTTCTGTTTCATGTAAAACAATGATTTTATGATAATTATCAGCATTTATTTGTTAAAGTGCTTCAAGGTTCTTTTGTTAGTGGGATTCAGGAGGGTGGAATGATGTGATTCACAGAAGAATAACTGAGTCACAGCAGTTTCACTGACAACTGGCTGGAATCTGACCTGCAGTCTCTTCTTGCTCTTTATATGCAGCTTCCTGCTCAGTCTCTTCTTTTCATCCACTTCTTGGGCTCTTCTCTTTTGCTCTTATGCCTGCCAAATGCATTTTCTTTCAGTATTTTTTGAAAGAAAAATTGGACACCAGGCTTTCAAGTTTCACCTTGGTGGTAGCTGTTCTTCACAAAGATAGCTAAGTACATCGCCCGTCTGTCCTGATGCAGATGTCCTTCCTTTCACCCTCACAGGTACAGTAACAATGCATCAGATGGTAGCCATGGTGATCTGCTTTGTCTTTGTTATCATCGTTACCATCACCATCTTTATCTACAGGTGAGACACGCAAATGTTTGCACTTCTACATGTGTGTAAACCCTCACTGAACAGTCCTTTGTAGCTCTGTACATGAGTTCCAAATTTTCCTTACCTTGTTCACATTGCAAAGTCTAAAACTCATTTTGTTCCTCATAAAGATAGATGGACAACAGCGCACCCTGTGACAGTTCAAGCTCTCACAGCACCTCTCTCTGTCTTTCTCCATTTTATTGTCATTTCTCTTTCCTGTCGTGCTCTCTCCCTTCTTTTCACACATTCTCTTCCTTTTTTCCCCTCTCTTTGTCATAACAGAGAGATCACAGTGAGGCCTAGAACAAGAGGATTTAGAGTTCATTTTTAATTACTTAAAAAAAAACAGATTTACAAGGATGTGAAAGTTTTCCTTTAAGCAAACACACACAAATACACACACAATATGTGGGGACCCTTTGAAAAGATTGCGTAGTCACAATCTCCTCTACATGTGCATTTGTCTTTTGAAATTATCCCTTTTTATCATATTGAATGTTATCATTTTGAAAGCATTATCACATAGACGAGATTAATATCAGTATTTTAATGGTAAACCTTATTACTGATGTATTAGTATATCAGATTATGAGCGGTATGTTTGGAAAAGTTTGTAGATGACCTTGCTGTGCAATTTTTCTATCAATAAATCAACACAAGTGACTTTCAGCAAAGTAAACAACAATGTCATGTTGGGGGGTGCCGTTTTTCTAAACGGAAAGTGAACTGACAGGTTTATCAAGGTAAACATGGAAAAACCCTGAATTTAGTTATCCTGCTATTCTCCTTTTATATGACGTTAATAAATGTAGCTTTTGAGCAAAGACTTTGGGTGCTTGTGGGTTCCTTAACAGAAACAGAAATTTCCAGTGTGCATAAGAATAAAACTAATTTTAATTTGAGTGTAATTTACACTTACTCAGGGTTGATAAGTACTTTCAGCATTATTGCGAAGGTTTCCTGCAACATGACCACTGACAGCATGAGGTGAAAGGATCACCACGAGTCTCTTTCAATGCTGGAAGGTGAAGTGTCTCGTTACACCATCTCTTTAATTCAAGTGTCTTCTTTGTAGATTGATGCATAAAAGTTGTGTTTACGTCAGTCATTAAGATCCTCCATTTCTGTCTCGCTGATAAACTCACACCTTGCTTCCTTGTTTATCCCTCACTTCTCTCACTATTTCCCTCTTACCTCTCACTTATTTTTAACACACACCTATACACCAACTCTGCAAACGCTCGCGCACACACCTGTCCTCCTGTCTATTGAATAGAAAGTTGAAGCTTGAGAGTGAACTGGCAGCTCAGCTGTGGAGAGTTTTTTGGGACGACATCCAGATGAGCAACCTGGATAAAGTTCTGAGGAGGGCGTGCAGCAGACTCACCATGTCTCTGGTAACACATGTTCTCAATGAAAGTGGTGTTTCTGGATATGTTTTCATTGTATATGGTTTGTTTTATAGTGCTTAGAAAATTAATTGGAGAATCCTGATGCTCACACCTCCACTACCAACTCCTTATCATGATATAAAAGAGAAACAAAATGTAAATTATCCCAAAGATTACTAATAACGAAATACCATATGATTATTAATCAACTGCAAATCATTTATTTTACTGTTTGGAGCTATACATTGTAAATATCACCTAAATGCTGCTGCTACATTCGTTATTTCCTTTCAAACATTCCTGATTCATCGTTTATTTCATTTAAAATTTTTACTTAAGGCTGAGTTTCTTTTATTACATAACATGTTTCACGTCTTCTTTGTGTGAAGCTATGAATCATGTTTTCTTGAAAAATGATTTATGTTTAATTATTAAGGATAATTATCTTATGTAACTGTTTTTGACTTTCAAACACACTGTTGCTCCAGTAGATCATTATAAGTGAGACGCCTGAAATGCTTTAATAATTTATCAGCAGGTTTCCTTCATGTTAGTTTTTTTTTGTTGTTGTTTTTAAAGTCTTTTTGATCATTCGGGGTCATTCTTGAGTTTAGTGCAAAAGAATTTCACTGTGACTAGAGTTGAGATTCTCCCCGGCTGTGTTAAAAGAAGAAAGTTTGTAAATTCAAAAATAAAGATGTGACCAAGTGGCACAAACTGAACAGAAGCTAAAATATTGTCCTCTGATGTTTGTTTTGTTTCTCTGTAGAAAGGATCCAACTATGGCTCTCTGATGACCATGGAGGGAGACTTTCAAATCTACACTAAGACTGGATACTACAAGGTCTGGACTTGCTCCATCAGTCGTATCACATGTTGCTGTGAAGGATTAAAATGTAGTGATAAAGAGGTAACCTTGCTGATCCAACCCCACCCCCACTCCCCAGGGAAATCTGGCAGCGATCAAGTGTATCAACAAGAAGCGCATTGAACTGACAAGGAAGGTTCTCTTTGAATTAAAACATGTAAGAACCCTCTTTATCTACACGCTGCCCCTCCTACTGAACATCAAACTACTTTGACTACTGGCTATCTGATTTCAGGTTTAGTGTCTTGCTTGCTTGGACTGATTTGACCCTGCAACCTTTGTGTTTTTCCAGATGCGAGACGTTCAGAATGAACACCTGACACGCTTCATTGGTGCATGTATTGATCCACCAAATATGTGCATCATCACTGAGTATTGTCCTCGAGGCAGCCTTCAGGTACATCACAATCAACTATGGATCCTTGAATCCAGCATTCCCAGTATTAACACCTTTTTATCAATCTTAATTGTCACCGTTAATACTACCATTGACCACCAATATCTCTACATTTAAGATATGTTCCTCCAAGAACAACCAGTATGCCATCAATACCCCTCTGACAGTCATCAATGTCCAGTAGTTCGCCAACCAGCAACCCTCCACCAATCATCAATTCTGCACTTTCACCAGTCAAAGCATTTTTAGCCATCAGTACTCCTCTATATCCCTCACAATCAGAAGTACTTTCAGATCAACAACCAACCAAGTCTGCTTTATCAGTTATTTTCAGCCCTTTATCAACATTTGATACTCCGTTACCAAATATCAATGTCAGTAAGCTTCCATCATCCTTCAGTGCCCCTCAGTCAACCATCATTACTCCTCCAACGTCTATCAATACCATACCATTTACCTCCAATAACCCTGTACGAAACACTACTATCCCTTGATCTATCATCTTTACCCTCCTATCGCTGCCTTTCTATCAGCTGTCAATACCCCTCTATTATCCCTCAATACTGCTCTTTGACCCTTTGGCTAACCACGCTGCTTCATCAGCTCCAGGTAGAATCCCAGCTGACCTCTAACTCTTCTTCATACATCGGATCTTCTCTCACTTATAGTTATCTATAGGCACTGTAGCCTAGCAACCTCCTGGCATGGTAACCTAGCAACATGAGGAGACATGTCAGCCTGCAGTGGGTTGATGTGGGCTGCGTGGAGTTTGGGTTGTTGCCAAATGACCACAGGATTTAAGAGAAGAATGAGTTATTTTCTGCCCCTGAGAGAAAGAAGATGTTCTTAGTCTTAGAACATCTGTTCTTAGGAAGAACAGCTGTCAGGAGACTGGAAACCAGAAATTAGGATGACTCAACTTTCATGTATATGATAAACATCATCTGCAGAGTCAGAGGGAAATGTTTTTCTTTTTAAGATTTTTTTGGCATGAGTGGCTTTTATTCACAGTAGAGAGAGAGACAGGAAGGGGGGCAGAGAGAATGGGGAAGACGAGCCGGGAGTCGAACGCGCGACCAGCCGCACGAGGACTGTAGCCTCTGTATGTGGGCCACCTGCCCTAACCACTGCGCCACCGGGGCGGCCTCAGAGGGAAATGTTTTAACCAAGATCAGAAATATCCTCATCACGAAGAAATATCCTCAGTATTAGCATGTCCTCACAATGTAGAGACTTCCTTACTTTGTCCCCTCAGAAATGTTCTCACAATGTAGAAGTGTCCCCACAACATGAAAATATCTTCACATTGTAAAATGTTGTTGCAAAGAAGAAATGAAATGTATCTACAGCATAGAAATGTATGAAGGTTGTATGTCCTGATTTTGCAGAAATGTCCTCTTAGTATAGAAATATACATAACGATAGAGTTTTGCAGGTTTGGTGGCTCAGGATTAAGGGTGTGGGATTACCTTTTTTTCAGTGAGGGTCCTCAAAAGTACAGTTAGACCAACTTCGGTGTGTTTACTCCCCAGGACCTCATGGAGAGTGACAGCATCACTTTGGACTGGATGTTCAGATACTCTCTCATCATTGACATTGTCAAGGTAAAAATCTGTTCCAGTAGAGTGTTGGTGGGCGGAGCAATCTAACACTGTAGACTTTCTGTTGTTTCTTTAGGTTTTTCTCATTTAATCAGGATTTATCTGTTAGTCTTCAGTTTATTTTTACTGCATCTTACAGGCCTGCCCAAAACTAAAACGACACACCCAGAAAGAGAAAACTGACCAGTCAAACAACTAGACAGCAAAACTGTAAACCTACAAACCGTAACCTACTTGTACCTTACAAGCAGGGGCGCCGCTAGGGATTTTGAGCCCCATGAAAAGAATCTTTACCGGGCCCCCCAACACAGCAGCGAAATTTGTTGATGCTATTTTTGATCATCATTAGGGGCCTCTCTGGGCCCCCCTCAATCATGGGCCCCTATAATCCGTATCCTTTACCCCCCCTTTTCGGCGCCCCAGTTTACAGGAAACCATAATGTGCAGAAAAGGCCATTTTATAGTCCAGATTACTTCTTCAAAAATTCCCAGATTATTTTAAACTTTTCACAATAGTCATTTATTTGGTTATATACAATTTGTGTATTTGTTATTGTTTTTTTTTTTTTTTTTCAGGGGATGGCATTCCTGCACAACAGTGTCATTGTCTCCCACGGTAACCTGAAATCATCCAACTGTGTGGTGGACAGTCGCTTCGTTTTAAAGATCACAGACTATGGACTGCAGAGTCTACGAACCAGCAGCTGCCCTGAGGATACACATGCTTACTACGCACGTATGACACACACACTCACTCACTCACACACCCAGAGTTACTAAACCTGTATGACACAAACACAGATACAATATTTATGGGGGATGCTCGCTACTTAAGTGGGTTTTCGGCAGGTTTGTTCACAGTGGCAGCTCATTTGTTTCCAGTTATTAACCCTTTTTGTTAATTATTAGAAACAAATATATAGTTCAGAAATAACTGTAATTCACTTCATTTATACTAGAAATCAGTTAAAGGTTTTGCTTTTAATTGTTTGTCAGGTAAGCTGTGGACTGCTCCTGAGCTGCTGAGGACAGAGTGTCCTCCCCCCTGTGGGACCCAGAAGGGGGACATCTACAGCTTCGGTGTCATCCTACAGGAGCTGGCTCTGCTCAAAGGAGTCTTCTACCTCGACACACACAACCTCACTCCAAAAGGTCAGTATTGCGGGCCTGTGGACAACAAACACGTTGCTGTCTGTTCCACTTCAACAACAGAGAACACTCATTAGTGTGGTAGTTACAGCTCAATAGATTATGGTAACTTTATACTCTTCACCTCCACTTGTGAGATTCACCTTCAAGATAAATGGTGTTTCTTATTGTTTCAAAAGTTTTTGTAGCTTGAGTTTGTACTCCGGCAAGTAATCTTTGCGTCTGCTGCAGATTCATTGGGCTTGAAAGTAACATTTCATATACAACAGAACATATTTGTGCAGTGGATGAGTTGAAATCCAGATCAGTTATCATAAAACAGCCTGATTACTGAGACTTGAAATTAAACCATCCTGAGAGTGTGTGAAAACACAAACAGGATCAGAAGTACTTGCAATGTGTGGAAGTCTGAATTCATTAAATTAACAATCAAGCAAGTAAGCAGTGCCCTCCAGTGGCCACTGTGGGTTTTCAGATCATTGGGAGTATATTTTTGAGAAGTTAAAAAACAAATTGTAAACCACGAGCAAAGTGGTGTAAGAATTGGCTGCAGAGGGCAAGAAAAGTTGAGCATGAACTCGTGTACAGTAGCGCACACACAAGAGATGGATCAGTCATTTTCTATACCTGCTTAAATAAAAAAGACATTAGCGAAATAAAAATTAAAAAGTTAAACAATAATGTGATAATAAAAGACTGAAACAACACTCTTACATACCAATACATGATTAAGAAGCAAGGAGAGAAGTATACATGCAGGGAGCACTAGCAGCAGTCTGCATCAGGTTGCTGCAAGTGTCTTCCTGAGACCCAGAATGTTGAAGAAACCTGCAAAGCAAAGTGGGCAAACAGCAAGTTGACTAATGTGACTAATGTAGCAGTGTGAGTTGACGCAGTTGAAAGCAAAAAACAGCGAGAATGAAGCATAATGCTGCCTGACAGACCACACCGTCATTTTCAGGATGGGAATTATATATTATTTAATTGATTATTTAATTATATATTATTTCCACAGAAATTAGATCCTTGAGTATCTACTTTATACCATCTGTCAGAAAAGAAAAGAAAATCACAAACAGCTGGGAAAAAAAGAGAAAAACAGAACTGTTAAAATAAGTTTAATTAATTGCTTCATTTGGTAACAAGCACATGAAATATTTTTTCCACTTATGTTCACAGTTTTGCAATATCCCCATTGTGGGACAAATATTTTTTTTTTTTTCTAACAAGTATCCTAATTGTGAAAAATGAAAAAGATCAAATGTTATTTTGAAAGTAACAGACATTAAATCTCTCCGATAGAAAAACTAAACTGTTTGAATGAATTTGCTGCAGTAAAAACCATAACAGAAGGGAAACATAAACAATCACCAGTTCTTTTAGTTTTTAGTGTGATCTCCCTTTGCTCCATGTCCCAGAGATCATCCAGGCAGTGATCCGGGGTGGCCTGCCCCCCCTACGTCCCTCCCTCTGCTTCCACAGTCACAGTGAGGAGCTTGGGGTCCTAATGCAGCGCTGCTGGAGTGAAGAACCACACGAGCGAGCCCGACTTTCACACCATTAAGATCCTACTGAGGAAGCAGCACAGGTACAAAGATCAGAAAACAGGGCTCCAGAGGCCCATTTTTACTTGATATAATTTCTCTTCATCCAGTTAATAACTGGATGACTGGATGGTTTTCATAAATCTCTTTTATTGCTAAACTGTCATAAATCAAAAACAAATCCATCATTATTCCTAAATATACAACTTCTTAGGTCTTGTTTTGCTTTCAAGGAGTGTACATGATCTATGAGTTTATAGTCACACTACAACTATAACACCAACAAATATTCAAATTAGAGAATAAAATAAAGAAAATTCTGACATGACATGATTTCCTGTCATTTCCTTTGATAAATATATTTGATCACTGGATATTCTCAGTGAGTTGGTTTGTTTATGAGCATCTAAAGAAATAATGAAACTGAGGGAGATGTCTGTTGATAACTTAATCGGCTCTGCAGGCTGACCCCAAAGCTTGTGTTCTCTGTGGACCATCCATCCATCCATTCATTCTTCCATCTATCCATCCATCCATTACATATGTCCACTTAATCCTATGCAGGGTCACAGGGATCTGCTGGAGCCCAGATCAGCTATCATATAGAATAATGTTTTAATGTTAGGTAGGTCTGCTAAAAATTCAGTAACTGGCTTGTGTTCTAGGGCGGAAAACTCTGTTGGACACTTTAGTATAAAATAAAAGTTGTGACATTGTGTCTGTCTGTGCTCTTGTCTGTTTGTCTGAAGAGGTTATGGTTCCAACATCCTGGACAACCTGCTGTCCCGTATGGAGCAATATGCCAACAACCTGGAGGAGCTGGTGGAGGAACGAACTCAGGCTTATAATGAAGAAAAACGCAAAGCGGAGGCTCTGCTGTACCAGATATTACCACAGTAACTTCCTGATATAATAATTAAATATCGGATAATGCCACAGCCACATAAGTGACTATACAACCGCACTAAAACATCAAATGCTTATCAGATAGTAAGTTTTGTAAGAGTATCATTGCTCTGTTTCTTTGTTAGCTCTGTCGCCGAGCAGTTGAAACGGGGTGAGACGGTGCAGGCTGAAGCTTTCGACTCTGTCACCATCTACTTCAGTGATATTGTTGGCTTTACAGCGCTGTCTGCTGAGAGCACACCTCTACAGGTTGGTAGAACCTCAGGAGAACAATGCCAAGCTCAGTGGTTTATTGCTTACTGTAAAGAATCAAACGTGAACCTGAAACTACCAGGCTGCCATCTAGTGGTGTAAATCTTAAATACATCACACTTGAGGACCTAAGTGTTTGACTCAACTTCAGATTTATGTTGTAAATCTTTTCAGTCAAGGATAAATATTGAACACAATGTTTTCCACTTGCAGGTTGTGACCTTGTTAAATGATCTCTACACCTGCTTTGACGCTATCATAGACAACTTTGATGTTTACAAGGTAATATGTTCTTAAACTACTCACGCCATCTTCTCTCTGCTAAGCTAGGTTGACTCTTTCCATCTGCAAAGAGTTAGTGTGGATCACATCAGTTTAAAGGTTTGGGTATGTCGCTCCCTCAGGTGGAGACCATCGGGGATGCCTACATGGTGGTCTCAGGTCTGCCAGTCAGGAACGGTAAACTCCATGGTCGGGAGGTGGCCCGAATGTCTCTCGCCCTGCTAGAGGCTGTAAAGAGTTTCAAGATCCGACACCGTCCCAACCAGCAGCTCCGGCTCCGCATAGGCATTCACAGTGGTACAACAGTTATAGCAGTAATACTGACCACTGCACAACTGTAAGATCACAGACTGAAACTGCTGGCGTGTTTGTGTTCAGGTCCTGTGTGTGCTGGTGTGGTTGGGTTAAAGATGCCTAGGTACTGTTTGTTTGGGGACACAGTCAACACTGCGTCACGCATGGAATCCACAGGAGAGGGTAAGACCTGTGTCCAGCAGAAACCTTCACAATAAGTCATCTGTGTCTAAAACACCAAGATTTCAAGTCTTGAAACAAACATTAAACAACTTCCACAGACTATTCATAGAATCCACATGTCTTGTTTGCACATAATTTTCAACCAAAATTGAAGAAAAGTTTACACAAATAGAATAAAGAATGTCCAAAGAAGGCCTTGGGTCTTCTTTGTAGTATGGAGCAAATTAATCCGGCTATGTTGAGTCAACAGAAAGTGAAGAGGGAGGTCTGGCTTATACAAAAAAACAGAAAATAAGGGAAAAAAAATGTAATCTTATCATAGTGATTTTTTTTTTAAATTCGGGCATGTTTGAATTATTCTGTCATCGAATGTTTAATCATATTTCTTCTGAAGATGTGCAAATAGGTGATCAATCATGGGAAAGGTATTTCTTTTTTCTTGATTTTCATAAAACCAAAAACCTCCTCAAGCAAACCCAGAAATTTTTTCATGTGGAATGGTAACAGAATATGTTTTACTACTAACAGAATTAAAAATAATGATAATAATAATAACACTCGGGGCCTCCTGGTGGCGCAGAGGTTAGGGCAGGCAGCCCATGTACTCCAGTCCTCAACGCAGCGGTCACCAGTTTGACTCCCGGCCCATGCGACCCTTTGCTGCATATCCTCCTCGTTCCCTCTCTGCCCCCCTTTCCTGTCGTCCTTCACTGTCAGTAAAGGCCACAAAAAAATAAATAATAATAATAATAATAATAACACTCAGACTGTGATTTACATGACTACTGGAACCATCAAACCTTTCAGCACATATTTTGTCCTTACATTTAGACAGTGGGTATCTATATATAAACTGTAAAGGTTCCTGCTGAAAGGCTTTCATGGCAGTTTTAAATAATCAGGATGTTGTCTTGGTGTAACAATCTGCAAAAGCCTGCAACAGGATCAGAGCTCCTGTAGCACTTGAGCATTTTCTGGCCTACTGTTAAAGCCATTCACAAAATTTATCTAAGGTCTTCAATTTTAGTCTCCCTTGTTTCCATTCTCCAATCTTCTTCTACATGCAAGTCAGAAATTGATTTCAGTAAAATTAAAGAAAAAAGAATGATACCTTAATTTAAGTACCTGTTACTTTGACCTTTGACTCTTATATCCTTATATCTCTACCTCAACTCCTGCATGTCCATCTCTGGTTGGAGGGGCTAAGATGCAAGAAGAAAAGTTGAGGAGTGGGGAAAGAGCATAGATTACGGGTACAATGAAGCTAGATGAAGTGGTGTGTCTAGTTTCATGTGTATAATATGTGATGTTACATCTCCTCAGCCTTGAAGATTCATGTGTCAGAGGCAACTCGTCTGGTCCTGCAGGACTTCAGCTGCTTCCAGCTACAGCTCAGAGGAGAGATTGAAGTGAAGGGGAAAGGACACATGAGGACATATTGGCTATTAGGAGAGAACAGTAAAAACTGACAAAAGAATGATAGACTGAAGGATGACTCTGGGAACAACTTCATCTGAGGGATGAGGGGCGAAGGAAAGAATGAAGACAGGAAAAGGCTGTATTAAACCTACCCATCTCTCCAACTGGAGGGGTAAATGTGACATTATTTCAAGTAACAGTCCAGTGACTTACTGAACTCAACTGGTTTCACCGGAAATAAACTGTAGAGAAAAAGACACAGACAAATGAATGTTTCACTGTAAAATAAAACATGAAAACAAGTCAATGTAAATACAACAATAAAATGTGTTGTTACATGTGTGTTGATGTTTCTAAATACTTAATCGCTGATAATATGAAGAAATATTTTTGACCAACTGCTCTAAAAGCACTGTGATGGACTGGCGACCTGTCCAGGGTGTACCCCTGCCTTTTGCCCAAAGAGAGCTGGGATAGACTCCAGCAGATCCCCATGACCCTGCAGAGGATTAAGCGGGTGTAGATAATGGATGGATGGATGGTCTAAAAGCAAGAAAATTAGCTTTAAAATAAAAGTAAAAATCTTTGCAGAACTTAACAAGTAAGATTAAAACGTCTTTCACAGGGTAATAGTGCATCGAATTGCATTTGGTCAAAATGCAAGTTGGTATTTATTTCTAAGTCTTTTATTATTCGAGTAGAATCATGACCCCTGGGTATTAGCAGTCTGTGCATAACCTTTTAGAGTCAATAGTCAACTGATAATGAACAATAATAAAATATCAATAACAGGTTTAAACAACTAGTATTTCTGATTCTGATTATACAATACATCATTATTTAACTAACTACTTGGCTCAATGCATACATATCTATCAAATATTTGCTTAAAACACTAATTGTACAAATAATGATATCTTGATATAGTGAAAGTATCTTAATTTTAATAATGTTTGTAAGAGTATCGGCAGAAACGGCAGATTTTGCAGTAATCAGATACAATGGAAAGCATCATTGTCAATCTGTATGATTGTAGTAATGTAGTATGGTAGTATATAGTCATGTTAATACAGTATATCAGTTCTTTGTAAACAAGGGAAAGCCGTCTCCACGGTCCATGCAGGTGGTCTCGAGCATAGCAAAGGATTGGCTTTAGATTTTTCCCCGTGCTATTTGTTCATACTAATGCCACTCAAAAATATGAGTAAATTGATTGGTCCCTGCGCTGAGTTGTTACCGCCCCTGCCCTCCTCTGGATCGGTGCGGATGTCCGTTATGTTTCAGTGGTAGGACGGTGTCACATAGTAGGATACGTTTTCCAAGCTGTCCCCAAATAAGTTTTTAAAACACCTATTAAAAGCCCAGAGCGGTTCACATTCAGTTTTACGACCCTGACCGTAGCTCAGGACTCTCTTTTATATCGGCACAAACACCCATAACACTCCTGCACCGGCAGTCCCAGTCCTTCACAGCTCCGCGGGGCCCGGCGAGGCGCGGCGGGAGCAGATGGAGCCTGCACCGGCAAAAGCGAAGCCACAGGGCCGGCTCCTAGTGTCCACCCAGCTGGATGCGAAAGACGAGTTGGAGGAGGTAGGCAGATCAGGATAAGTGGCCTTGATAACAGATATTCCTCGTAATGAACTAGGAGTTTGTGAGTTCACCAATGAAAAAGATGAGTTTTATTTGCGAACAAGCAACGGTTACAAAGACATGATGGAACCATTTTATCAACTGCCGAGTGCTAACATGCTAGCAAGCTAGTTAGCATGGCTAGCAGTAGTAGCTCTGTTGTGAGGTGCGTGGACATATTGTTGAAGGTGCAAAGGTCAGTATGAACCAGTCATAGGATGGTTTTATGATGTTTGTGCTCCCAGAGGCTGCGATGGTGATTAAAAAGTCCTAACGCTTATAAAGTTTTAGCCTAGCGTGCTAATTCAACGTAAACATATGGATGGAACCTATGACATTTGCGCATGCGTGCTATTTCAGATGTCAGAATTACTGAGACTCTGACAGTCGATCCTTTTAGGAGCGTTTTCTGAATTTACTTGAGTTTTATTATTTAATGAAACAGGCAGTTTACTATGTGATTACGGAATGAGTCGGCCTTTGGTTTTTTTTTCTTACTTTTTTGTCTTGTGTTTGATTGCTGTTGACATTGATGTATTCAATTCGTATTCATTTGTGGTTTATCATGTTTATTGTGGTCTTCATAGTTTAATTGGGTTTAATTTTATCATTATGTTTTGGGATGCTTGTGTTTGTCACTCTATTTGTTGTTGTATTTGTATGTTTATTGTGTTGTCCCTGGGCTTGGCATTTAACATTTTTGTTATTTTATTTATTTTTTGTGCTTATGGTTTATTTTGGTGCTGTGTTGTTATGTTTATGGTTTACTAAATTTCATATTCTGCTTGTTTGCAGAGATTGGAGCGGTGTGCTGGAATTGTCCAGGCATTGACCAATGGGCTGTCAGAAAGAGAAGCCAACGATGCACTCACTGCCAACGTAAGAAAAAGACAATCTTCTTGCTTTCTTTTCGGCTGCTCCTTTCAGAGGTTGCAACAGCTAATCATCTGCCTTCATCTAACACTACCTGTGGCATCCTCTTCTCTGACATCCTCTAACTTTATGTCCTCTTTTACTACATCCATGAATCTCTCCTTCCTCTAGGCCTCCTGCCTGGCAGTTCCAATCTCATCATCCTTCTACTGATATATTCACATTCCCTCCTCTGTACATGTCCAAACTATCTCGGTCTGCCCTTTCTGACTTTCTCTCCAAAACAACTAACTTGAGCTATCTCTCTGATGAATGAAATGAAAAATACTTTATTAATTCCAGAACGGAAATTCAACAATTCAATTCTGATGTACTCATTCCTGATCCTGTTCATCCTCAACACTCCCAAAGAGAACCTCAACATTTTTCAAAAATTCCAAGAAATGACCAATACTACACTTTCAATAGTAGAAACACACTTTGCTATGAAACCATGAATGCTGGAATAAAGATATCTGCTTTAACACATGCTACACATGCTGCTGTATATTCTTATTATCATTGTTTCAACTGTGCAGTTAATATTAAACTTTATTCTATTACTTTAGGAATGCTTTTTGTGGTGCACACTTTTTTTCTTCCAATGTTGTTGCTGTTGTTCTTTGTCTTTTTGCATAATTTATTTTCATGATTAGTGTATTTTTTTGTACTTTTTACATTTCTAATTTACTGTAACTGATTCAAGGCTGTGGTTTTTGCAGAGGTTCTCGGGTTTCTCACATTTAACAATTCACTGGTGCTTAAATTGGCCTCTGTGAGATAAACACAACTGCACTATAAAATTAGGTTTTGCTCTAATTTTTCTCAACATTCATTCTTTTCAATCCTGCAGGTGTGTAAAGGTCAGCAGCAGCACGAAGAGGTGTGTCTGGGCCTGTTCACCCTAGTCCTCAACGAGCCAGCCCAGGCCCAGAGGGTGAGTTACTACTTCAGCTGTGGGAATTTTTGTCTTCATTGTGACATCATAATATAATCCCTGTGTGTGGTTGTATTGCAACAGTGTTACAGAGATCTGACACTGGTTAATAGAGATGGGATGAATGTAGTCCTGGTAAAGATCAACCAGATACTGATGGAGAAATTCCTAAAACTGCAAGATGTCCCAAGAACACAGGTAAATATACAGATATACAGATATTTGCATGAGGCTTGTGCAGACAGAGTGAAGTGGTTATTAACAATGTTGTTGATGTGTGTGCAGCTGGTGTGGCTGGTCAGAGAACTAGTGAAGAGTGGAGTGATTGGAGCTGACGGCGTCATCATGACACTTCTGAAACAGATTGCAGGTTAGACTCACATGAATGATATTATTTACGTAAAAATTCAAATGTCATAAGTTCTCTCTTAATTGACAGTTAGTGACTGGTTGGTGTACTGGTACTAGCTCCATCAAGGATGTGAATCGTGGGCAGGGACAATGATGAGCAAAAACCACAATATCAACTGTAATGTTTGGACACAGATATTATTAATCGACTAGAACAAGGGTTGTTGATGATCTATAGCTTGAGAGGCAAAATTATGGCAACTACTCCAACAATTAATTTTCCCTCAGGAATTCAGAAAGTGTTTTTGAATTAAATTGATTTGATTTGAATGTGGTTGATTTTCAGTTAGAAAGTTTCTGATTTTTCACAAATCACTCAGTGTTGCTTTGACTTAAAGCTTCTGTCAGGTGACTATAACATAATGGGACTGCTTGATGTCTGCAGGAGGAGACATCTCCACAAAGAACCTGTGGCTGGCTGAGAGCGTCTTAGACATCCTGCTTGAGCAAAAGTGAGTTTCGTTTAACATGTGACTTGTAACTATTATTTCATTTCAACTCCCCAGTGCCCTTGCCTTGGTCCATGCTGCCTTTAGATTCATATAGTGACTTTACTTTGAAGCATGTCAGTATTTTTACTGTGAAGCAACTTGGCATTTTCAGTGAAACACTGGAATCATTTTACGGTAAAGTAGATGAATATTCTGTTTTTTGAAGGGAGTGGGTGTTGAAGAGTGGAATGCTAATAGCGATGTCAGTCTACACTTACCTCCGCCTGATCGTCGATCACGGCACCCCAAACCTGTTGCCTCTCCGACAGAAAGAAGTCGACTTCTGCATCAGCATGCTGAGGGAGAAGGTAGTAAAGAGGAAGGGAGGTTTGCTTGCTGTATTCATCTCCTGGTAGTTACTCACATAACAACTGTATCTCTTTATCCCTCTAGTTTATTGAGTGCCTGATCATTGGCAGAGATCTGGTTCGTCTGCTGCAGAATGTTGCTCGGATCCCAGAAATGGAGCTGCTGTGGAGAGACCTGCTGCACAACCCACAAGTTCTCAGTCCTCAGTTCACTGGTAAACTGTTATACCATAATCTACATTTCACCATCACATTTTTCAAATCATTGTTGCTTTTAGGATGTATGCTGGTGTAGATTTTAATTCATCAGTGTCATGCTAATCTCAAAAAAAGGCTAAAAAATATTAATATTCAGTATGTGGTGGTAGTGTTGGAGAAATGTTAAAGGATCTTAAAGCACACAATCCTCACGCATTTCATTCCATTTACATGTAGGTAAAGGGTAAAACTTAGGAGGCTGGAACTGCAATGCGGCTGACCTCTTTCTCAGGCCTTTCTGTCTCCATTTACTGTGACAGACATGATAGGATGTACAGACTATTCAATATCACCTGGTGGCGGGAGTGCATTATTTTCACTGTTTGCCAACCGCCAATAAATAACATAAGAAGGGAGAAAAACAAAACCGATAGGACAAGATCAATGTTAGATCTAAATTCCTCGGATGTTGAACCAGCACTGACATTCCATTTATTCATTATCACTATTCTTTGTAACCTTGTTATTTTAAATTCATTATAAAATTTGAAAATGTATACCTGTGTTCATGCTTCAGGCATCCTTCAGCTTCTGACAGCTCGTACCTCTAGGAAATTTCTGGCTTGTCGGCTCACACCAGACATGGAAACAAAGCTGTTCATGACCTCCAGGGTAATACCCTACTTCTGGTTTATTTCTATGAATGTGTCTTCACCTGTGAATCAGTTGTGTTTCTGTTTATCCACTTCCAACTTGTGTGTTTTAGTTTTTTGTTTGTTAGTTTTTTTTTCTTTTTTATTCTCACTTCTGTTCAGGTGCGTTTTGGGCAGCAAAAGCGGTATCAGGACTGGTTTCAGAGACAGTACCTGTCCACAGCAGAGAGTCAGTCACTGCGCTGTGATCTGATTCGATATATCTGCGGGGTTGTCCATCCGTCCAATGAGGTGCTGAGCTCAGATATCCTGCCACGCTGGGCTATCATTGGCTGGCTACTTACTACCTGCACGGTAAGAGGCCATGGCCAAAAACTGTTAGTTTAAAAGTCCCAGTCATTTAAATTCAATAATTAAAGTCAACAATGATTAACTAATAATCATTGTTTTGTGTCTCTACAGTCAAATGTGGCTGCCTCTAATGCCAAGCTTGCTCTCTTTTATGACTGGCTTTTCTTCAACCCAGAGAAAGACAGCATCATGAACATAGGTAACACACACAATAACTCTAGACAGTCCCAGGATCCTAAACATGATTCATTCTAAACACTGAAATTCAGTCTAATAATTCCAAACAGGCCTCTTTTCCAATATGTTTATTTTCACTTAGGCTGTGCAGCTATGTTCTAGCATTACATGAAACAACATGAGAATTCAAATGTCCAAATCAGCCAGATCATGTGGGCTAGACCCTGCCACCTCACACACGGAGAGTCTGCTTAATTTCCACTTGGACAAATGTTTGAATAGTGCAGATGTTTCTGGATAATTTAGTCAGACATTGTATGTTGACAACATTTCGAATTGTCTGTTGGTAAAGAGCAATACCAAAATCATCATCTAAATCTGTGAATCTGAAAGTGACTCAGTTGTTCACAACTAATTCCTGAAACTGTTGCATTGCAAGAGCATGTTTGGTTTAATGCCCTGCATCTTTCATGCCTTTCTTCCAACCTAAATTGTTGGAGCATATATTTTCTTTTATGAAACCATGTTTAATATGAGCAATCTTCTATTGAGGGCAACTTGTACCAAATGGCAGTTCTGGACACTGTGAGGACCTAATTCTCTCACCTGCCAGATCACATGTGAAACAGATTAAGTTGAAATGATTTTCCACTGATGATGTTGATATTATTTTGTGTTCAGAGCCAGCCATCCTAGTGATGCATCACTCAATGAAACCTCATCCTGCTATCACAGCCACACTTCTGGACTTCATGTGCAGGGTAACATTGAAACTGAATAATGAAACATTGATAACAATTGCTATATCCCATAAGCAGCAAAGACTGAAACTTTTCCAAATAACACAAGCTCTTTTTCATTGTTTTCCTTTATTAACTTCCATGTTTCCTCCCTGTGTTCATCCTTCTATCCTCAGATTATCCCTCACTTCTTCCCTCCTTTGGAGTCTCAGGTCCGGCAAGGCGTCTTCAACTCGCTCAACTTTATCATGGAGAAGAGAGTGCTGGCGTAAGAAATAAATTGATCACTCTGTACATTCTACATTTATTGTATCTATTAATAAGTTTTAGGGTAAGACACTGGCCATTTCTAAAAGGTAATTTTTGATCTCTGTCCTGTAGTCACCTCGCTCCATTGTTTGATAATCCAAAACTGGACCGAGAGCTTCGTTCGATGCTCAGAGAGAGATTCCCCGAGTTCTGCAGCCCACCATCCCCTCCCACTGAAGGTAATGCACTCACATGAAATTACACAATCAGGTTTAATTGGAAGAATTTGGTACAATTAAAAAAAAAAAAAAAACATATATATATATATATATATATATATATATATATATATATATATATATATATATATATATATTTTATATTTTATTTTTTTTTTTTAATTACACCTTAGATCCACTATAAAACATGCTCAGTTCACCAGCTCTGTTGTCGATAATGTGGATGATTAGAAGCACACCACACACACACACACTTTTTGGAGTGTGAAAAACTACAGTCAGTTTGGAAAGATGTATATTTTGTCTTGATTAATGTGCTTGGTTACAAAATTACCTGTCATGCATTTTCCTGCTCTCAGGTCATATATCCTCAGTCAGACTGAAGAGGGACCAGTACTTGGTTAAGATTCTTACAGGAAAACTATAAGTAAATATTGGTATAAACCTGATTCCCCTAAGCAGGAACAATGGTTTTCTGCAAAACAAGAAATTAAGAACACTTCCATACTCTATTTGAAGGAGGAGATTTTCATAAAGTGGCAGTCAAAATGGACATTATATCAAAAGAAGGATTTTTTTTAAGGACATTGGTCAACTATTTATGTCTGCACTCAAGAATTATGGAATATGGTGAATCTGTCTGCATTTGTATATCCCCCGTCATCACCTGGTTCTCCTCAAGGCTCTATTTGGGTTTTTTATATAAGGGCTGAGCAAGACGACACGTTATTAACTCATTCGTTTATTAACCCCGACGTTTATTTTATCGAGCATTAACACATGTTGCGCACATGCTTTTGTTTTGAAAAGTCTGTTCCTGGCTTCTGCGAAATCCAGAAGAGAATTGATGGAAAAATATGCAGAAAAGCAAAAACAGACATGGAGAGCAGAAAGTTACGGAACTTTTACATGGAAGTTTTCATTTTAAAGTTCTCCCAGATGGCGGATTCGATAGAAACAAGGTTATTTGTAAGCACTGCCAAGTTGAACTCCCCATTAAAAGTTTCTGCTGTTACCTCAGAAATTTACTGTTTTAATGTTGTGATTGTGGCTCAGGATTTTAATAGACTTTTTTAATTTTTTATAAAAACAGGATGACATTAATGCCCTGGCAGTGGCAATAAGCTTTATTTTATTTGACATTTTTGAAGATGAGATTTACACTAAATATGTGTTACTGACAAGTGCTGATGTTAAGTGTTTGAACAACAAATGTTAAGGCACTTTAGTTCATATGGCAGCAGAACATTTAAATAAAAGTGACCTTTACACTACTTTTGAATTCATTACTTGATTTTCCCTATGCGATTAATCGTGATTAATCAGGGAAATAATGCGATTCATTGCGATTAAAAATTTTAATCCTTTGCCCAGCCCTAATATGTTTGTATGTATGTATATGTGTGTGTATTTTATTTTATTTTATTTTTTTGATGAGGATTGCATATGAAGATCAAATTTTTAAAACTCAGTAACGTTTAAGTTTAAAAAAAAGATAAATCACACCACCAGCATCTGACATTCACTGAACAATTGCAATTTCACAATAAAACTTGGATGGACATAATTTGACATATATCTTCATGCAATACATATAAAAAGCAATCAAAATATTTAAATGTTTCCATGTTTTGCAGTTAAGTTGGAAGAAGCTGTTTCCATGGAGATGGACAACCACGTGCTGGACAAGGAGGAGGGTTGCTATGACAACACAGAAGCTGCTTTTAGTGATGATGAGGAAGAAGTCAACAACAAAGGTGAAAACAAGACAAATGATGTAACACCTTCAGCTTAAATATAACAAACCTGTTAAAACTGGTTAGACCTACATCATTTTCAACCAGCTAAAACAAGTTGAATATGTTTTATACATACAAATTGAAATCAATTTAAAGCACTTAAAGAAGAACGCAAACCAGATTACACTGATTTGTGATAAACCGATTTAACTAATACAACACCCAACTAAGTTCAGTTTTAAGCCATGAAGTTCTGCATTTCCCTCCAAACGTGGCAGGTGGAACACATGGGGTGCATCAGGTCTTCATGGCTTTAAAGCATCCAAAATTATTTTAAAGCTGCACATGTTCCAGATGTGCCATATATATATGCTCATCTGCAGTAACGTGAAATAAGCTCAGGGCACCACATCATACCAACTGTTGACCAATCACTGTGCAGGAAAGAAAAAAGAATTTAGGTTCCATCCAATCAAAGAGGCTGTGGTGGAGGAGCCTGCTGACATCACACCCTGGCTTGACCAATTAGACGATACGATGAAGGAGAAAGTGCAGCAGCTTCAGAAGACCAGGTGAGGTCTTACATTCTTCCTTCTGGCCCTTAGATTACGTCTGAAGGTTAGAGGTTGTATATGGTGATATCACTCAAGTTCTGCATTATGTTTATAGTGTCTTTTCTTTAACAACAACAATGTTCTGTCTCATCAGTGACACAGAGACTCAGTGTGAAGTAATGCAAGAGATTGTGGATCTGATTCTGGAGGTGAGTTTTCTTTCAATAATATTTCCATGTTTCTTGAATTCATGTAAAGAAAGAACATTGATGCATCACAATATCCATTATCCAGAGGCGGTGGCAAAGTGTATTAGAAATTAGCTATGTTTGACTATTGTGGTGGTATGTTGGATGCCTCTCATTTTATAGATAGCATTGATTGTTAAATGTTAAATGAGGCAGCACGGTGGCTTGATGGTTAGCACTGTTGGCCTCACAGCAAGAAGGTTCCTGGTTTGAACCTTAGCAGGGGCCTTTCTGTGTGGAGTTTGCATGTTTCCCCCGGGTACTCATGCTTCCTCCCACAGTCCAATTGGTGGTTCTAAATTGCCCGTAGGTGTGCGTAAGTGTGCGTGGTTGTTTGTCTACATGTGGCCCTGCTATGGACTGGCGACCTGTCCAGGGTGTACCCCTGCCTTTCACCTAAAGAGAGCTGGGATAGACTCCAGCAGATTCCTTGGACCCTGCATAGGATTAAGCGGGCATAGATAATGGATGGATGATGGTATGGAGTTTATTAGCTATTACGTTTGCACAACCTAATGTTATAGCTCAGGGGTCGGCAACCTTTACTATCAAAAGTGCCATTTTTTTGTCCCTCTCCCCTGAATAAAATTCTTCTGGAGCCGCAAAACTTATTTGACCCTTAAAATTAAGATAACACAGTGAATGAAGTTTTATATATCGTTAAAATGGAATGGTGAAAACCGCGATGTGGATGTACATGTACATGTATATGTTAGGGCTGGGCAAGTTAACGCATTAATATATTAACGCCGACATTTATTTTATTGCGCGTTAACGCATGTTGCTCACATGCTTTTGTTTTGAAAAGTGTGTTACTGGCTGCTGCAGAGCCGGAAGAAATAATTGGCAGCAAACACGCGGAAAAACTAAAACAGACATGGAGAACGGTAAAAATCAGTGTACTTTACAGTTCGGGTACCAACTCAGGTAGCAATATTAACAATTCTGTCTGGAAAAAAAAAACTTCCAAACCCCTTCTTTTCAAGATGATCGCATCATTCCTCCATTTATCATCAGATCTGCTCCATGTGTTCACTGTTGTGGTGTTCTCTAGCTGGTTACTTCAGTGCTGCTCCATCTAGTGGCACAGATGTGTTACGACAACAGAAAGTCTATTCCTTGATTATAAAACAAATTCAGTTCTGGGTCACGTAAACCAGACAATAAAATATTAAAAACAAATTCAGTCCTGTGGCCTGTTTGCTGAAATTGAAATATAAAAAAAACAGGCTTTTTTTTTAATTGTTTTTTTGTGTTAGATTAAAAAACGGGAAAAAAAATTAAAAGACACTTTTTAATTTCTTAAATTTTTGATTGACAATTGAAAATGGGGGAAAAAAAAAAACAAATGATACACAGATAATTACGAATTGATAAAGTTATTGAACTTTAACATGGACATTTTCATTTTAAAGTTCTCCCAGGGGAGGATTCAACAGAAACAAGGTTATTTGTAACAACTGCCAAGTTGAACTCCCCGTTAAAAGTTTCTGCTGTTACCTCAGAAATTAATGATTTAATGTTATGATTGTGGCCTCTAGATTGTTAGGATTTTGATGGTAGACCTTTTATTTTTTTCATTAAAAAACTGGGTGACATTAATGCCCTGGCAGTGGCAATAAGCTTTATTTTATTTGACATTTTTTAAGATGAGATTTACACAATATATGTGTTACTGACAAGTGCTGATGTTAAATGTTATGGCACTTTAGTTCATATGGCAGCAGAACATTGAAATAAAAGTGACTTTTACACTACTTTTGAATTCATTATTTGATTTTCCATACGCAATGCGATTAATCAGGGAAATTATGCAATTAATCACGATTTAAAATTGTAATCGTTGCCCAGCCCTACTATATGTACATATAGTATACATGTACGCGCGTACGCAAAATCTACGGAAGGTACACTCACTTTGACGATCTCTCCTCTGCGTAGCTGACGAGACCAAGAGATAGGAGATACGGGGACGCGTGTCAGCCATTCAACATACAGACAACCGACGGCACAGTAATGCCTGTCACAGCAGCCAATCACAGGTCTCGATATTCGTTTATGGGGCCTCCCGTGTTCAATTTTTTTTCAAATATTTTTTTTTCTATGAATATTTTTGAAACTTCCACGATGTACTGAGACCGCGATTGCTGAGACCACTAAGTGTGGGGGATTACTGTATAGTTATACTTATTCAGAGTGATTTGAATCTATCCGAAAGCTTATTCCTACTATAATTGGCAGCAAAATACTAATTAAATTTGCATGACAGTCAATGTGTAGAATCTTGAATCTTTTGAAGGAGAAAAAAAACACTGGCATGTGTTGACCAACTTTGAAATAAAACAAAGAACAGATCTATTTGAGTGATTCACTGATTTGTAAAACATTGGTCAAATTTATAGTAACCCACTTTGAAATAAATAAAATGTATAGCTGCAGCGTAATAACTTTAATAAGAGTAAACATTAAAATAGGCCAGTTTGTATTTAATTATGACTTAAGTCCATATCAGTGTGTTGTCATCCTCTTGTTTTCTCCTCAGCCATGTGCCGCAATCAACCATCGAGCCTGAACATAAAACACAACTATATCAGCTCAGCCTCATTTCTAAAATAAATGTTTTTGAAAAATAAATAAATAAATAAATCAGCCATTCCCAAATTTCAGAATACGAAGGCCCAGTGTGAAATGTAAAAAATCTCTGCAACCCATGCAAACCTTTTAAACACCACTTTGATCAACATACAAGACTAAAAACTACATTCCAATATTGATGTAAGGGGTCAACAAATAAGATGACACTTGTCATATTAAGTTAAGATGACAGTAGAATAACACTCAGTTTGTTTGTTTTATTATTTCTAAATATTTTTAAATCGTGTTATAAATATTTTACAGTTATTAAAAACATTTTTTTATATGAGGATTTAAAGCATATTTGTTTATTTTTAATGAGCTCTCACGATCCACCTGCAGTACAACGACAGTCCACCAGGGGGCTGCGGCCCACATTTTGGGAATCACTTTGACAGTGTGCTCACCTGCTTAGTGTGATTTGTTTCTGAACATCACTGCAGGGCTGTAAGATGTTACTTTCATCCAGGACTGCAGGCTGGCGTCTGTGAGACTAGTGATATTTGGATCTGATGTAGTTCATGCTGGAGAAAACCTGCTCGCATAAGTATGTGGATCCAAAGATTGACAGGACTCCAAATGCGAACGCCTTCATATTCGTATAAGCATCAGGAATGGCATTCTATGTTTCAAATTTCTATGTTTTTCGGGTTTGGGAGGTTTTCAATATCGCTTCATTTGTGTGTTACACCACTACAACACACCGACGTGGTGTGGGAAATGTTTCTTTTATTTTTTTTTTCTGGCGGTACATGAGCAACACATTAAGATGTCTGGCGCTAGTCACTGAACACGTGCTCACCTTTTTTTTTTTTTTCCTTTCCTAGAATGCAACACCCAGATATGACTTCCTCATTGCAGTAACCTGGCAGTATTTTGCGCTAAACACACTCATTCTGCCCCCTGCTGGCAAGCAACCTACATGGCACTACATGTGCTCCAGAGCGAGAATCTCCTTCTGACAAAGTTTTTTCCTCTAAAGCGACAGGGAACCACTGCAGAGGGGCTAAAGAGCCGCATGCGGCTCCAGATCCGCAGGTTGCCGACCGCTGTTATAGCTTAATGTATTTCCTTTCAAGAACAGAAGTGGTGTGGTGGTCCTGGTTCAAAACCCTGTGTTCTAGTTAGTTCTTTGGGTATTTTCAGTAAAGTCAAAAACAGGTTGCCAGTCTATCACAGGGAGGGATTAGGCTTCAACTGATTGTAATTCAGAACATGATTGAAGTAGGTGTGGAAAATTAACAAATAAAAAGTTAACATGTTGAAGCGTAAGCTGCAGCTGATCCTCAGAAACCTCTGGATATTTGTTAAAACTCATTTAGTGATTTGAAACAGACAAAGACCCAATCTCTGTGACTGAGAGTTGGAAAGCTGAGGCCTATGCCTTAAACCACTACCCATCCCACATAGCTCTTGACTCATATGGTCTCTCATGCAGGAGGGTTGGCCTAACAGTGGACTTAGACAGCAGCGTGGCTTCAACACTTGAGGGGGCGCTTCCGAAATCCATTCATCATACCAAAAGCAACCATCAAATTTCTTCCTGCTTGCTACACAAATAAGCCTCATGCTAGCTCTCGCTGTGAAGGTGCAATTTGATTGGCTGACGATTGCATTGAAGTGTAAAAAGTTGAAAACTACCCAACTTTTGACAGAAGCAATGGTGTCACCTCAACACACAGAACCCACAATTCATTTTGGCTACGCTTGACTTCACCCCATTCTAAGTTCTATGGAGACTGATCCAAAGGACACTTTCACTGAGTATGCATGATCAGGTGGTTAGCCTAGCTGGGCCCCATTGAGTGAAGGTCTGGCCACCAAGTACTCACAAAATAGCCCTCTCCCATGCCAACTGCATCTGCATTTATACTTGTGCTTTTTGTTGTTGTTGCTCTGTAGTGACATCTGCAATCATTAGATGGCAGTGTGGGTTCTTTTGTGCAGTGCTGTAGCTTACGCTGCTGAACTTCCTTTCGTTTAGGCAAGGCAAGGCAGGCAGGTTTATTTGTATAGCACATTTCGTGTACAAGACAAGGTTGCTTTACATAAAACATTTGAACATTTACTTCCTTCATATGCTTCAGACATAATATAAATATCGAAGAAGAGGTACTTCAACTGAAATTACAGCAATCGATTTATCAGTTTTGAAAATCACAGCGAAGAAATGTACAGAAGAAAATACAATTTCACTATGCTGCATGTGTTGCAGTCCACAGTGATCTAGGCCTAGTCACATTTCTGAGGAGGTGCTATGTGTGGAGTATAATGCAGGGTCCCCAGCTGTGGCATACGTCAAGGTTATTATAGTTAACGAAAACGAACAAAATAACAAAAACTAGAATTGAAAAAAACATTTTCGTTAACTGAAATAAAATAAAAACAAGTTTTTTTTTTAAAAAAATGATAACTAACTGAAACTGTATTATGTGTTTTATAAAACAAATAAAATTAACTATAATAATATCAAGAATGTCCTTCATTTTCATATTTGTAATTTTTTTTCACATAAACATTTTGGGATTTACATGAAATCTATTAACTTTGCTCTGCCATACAACAACAGCAAAAAAAAAACAAAAAAAAAAACCTAGAGTGATCAGTGATGGCTGCGGCAAAAGTTGGGAGAAAGCAGCACAGTCCTACTTGGGATTTCTTTGACTATGACTGTGTTAATGATAAAAGTAAGTGCCTTGTTGTGGAAGTAGGTGATACAATGTGTGGAATACTTCTAAAGGGGAAAAAACCCCACAAATCTGAAAGTCCATGTGAACAGTTCGCATAAGAAGGCTAACCAAGAGTACCTGGATAAGCTAGCCTTGCTGCCCTCCTCCCTGGAAAGAGAAATTACAGCTGCAGGCCAGTCAGCGTTGGGAAGGAACGCGAGAAAACAGCAACTATAATGGACTGTTTCCACCGGTGACCAAATAGCTGCTGGTCAGTAAATACGCAGGAACACCACAAGTGGGAAGACGCATTGATAAATATGTTTATTGAGACCATTATGTCTACACGACTATTTGACTGATATCCTTCAAAAAGTTCAGTGCTCCACTCCAACTAAAATTAAAACCCTTATTTACAAAATAAAACTAACACTGAAACTAATAAAAGCTAAAATTAAGCATTTAAAAAAATAAAAATAAAAATGAACAAAAACTAGCAAAACTGCTTTGAAAACTAATTAAAACTAACTGAATTTGAAAAACTAAATAAAAACTAAAACTAATGAAAAATCCAAAACTATTATAACCCTGGCATACGTATGTTGTTAATTTGACTGCTGTGTTGGTATTGTGGGGGACAAAGAGCATTGAGGCTAAATGTAAGCAAAAAGATTTTAATATCTGATTGTTTCATATTAGTTACTTTTTAAGACACAAATAAAACAAATTTCCACAACTTTGTATGGTGTGTAATTTTGAAAAGATCTTGCCACACAGCTGAAGCACACTTGTTTATATTTGCTGGCTTTGTTGATGTCTTTATTTTTTTTTTTTAAACCAGTGGAACAGGTTCGGTAAGGATTGATGAATTTCATGTCACTTAATTTGCCTATCCTACCATGTACCTTGTACCTTAAGTGAAATACAGAAGAATCAGCTGAAATAATCTTTTGGTTCCTTGTCCAGAAGACAAGGTTCCTTGTTCCTTGTTCATGTCCATTTAAATTCTCAATGCTGAAGGTCAAAATGTTCCTAATGTACTCTACTATGTTATTCTGTACTGCAGGAGGATTTTGATTCAGAGCAGATGTCAGCTTTGGTATCCTGTCTGGCTGAATTGTTTAAAGATCATTTCAGAGGAGATGTCCTGCCAGATGAGATTACTGAGGAGTAAGACTGTTCTCCATCTTTCACTATACTGTTTCTCTGTGGACCCAACCATCTCTTTTATATTGATCTGTCTCTGATCACTGGTCTGTCTCTCTTCAGGTTGCTGGAGGAATCTGTGTGTAAACCCTTCTGTCTGATCTTCAGGAACCTAGTCACCATGCAAGAGGACAACAGTGGGTTCTCAGTGCTGCTAGACATGTTGGCAGAACTTTACCAGAAACAGCCAAAGATTGGGTATCACCTGCTGTACTACCTGAAAGCCAGGTGACCAGGGTGTAATGTTAGAGCTGATAAAAGACTCAGTTGCTCTCTGAGCAATGAGTTAAGATGATGTGAACACATGAACACTGAGAGTATTTGTATTTTTGTCCCAACAGTAAAGCAGCAAACGGAAAAATGATGCTCTATGAGTCATTTGCTCAGGCGACACTTCTTGGTGACCTGCACACTTGTCTGATGATGGATATGAAGGCTTGTCAAGAGGATGATGTTCGGCTGCTCTGTTACCTCACACCCTCCATTTACTCTGAGGTATAGACAGAGACACACTGATGTTTTGAAGTCCTGCCTTTACCTGATTACATCCAAGTTTGATGCCTCAAAATAACTTTTGAATATGTGATTTGTGATAATGCCCCAGTAATGCACAAATATTTATATAATGCTGGGATGTCCTCAGGTATAGAAATTATCCCACATTACAGGAATCCTATCTGGTGGCTGCTGATGATCTCTCCCTAAAACAGTCAGAATGGGAAATAGTATCTCAAAGTTTGAGACTATGGTCCTCAGTTGGGGAAAAAGTGACTTTGGATTGGAATTAGTTGCTGCCCGAAGTGCAGGATCTTAAGTATCTCAAGGTCTTGCTTATGATTGTGGATAGAATGGAATTAATGTCTGTTTTGTTGAAGAAAAAGTACAACCCAAATACTGGAGAAGTTGGGCTGCTTTTTAAAATGTTATTAAAATGAAAACTAAAAGACTTTCAAATCACAAACCAGCCAATGTTTTCTTCACAACAGATCATAGATTTAAAAAAATGTTTAAACTAGGAAATGTTACACTTTTATCCAATAAATGAGCTAATTTCCAATTTGATGCAACAGGTCTCAGAAAAGATGGCACAGGGGCAACAAATGTCTGAAAAAACAAGCAATTTTAAAAAGATTCAGCTGGAAAATCATCTAGCAACTAATAGAGTCTATTGATATCAGGTCTGTAACCATGATTGGCTATAAAAGGGGCGTCTTAGAGAGGCAGAGTCCCTCCAATCTGTGAAAGATATGCAAAAATGGTGGAATACTTTAAAAACAATGTTCCTCAACATCAAATTGCAAAGGCTTTGCAAATCTCACCATTTGCAGTATATAACATCATCACAAGATTCAGAGAAACTGGAGACTCTCTGCATAAGGGACAAGGCCCAAGACCTTTATTGGATGGCCGTGTTCTTCAGGCCCTCAGATAACACCCCATCACTCATCAGCGTGATTGTGTCAATGACATTACTAAATGGGCCCAAGAATACTTCTGGAAACCACTGTCAGTAAACTAAAGCTCAACTAAAGCTCCATCATGCAAAAAAAAAAGCCATATTTGAACATGGTCCAGAATCATTTCCTGTGGAGCAAAACTCATTTAAAATTGTCTGATTCAAAGTGGGAAAATATTCTGTGGTCAACCAACTCAGTCCAAATTTGACATTTTTCTTTTTAATCACGGAGTCCTCTAGACTAAAGAGCAGGGAGATCTTCCAGCGTGTTATCTGCGTTCTGTTCAAAAGCCAGTATCTCTGATGGTATGGGAGTGCATAACCTTAGAAATAGAGTGAGGTTGTCTATTGTCCTGGAGTCGTCTTACAAAGATCTCTGTCATCATTCAGTTTCCAGATGAGACACTACGAAGTGGCGAGTTGCTCAACATGATTGTAGCGGTTATTGATTCTACACAGGTAAGATTGAATGGATCCCATATAAGTACCTCTGTAACTCTGGGGTGGAACCCCACGTGTCACCTGTCCAATAACAAGGATATCACCTGTCTTGTGTGTAGTTACAGGAGCTGATGTGTCATGTAATGATGGGTAACCTGGTGATGTTTCGGAAAGACTCGGTTCTCAACATCCTTAGTGAGAAACTATAAATTTACAGTATGACTTATGTTGGTATTTGGACTACATTTTGTTTTTCATGTCTTCTTGTTGTCTTATTGTGTTCTTGGTGCCCACAGTTCAGTCTCTGGAATGGGAGACCTTTGAGCAGTACAGCACTTGGCAGCTTTTTCTGGCACACAGTATTCCCCTTGAAACTATCATCCCCATCCTGCAGCACCTCAAATACAAAGGTGACTGTTGAAAACATATTAATTGAAAACCACCAGCAAGTGTCAAAGTCTTACTGAAGAAACTCAAAACTAAGAAAATAACTCTTGTGTTTATGTTTACAGCCTTTTGAAATGTATTTGTTTTTGTGTCTTTGTTTTACAGAACATCCAGAAGCCTTGTCCTGTCTGTTGCTGCAACTCCGCAGAGAAAAGTATGACCAAAAATTAAAAAAAATGTTCTTCACATTATATTTTTTTATATTTTATTCTTCCTTTTAATGTCCCATCCTGTATTTTTGTCCCAGGCCAAGTGAGGAAATGGTGAAGATGGTCCTGAGTCGTCCCTGTCACCCAGAGGACCAGTTCACCACTAGCATTCTTAGACACTGGGCATCTAAATATGATGAAACACTGGGAGAACACATTAAAGCCCAGCTTAATCAAGAACAACAACCAGCCCCGTAAGAGACAGAGGTGAGGTCACTAAGACAGACAGGCGACAATACATAGAGAAAGAATGACAGTGGTGAGGACACAAGTTCAAAAAGAGACCAACATGAAGATCCAGAGAGAAGGAGACATTAGTCTTGTCTGACTGACTTGTCAGTCTGACAATGACTGAACCACCAAAATGGTTCATTGTTATGTGTGGTAGTTAAAATTTAACCGTCTGTATCTGTCTACAGTCTTCGTAGTTCAAGCAGTAAACTCGCTCAACTGACCCTGGAGCAGATTTTGGAGCACTTGGACAACCTGAGACTGAGTCTGAGCAACACAAAGAATAACTGTAAATATACTCACAGAGTTGTAGAGCTACTATTGATGATGTAAAGGTAATAACTGCCTGTTTGTCTTTGTCAGTTTTTACTCAGACTCCAATCCTTCAGGCTCTGCAGCACGTTCAGGCCAGCTGTGATGAAGCTCATAAGATGAGGTACACAGATGTTCTAAAGATGGCGTCACATATATTGAATATTGACATTATTCCAGGTGCTGTTGACATCACTTTTTCCATGTGCAGGTTTAGCGATTTATTCGCCCTTGCAGAGGAATACGAGGACTCACAGTCAAAGCCTCCAAAGTCTCGACGAAAAGCTCCAGCCTCCTCGCCTCGCTCCAGGAAAGGAGTGGCTCCGCCCACCAACAATGAGGAAGAGAGTGCCTCCAGTAGTGCCTCGGTATGTATCCAGACAATTCAGATCTGACTCAGACCTCAATATACGTCTGAGCCATATTTCTGTGACTGAAAATAACTT
Source organism: Hirundichthys speculiger (assembly GCA_018398805.1). Classification (NCBI taxonomy): domain Eukaryota; kingdom Metazoa; phylum Chordata; class Actinopteri; order Beloniformes; family Exocoetidae; genus Hirundichthys; species Hirundichthys speculiger. The sequence goes on from JAGFBZ010000261.1 coordinate 1,340,319, forward strand.
TTGCTGTGACATTGTCCTGTATGTTGTAGGAGGAGGAGGACTCAAAGCCCAAAGCTCCAAAGAGGAAGCGGAAAGGCTCATCTGCTGTGGGCTCTGACAGCGACTGATGGATTCTCTGACCAATCACATACCAGCATACAGAGACCATCAGCCAACCAGTTGTGCAACCACTTGAACAGGCCCATGGTGGGCTTAAGACGATACAGACTTAAAATCCATGTTGTGAACGGACTTTCATACGATGAGACTCATTCTGTTTCCATGGAGACAAGTATTGACTGCTGGACTCAGATTCAGCAGAACAAAGGTCACTGTTTAGCTGATCTCCCCTGATGCACTGGGAGGAAAAAACACAAACTCTTGAACTAAATGGACTGATTTTAACAGCCGACTTGATAACAACAATGATGAGTTCAACCCTTGTTCTTTTTTCCTCAATTTTTTTTCATCCTTATTTCCCATTCTTGGAGGAGGGGCTTGGACTCTGATTTTGGAGGATCTTGACTTCCTGCTGGTTTTAGCAGCTCATCCTGTTTGTTTCAGTGCAGTAAAAGCTCCTCATTGTTGCTACTTTATGTCAAGATGAATTCTTCACATAAAAACTGATTGTTTCAGGGTGTCATATGTCTGTTACTTGGGGTTGGCATGGGGCAGGTGATGCGGCTCATGGTCACTGTGTTACCAGAGTCAGTCATGTCATATTCAAATGGAGTATGGTGTGGATCTTGGAATTCAAATTTTTTAAAAAAATTGTTGATGAAAACACACAAACATGTTGATCAGACAAAATATATATATTTTTAAGTCTATGCATGTTTTACAAAATTCAATTTATAATTTTTAGTGAAATCAGAACCCAGCTACACAGAAAACGGCCAGAGGTCTTGTGTCTGAATTTTATTTACAGTTTCTGAAGCCTTGGTTGGACCCGTGAGCTACCTTAGTGGTCATGAAATATAATAAATGAGGTAAAGATTATGTTTGTAGAAGATTCACACAAAGCCACAAATGCTAAAGTTCAGGGAATGAAAAACAAAAAGTTATGAATGGGGAACTTGGTCATGTTTTTTAATCATTAAATTATCTGAAGAATCTTTTGAGACATTTAATCAGACAGACAAATTGAAATGGAGCAATGGTGTCACTCAGCAAAATGACCTGGTTCATTTTAATACGTGTTCCCATGGCAACACATCCATTTTGGTAGTGAAAGGGCCGTTTAAAAAATCCATTTAAAAATATTTTTAGCATGAATAGACCTCTGTGGTATCTTGTCCAACTGGTAAATGTTCAAGGCTGGATGCAGAGTTTGAGATTAGTCCATTTTCAATCATTTATTTGGTTTTTTAAACATGTTTTTTAAGGATTGTTTTGTTTTGTTTTTTAATTTTAAGACAACAGCGCCTTAAATCTGTGCAATATCTACAGTGAGAAAGATAAGTTTAATAGCCTAGTCTGTCAGTGGAGAAACTTTCTGAAAGCATCTTTAATTCAGCTGATAAAGGAGATGTAATTCAAGTTTTTGACATCTTTAGAGTGATACACTGTAAAATGAACATATTTGATAGTTTTGAAAATGTGGAAAATAGAATGTTAAATTCTGAAGTCATTAACAGACTTAAAGCCGCCTCTGATTTTGTTCAGATGTGAGTTCAGTTTTATTTTCTAAATGTTTTCTAAATAAACTAGTTTTAAATTGTTTACAAAAACTCAAGGATATCAGCTGTGACTTTAATAAAGTTTTTATTGTAAAGTCCTTTTATTCATGAATGATCCATTTTTAAGGAAAAAAAAAAAACATCAAACGCACAGTCCTTTTATAAATGTCAAAGATGATTTTTGTGACACTAAGAAAAACCAAATGAGTGGCCCACTCAGGGAAGCTCATGAATTGTATATATACTAATTAATTGTTGGGATTAAGTTTGTTGACTACGAATAATAACCATAATGAATTAACTTGTGGTTTTCCCTGCAGTCAGGTGTAAGCAGTGAAACAGATGTTGTTCATGTGGTTTGAAAGCTCGGGTTGTTAACACACCTCATTAGAGTATGATTGGAGCCACCTGTTGTTGCTGACATAAACACACCTCTAAATGTTTCAGATTGATGTGCGGGAGGTTTGTTTCATCATCCTCTCCAGAATCAGCCCCGTTCCCTTATTTATCACGTTTGCTGTAATTTATCCTTACATTTAGTTTTTATCTCTTTGAGGAGAACTCGATATTCCTGGAGCCTCAGGTGTCATGTCGGCTATCAAATCCGGATCGTCTCTGCGTAGTCTGGTTCTGACTCCAGAGCGCATACCGAGCTTCCTCATCCCGTCAAGAAGTCCACTCCTTGCTTCCCCGCGGTTTCGCCGGAGCTCACCGGACAGGACGAGACTACTATCGGACCACGATGACGACACGTCGGGACCGAGCCCCTCCAAGGACCCCACCAGCCCTGTGGCTTCTCGTTTCCTGCTCCGCTTGCCGCCTTCGCGGCTCAGACGTCACCGCCGCGGTACCGCCGCTGCCCCGGATTACGAGGACGTGGACACGGGCCTGACGGCGCGTGGACCCATGTCACTGTCACACGCACCAAAGGTGACCACAGCATGCGGCTTCCGGGACGCGTTGACGGTGACCCCGTCCACCAGCGAGCGAGAGTCCCCGTTTCATCAGAATAAACCCGTGAGGGTTACTGTCACCAATGTGGACGCGCAGGACCCAGTGGAAACGTCTGCTCCGGTTCCGGGGAGGTCGCAGGTCGTGCTGCGGCCCGTTAAAGCTGCTGGTCTCAAGATGCTGAAGGAGCTGAAAAGACCTGCAGCTGCTCTAAAGTCTCTGAGTCTCTCGCCTCGTGTGTCTGCGCCCAAATAACGGGGAAAGACGGTCTTGAAACTTGTTTTAGTAACTGCAATTACTTTCTAAATAAAACTATGCTTTTTTTTATATATATCTTTTTTTTTCTCTCAGATGCATAAGTCTACTATGACATGACACGCATGAGCTGCTGGGAACGATTGTAGAGTCCCATACCTGAGGGAGAGGAGGGCCTCAAACTCCCTGCTCGGCTGAAGGGTTGTTCAAGAGTTGGTTGGTGGCTAAATCTTAAATGGTTCAGGTTTACTGTGGAATTATCAATACTTCAACTACTGAGAAGTACAAACGTAATGGAGAGAAAGCTGCTGGATCTGCATTTTTTTTTTTAGCAATAAAAAAGATCACACGAGGCTACAAAATAGGCTACAGGAATAAATGTATTTGTAGTTACTCTTTACCAAGGGCTGAAGTTCAATAATCAGAGGGTGGGCAGAAATCTAACAGCCTTCCAACCTGTCCAGAGAAGGGCTCAGACAACACACTTTGAGGCTGCCGTGTTGTCACTGAGTTTTCTTACCATGTTCCTATATTGGGACATAAATGGAGAAAGTCAAAGTGGACTGGATGCCAAATTTGCTTTTTTTTTTTTTTTTTTTTTTTTTTTTTGATACACGATGAACCTGTTCACGTGGAGGCTGCATTGTTTTTGAATTGCGGTCAAAGCCAGCCGTCATTCGCACTTGCGTGGTCAAATCAGCCGCTCCTGATTTTCATGCGCACTCGTATTCGAATGTTTACGGAACGTCAATGAAAGCGACTCCTATACAATTTCCGGTTTCCAAAATAAAAGTACAAGACAACTAACCGCTCATTAAAAAAAAAAAAAAAAAAAACTTGGTTTGTTAAACAATTTTACCAGTTATAATAGACTAATATCTATGCCACAGTGTTTTTTTTTATGTATCTGTAGCACTCATTTTATTTGCGGGTATTTAGGACCTTTTATTTTTTTGGTTAAATGTTGAAAATAATACTTGAAATGTCAAGTTGTGGAGAAGTTAAATCATGAGATTAAATATTTTCTTAGAGAAAAGACAAATGGCAGAAGTTTATAGTACAATAAAACTAATAATTTCTGACAAATTACTGTTGAAGATGCACTGTGACTGTGTATGCAAGAAATATCAAATATGTACAGACAAAATGGAATGACAAGAGGTTTAGTGTAATACAAGGGAAAACATTGATTTAAAAGTTCAGATGTTGTCAAAACGCCTATTTTCTGATAGAGCCATTCATTTCTGAGGGACTCCAGATTTTTATTTTACCATAATCCCTGGCAATAACTGTTACACATCACTTCAGGACTATGCTGACTACCATCATACTCAGTATCAGACCCTTTTACTGTAGAAAAGTGGAGGAATCCATCACTGAATGTCCAAACATTGTATTTCAATAATAAGGTCAAGGGCAGGTTACTGGTTCACATCAACCAAGAACCAAAAAAAATAGCAAAAAGAAGTTTGTTACAACAGCTGAGTTGTTAAATGATTTTAATTTTTGTAAACAAAAGAAAATATTAATATCACAAAATGTAAATGTATCTTTAGATAAATGTTTTAAATTTGCCCTTTTACAGATTCAGTGTGATACATGCTGCCGCCGGTTCCATGCCCAGTGTCTCCTGATGGACTTGGGACGAATTCAGCATGCAAAGACTGGAGACTGCAGTTTGTGTCACTCATAAATCCAGACTGCATTAACCATTGTAAATTAGTTCCTGATTATTATTTTTTGTTTTTTTAGTTGTGTTAATTGTTAAATTAATAAAACAATTAATCAATCTTCAAGTTCTCCACTTTTCTACAGTAAAAGTGTCTGATACTGAGTATAATGGTAGTCAGCATAGTCCAGAAGTGACTTGTAACAGTTATTGCCAGAGATCATGGAGAAATTAAAATCTGGAGTCCCTCAAGAACAGCGTGTCAGTCAAAAACAGGCATTTGACCAGATTTTGAAAATACAATGTTTGGACATTCAATGATGGATTTCTCGATTTTTCTACAGTAAAAGTGTCTGATACTGAGTATGATGGTAGTCAGCATAGTCCTGAAGTGATGTGTAACAGTTATTGCCAGGGATTTTGGTAAAATAAAAATCTGGAGTCCCTCAGAAATGAATGGCTCTATCAAAAAATAGGCGTTTTGACAACATCTGAACTTTTAAATCAATGTTTTCCCTTGTATTACACTAAACCTCTTGTCATTCCATTTTGTCTGTACATATTTGATATTTCTTGCATTGACAGTCACAGTGCATCTTCAAAAGTAATTCATTATTATTTGTCAGATATGATCAGTTTTATTGTATTATAAACTTCTGCCATTGTCTTTCCTCTAAGAAATATTTAATCTCATGATTTAATTTCTCCACAACTTGACATTTCAAGTATTATTTTCAACATTTAACCAAAAATAAAAAAATGAAAAAATAAAAAATAGAACAGGATTAGTGACATGAGATGACTTGTCAAACAATAAAAGGTCCTAAATACCCACAAATAAAATTAGTGCTACAGACATAAAAAAGAAAAAAAAAAAACAAACAAAAAACACTGTGGCATAGATATTAGTCTATCTATAACTGGTAAAGTTGTTTAACAAACCAAGTTTAACAAACCAAGTTTTTTTTTTTTTTTTAATGAGTGGTTAGTTGTCTTGTACTTTTATTTTAGAAACCGGAAATTGTATATGAGTCGGCTTTCAGTGACGTTCCATAAACATTCGAATACGCCGACGTTACTTGAACACAACATTCACAACAGTTCAGAACACCGGTCATTCAAGGCTCAGAGGGAGGGAGGCACTGCCGTGTTGACAGAAATATATCTTATCGGAGCTATTCATCGTGATATCGGACTTATCGGGATGACGTCATAATTTCCTGTTATTGACCCGATAGTTATCGTGCACCCCTCAATCACAAGGATGACTTGTTCATACTGGCATATGGAAAGAGTGTACCAGTTTTGAAATCCATTGATCAGAAGAGATTGGTGTAAACCATATATTTGTTTTACTATTCATATATTGTTACCCAGTTGTCAGGAGTTCCTGGAAGTTTTCTAGAAAGATTTTATTATTCAGTTTTCTAGAATGTAAAGAAAAGGGTAACGTTCAGTGAGGATGCACATGATTAATGTTATTAATGGCCAAGATTAAAATTTGAAATGTTACCTATATTTACTGGTTCAAAAAATGCATGTCTTTTGCCTGTAATAAAACATTCAAACAATATAATATACATTCTGTTGATTTACAGAAAAATAAAGATTTGAACCTGTTACAGCTTGATACAATCCCCCACCTTTTTTTTTTTTTTTATAACTGTTAACGAACGTTTAAATGTCATTTTTCAAATAAAATGATAAGCGTTCCGAGAAACGCTGCAGAGTGACGTCAGTCTGCTTTTAACACAACGTCATCGTTACGGCACAGGAAATGTAGTTTTTGGAGGCAGGATCGTCTGGTAGAAGTGGCGGTAAGTGTTTCTGAGTTGCAGCCGGTTGGAGCGGAGTGTGACCATTAAGATTCTAGTTACTTTGGGTGACACCGTGCCGACAGGGACCAGCAGACCAGCACCGGTAGTGTTGGAGGGAAAAGGGGATCTGACGCTAACATTAGCTGCTAGCCGGCTGGAGGAAGCGTTAGCTGCACAGATGCAGATAACCAGGTCCTTTTAACGGCATGAATACACGGAGACCCGGCGTGAGTTTAGCTTCAGCCTCTAAGCGGAGCTAACTGCTACATGACACAAAGTAATACCAGCAGTCAGCGGCAGTGCAGAGGCTCTCGAGAGTTTATGTGTTCATGATCCTTTCAGCTGCTGTTTGTTGGAGTTGCTCAGGTTTCCACATCTGTTATAATCCTGTTTTGATGTTAACAGGACCAGTTTAAGAGTTTCGTATTGCAGTTGGAAGAACAGTAAGTAAACAATTGTTTATTTTGTCAGTGCTTCATCAAGTTTTCATTGTTTTTTGTTGTTTGTTTTTTTCATAATGTAAATAAAAATGGTTTAAAGAGCCTCTTGGCATTTTGGCTTTACTTATAAAATTGCGCAGGGAGAAGCTTTACTATTAAATAGAAGTCTAACAAAAAGATTAACATATTTTTAAAAACATTTAATGCTGATTTACTTCTGTATAATATTACTGTTTTAAAGGTCTGAGGTCATGTTTCTCCACAATGAACCCGGTCCGCAAACGCCTCAAACTAAGTCCATCCACACCGCAGCTTGCCCTCAGCAGCATCAGCACCTCTCAGAATGTTACATCGCCAAGGCTCGTCTCCCATGATGCTGTGTTTCCGCCACATACAGCTTCCATGGGACCCAGAAATGAGCAGGAGGAGGAGGAGAGTTACCTGTTTGTGGAGGAAGACACCACTGATTCCAGCCTTGTCATCACAATGGGTATCACACACATACACGCCTGCACGCAGATGTCTGTCTTTCGGGATTTTGAGTGATCTTTTTTATACAGTTCATAGGCAAGCCGATACTCGCCAGCATGAACAGGCTTTTGACCTACACCTTAAACTATGTCTAAGTTTTAATATTAAAGACTGGATAGAAATCATCACATGACAAACATTCTCATAAGACACTGATGGTCTTTGGACTAATGACTGAAATGGCTTTGTCTCTCAGAGGACAGTCAGGTGGACGGGAAGACAGAGAGGAGGAAAGCGGTGAGGAAGAAGAAGAGAACGCTGAATGAGGAAGAAGTTGATGAGAGGGGCAGGGCTTCAGAGACAGAGGAAGAGGAAGATACAGGAGTGGAAATGGAGATTGACAGACAGCTGGACCAGTCACTGGAGACCAAGTCCAAACAACACAACCTGACGACTGTGAATGTCAGAAATATCATCCATGTGAGTTCATCCATCTGGACACAACTGGAAAATTAATTTTTAATTTTTGGCTTTTATTTCTGATACACCATATTGTCAAAAGTATTCGCTAACCTGCCTTGACTCACATATGAGCTTTAGTTCATCCCATTCCTAATCAATATGACGTGGGTCCACCCTTTGCAGCTAGAACAGCCTCAACTCTTCTGGGAAGGCTGTCCACAAGGTTTAGGAGTGTGTTTATGGGAATTTTTGACCATTCTTCCAGAAACGCATTTGTGAGGTCACACGCTGATGTTGGCTGAGAAGGCCTGGTTCTCAGTTTCTGCTCTAATTCATCCCAAAGGTGTTCTATCGGGTTGAGGTCAAGGACTCTGTGCAGGCCAGTCAAGTTCATCCACACATCAGAACTCTGCCATCCATGTCTTTATGGACCTTGCTTTGTGCACTGGTGCACAGTCATGTTGGAAGAGGAAGGGACCAGCTCCAAACTGTTCCCACAAAGTTGGGATTGTCCAAAATATCTTGGTATGCTGAAACATTCAGAGTTCCTTTCACTGGAACTAAGGGGCCAAGCCAAGCTCCTGAAAAACAACCCCACACCATAACCCCCCCTCCACCAAACTTTACACTTGGATCAATGCAGTCAGACAAGTACCATTCTCCTGGCAACCACCAAACCCAGACTCTTCAGATTCCCAGATGGAGAAGTGTGATTCGTCACTCTAGAAAACGCGCCTCCACTGCTCTAGAGTCCAGTGCTGGCGTGCTTTACACCACTGCATCCAACGCTTTGCATTGGACTTGATGTATGTATGACTTGGATGCAGGTGCTTGACAATGGAACCCATCCATGAAGCTCTGCACACTGTTGTTTAGCTAATCTGAAGGCCACATGAAGTTTGGAGGTCTGTAGTCATTGACTGCAGAAAGTTGGTGACCTCTTCACACTATGCGCTTCAGCATCCTCTGACCCCACTCCATCAGTTTACGTGGCCTACCACTTTGTAGCTGAGTTTCTGTCGTTCCCAAACACTTCCATTTCCTTGTAATACATCTGACAGTTGACTGTGGAATATTTAGGAGCGAGGAAATTTCACGAATGGATTTGTTGCACTGGTGGCATCCTGTCACAGTTCCACGCTAGAATTCACTGAGCTCCTGAGAGTGACACATTCTTTCACAAATGTTTGTAGAAACAGTCTGCATGCCGAGGTGCTTAATTTTATACACCTGTGGCCACGGAAGTGATAGGAACACCCGATTCTGATAATTTGGATGGGTTTTGTGATTTTGTGACAAGTTTTATACCGAATCCCCTTCCTGTTGCAACCAGGATTCAAACCCGGAACCTCCTGCGTGGTAGGTGACAGCACTACCACTAAGCCACCAGGAAGGCCTATATGATTCTAGCACAATCTAGGTTAAGTGCTTGATTGGATTGAGCATGTCCGCTTCCTTCCAAATATCTAAATGACAGGAATATTCAGTAGATGTTCTTTATTTATTACCGTGAATAAATATTATTTAGTGGCAGATGTGAAATAAGTTTTGTACGTCAAACAAATGATTATATTTAGGCCCTACTGAATCTGCAGGGTTAATGTTGACATTGTGCCGTACTCAAAGTTTCCTGCCAGTTTAATGGCACATCAGTTAAACGTGCCCTTTCTGTGCACGTTTAATTGCAGTCATGTTCACCTTTGAGCTTTGCAGCAGGTTAAACACACTTCTAGGTTAGCCACATGCTCATCAACTGTGTTGTTGTCTCAATGAGTTTTGGTCACATGTCAAATATGTATAGATGATTCTGCAGGAGTAGACTTACCTCATCAAACTGCAGTCCAAAACAAAAATGCCTAACAGAAACGTTATTATTTGTAGCTAATTCATACATTCATTCATTTTTAAATATCAAATTTATAAGGAAGACAGTAAAATAAAAATCAAGAGAAGGACCAATAATCCACATATGAAATGTTTAAAAACTGGGGGAGAGGTTTCAAGTGAAAGTTTTCTTCTTGTTTATGATGGCATGATTTAAATAAAAAGCTGCAAAGCTTCACAAAGATGTAGATGTTTGAATACGTGATGGTCCTGTCCTGTTTTTGTTTCTAATTTTAAAGTTTTATGTTTGACCTACAGGAAGTGATCACCAATGAACATGTGGTTGCCATGATGAAAGCTGCCATTAACGACACCGAGGCAGTCCCTCCATTTGTGAGTCCCAATCCTTTGGTCCAATCAGCACGTTTGGTGAAGCAACAATGCTATTTCAATGACATTGTCTTTCATATGCTTAACAGAGAAAAATGTTTCTCTTTTTCTTCAGGAGCCTAAAATGACACGATCAAAGTTTAAAGAAGTTGTCGAGAAAGGAGTTGTGAGTTTCTTAAATGTAGTCTAATAATGTTAAAATTAGGGCTGGGCAATGATTAAAATTTTTAATCGCGATTAATGGCATAATTTCCCTGATGAATCACGATTAATCGCATTGTATATGGAAAATCAAATAATGAATTCAAAAGTAGTGTAAAGGTCACTTTTATTTAAATTTTCTGCAGCCATATAAACTAAAGTGCCATAACACTTGTTGTTCAAACACATTTAACATCAGCACTTGTCAGTAACACATATCTTGTGTGAATCTCATCTTAAAAAAATGTAAGATAAAATTTACATTTTTTTCTAAAAAGAAATGTAAAAAAAAAAAAAAAACTTTTTTTCTGTTTTTTAATCTAACACAAAAAACAAAAAAAGCCTGTTTTTTTTATATTTCAATTTTAGCAAACGGGCCACAGAACTGAATTTGTTTTATAATCAAGGAATAGACTTTCTGTTGTCGTTACACATCTGTGCCACTAGATGAAGCCGCACTGAAGTAACCAGCTAGAGAATAGCGACAGTGAACACATGGAGCAGATCTGATGATAAATGGAGGAATGACGCGATCGTCTTGAACAAAGGGGTTTAGAAGTTTTTTTTCCAGACAGAATTGTTAATATTGCTTCCTGAGTTACTACCTGAACTGTAAAGTTACACTGATTTTTACCGCTCTCCATGTCTGTTTTAGCTTTTCCGCGTGTTTGCTGCCAATTATCTTCTGGCTCTGCAGCAGCCAATAACAGACTTTTCAAAACAAAAGCATGTGAGCAACATGTGTTAACGCATGATAAAATAAATGTCGGCGTTGAAAAATTAATGCGTTAACGCAATAATAACGTGTTAACTTGCCCAGCCCTAGTTAAAATACATTTGAACATTGGGATCCTAATGTTATTGATTTCTGTCAGGTGATTCCCACATGGAATATCTCTCCGATCAAGAAAAGCGGTGATGTAAACAAGGTAAAACATGGTAAAAATTAAATCTTTGTGCTCGTTTTTGTGACCAGTCTGGAATACTGAAATATGTCTTCAGAGGGTTCACATCTCACCCTACTCTTTATCACATTATCAGTTAAAGTTCACTTTTATAAAACATACTCTAACATTTTAACCCTTTTTTGTATGACACTGTTATTAATAAAATTTTTATAAACTTTTTAAATCTCCTTTTTGTGTTTTTTGTCGTGACCTCAACCATTTTTGTCTTTCAAATCTACAACTTTTCAGAATATCTTCACTTTCTATTTTTTAACAAAATTGAACACCACTGATTAAGAAAAAAAAAACATTCCTCTTATTAATTCAAATAAAACACCATTTCTGCCATTTGGCCTTCAGGCTCCTCAGTTTGTGGACATCCCTCTGGATGAGGAAGACTCTTCAGATGAAGAATATCGTCCAGATGAAGAGGAGGAGGATGAGACGGCTGAAGATGTGAGGCTCTGCTCTGACTGGCGCCGCAGAACCGTCTGATGCTGCTGATTAACTATGGATCACTGATTGGTGTATGTGCAGACATTCCAGGAGAGCGACATGGAGAGCACAGCTTCGTCACCCAGAGGGAGTCGACTTAGACTGGAGGAAGACAGCTGCAGCCCCTGGCAGGTAACAGCTGCTGTTTATTACAACTTCAATACAGGAATCAGGACCAGGAATGTATTTAGTAAACATGAAACCATTAGCCGATGAATCTATTAGGTCATTGACAGAAGAATAATCTGTAACACTTTTAGTAAGAAGATGATATGCTGCTAAAAGAAATGAGGGACTCCTGATCATTGTACTATAATATCAAGTTAGTAAAACTTTCAAGCCATCACTTTGATTTTGATTTTTGAATGATTATTTAGGTTTCAACTGACTGCTGATGGGGGATATTTTTTTTCAGCTAATTTTAAAATGTCCATCAGTAAAATATATATATTTTTTAATATATGATTTTTTTTTTTAGAAAATAGTAAGTAAAAAAAAAAGTTCAAAGTAAAGCATTTTGAATTTACAGATTTTCTCAAAAGAATCCATCCTATCATGCCTTTTCATCCATTTTTTAAATCTTTAAGTAGAGCTTTAAATCCAGCCTCTTCTATTTGTGTCTGGTTGGTGTGTTGTCATGTGAACAAGCAGCACAGATGCCCTGATGACTCTTCCCCTCCATCCTCTCAGACTTCTCGAGTGCGTCGCAGACGTTTGAAGGTGGGGTCCATGGGTCCTCCCCCACCTCCCAAAGCACTGCCCCCCAAAGCCGTGACCGACAGCACCTTCTTGGAAAAGCTTCATGCTGTTGAAGAGGAACTCGCTGATTGTATGGAGCCCTATCAGGTAAATCCAAGATACTATTGAGTAATACAGAAGTAAAACTAGGAAACCCCCAGCATTAGCTTGGTCATCTCTAACAATGTTTGAAAATATTTAAAGCCATGTGCATATTGCTTTACCAACAGTAATTAAGAATTTAATGCCAGAAGGAGACTCCAGTACCTATGAATAAACTGTAAGGACCTACTAGTATGACTTGGGTCCTAAATGTTTGATGGCTGGTACCAACTGACAGAGTTTTAGGATTTTTTTTTTTTTTTGCATAGCTTTGTTTCCAGGTTGGTAGATATTTAAAGTGGAAAAGTAGAAGGACCAGTCATTAAATTATATTCAATGACTTGTAGGAAGAGTTTGAAAATCCCAAAAACAGCTGTGGGAGGACCAGTTGGTATATCTGTAAAACTAGCTTTCAAAGCTTAAAAACTACTCCCAGGAGTGTAGCAAAGCTTCAAGACCTGTCGTCTCTCATAGATGCATAAATATATATAGCGATATATAGCGGATTACTTTTGATTTCTGTCATGATTTCTGTTTATCTGTCACCCTCAGCCTCTGTCTGAGTCAGAGGACGAAGCAGGTGTGATGGCGTACCGAACTCGGTCCAAGCGTCCTCTTAGGGATGTCCCTCTGGGCCAGCTGGAGGCAGAGCTCCGGGCTCCTGACATAACTCCAGACATGTATGACTCCAGCTCCGCTCATGAAGACAGGGAATGGACTGATTGGCTGAGAGGCCTTATGAACTCAGATGTGGATAATGAAGGTGAGTATTTGTCTTAATGTGAGCATTTGACTTATCTCTTAAGAGAAAAAGCAAGTCCTTATATTATAAATGATTTTAAAAAAAAATCCCAGATTATTGTCTCAATTAGAGTTTGAAGTGTTCAGGTTCACCATTTCTGGTGCATGGGGTTCATCATGAGAGGTGAGGGAGGAATATATTTCTTAAATGGAGGGAAAAAATGTTTGCTTATGGGGCAAACATTTTTAAAGTGAGTTGACATCTTAAGACAGAGAAGGTTTCTCTGTGCTCAAGGTTTATTAGTCTTGAATCATTAAAAAGATGAACGTTCATCACAAAAAAATTACTTCCTGGATAAAACATTTTTTGTAGATTCATTAAATATGATAATCCATACAAGATGCCTTGGGCATACATAATACAGTTTGTTGTGCTTTTGTGAATCATGTTTGAGGTGGGAACATATCCTGCTCTTTAAGGGTTCTGGTCTGTGTCTTACCCTCTTCTCATTATACATGTTACCTTTAAAGGCAGTTACAGCCAAGTGCTGTTTTATTGTTATGCAAGGTGACTTGCAAATACATCTGCCAATAAAGCTAAATGACAGTAACATACCTGTGTATTAATGACATCGAGCTGTGGCTGTCACAAAATTTTCTTCACATAAATGAGGATACAACTGAAGGGATCAACTTTGAGTCTTCCGTCTTAAATGCTGATCTCCTGAGCTGTGTAATTCTGGCTTTGTTAATCAAACTGCCTGTAAGAAATCTGGGGCTAATTTTTGACAGTGGCCTGAAGTCTGTTAAACAGATTGAGAATGTTGTAAAGATAAGCTTTTTTTCCAGCTTCATCTTTTCACTTAAATCAAGCCCCTTCTTAGAAAAATCTGACCAAGACAGTCCAGACCTTTATTAGCTTTGGGCTGGGCTATTAAAACGCACTTTATGTTGGTAAGTCTTTGTTCATGCACAAAATGCTACGGGCTGCTTTTATAACAAATGCTTCCACATCACTTCCATTCTTGACTTTCTCTAAAGGCTTCTGGTTCTATTTAGAATTAATTTTAAGATTTTATTCTTGCTTGTTGTTTTTAAGGTGATCAGCTGTCAGAGATGATCCAATTCCATAAATATGTGAGGTCATTACAATCATCAGACCAACATATTTTAGAAGTTCCAAGGTCTAGACACAAACAGCAGGAGGGATCGTGCGTTTTATAGTTGCTGACCTGATTCTTTGGAACATTACTTGCTGATATTTCCTCTGCTACAGACATTGCTTTTTTTAAATCCAAACTTTATTTGGAACCAAATTCGAATTTCCCAGTTTGGATCAATGAAGGCCATCTGTCCATCTGTTTATTAAAATAAATCTTTCTAAAATGGCTTTTAACGCATAGCCCTCATAACTCTCTATGTCTTTATACATCTTAGCTGTATGTTATGTTGTAATCTTATTTGTTAATACAAAGTACTGCTGTAAGGAGTTTACATTACCGTAAAGAGCTATACAAATAAATGTTGTTGTGCTACTGACTCTGAGTGGGGAATCCAAATGTAAAATGGTGTGCAGACTATGTGTATTTGACCGACGGGTGGCATCTACCAGCGTAGTAATGATGCAGAACCACTGCCTCAAGTCTAAGTAATATTACTTGAAATTCCATCTCTGATCAGTCTACTATGCCATGAATCCTAAACTATAATATCTGTCATGTGTCTCTACCAGAGGAGTGTGATGATGAGGATGATCCAGAGTATAACTTCTTGGCTGACATCGATGAACCCGACGTGGAGGATTACCGTGACGACAAGGCTGTCCGCATCACCAGTCAGTGCACACAAATAAATAAAGCCAAAACTAATAAGGGGCGTGTTTTATTATAAACCCAACTAAAAACAAATGTTCCATTACTTAACAAGACTGTTTTTCATGTCATTAGAAAACTGTATATTTTAAAGGAGAAATTCAAATTTAAAAGTTTCTGTTAAAATATGATAAAGGTTAACTGTCACGTGTAAAGTTCCATTCAAGCTACATTTCTGAACTGTGGTGGTTTATTCTTTTGTGCATTTGCACTGTTGTGCACAGTTTTTCCTTTTAAGTATTAAAAAAAATCATGCATTGAAAAATAACTTAATATCACATCAATGGATCGTGCTTTTTTTAGTACACTGAACAACCAATCAGAATGATCTTTCTCACCAAATTTTACACATTTTAAATTTGCTTAAAGGAAAAAACAAAACAACTTTGATGGTGTCCAACAGAGGTATTGGGGTGTCACACAGCAAAAAAACTAAAGATTGAGATGATCAGTAAAGCTTCCAATGTTCCTGATGTTGTCAGCTGCAGTGTGTAAGGGTCCTTCAACAGGTTATCACTGATAACACTGATGGTCTGTCTCTTATGTTGTTTCTTTGTCCTCTAGAGAAGGAAGTAAATGAGCTGATGGAGGAGCTGTTTGAAACGGTGCATATACCACACATTCACCACACCTGCATGAAATCTGTCACACAGAGACACTAACCACATTAGCATATACATTCTCGTCAATAAATTATTGAAATTACAGTGAAATTGCTTTCTTTTTAAATTTTATTGTTGAATTGAATTGCATAATTTCCATGAGTCAGAGATGGTAGATGTTTGTCTGGTAAAGTAACAGGTACAGAGTACGGTAAGTAACCGAGACAATAATACATATCACATATCACTTGCATGTCCTTATTGCTTCATATTTGAGTCACAGTAAAATTGAGAATCTTTGTTAGGATTGTTGGATGTAAACCATGAATGTGATAGAAATTCAGAAATCATTCCAATGGCAACAGAATTGGAGCAGCTAGTTAATCATTGTTTATTACTCATTATAAATTAACAGAATCTAATTGGTGCTGGCTAGAGAGACATTGCTAACACTTGGTTTTTAAATGTGGTTGTGCATGATTGTGTCTGTATTTTCAATTCCTCAGTTGAAAGAGGATCTGGCGGGACAGGAAATAGATGAGGAAGGCCACGAGGAAGAGGAGGAGCCACAGGAGGAAGCGCATACTATTCAGACACACACACCTGAGGAGAGGCAGATGTGTGTAACACAAAAAGACACCCACACAACGACAGAGAGATGTGTTTCTGTCCTGCTGATTTTGTTGTATGTATCTTAGAGAGCCACCTGACAACGACGCCGATGATGCACCAATCACAGAGCTACGTACAGTGAAGCAGCAACTGGCTTTGATCAGGAAGAGACGGCAGACAAATCCACAGTACAACCCGCACACACAGTGTCAGGAACCATACACACTGAAGCTGAGTGCTCAGCAGAAGAAAAGACTGCAGCAGCAGCTGCAGCAGGTATATATACATACCAAGGCTTACCAATCAATTAGAAACCATTACAAGTGGTGTCTTGATCAAGTTTTTTATAACACTGACAGTTCTCTTTCCTCTTGTCCTTGTTGCTCTCAGCATGTGCAGTTACTGACTCAGATTCACCTGTTGACTTCTCCTGTTGCCAAACTTCACAGTGAAGCAGAGACCACCAGACAGTTCTTGGTATCTCATTTTGTCTGAAATAAAAGAAACCAGTAATTTTTTGGAATTTTTGCTGGGAGTAAACCGACCTAACTATATGATCCACTTTAATAAGAAAACAATAAGAAATTATTTTTAAGTGTTTATGTACCTGGTATCAGATTTCAGGAAAAAACATGTCTAAAAATGTTGCTGGTACTGATTTTTAATTATAAGGCACATATTTTGCAGTTTGAGTTGGATATGCTGGCTCAGAGGGGCGAACTGATTAGAGCTGAAGGTCATCCTGGTTTCTGCAGCGCCTTCAGAGCCTCCAACCTGCAGGGGGCACTGGAGTTGTTGGAGGAGTTGCGACAGACTCCCATTAACTACCAACTGCAACACCACCTACCAGATGCCAGAGGATACAGTAAGTGTCCTGCAGCCAAGGATCAGAGTTAGCTGTAATGGGGTTTACATCTATGTGGTAAATGATCTAAACATTAGCAGGTTTTTCCATTATGTGTTGCAGTTTTCTGGGGGGCCAATTTATTTCCTGTTAAAGCCTCTAATTTAAGTGGAGTGCAGAGGGACTGTCATTGTATCCATGACTTATTGTCTCTGTGTTGTCAGTGCGTTGTTACCCTGTCATGCCAGCTGAGCTGGCCTGGCTCTTTGCCTCTCGTCCAGTGTTCCTCTACCCAGAGCTGTTGCCGTGCGCTAGCCTCGATCCAGCTCTGTACTGCCCCCGCAGAACGGCTGCTTTCACTGCAGCTGAAGACTGGTAATGCAAACCGATTAGTAGTTGTACATTTTGTAAAAACTGACTTTTTTTTTCACTGAACCAGATGTGAAGGAATGACCAGCCTCATGTTAAAGACAAAAGATGAACCCTTGAATTAATTTCAGGATGTGTGTTTGTCTGTGTATTTCATTAGCCTGCTGGTACTTGGCCTCAGAAACATGGGGGGTGCGAATGACCCACCTAAGCTAGTATCTCAGTTTCTTCTGAGGAAAACTTTGGTGCAGGTCCGACGAAGAATCCTGCAGTGCTGCAGACCTGGTTTTCCTGACAACATTGTCAAGGTGACACACACATACAGACTCACTCACAGTTGCATGAAATGAGGCTGGGCTCAGTGTGTCTGACTGTAGAACCTCTGCAGGCTTTCAGGTACCAGCAGGTGCTATGGCCGATGCCGGTGGCCTGCAACCATGTTGATCCAGCAGAGCGACGTCCACCTGTGGAAAGAGAGGAGCGTGTCATGCCACTGTGGCTTGTGGTACGATAGTTGTTTATCGATGACTTTAAAGCACCAGTCTGTTGTTCAGTACAAAAGAAAAGGAGTGATAATATTTTTCTGATAAAGTAGATGAATTGTCATACTGCTTGGTAAGGAAATAGTTATGGGAAAATAAGAACCACCCAAGCTTTCCTTACCTGTTACAGAGTAAAGAACACTGAAATGATATATTTGAGTTAATTTGTCATATTAAAAATCACAAGTTTCTTTCATCAGTTTGTTCTGTATTTCCTACATTACTACATCCCACATTTCTTGCTTTTAAAAAGATTGTTTACTGTAAATTACAGAATAGCGTCAATAAATTCTGTACAAAATTTGTTAGCAGTTGATCAGATAGAAAATGAGCCCACTGAGCCTCTTTGTTTTCTAGGGATGTTTAATGAGAGTGGTAATATATTTGTTTATCAACATAATTGGCTGGAGTTTTACAACATGGAATGAGCCTGGTGTTCTTGAAACACTAAACATTATTTATCCACCCAGAGTCAACAGGAGTAACACCAGAAGAACAAGGAAGAGGTTTTGCTTTGTATATTGCAAACTGAAAAAAATAACCAACCAAAAAGTGATTTGGTGATTAAGAATCTTACATTTTAAAGTGCTCTAGAATTCAGGGAACATTTATCTTACTGGAAAACTGTGTTATGCTTGATAACTTCAGCAGTTAAAACATTTGATCATTTTCCTTTTAATAGTCACCAAACTCTGGTGTAAAATCTGTTATTCAGGTCATGGTAATCAAGGCAACTCAGATCCATTTGCCTCTCTGCAATTTGAGCATCACTCGCTGAGAAATTTTCTGTAATTTTACAGTAATTGATAGATATATTTTCTGTAGATGACTTGGTGTATAGACAGCAATCTCCAGATGATTTATTGGTGTAAATATTTTGAAATAATTTTGGATCAGAATGAAATAATGGACTGGCAACCTGTCCAGGGTGCACCCCTGCCTTTCACCTGAAGAGAGCTGGGATAGACTCCAGCAGATCCCCATGACCCTGCAGAGGATTAAACGGGCATAGATAATATATGGATGGATGAAATAATGTTTTTTTTTTTTCCAGCGGAGCCTTCCTGTCATCTATCCAACTATTAAACACTTCAACATCCCATCTGGACCCGCCCCTGAGACCCCAGCCTCCTGCAGGAGAGGAAAGCCCCGTCAGAGTCATCTGGCCTTTCTGCGCTTCCGCCTCCAGCACCTACAGCTTCCCCCCTGGTACCAAATACCCACCTCGCCTCCCCAAGACTCTGGACTTCAAACGCATTGGATTTGTATCACTGCAGCAGCCCCTCTCCCCTCCTCCCCCTGACTCCTCCACCTGCACACATTCTGACAGTCCGATTGATGTCTCCTCTCCCTCTCCTCCCCCTCCTCCTCCACGATCACTCAGTCCTCCTCGAGTCCTCCTCCAGCGACTCTTCTTGACCAGAACTGACACTACTGCTAATATTATCACCAACTCCACTGTCTCCACGGTAACCATAGAGCAAATCAAAAGCCACAAACGGACATTGGCTGGCTTGAGGAGGAGGAAGTTATCACCTTCACCTCCTGCGTCAGGGAAAATCAGCCTGAAAAATGGAGGAAAAAAGACGAGGTGTGATGATGAAACCAACTCTGCTCTACTGGAAAGCACTGCCTCTTTTCAAGAGTTTTTAGAGGGTAGAGTCAAAAATGAAGAGGAGAAAAAAGATGAAGAAGAGGTGGTGGAGGAGGAGAGTGATGTACTCCTGGCTCTGTCTGAATCTTCACCCAGTGAAGATGATGATCTGGCTGACCCAAATGAGGCAGAGTCTGAAAGGGAACAAAAAGCAGTTATGACAACGACAACCCTCTTGGAAGCTGTAGAAGCAGATGATGATGATCGTGGAGTGACATCTTCAGATGAGTCCAGATCATCTGTCATCCACCTCCAGGTCAAACATGTTCTATTCACTTGCATGTTAATGAAATGTGTCACTTATTCCCAACTTAAGCCGCATGTCCACAAAATACTTCTCTCTGGTTACAGGGTTTATATTAACAAAAAAGTGGTCTGACATCCAACTTTTTCTTTTGCCTTCAATAACAAGAATATCTTGATACACCTACGCCTTAACCACTGTTTTCCGATAAACCAGCTTTACCCCTTTGCTTTGTATTATCCTTGTATTTGTTTGATGTTGCTTTAAACAACAGACACAGGCTCTCTTTTTGTCAGAGGATGAGCTTGTCACAACACAGTCTGATACTCATAATGCAGAGAGCTTACATGCGAATCTGTCGGAGATGGCACGTGTCAACATATTACAACCCCTAGCAAAAAGTATGGAATCACCAGCCTTGGATGAGCACTCACTCAGACATTTCATTCTGTAGAACAAACTCAGTTAAAAAGCATGAAACAATAATGAAGTTTTTCAAAAGTGCAACTCCTTGGCATTCAGAAACACTAAAAGAAATGAATAAAAAACATTGTGGTGGTCAGTAAATGTTACTTTTATGGAGGAAGTGCAGGGAAATAAATATGGAATCACTCAATTCTGAGGAAAAAAATATGGAATCATTGAAAAACAGAAAAAAAAACAATCAAAACCCATCGCTAGTATTTAGTTGCACCACATCTGGCTTTTATGACAGCTTACAGTCTCTAAAGCACAGACTTGATGAGTGACAGAGAGTATTATTCATCAGTCTGGTGCCAACTCTCTTTAATTGCAGTTTCCAGATCATCTTGGCAGGTGGGAGCCTTGCTGTGGACCATTTTTTTCAATTTCCACCACAGGTTTTCAATTGGGTTTAGATCTGGGCTATTTGCAGGCCATGACATTGACTGGATGCGTCTTTCACCAAGGAATGCTTTCACAGTTTTTGCTCTGTGGCATGATGCATTGTCATCTTGGAAAATGATTTCATCATCCCCAAACATTTTTTCAATTGAAGGGATAAGAAAGCTGTCCAAAATGTCAATGTAAACTTGTGCATTTATTCAGGATTTAACCACAGCCATCTCCCCAGTGCCTTTGACTGATATGCAGCCCCATATCATCAAGGACTGTGGGAAATTTAGTGTTTTCTTTAGGCAGTCCTCTTTGTAAATCTCACTGGAACGGCACCAAACAAAAGTTCCAGCATCATCACCTTGTCCAATGCAGATTTGTGACTCATCACTGAAGATAACCTTCATCCAGTCATCTACAGTCCATGATTGCCTCTCCTTGGCCCATTGCAGTCTTGTTCTTTTCTGTTTAAGCATCAATGATGGTTTCCTTTTAGCTTTCCTGTATGAAAATCCCATTTCCTTTAGGCAATTTTGCACAGTTCTGTCACATACATTGACTCCAGCTTCCTCCCATTTCTTCTTCATTTGTCTTGTTGTGCATTTTCTGTTTTCAGACATATGGCCTTTAGTTGTTTGTCTTGATGCTTAGATGTCTTCCTTGGTCTACCAGTACGCTTGACTTTAACAACCTTCCCATGCTTGGCCCATATCTTCGATACAGCTGACTGAATAGTCTACATCTTTGGCAACCATACGTGTAGAGTTACCTTCTTCAAGAGGTTTGATAATCCTGTCTTTGGTCTCTAGAGACATTTCTCTTGTTGGAGCCATGCACTGTTTTTAACGGCTGACTAACGAGCAGATCCAATCTGAGGCAGGTGCCCAATTAAGAAAAGGAAATTGACTGGGTGTATCCTTATTTTCTACTAAAAATGAGTGATTCTAATTTTTTTTCCTCAGAATGGAGAGATTCCATATTTATTTCCCTGCACTTGCTCTATAAAAGTAACATTTACTGACCACCACAATGTTTTTTATTCATTTCTTTTGGTGTTCCTGAATGCCAAGGAGTTGCACTTTTGAAAAACTTCATTATTGTTTCATGCTTTTTATCTGAGTTTGTTCTACAAAATGAAATGTCTGAGTGAGTGCTCATCCAAGGCTGGTGATTCCATACTTTTTGCTAGGGGTTGTACCAGTAGTTATAAATTAAATCACCAGGGGAAACTGCTCATCTCAAAATACAGTAGAATATATACTAAATTATCCCATCACATCTCAGTATGATAGCAGCAGTGTAAAAAGGTTGTCTCAAGATTCATGATAGCTTCATGATAAGGCAGCTCCAATTTAAGATGATACAAAAGTTGATATGGTGGACATTATCATTACACTAGAGTACTGACACTTTAATCTGTGCTTGTAGGAGAAGCTATCATCAGAAGAAACTGGGGATGATGATGATGATGATGATGAAGATGATCTGAGGGAGTCGGAAGACATGGTGTTTGCCCAGGATTATCTCCACAGAGTAAGATAAATACTTGTCAAATATAGACAGATTTTTTCACTTTCATTTTGACAGTTTATTGCATTTAGTTTTATGATCTAGAATTTGATACATTAATATATGATATTTGGCACAAAATTATTTTTTGTTTCCAAAAAAAAAACAAAAAACATAGAGGTTGCTTTTATTTTTTACCAAAATGAAAAACATGCAGCCTCTTGTATGCCTCTCTGGGTTTGTGCTGTTATAGGTCCAAAGATGTTTTAAAGGATATATTTTGTGTTCCATAAAGGTATGTGAAGCGGTGCAGGTTTTTCCAGGCCTTTCTGAGCAGCTGCTGCAGGTTTTGGATGAATTTTCAGCAGTGAGTTCTCCAGAGGCTTCAACGGCCCTGAGGATCTTGTATGACAGACTGAGTTGTGTGCTGCAGCCGTGGCCTCAGCTAATCAAAGATTTCGCTGCCTTCCTGAACCACAGACAGGCCCGCAGATGTGGACTGGTGGGTGACCTGTCTCTGACATTGCAGTACATGATTTCACTTGTGTAAAAGCTAACTATTTTTCCTCTCTGTCAGCTGTTGGAGCAGCAGCTTTTTGAACAAAGTAGGCGATTTCTACGGCGACTGGGACAGAGTCTAGGAGAAAGCTCCTCTCTCTACCAGGAAGTGGTTTCTGTGCTGCAGGGAAGCTCCGCCCCCTTATCTGAGGACATGGAAAAGGTCAATGAAAACAAATCTGAGCTTTACTATAAGCTTTAATTCCAACTAAATTTGTGAGGTGCAGAAGAACATCATGTACCAATAAGTACACTCTAATCAGATCACGTGAATTGAGGAAAGTGATTTTCATAGCGTTTCACGTTTGTTCTGCTGGTTATCCCTTTCAGATTTTGTCTTTGCTCAGACACCATCCAGACCTACAGGAAGAGTTCCAAGTCCTCTTCCAACAGATTCACACTTGCTCGTCACCAGTAGTATCCAGCTTCAAAACTACTCATGTGGAATCCACTTCCCAGAATATTCCTGATGAGAACAGGAAGAAAGTTGACTCTGAGATGGGAAGTGAGAGAGGAGAGGATGAGGAGGAGCGACAAGCAGTTTGTGCCAAAAACATCACAATGACATCTACGGGAAAGAAGGTCGTCGTATGGACCCGGTCAGAACGAAACACAGATGTTTTATATTAAAACCCTAACCCTGCCATATGATTTTTTTTTTTTTTGAAGGGGGGGGGATTACCTCCATTTAATTTTTTTAATACGATTGCAAATACACTTTGTATCTAGGGCCAACTGACAGAAATACCACCAGAAAAGCTAGAAAGGTTCAGAGCAAACTGGTTTTCCTGTTTCAGTGAGGCAGACCGCACCATCTTGACGGCATGTCAGCGGAGAGGGGCCAATGGGAAAACATTCAGACAGGTGTCCATCCAGCTGGGAAACAAGACTGTTCAACAGGTGGGGGAAGAGGGGGGGTCGATGTCCAAAAGTGTTTCTGTGACACAGTTGAATTACACATTGTTCTAAATTAAAGGATCATTCTGGCACTTTTTTTTCTAGGTACGTCTCCGTTTCCAGGACCTGATGAAGCTTTTCCATTCTGCATCCCAAAAGTCCACTTCGTGTTCCTCAGAGGGGCAACTAGTTGGCAGTCAAGGAGCGGTTCCTGACTGAACAAAGGATTGATAATAGAGAAGACTGCAACTGATCATCTACAAGGTGGATCTCTGAGCTGAAACTGATCTGGAGCCGCTGCTGTGATGTTTTAGTTACAGTTAGGCTGATTCAAACAACGGCGACAATGAAATCCAGCAGAGGGTCCTCAACACATCTGTCAAACCTTTCTGTATCTGTAGATCATTTCAGGACCATTTTACCATCAGTCTTAATTCTAGATTACATCAGAAAGACCAAGAAACTCCATGACCTTGACCTCAACTAGGGAAAGCAACTCCAGAATTCAATTGATTGAGACTCGAGTTCTTTCTGGGTCCCAAGTCATTTACAGCAGTTGTTTCTAAGGAATGTTTTCACTCGTTCCCCAGAGACTCCCTGTCCATAAACTGCATAATTTGCCAAAAGAGTAAAATCACTTCAGTACTTAAAATTTCAGCAGTTATTGTTAACCTCACTGGACTCTCAAACTGTCCAATTTTCTCCAGAAATCATCTGAAGTCTGAAATTGTTATGAAGGATCCAAAATTAATATGGAATTTTTCAAAAGGCAAACCTTTCCATATTTCAGGGTATAGAAAAGTCTAGAGAATTTAAATGAAACTTGGGTCTTCCCAGAAAGGTTTAGCGACATCTATGTAAATGTACCAAATTACAAGATAAAGACTGGAATTTGTTAGGGTTACAGGGTCACAAGATTTGATTCAGTTTTATTGAAATTACTTAATTGTCAAAACACTATTCAGGTTCTTCTACAGTTTTTCTTATAGACCACCCACAATGACTGTGGTGTTCTTGTTTGTATCAGATGTGTTGGATTTCACAGTGTTTGACGTTATTCTTTATTATAAAGAGGGTCATATGTTTGACACAGCTTTAACTGATTTTAATTTGATTCATGGAAATGTCTGACTGAAATTTTTTAAGAGACTTCCAAATCTGGGTCGGTTTCTAATCCAGATATCCCTTAACATTGACTTCAAAGTTCTTCAGCAGCTCAGACTGTTGAACATCATAAAACTTTGTTTTCCTTTCACACCTTTTCCTGACACCTGTGGTCTAACTGAAGATGGTCAGTCAGGGCATATTTATATTGAATAGAAATGTATTATTAATTTATCTCCACTGATGTCACTGTGAGGGGCTGGGGGGGTTTCTGTGAGGTCATACATGGTACAACAAGATCCTTCAAGAGAAAATGCAAACCTGACAACTTACTCTGATGTGCAAAAGTCTGGTCACCTGGTCCAGGTCAGGGGTGTGCAAATCCAGTCCTGGAGGGCCATTGTCCTTCACGTCTTGGATGTTTCCGTATCCCAACATACCTGATTCTAATGAATGCATCACCACCAGCTTGTTCTCAAGGTCTGCACAAGTCTCATTTGAATCAGGTGTGTTGTGGCAGGGAAACATCTAAGATTAAATACCAGCACTTCAAACTCAGCTTTGCTTCATTCTCTCATTTTATTATTTTCGTTTTGTATCTACTTGTTTGGCTTATTGTTTGTCAGTGTAGTTTAGTTTTGTTTTTCTTCTCATTTTTCACCTGTGGAGCAGCAACACAAGTTAGAATCAGTACAAGATTGGTACAGTGCTTTATAATATTGGAGCTATGCTTTTCAGTCTCTTGACTCTTCAATACGGAACCTTAAAACAGTAAAAAAAAATTTCAAGTCTTCAATTATTCGGTTTATACTGGTAGCTTCAACTGTTTTGGGCTGTCAGCAGGTGTCACAAGGTAAACTCACATAATATATATCAAATTTTTACATCATTAAAAACACACATAATTAAGATTTTTTTTCCTCTTTTGGTGAAATTTTTACAAAAGAGCTGCTTGATTGCCTAAAGAGAGCTGGGATAGGCTCCAGCAGATCCCCGTGACCCTGCATAGGATTAAGCAGGCATTGATTAATAGTTGGATTCAAGATTTGTATTCTCATTACACACCCAGGGGTTGAACCTTTTTTTTTTTTTTTCTTAATGGCCTTAATTACATGTTAGTGAAGGATGTGCCAACGTTCTGTGAAGGTTTTGTTGAAATGTTTATTCATATTGAATATGGACAAATGAACGTTTACTTAAATAAAAATAAATTCTCAATTTGTATTAGTTTTTATTGTTAAAAAGAAAACCTTTTCTCTCCTGAACACAACAGAAATAAACTGATGAGGGCCACTGCATATCTCAGTGGTTTAGGCAGGTGGCCCGTGTACAGAGGCTGCATTCCTCCTGCATGTTTATCCCACTTTCCTGTTCCTCTTCACTGTAAAGAAAGACCACTAGTGCTATGAGAAAATGAAAAAACTGATGAACCTGATCAAAATTACTTGAAAAATGGTTTCATCTCCTGCAGTGAGGTTTTTCAGTTAGATGTGAATTTAAGATATTTTTTGTTAAAAAAAAAAATCCTGTTTTGGAAGGCAGCAATATTGCCCCCATGGTTTTTCACAATTACTTCTAAGCCGGATAGCAAATCAATACTTTTTTTTTTTTTGTCTTTTTCTCAGCTAGAGGTCAGGACTTCTTTTAAGAGAACTTTTTTTCACGAGAAAAAAAAACTAAACACATTGACGTGTGTGTGTGTGTTTATTTTTCTTACTGAAATTAATTTTTCCTAAAAACATTTTGGGTTAAAATTATTACATAGAACACTGTTACAAGTAATATATAAAATCGTCTTCGCATTAAGCATTTAAGTCAAGTGGTTTCAATTCGTGGATTTCCTTGCCTTTTTATTTCTCTAGAAACAATCTAACGTTTAATACTAAATACGTCAGGGTAGAAAAGAGAAGAGCGATATTGACTGAATTCTCATTCACAAAAAAGGGAGGCGGAAAGAGCATTGTGATTGACAAGTGATTTGACCAATAATACGGTTACATCACATCACTCCTGCCTGCAGTTGGACAAATAAAAGAGCTGCGTTCCTGTATTTTTTTTTTCTTTACGTCCCGCCTTTAATCTGACAGCTGAGAAAAAGCCAATGGTCAAGTTACAGAGGAAACTACCGGAAATGCAATGAGCTAACTTTCAAAACAAAAGCAGTAAGTTACAATTTTCATATAAAACGGGATGGTTACCAATTTAAATTGTCTGATGATTATTCACAATTTAAATTATTTTACTGTGTAGTTGAATATACAGTATTATTTTATTGATGCACTTTAAAATGTTCATTTAATTTCCATCATGACCACTTTCATACTGAAAGTCGCGAGTGGAAATGTGTGCATGCTGACACACCTTGACGCTCGGTGTATTGACGGTTCTCCTCGTTCAGTGACAATCTCATTCCTCTTAGCGTTTTTCATTTTTCTGTTTGAGTCCACACGCGTCTTCTGTCTCCGTCATGGTGGCCGACGTCCTTCTGCTTCCAGCCTTCGTGTTTGCGCTGCTGTCTTGTTTTCCTCCCGCTGTGTCTTCGCGCAGAGACGTGCTCGAGCTCGGAGACGCGGACTTTGACTACCTGGCAACGGAGCACGAGACCATGCTGGTGAAGTTCTACGCTCCATGGTAACGGAGGGGCTGAAGCTTTGGAATTATTCTGCGATTTTCATTACTATATCCCTGTTGTGTTATTATTTCTCTCCACCTGTTCCGTTCTCTGGAATTTCTTCTGCATTAATCTCTCTTTCATGTTTTATTTCATATGTTTTGCTCCAGTTCACCCCTTCTCCCTCCACTATCTGACTCACCTTGTTTTTGTACGTCTGTTCATGCTTCATTTTTTGCTCCTTTGCTTTCCTTGTATGATTAAAAAAAAAATCCTTCCTTCCCATCCTTAATTTGTTCACGTCTTTCCTTAATTTCCTTTCATTGTCTCAGGTGTGGTCATTGTAAAAAAATAGCTCCAGAATTTGAGAAAGCAGCAAATCGACTTAAGGGAATCGTTCAGCTAGCAAAGGTAACATTGTCTGATATTTTCATTATTATTATCGTTAGAAAAAAGTTTAAAAGGCTTGCCTGTTTCTCATCTGTCTGCTAGGTGGACTGCACTGCTCACTCAGAGACCTGTGGTCGTTTTGGGGTCACTGGTTATCCCACTCTAAAGATCTTCAGGCATGGCAAAGACTCTGCACCCTATGATGGACCCCGTACTGCAGGTAAAAACAAATCAAACACATACAAAGTCAGAGCTTTGTTAGGTATTAATGAGTAAATATCTTGTGTGTATTCAGAGGGGATCTATCATTACATGAAGAAGCAGACTGGTCCAGACTCTGTTTACCTGAAAACTAAAGAAGACCTCCAGGCCTTCACCAACAACTATGATGCCAGTGTTGTTGGTGAGACTTTAATGTTAAAATGCATGACTTTATCACTTCACACAAGGTCAGCCTCAAATTGTGATGTTTTTTTTTTTTCTTTTTTTACAGTTTGAAGCTGGCCTTGTCTGAGGTTTTGTTGATCCTTCAGCTCTGGAGTCCTGTATGATTTGTTTGTCTGAACAATGTTTTAAATGACACATCTCTGATCTCTTGACTTCATGTTAGGTGCCATTGCTTTATTACATGATGTGTGTGTGCGTGTCAGGTGTTTTCTCAGGTGGTGAAAGCTCTCATTTGGCTGAGTTTTTGAAGGCTGCAGGTCTGTTGAGAGAACAGTTCAGATTTGCTCACATCACTGATCCACAGATAGCCAAGGAGCACAACGCTGAGTCTGAGTGAGTTTATACAGAAAAGCATCACAGCACAGTGTTGAGCATTTTTTTGGTTGTTTCATTGTGCTTTTTTATTCTTTTCCCACAGTTTTTGGTATTAAAGATGATCTATCAGATTCCTTTGTGTGTTAAATCACACAACATATACATGTGTTCTACATATATGTGTGATATCTTTGCTTTTCCAGAAGTGTGTTGCTGTTCAGACCTCCCAGACTGGCCAGTGCATTTGAGGATAGTGTCATTGTCTTCAAAGATTATCTGACTATCAACTCTTTGAGACGTTTCATCAGAGATCACCTGTGAGAGTCTTTCACTTTCCTGATCACAGCAGGATCTAAGGGACATCAGGGGAGCTGCTTCCTGACTCTATCATGCCTGTCTCTCCACATGTTATGTAGCTATGGTCTGTGTCCTCACATGACTTTGGAGAACAGAGATCGCCTGAGAGTTCGTGACCTGCTGACGGCATACTACGACTTAGATTATCATCACAACATCCGAGGGTCCAACTACTGGAGGAATAGGTAACACATACACAGGAGCATAGCACCAAATTCTGGGCCCCCTACATAAGCCCCTCAAAGGACCCCCACCGCTCACCAACCCCCTGTCACCCCCCAAACACATGTCTACCCTTAAGTTGTTTTACTGTGGTTTGTGAATGCTATTAACCAGTTATGCCATTAATTACATTTTTTGAATTATTATGGTTCTCCTACTGCATTTTCACAGGGACTGGGAGGTACACCATTCCCATTTTCCCCCCTCAACTACATTTTAGTGTGCTGCATTGATAAAGGTTGTTAGCCCTCCCTGTCAGTGATGGATGCATCCCATGAAAAGTTCAAGCTCGTTTTTGGGGCACTTTCTGGAGGCTCCGTTAATTGTATTTTCACTTAATACACTCCCTTGTAATTATAAGCTTTTGTTTCTATTATAACTCTCATTTATTATTTATTTGCTCATTCTGACTGGACACATACTCCTTCTCTTGGACTTTAAGCATGAGACATAGGAAATGTTGATGGAGATATTTTAGGAGACATACCTGCTTTCAGAAAAAGACCCGTGCCTGTGCTCCATCCTTGAGGGATGATATTAAAACAGCTCTCTATACTTGGCTCAGCACGTCAGTGCTTTTATCCCCTTTGTCATGTGTTTTTTGTCAGGGTGATGAAAGTTGCTGCAAAATACACAGGGAGAGGCCTAATGTTCTCAGTGGCCAATAAGAAAGACTTTCTGGTTGAGCTGGAGGATGACTACGGGTTGGGGACATCAGATGGAGGAGAACTGCCGTTTGTCACAATTCGGACAAAACTGGGCCATAAGTACATCATGAGGGAAGAGTTCACGTAGGTAACGGGGCCAAACAGGGCTAAAGTTGTCACTTTCTGTGTCTGGATATACCAAGTATTTCAACGGGCCTGTCAGTCTTTTCATGTCAAACATGTGGAGCTAATCAGATCACAGTTATAAAAGCTGCTGCTCCGTAATCAGATCACTGGAAGTGGTGTGTGTGTTTTTCAGGAGGGACGGTCAGTCACTGGAGAGGTTTCTAAAAGATTACTTTACAGGCCGTCTCAAACGTTACATCAAATCAGAACCCATACCTGAGAAGAACTCTGCTCCTGTCAAGGTGACATGACTACTGAATAACTTTGTCTGAATTGTTTATAGATGTTTAGAAATGTATGCAAGTTATGTGAAGGATGTGTGTGTCTTCTATAACACAGGTGGTTGTTGCTGAGTCTTTTGATGACATTGTCAATGATAAAGAAAAAGATGTTTTGGTTCAGTTTTACTCTCCTTCCTGTCCACACTGCAAGAAACTGGACCCAGTCTACAGAGAGCTGGCTAACACGGTACCAAACATCAATTTAATATGTTGCTGAATTAATTTTAAAAAAATGTATAAAACTGTAGTTTTCCAATTGGTCTACACCCAGTATTAATTAACAGCATGGTGAAGATATTACATTATGAAAGAGAAAATATCATTAACAACCAACCTTATTGAGGTTTTTTTTTTTTTTTAAACCTACTGGATCTATGAATGTTTTATAAGCTTTGAGCTATATCCAAAATCAAGTCTTCTATCAGAACCAACATTTCTAAATATGAGAGTGAAATGGTTTTGTATTTTGCTTTTATTGCCTCTGTTAGCGTAACTGTGCTTTGATTCTAATGTCAGAACTTCCTTTGTCTGTCCTCTCAGTTATATTCTGATCCAAACATCATCATTGCCAAGATGAATGTGGTTGACAACGATATTCCACTGGGATACGAAGTCCAAGGGTGAGGATGGAGATTTCATGTTCATGTTCATGTTGGACAGGGCTCATATTGATGAGCTATTTTATGTATTTCATTCTTCCCAGGTATCCAACTATTTATTTTGCTCCAGTGGGTAAAAAAGATGATCCCATACGATACCAGGTAACACACAGCTGAATGAGTTATAGTTCCTTTTCACTTGAGTCTGGCTGCTAATATTTGTCACATGATGTCAGGCAGTCACATTATGTCTTCTGTGTGTTTTCAGGGCAGTCGAGAGCTCAAAGACTTCCTGAAGTTTTTGAAGAGGGAGGCAAGTCACAATCTAGTGTTCAGTGGGTCCAGGGATGAACTGTGATGGATCCACCCATCAGAATTGACTTCAAAATATAGAACCAAGTGGTCTCTGTGACACCTTTTAAAAGTGTAAAGTAACAACATCATGGTGACATATCTGAACTTGAACGAGAGATCACAAGTTGGGACTTCAACTGGCTAATTAAAAAAAATAAAATAAAAATAAAAATTTCTCCATAGTTTTAGAAATACCTGCTCATCATGACATACTGCCTCACAGGATGATTTATTGATTATTTAAGGAGCCATCTGATATGCAATTTGTATTTATTGTATTGTATGCAAAAACAAAATGCAGGTTTGGTATTTATTTATTTTATCATCTGTGGAATTCATATTGGATGCTGTTTGTATTTATTTATGCATTTACTTATTTATTTGAATTTTATCAAAGATTCTTTGTTTTGCGGCAAACTGATGGATGTCCATTGATGCAAAAATCTGTTTTGAGTCTTTACTATCAGAGACGCTTTGGTGGAACTGTTTAATAAATCCGTGACTGACATGTGACAGTGTTCACTGAGTTTACTCAGAGTTTACGTACCTCTGTTCACAGCTAGATTTCATATCCATTGTCTTTTGATTGACAACTAGCTTAGCCAATGGCTAGCTATTATCACTTTAGCTACTTGGTGCTTAGCACTGGCACTGTATTTCTTTTTTTTTTTTTTTTTTGTGGGGGTGGAGTGGGGGGTATGCTGCCTATATATGGTCAGAAGTGGTATTGCTGGAGTAGCTTAAAAGCAAATAAATAATGCCATTTTTTCAGAATTTTACACATTTTCCTGAGGTTTTAATAAAATTTCTGTGACATGCATTGTACACAATATCACAGATATATGGTACAAAAGCAGGTTTTTTTTTTCTTTTTGCTGTACAAATAATAAATTACAGCAGTACTTCTCCGGTGGGAGGCTCTTACGTTAATTCAGTCCAGAGTGTTGCTTTTTTTTAAATCTAATTTAATTCTTTTTTTTTTTTTTTTTTTTTTAGGGCTGGGCAAGTTAATTGCGTTATTATCACGTTAACTCATTAATTTATTAACGCTGACATTTATTTTATCGCGCGTTAATGGATGTTGCTCACATGCTTTGTTTTGAAAAGTCTGTTACTGGCTGCTGCGGAACCAGAAGAGAAGTGGCAGGTAAACATTTCCATTTTGCTAAAACAGACACGGAGAGCGGTAAAAATCAGTGAACTTTACAGTTCGGGTAGCAACTCAGGTAGCAATATTAACAATTCTGTCTGAAAAAAAAAATTCTGGACTGCAACAAAACTTTTGCGTCATTCCTCCATGTTACATCAGATCTGCTCCATGTGTTCACTGTCCTGCTGTTCTCTAGCTCAGTGATTCCCAAAGTGTGGTCTGTGGCCCCCTGGTGGGCCGTCGCTGTACTGCAGGTGGGCTGTGAGAGGTCATTAAAATTAAACAAATATGTTTTAAATCCTCAATCTTTTTTAAATATGTTTTTAATTACTGCTAAACATTAACGACATTATTTGAAAACATTAAGAAGTAACAAAACAAACCAGTTAAGTGTTATTCTACCGTCATCTTAATATGACAAGTGTCACCTTATTTGTTGACCCCTTACATTAATGTCAGAACATAGCTTCTAGTACCTGTATGTTGATCACAGTTATGATTAAAGGTTTCAGTGGGCCGCAGAGATTTTTCACATTTCAAATTGGGCTTTGGTGTTCTGAAGTTTGGGACTGCTCTAGCTGGTTACTTCAGTGCAGCTCCATCTAGTGGCACAGATGTGTAATGACAACAGAAAGTCTCGTCCTTTGTTATAAAATGACCCCCATTTTTGAGAATATGTCTTCTAGATTAAGATATCATCCTATATTTGGGTCAATACGGTGGTTTGATCAAGGACTTATTAAGCAATGGATGGGCAATGCTCGGAAATGAGCCTCAGGAGATTCTGTGCTCATCAAGATCTGAGGAGAAAAAGACTTATGTCAGACGCAGAGCTGGAGAGCGCTTTGGTTCAATCTATATATGAGCTGAGTTTTCATTCAGATTTTCACAATATTGTAAATATTATAGCATGTGATTCCAGCGCCACCATGCTACCTGAACTGTGCACAAAGCCATTTCAGGGTCACTAAACTGGACAATTAAATATTAAAAACAAATTCCGTCCAATAGCCCGTTTTTTTTTTTTTTCATTTTGTATTTATGATCCAAGTCTAAAATTGAAATATAAAAAAACAAGCATTTTTTCGTTTTTTTGTGTTAGATTAAAAAAATGAAAAACAAAATAAAATGTCACTTTTTGATATTTTTAATTTTTGATTGAGAATTAAAAATGAAAGGAACGAAATGATACACAGATTGATAAAGTTACAGAACTTTTACATGGACATTTTCATTTTAAAGTTTTCCCAGATGGTGGATTCAACAGAAACAAGGTTAATTGTATGTCAAAAGTTTCTGCTGTTACCTCAGAAATGACCTGTTTTAATGTTCTGATTGTGGCCTCTAGATTGTTAGGATTTTGTTGGTAGACTTTTTTTATTTGTCATAAAAAACAGGATGACATTAATGCCCTGGCAGTGGCAATAAGCTTTATTTTATATGACATTTTTTAAGATGAGATTTACACTAAATATGTTACTGACAAGTGCTGATGTTAAAAGTGTTTGAGCAACAAATGTTATGGCACTTTAGCTCATATGGCAGCAGAACATGTAAATGAAAATGCACTTTACACTACTTTTGAATTCATTGATTTTCCGTATACAATGCGATTAATCATGATTAACCAGGGAAATCATGCGATTAATCGCGATTAAACATTTTAATCGCTTCCCAGCCCTATTTTTTTTATATACTAGGTTGTGTTATCTCAAAACATGGATGGCTTTAAAAAGAAACAATTTACTACAGGTAGTAGTCGTAGGAATTATGCATATTTGTATCGTGAAAGATATCTACAAAATATATAGCAAGATTTTTTTTATATGTATTTATTTAAATCGCAAGAAACCTTTTGAGAAATGTCCTGATAGTGTGTAATTGATTTTCTCCATAAAAGGCTGATCACTAGAAGGTTTCACCTCATTCACTCTATTGGTGGAAATGTATGCCAGTCATATTGTTACTCTTAGCTGATTGGTCAACTTTTAGTTGGTCTTCCTTCCCTGCTTCCTGGGCCCTCCTTCTCCCCGTGCCACCCAGAACCTTCCAGGCTGTGGCTGTCCGGGCACGCGCTGTCAAAATGATCGGCCAGCAGGTTTTAGTGCTCAGTAAGTACCGAAATTAATTAAAATATAAACATTTGACATTTTAATTCAATCTACCATTGGGCGAGATGCTGCAGCTTCGTCTACTTTGTTGCTGTTTACAGTCAGAGAGGGCCGGTTGAAACAAAGCGGGAAGAAGCTAAGCATGTGCTAACGGGCTGCTTGTAACTCACATCCTAGTTCATTTCTACCCGATGGCTTTAGCATCGTTAGCCTCAGCTGCATGTGATCACGGCACGGCCGGCTAACTGCTCCACCCACCGGCATCAGCATCTGTAGCTCCTCTGCTCCAAAGAGCGCATGGAAAAGCTAGGCTAACTAGAGCTAATGTGTTCCCATTACTCAGCATAAGAACAGAGCTAAGAAACCGAGCTAACGAAGATCTCATGCAGCATCAGTTAGTTTTCAACAAGATGGTCGCCATGATGTTTTTAGTTCAGATAGAATCGGCAATTAATTGTTTCTGTCGCAGTGTGAATCTGAGACGGTCACACTTTCTAGTTATGTGTGTGAGCTGCTAATGTTAGCCAGCAGCTCTTTTACATCCAGGGGTGTGTCGATGTACAGATAACAATTCACTGTCTTTGATTACTTTTAAATCTCTTCTTTAATTTGGAAAGGGAGGGGGGATTAGTTATTGTTAATTGTTATTAACACCCTGATAACAATAATTTGGATTAGTAGTTTTTATGTCAAGCTTTGGTTGGAGAAAAAGGCATTAATGGTTTATTTAAATACAAATGTTATAACTCAAGTGAGATACAATATACTTTGTTAAAGACATATTGGCATGAATAAATACATTTGTAATTAACAATTTATTGAATCTCTCCTAAATGTTTGTTTTATTGTCTTATCACTTAAAAAAAAATCTTAAGCAAAAACTAGATCAGAGGTTCTCAAACTTTTAATACTGCGTACCACCTGAGAAACTGTTCAGCTCACTGAGTACCACCATGATGACCAATTTTAAAATATAGTCATATATGCCTTCTCAATTAGCTTTAAATTCACAGGAGAGATGTTTATTCCTTATTGTAGTTGTTTATTGTTACCTAAGTTTCGTGTGAAACATATTTATAATCCATTGTATGTTTCCGATTTAATTAAAAAAAAAAAAAAGGGGAAAATGTGAAAAGCCCTGACGTTCCCCCGCGTACCACCAGAGAGCGCTCGTGTACCACCAGTGGTACGTGTACCACAGTTTGTGCACCACTGATCTAGATTAATGTTTTGCAGCTTCATCCATTATTGAGATGTTTCTTCTTCCTTATTTTCCTTTTTACTGTTAGTTAAGGTTCAAATTATTCATCAGTATCCGGAAAGCAGTCATACCAGTTGCAAAATAAAAGCCTTTTGCAGTTATTGAGTTGTGGCCTCTATGTTGACATTAATGTCCTTACTGTCTGCGTGTTTCTCTACAGACCAGAATGTGAAGAGAGAGTCGGGACGTAAAGTCCAGACTGGAAACATCAATGCTGCAAAGGTCAGTTTCCGCTGAACATTTTGCTATAGCTTCTTTCTCTTTAAAGCTTCTCTTTTAAAAGGACTACTCTGTTCTTATTGGTGAAAAATATAGGAGTGTGAGGCAGCTCTTTAGTCTTTGTTTGAAGCTTGTCAAAAAAGATGTGATGTTGAAATTAGGCAAAGCTGCTAAATAAATGCCATCAGGTCTCTTTTACAAGGCTAGAATGTTCAGCTGCGTTTTTTTTTTTTTTGTATGTGTGTCTGTGTTTATTTATTTATTTTTTTATTTTTTTTTATTTTGCTTTGTTTAATTATTTGATTGTCATATGAATAAAATGGCTGAACATCTTCCGACACAGCTGCTCTGATCAAGTAGAGGTGATTGTCAACTGGTTCTGTTTACACTTTTTTTTCTGACTGCCAGTAGTTTCATAAGAGGAGGACCATAGTTTTTTTTTTTTTTGTGTGTGTGTGTTATCCTTCTGCATTTAAATCAACTTATTTAAAATAGATGGTGTTCTTAGGAAAATTTTCCTCCTCCTGTTTTGAAGTATGACTTTGATCTGACCAACATGCTTTACATGCTAGTAGTTCAGTCTTTAACATCTCTTTTTACTTCAGACCATTGCAGATGTGATCAGGACCTGCCTTGGCCCACGGGCCATGATGAAGGTCAGATTTCCTCCGCATGCTCAACATACACAGTCATTTGCAATATGTGACACATACAAGTGAATTACCTTACACTAGCCAATAACCTACAGCTTTTTTCTTTCTTTGTGCAGATGCTTCTTGACCCCACAGGAGGAATTGTGATGACTAATGATGGAAATGCCATCCTTAGAGAGGTGAAAGACTCATTCACAAATCTAGTTTTCCCATCAGTTTGGGAATGTTCCTGTTTGCTTGCTAACCTCCAGCTTCTTCATGACAACAGATTCAGGTGCAGCATCCTGCTGCCAAGTCCATGATTGAGATAAGCCGCACACAGGATGAAGAGGTGGGAGATGGGACCACTTCAGTCATCATACTGGGTGAGAAGATTTGAAAAACACAGACTGGCCTTTTACAAAGGAAATACCCAACATAATCTAACATCCATCTGTTCCTGTCTGCCTTTATGCAGCTGGAGAGATGTTGTCAGTAGCTGAACAGTTTCTGGAGCAGCAGATGCATCCGACAGTGATCATCAGCGCTTACAGACAGGCTCTTGAGGACATGCTGGAATCTCTGAAGGAAATCAGGTATACTCTAATCCATTTCTGAGTTTTTCCACCCTTTTCATGTTGGCATGTGTACATCATAATTGTAGCAATGCCAACACCTAACCTGGGTTCAATGCCTTCAGGTGTTTGAGGGATCATTGGATTTCTCTGACACAAACAACAGCTGTGTTATTGTTATGCGTTCAGTTGCCAATTACATGCTTGTAAAATAAAAGCGACATTGTTGTAATGCACCCCCCCTTAAATGGGCTTCCAAATACTTTAATAGCTTTTACCTTATAATTTGCTGTCCAGACATATATTTGTTTATTATCTAAATGGGAACCTCATATATACATTTTTATATTTTTTTTTAACTAGAGGATTGGATACAGCTCATTTGTTCGGCCCCTCTTTTTCTGTTCATGGCAGAGGGCATACTTGCATTATGCTGGCCTCTCCTCATTACGCATGCACACATCAAGTCTTGTTGGGCTACACCGAGCTGCCATGTTGCAACATGTAATGTCTATTTGAGAATTTAAACTTTCTGCTCTTATTGCAAATTATTGGCCTCCCCCCATTTATCAATTTCCAAAAACTGTTACAGTACATGTCTTCAAAACGGTGATGAAGTATGTGCCTCTCCAGGCTTGAAAAGCAAAAGTAGATGCATGTCACATCAGGTCACAACAATTGAGCAACGTATTCTCAAGAAAACACTTAGAAAATAGCAATTTAGGCTGCTCATTTTATGCAGCCACACTTAAAGAATTGCTGTCTTACAAGTACAGAGGTGGAAAACTTTAACAAATTAACTTCCAAATCAGCAGAAGCTTAAGTAAACAAAATTTTTATGAAAGAAGATTGTTCACAGATGGCAATATAATGAACATTGTGCCTGTACCTTCGTAGCACCCCTGTGGACACAGCAGACCGGTCCATGATGCTAAAGATTGTCCACTCTGCCATCAACACCAAAGCTCTGAGTCGCTGGTCAGATCTGGCTTGCAACATCGCACTGGATGCTGTTCGTACAGTGGAGCTGGAGGAGAGTGGACGCAAAGAGATCGACATCAAGAAGTACGCCAAAGTGGAGAAGGTATGACTTTCTGACCACCTCAAGGTGCTCTTCAACTTCAACTTCACATCAGACTTAAACATTAAAGAAAGAAGTGGTTTTCTGTTAATGAAGTCACTGCAAGAGGTTTGATCTCTGTGATGGTCTGAAAGCCTTTTTTATCATCGTCCATCCTGATTGCTCTGTTACTTTCAGGTTCCTGGTGGGATAATTGA
This sequence comes from Hirundichthys speculiger, assembly GCA_018398805.1. NCBI lineage: Eukaryota > Metazoa > Chordata > Actinopteri > Beloniformes > Exocoetidae > Hirundichthys > Hirundichthys speculiger. Next base: position 1,378,776 of record JAGFBZ010000261.1, read on the forward strand.
AGACTCGTGTGTTCTTAAGGGAGTGATGGTAAACAAAGACGTTACTCATCCAAGAATGAGACGGATGATCAAAAACCCCCGAATTGTTCTGTTGGACTGTTCCCTGGAGTACAAAAAGGGGGAGAGCCAGGTACAGCACATTCTTAACATTCACTGTAACTCACTATGTAGAAAAGTATATAATACATGCTGTTCACCTGCAGACCGACATAGAGATCAGTAAGGAGGAAGACTTTGCCAGAATCCTGCAGATGGAGGAAGAATACATCCAGCAGATCTGTGAGGACATCATTCGCCTCAAACCAGACCTGGTCTTCACTGAGAAAGGCATCTCAGGTAGGGTGCTTGGGTTACACCTGAGCTAACAGCAGCATGGAAGCCTTCCTCAGGTGCCCAGTTACTATCAAGCAGTGCTAAATAAATCAGACACAATGCAGATATCTCATAACATAAACAGTAAAAATACGATTGCACTGACCGGACGCTCTCAGGAAGCACTATTTCATTTCAAAGGCAAAACAACTTGGAGTGGTTATCAAAAAAAAAAATAATAATAAAGCAAGTCACTCAACTGGTGTTTATCTGTCAGATCTGGCCCAGCACTACCTGGTGAAGGCAAACATCACTGCCATCCGCCGTGTGAGGAAGACTGACAACAACCGCATTGCTAGGTACACTGGTTTCTCTGACTGCCGTCCGTCTTCACCAAACACTGGAAACTGGGAACATGTCTTGAATCTCTGTCTCTTTTTCTGTCAGGGCATGCGGGGCTCGTATTGTCAGTCGGACAGACGAACTGCGTGAGGAGGATGTCGGTGTGGGGGCGGGGCTGTTTGAAGTGAAGAAGATAGGAGACGAGTATTTCACCTTCGTCACTGAGTGTAAAGACCCCAAAGCCTGCACCATCCTGCTGAGAGGGGCTAGCAAGGAAATCCTGGCGGTGAGATTGCTGCCCTGCTGAGTGATATAGGAATTCAGATTAATTTCTTTGGTCAATAATGCTTTCTGTGCCTTTTTATTAGGAGGTGGAGAGGAACCTGCAGGACGCCATGCAAGTGTGTCGTAACGTGCTGCTTGACCCATTCCTCCTGCCGGGTGGTGGTGCTGTGGAGATGGCAGTGTCAAAGAGACTGACGGAGCGTTCCCGCGCTCTGACGGGCATCGAACAGTGGCCGTACCGTGCTGTGGCACAGGCCCTTGAGATCATCCCTCGAACCCTGATCCAAAACTGTGGAGCCTCCACTATTCGGGTCCTGACGTCACTTCGGGTAAAACAATTTTTGCTATTTTTTTTTTTTTTTTTTTTAAACTTTGCATATAATAGAATTTTTTATTTCTGTACCTTAAGAATCACTAATTTTGTGTCTTTTTATGTAAGGAGTAAATCATGGAAACACTTGACAAGCAATTTTAAACTGCTGTAGATGTGTTTTTTTTTTTTTTTTGTGGAGTGTAATTAATGTTGTGTTGGTACTGTGTGTTCAGGCCAAACACACTCAGGACAACAGTGTGAGTTGGGGGGTCGACGGAGAAACCGGCAGCCTGTCTGACATGTCTGTTCTCGGCATCTGGGAGCCACTGGCCGTTAAAGCTCAGACCTACAAGACCGCTGTGGAGGTCAGAACTAGAGACGCAGTGAGATCCATTCTGACCAATACTCATCATTAATGATACTGACAGGACTTTGTACTGTTATATCATGTCTTGCAGACGGCCATCTTGTTGCTACGTATCGACGACATTGTTTCTGGTCACAAGAAGAAAAACAAAGACGAAGCAATGGGTGGACAAGGAGCAGAGTAGATCTGCGTTGGTGCAGGTTTAACCAGAACAACATCAGAGTCCGACAGTGTGCATGTGTGTTTCTGTATGTGTGTGTATGTGTGTGGACCAGACAACTCACTGAAACTTAATAAAAACAATGTTAGGAACCTGATTCTTGCCTTGGGTTTCATTTGTTCGGATATTTTTCTTGTGTTTATGTGGAAAACGAATATTTCCACTTGTCTGGCTGTGACCTAAAAATGCCTATTGATATGATTTTAAATTGTACACAGTAAAACAGAATGGACTGTTTGATTAAAATAACCTGTTATCCTGACAGTTCAGAGAAACTGGATTAAATAATGTAAAATATTGAAGGGTCTGAAGATGGTTTTGACTTAAGTTACAGTAGACTGTGTTAACTGGCTATTTGGGTTTACTGTCCTACAACAACATAAATGTTAAACACAATCTTCAAAAACCATTTTCAGTATTATCACATTATGATGATAATTATTTTAATAGTTGGGCCTGAACACCACAGTTAAGCATGGTGTTGGTGAATAACATGTAGGCTAAATTAATTTGCATACCAACCCTTACTGTCAGATTTCAATTTCAAATCACAAAAGAACCTCAGGTTCTTAAATAAAATGTAGTATATGCACAGAGATTGATAAAAAGTAAATAAAAAAGGGAGGGGGGAGCAGGCTATGATTTACATTACCAAGGAACTTGTCTTGAGGTACTATCTTCACACAATCTCAGTTTGGAGAATGGTATTAATAGATGAAGACATCATTTTTAGATACATATCTTAAAAGAAATATTAAATGTATAAGCTCTAAACCTGAAGATTTTAAATAAAAATGGATGATTAAAGAACAATGAAAAAAAATGAAACATGATTTTAATACTAAATATCATCTGACTAGGTGATGTCTCCTGGGTTGCTTATTAATATTTATTTCATAATTGCGTATGCCGTTACAGTATCTTAAAATATTATTACTTTTGGTACGTCTCGTAAGTAGACGGTCCATATCCAGAAGTGCTCGTTTGTTAGTTCAGATCACGTGCAGGGGCGGGGCCTCTCTACCAGCTGACTTGAAGGAGATCATGTGACTCGGGGCGCAGGTTTGTCACAACAGTAATGGCGACCGCAGGGAAGACGCGGAGTAACGGAGTTTGTGTGTTTTTACTAGTTTTTTTCTTGAGTTCGTCTCAAACTTTGCTTCACAGGGTAGAGGCACTCAAAAGACAGGTAAGGGAACAACGTGAACTTGGAAGTGTTTTGACTTACATCTAAATGGACCAAAACAACAGGAAGAAACGTAGGAAGTGAAAGTATTGATTCGAATTTAACTTCAGACTCCAGGCTTAAAAATTACAATCGTTGCATGGATTTTTTAAAACCTCAAATACTTATTATTTCTTCTAAGACTTTTGTTCTGTTTAGTTTAGTGCTAATTACTCCGTGTTATGGACTGAAATCGATAAAAATAAATTTATGATTCAGTGATAGTACTCTGCTGTTCATAATAGTTATAGTTTCACATCTTATTTTCAGCTTATAACTTTTATCTCTTTAAATATTGAAATGTGAAGTGTGAAAATTTAAGACTGAATATAATTTGATTTTTTTAACATGACTTTTAAATGCATTTTGGAAATGTCAGTTTCTGTCTGTTCTTAACCGCCTCTAGCTGTTAGATCAATGCAGGCTTTAATTTGTTAATTCACATTTTTATATTTAAAAAAATGACGTTCTGATTTTATAATTTGACATATAATTAGATATATAGTAATCAACAGCTTCCTTTTTAGTGTGCGTGTATACATACGTGCCCCTTATTTTATCATTCTACAGTACTGAGTGAAACATTTGATGCTTTAATTCGATTATTTGTTCCCTTCAGATAAAAGGTTAAAAAAAAGGCAATCATGTGATCTGATGAATAAAACTGGTGAATGTACATCAATAATCTTATCAGGAAAGGTCTCCTGACATTTCTCATTTCCCCTCAATGATAAAATCTTCTTTTACATGTAAAACTACTTTCACCTGAGCAATGAAACAATCAGCTTTTGATCACTGATTGATCACTGATTTGCACGCATTCATTACTGTTTCTGCTGTCCTGCAGTTGTCGGTGCAGTTGAACCCAAACTACAACTCATCAACGCCTCCTGGTGGTGACTTGCTGCATGTGCGAGCTGTAGGAGACAACGACACGCTGCACTTCCTATTATGCAGCCAGGGGGCGCCAACGCTCCTGCTTGTCCACACCAACACTTCTTCCTCTACTGTCAAGGTCTTAACACATGACATACCAGTCTGTTACATGTAAAATATTAATTTACTGCAGAAAGAATAATAATAATAATGTGAGTAGTAATCGTAGTCATAGCAGTAGTGCTAATATTATCAATTGATTACCAGAAAGTGAGACCCCAAATTCCCCACAAGTGGGGATGCATTTTGAGGTGACAGACTGGGATGCACACCGTGAGCCACATGGAGATGACATCAATGCCATGACCGCCAGAACAATGAGGGGCTTCCCCAAAAACAAACCATGCATCACCAGGAACCTTAAAGAATTTCCAAAGAAGGAAAAAATGGAGTCTTGAGGGAGGGAGACAGGGAATTGTTGAAGTCAGTACAAAAACAACTGAAAGTCCAGATTAGAGACAACAAGGAGGTGTACAGGAGAAAGTTGGAGAACAAGCTCCAGCTGAACGATGCATGAGATGTGTAATCAGGGATGAAGATCATAGGCTATAAGCAGAAGGAGGATCAGATAAATGGAAGTCTGGACAGAGCCAGTGAACTCAACACCCTCTTCAACAGGTTCAGCTCAGAGACAAACTCAGGATCCTCTTCTCCTGCCTCTAGCAAAAAGACCTCCCTCCCCTGACCCACAGCTTCCCTGTCACATCTCAACTGTCTCATCTTCTAACCCTACCCTCCAAAGTCCTTTTATCTGCAGAAATATTCACGCCCGTCTGCAGTCATGGGGTGTATCAATAGTGGGTAAGAGACTGAGTACAGAGAACTGATGGACAGCTTTGTGGCATGGTGTGGGAAAAATCATCTCATCTTAAACGTGAACAAGACAAAGGAGATGATGGTGGATTTTAGGAGGACCAGGAATAAGTTAAACAGCATTTCCATCATAAAAAAAAGTGGAAGTGGTGTTAAGTACCTCAGTGTTCACTTGGACAACAGACTGGACTGGAGACGTAATAGTGATGCTGTTTATAAGAAGGGACAGAACAGTCTTCTTTCAGTGTTTGCAGGAAGATGTTGCATATCTTCTATAAGCTGTTGTTGAGAGTGTAATCCCGTCTTTAGTCATCTGTTGGGGGAGCAGCATCATAGTCAGTGACTTAAAAAAAATGAACAAACCTATAAAGAAGGCTGGCTCTCTTCTGGAGCCTCCAGAGCTGATTCTGTCAAAGGAGGATACTTCATAAAATGAAGAATATCACGAAGAACTCTGAGCATCATCTACACAACAGTGATTCAGAACAGTGTCTTCAGTCTTCATTCAGAGACTTCTTCGGATCCACAGCAACATAGACTGCTGTAGATCATTTCTGCCCACAGCAATAACCATCTACAATGAATCATTGAAGAAACTTAAATCATGACCACTACTGCACAGTTAATTGCATTGATCTGAATTGGATTGAAATGAAATTTCTTCTTCTGAATTATTGTGGTCAGTACACATGATTAATATAATAATTATGATGGACCTGAGAACATGATTGTGTGTGATCATGAATTTTTTTTTTACTTTTGGTCAGAGACTATTGCTGTGAAAATTTGAAGCTATGAGAGGTGTTTTTTGGTCTCACTGTTGTGCTTCGTACAGAGATGCTCTGTGCGGGGGGCCAAACAGAAAGAAACAGTAACTTAGTTTAATATTGGCAGCAGTGTAGCTTCCAAAATGTCAAGCCTCTTACAAAAGCTGGACTTTTGAGGAGAACTTGCAATGAATATTTATGAATGAATATGTGTCCATTTTGTACATTATCATCCCCTTTTAGAAGATAATTTAGTCTTTACTAGATGCCTAAATCCTCCTTAAGCTGCACGCGTAGTGTGGTCAAATGTTCATATTTTTATTCAGTTTATGTATTAAATTACCAACCAACAGTATGTCTTTTGAATGAAAAATATCAGATCAAAATGAACAAAGTTACAGCATCACTTTTAAGAAGATTATTAACTCTCAGAAAGGCCTGAAACACTGACATACATATATAACATGTAGTACAGCCCAATACAGGCTGCTTCCGTCATTCTAAACTCCTACACTCTACTTTCAATATATTTTTTTGCCATTGATGAGGATTATTTATTTATTGTTAAAGATATGTATGTGAAATGTGTTCAACAGTTGTTGGAAACAGCCTTACAGAGCATTTTTAATAAGGTTTTCTGTTTATTTTCAGTTTGCATGTTGGATATGTCAGTGTTTCTTTTTTTCCTTTTTTTAACTCATGTATCTAAAAGGTGGCTTTTGTTTTCCATCTCAGGTGAACTGGCCCCAGTTTGTGTCTCGTAACACCAGCGGCAGTGTGACGGTGGAGCCGCAGAGCAGCATCCTTTACAGCACAGCCGTCGTCTTCAGTCGGGTCAGAACCATCTGCCACGCCACCTTAAATCAAAGTGATCATCCTTATTTTTGTTGGTTGAATAAAGCTTGTTTTAGTTATATATTTTATAATCCACCCACAGCTGTGGGAGTACGATGATGTTAATGACACAGCCGAACCAACCTCCAGCTCGGACTTTTACCCTCCATACCAGTTGCAGGACTTCAACTGGTCTCGCCTCCAGCTGTCTGGTTCCGTGGCTTTGCTCTGTGGAGCTGCCCCAACCTTTGACAGTGGATCTCTGTGCCTGAAGGTATGTCACCATGGCGACTTGTTCTCTCAACCGAAATATTTCATAAAAATACATTTTCAAGCAATATTAAAATGAGTAAAACTGAAGTGTTTTTCAGAAGTGTTTGATACTTTGACTGACGTGATTACGTTTTTTTGTTTTTTTTTTTTAACTTAGTTGTCAGTGTTTGACTCAGATGGACGTGCTGAGTCATGGCCCCGCCTCCTACATTCTGCTAACTCCTCCCAGGTGGAGGTGTGGCTTAATGGCACATCACCACAGACGGCTAACTCCAGGTTCCTGGTTGAGCTGCAGGCAGTGGGTGGAGATTATCCTTGAACAGAGTAGAGATTCACCGCTCCATTGACGATGAGTTCACACCATCAATATTCAAGGTGACAAAGCAAAAATCCAGATTTAATAATGATTTTTTTTTTCCTGTGTTGTTTACCTAAACAACAAAAAATGAACCAAACCTGATGTCTCTTAAGACATTATCATCCTAATAAATGTTAGAAGGTAACAACAAAATGATCTTTTTTTGTTTTTTTCACTGTGCCATTTATTTATTTAAACTAAATCAAGCCCAAAAGAAAAATATGCAGGGAATTAGTATCCCCACAATTCAGTAGTTTGTAGATACACCTTCATGAGCAGCAAGTTGGAAATGAAAAATCACTGTAAATAACAATAACCTCATAATGTTATAATGGGGTCCTTCATGTCTGTCAGAGCCCGTTTCCCCAGATCAATTCTTCAGTGATGATCCCTTTGTGTTCTTCTGACTTCCCAGGTGTCTCAGTGGGTGTCGTCAGCAAATGGCAGCTCAGATATACTGGGTTTTGTCCAGTGGAAACCAGTGGCATACCGCCAGCCCCATCCAGTTCTGGAAGATGCCACGCCGTGCCGCTACTCGGACCCACGGTCACAGAATGGGACAGCGACAGCAGCTTCATCTGGTCTGATCCAAGCCTTCTACTTTGAACCGGAAGTTATGGGACTGAATGTGAGCTTTGGCCTTGCAGGAGAACCGTTCTACAACAGCACCAAATTCCTCAGCTGGTCAGTTCACTTCATCGCTGATTGACTGTGATAGATCAGCAGAATGTGACAAACACTGACTCTGTCTGCGCGCCTTCTCTCCCTCCTGTAGGACAATGCTGGTGGGTGTCGGCTCTCCTCCCGTCGACTCGTTCTCCACTCTAGTTCTCATCATAATGACAGTGGGCCTGGGGGCTCCCATGGTCCTGTTGCTGTTGGGCGGAGTCTACGTTTGCTTTCATAAAAGGAGGGGAGACTCAGGAACAACCTACGAGCCAATCAACTGACAGATGAGTCCCGATGAGATACCAGAGACTCTTTTAAAATGAGAAGTTTTAATGAAACTTGACAGACAGGTGAAATCACTGTGTTAGTGTTGGAACTCGTGAAGCAAGACAGTTTTTTTTTTTTTAATACAAAAAAAAAACTTTTTTTTCCCCCTTTTTCTTTCAGGACAGGTTTCATCTGCAATAAGGATCTTCTGACTTTTTATTCAGTCATTAATGACTCAGATTTGATCAATTAAATCCACAGAAAGTACAGTGACACCCCCCCACCCCCCCTTATTTCCGAGTTTTTGGGGCATGTTGTGCAACTTGCAGCTGAAAGCATTTGTATCCAAATCTGTTATTTTCCACTTTTAAATGATGTATAAATACTCATTGAATTGTGAGCTGTTTAAGATCATGTTTTTGTTTTTTTTTTTCACGTGTTTGGAGTGGAACCAATTGTCTGTGTACTGTTTTTCTGTCTGTGGCTCTCAGCTTTGAGTCATTGAAATCTGAAGATGAAAACCTTTGATACACCTCACATTTATTTATTTTTCTGAAAACAGCTTTAGTTTGCATTAGTTTTTAACAAACTGGAGGAAATGTTGCCAGCGACCATATTCTAGAGCATCAGTTGTGCTGCAGTATTTGTGGGAGCAGGACAGTAAATAAACTAGTGATTGATGATGGAGTGTGAAGAGTTTAATCATCTGAATACTTGTTGAAGTTTGAAAATCCCAGAAAATGTTGTCGAGTCATCATCTGACTGGACATGTCTGAATAGATTTAACACAGATGTGACCAGGTTTAAAAACAAGTGGCCATAAAACTGTTTGTTTTTTTTTCTTTCAGACATGAACCATGAGGTTCACCTGAATATTATTTTCCCTCTGGTTCCTTCTTTAAATTTTAAAATCTACATCTTTTGAAAATATAATCATTTGCGTTTGCTACACTTTAGCTCAGTTGCTCGCAACTAAATGGACCAGATGATTGAACTTTTAATAAAATCTGTCTGAATGGAAAGGCAAAGATTTTACTTTGACACTAAGTCCAAAGTGCATCACTGAAGAAAACCAGAGAATTTAATTGGCAGAGGAAATTTATAGTTCATATCTGGCCCAACTCCAGTGGATGCCAATTGCTCATTTGTCTTTTTTTGTTTTAAATTAATTCAATTCACTACCACCTCTGACAACAGGGAGACACCAAATCACAAATTTCATGAGCCAGCCCCAGGTGCAAAGGCTGATGTGTGCTTCTGCGAGCAGCTACACTCCAGATTTGTACGCTCCCAGCTACATAGTAGCTTTAATTCCCAAGACTTAGTTTTGTTTTGACTACAGCCTGCATATAAAATGTGTGGAAACTAAATATTGAAAATATTCCTTTATGTATTGGAAACATTTTTCATAAAAAGTGACTTCAATCTGTGAAAGTGTGGACATTCATTCAGAAGCAGGTCACATTTACGTTATTTGTCACAACAGTGTCAGACCACAGCCACAGGAGATGTCAGTTACATGCAGGGGACACTAACAATAGAAAACATGCTGCTGGAAAGTTTTGGCTTTTTCTAAACTAGGTTTCTATCAAGACCTATATAAATGAAAAAAATGTAGACTATCCGTGCCTATCCATTGTGTCAAAATTGATATGCAAGTGCAAGTTTGACCAAGTCGAATTGTTATTGTGATTTAATAAAAGTACCAGGGTGCTCACTCGGACAGGAAGCCCTGCATTCAGTTAATGTAGATAAGTCCCAAGTTTGAGAGGGGCTCCACATGACCACCTCAATCAATTATACAAACTGGAAAATCAGCTCCAGTTCTCATCTAACCGACAAACTCTTGATGAAAAAAATGGTTTTATAGTGTATACTCCATTGAACTTAGAGTCAAATTTGGATAAACCTTAACACAACGTTTCCATTTTTCCCCAATTTATTTGGTTAGAAACTTCACATTGAAACAAATCTGGAAAATAAAGCAAAACTATTTACAATAAAATAATCTGAACGTTGTCCATGGGTTTCTGTATTTAAATATACTCAGATGTTCATCCATCAGCTGTTGCATTAAACATTTTACACAAGAAAATGAGAAAAAATTAACTTCAATACAAGTCTGACACACTAACCAGAAAAGCTTCAAATGATGACATCAATGGAGAGTTCCACAAGACCTCATTTGTTCACAAAATGGAAAAATGAGTGGGTTCACTCCTTTTCCTATGTTTGGTGCATAGGTCGCCTAAAGGTGATGACAAGCAGCATGGGAGCACCAAATCTTTGTCAGCAGGAGTGGGCCTCAGGCATCTTTAAATGGTATCAGTATGGAGGAACAACCAGGTTTATCTCAGTTATTTACAAGATTAATGCGCCACACAAAAAAATAACAGCCATCAACTTGCATTGATATTAAAAATATAATACTCTATTCTTGCTGCTGGATCCAAGAGAGGTAACAAACACATGCTGGGAAATACAAAATGGTGTGTAGACTCCATTTTCTGTCCTGACTCTTCATTTTGGGCCAGAAGCCAGTCAGAACCCAGCAAGTGGTGATGTCAATCAGAGGAAATTTGGAAAGTTTTCAACTGAAAACCAGGATCAGGGGTCCAGTTCTGACCCATTTAAGATCGCAGGCTGTTTTAAAGTTGATCAAACATAGAGATAAAATTGAGAATTAAATTCTCCATAAAGAATCCATCCACTTTAGTTCTATGATGAATGTAAAGAAGTATTAATGGGAAACTAACATTTTCTTCATGCTAAAACAATTTAAATGTAATTTTTTTTTCCTCTTTCAGGTTGAGAACCAATAGCTTTGATAAATTTAATTTGGCATTTCAGTGTATGAAAGCTCAAAATGTTGATCACTTCAGATGACAAAGCAGATGCAAAGATGCACAACGTGACAGTGCCAAGTAAAGCCTAAATCCACTAGAATCAATCACTGCAACTTTCTTATGGCAAAGTCATTTCTGACCAGATGGTTTCTAGTTTTGACATCATAAGGATGCTGCCACGTCCATTACACTCCACTGTCTGCTCAACCACATAGGTTGCTATGACATCATAGTTCTATCTTCAACAAATTCTGCACTCTCAGTGGTTGGTCATGAAATCACCAGATCAAGTTTCAGTTCCTGTTTCTGAATTTTTTTGGCTCCCCTCTGTTGCTTGCCTCAGGCTGAATTTGAGCCAAATTCTGTCCAAATTCTTATTTTAAGTTTTCTTTAGCGTTACATCTGATTTTCTAACCTTCTGGGTCACTGTTTCATAATTTTCTGATTTATCTGTAACCTTTCAGCACTAAAATAGAAGTTTCCTGCCATGAGCCAGGTTGTTCGGGGATCCTGGTTTTCATGTGTTTGTCTGGGAGTTTTTACTAGTAAACAGTGGCTGGTGAAGATGAAACATCACTGATGAAGAACCGAGGTGTGAATCTCAAAAGGTCCTTTTGCCTCTATGTCATGTTTACCAGCTTATTTTAAATGAAGTTCAGCAACAGTCCAGTTTTCACTTAGTTTTTACTCCATTTGCTGCTAAAATATTGCTGTAGGATTAAAAACTAGACTCTGTCCTGGTCCATCTGGTGTTCTAGATGGACTCAATCTGGCGGCGAACCTTTTCAGACGCAAGGCGGTCAAGCCAGCGCTGACGGATGACAACCAGGACGGCAAAGAGAGCTGTCAGAGCCAACATGGCTGCTTCGAACTTCCAGAAGAGATGTTCTTCCATCATAGCAGAGCGACAGCTGGAAGGAGGAAGAGAACAGCTAGTACCTTAAATCCTTACCCAGGTTCAGCTCAGAGCTTTCCTGATTTATGCAATGTGAGTAAACTGACCTCTTGTACTCTTCTTTGCTAGACTTGGTACAGTTGACCCGCTCTACATATCCTGTTTGTCTGCATGCCGACTGTGACTTCTGAAACAAACATACAGACATTACATTAACAAGTTCTGTCAGTGAAATTCAGGTTCAGCTTCCAAGAACCGCTTCCTGTTGGGATTCAGACACTGGTCCGGAAAGTATCAGGATTCACAACGTGCTGTTTTGTGTACTCATTGTTTGACGTGAGTCGATAAAGTTAGTATCAATGTTACTGATGTAAGCAGCAGCAGATAGATGGATGAGTACTGTAATTTCTTATTGATCTCTTAGTATTTTGTCAATACCTGCTTAGGTTTTAAATGATTAAAACAGTTCACGCCTCAATTTTTACATTTCATCCTTCAGCGCAAATGTTGAAAATTAAATGCAATGAGCCCCGAGCTCCGTGCTTGGGTGAAAATATTTATTAAAAACTAATCTTTGATAAAAAGCATGGATGAAGTTTCATCTCTGGAACAATCAGCTTTGTGTCTGGAGAAGTGATCATCTGTTTGGGGCTAATTCACAGCAGCAAAGTCACACTGCAACAACCAGTCATGACTCTCCAGTTTACTTACAGCGTTGAAGTCGCTGCAGCGGACACACTCCTCCAACACTATAAACTCCTCCAGCAGCCAGCAGGGAGCAGTCGCAGGCTTCACTGCTGCCACAGAGCACCAGCAGACATGGGTCGACAAAGTTAGTGTACAGTTTTTAGGTTTTCACAAACGGTTTATGGTTTGGATATTGAACACAGTACTGTACCTGTAGTTTTGTTTTTCTGCAGAGCTCCTCCGAAAACTCTGAAACACACCATAGTCAGGGATCAGAGTCTGGATAATTTAGTGTAGTTCAAATTGAAGGTAAAAAAAAAAAAAAAACAATATTAACCATTTAAAGTTTTCTGTGATCAACCCAAGTTGTATATTGTCATTTAACAATATAAACTCTTGTGAACCATTGTACCTCTGATGTGACGGATGCTTCATTCACTACTTGGGGAAACTTTCTATACTGTTTTATTGTCAAAGTCACATCTGTTAGATATACGGTATGTCCAGGGTCAAATTTTAAAAAGGACTCCATTACTCATGCTTACTATGTTTGATCCTATATCTCTATCGTTGCTCCCTGTAATGCATGAAACCCACTACTTTTGCCACTTCTGTTAATACTTGTTTCAGTCTGATTTCCATACCAACCCAAATTACAACATGCTGTGGTCAAACCTCTTCTTAAGAAACACCACCTTGAGTCCTCTGTATTGTTTTATTTCTTTCTTTTAAAAACAAACACCCAGTCCTCCTCTCTTGTTTTGAGCACTGTGTAGGCAGCCGAGGCATGACTCTTGAGTAGCTTAGCTCCTATTTGGATAACAGGAATATTTCTGCAATGACTGTTGACCTCTCCTCATCTCATACTCCTCTCTCTTGGCACCACAGGCTTCAACTCTTGGCCATATTATCTTCATTTCTCATGCCACCATCGGGGGAGAATCCCAGTACAGCAGCCCAAGGTTACACCTCATGCAACTTAGGCCGCTGCACTTGGGGGTATAACAAGAGGGGAGCCACTGGCAAGAAGACGGTGAGTCAAGGGGGTGTGTTTGTAGCATATGTATGTATGTGCGCGTGTGTCTAAGTGAGCCAGTTAGTCCCAGCCATAGTTTGCACAGTTCTTGCAATGAGATGTTATTCATCCTTGGTAGCGTACTGACACTTTGTGTTGGCATCAACCAGTCTACTATCATGGGCCTGTTTTTCAGCCACAGGTCCAGGACACCTTGCAGTCACTGATCAAGCTAGAGCCCCTCTGTAAACCAGAATCCTGCAGAGACATAAGGCCATTTATCTGACGGCTGAGGCTTGGTCAAAAACGGATTACTGCCTGTTCAGCTATGCTAAAATGAAAATCACAATGATTTAAAACGATTACCCACTGACTTTTGAAGCTTCAAAAGTCATTAAACCTTGACGTTTCCACAGCTAATGTAAATTATGCCTAATTATAAATGAATAAGGCCAACATAGCATCTCATGTCATTTAGGACATGAGAGAATATGTGGCACTACAATCACCTTTTTTTTTCCCCCTTGATGAAATTGTTTATGTGATTGTTGGAAGTAAAACTTGAAAATTTAAAAAATGATTAACTGCACAGCCCTGCTGTTCATTGTCTTACCTGAGGGAGACAAGGCCCCAGAACAGAGCGTGAAAGAGGAGGATTCGAGGTCGACAACAAGCGACTGGGATCCGGCAATCGCTCTCCATAAGTCTGCTTCTCCAGCTAGGGGAAACCACAGCCACCCTGGTACTCTGCTGCCAGTTACTGACCAGTTTCTGACTGGTTCTGCACCTGTGTGCAGTCTGACTGTTGGATAATTTCTTGTCCGTTTGCTTACATGGTGCCTGAACAAAGTTTATTTATCTTGTTTTAAGGCATCAGGCAGCTGAATCCTGAAAGATAACAACAAACCAATTAATCAGTAAGTCTTGTGTTTTTCCAAGCATCGTCATCATTCTCTGACTGGATAACAGCCTTTTCATGTTGAAAACAATTGTGCTGACTGTTACCACGATTGATTGAATATTAGATCAATAAAACACACACAAAACAATTAATAAAATGAAATCCAATCTAAAAGAAAAAACATTTTGTTGACAAAAGATTTGGAATTTTATAGTAGTTTAGACATATCAATTAAATTATAAACTTTTATTTATATGCTTGGATCTGAAACTCTTTCTGAAAGCAGAAACTGAAATAGAGATTAATAGATACAGTCGCACATCACCGGACCAATAAATGATGGACCTTATCATTACTTTCTAATCTGAAATATCAATCACCAACACCCTAAAGATAAACTGTGCACTTGCATTAATCGACTAACAACAAATAATTGACCAATAATGCCGAAGAGACCCAAAACAAGATATCAGACGTTAGCAGGGCGTTTATAAGGTTAAGGTGGAAAATTAAGTGACTGCAATTTGTTGAACACATTTAAAACTCATGTGTTATGGTTTGACACAAACGTTTCTAGTAAAGCTAACATCCAGACAAGGATTAACGGTCTGAAATCACAACCGTCTGAAGAGAAGCTAGCACTAGCTGAACTTAGCTCAACTCTGAACACTCACCGTAATCAGCTGAAGAGGCAGTCATCTTGAAAACAGCGAACGAATCCTGACGTAAAAGATACGTTTAACGATGACGGTGACACAAACTATTCGTTAAATTCACTGGCAACTGAGCAAAGTGTTGGTTAACTTCACAAACTGTTACCAGTCTCTTCCACGGCCTCAATCAAATGCAATGATGTGAGAGAAAAAAACGCTATGCAAATAACACTTCCCTTATGTCTTCAAAATAAAAGCATGCTACACCGATTTAATAAAACCCGATTTGAGTTAGCTAACAAAGCGGAATATTTTGAATATTTTTTTTTGTTCTCCTTTTTTCTTCCTACGTTATATATATATATATATATATATATATATATATATATATATATATATATATATATATATATATATATATATATATATATATATATACAAACACAGACTTGAGACAGACTACTCAAGAATTAAGTGACTTTAAAATGTAAAATCATTTGTAACTTGACTTGGACTTTCACACCAATCACTTTAAGCGTGTATTTGTTTAAAAAGTGTGTATGAATGACTTGTCAAACACAGACCATTGCTCTCTCTGTGTATTTTTTTTTTTTTTTTTTTTGGGGGGGGGGGGGGGGGGGGGGGGGGGGTGGGGGGGGGGGGGGGGTGTTCTAGTGGTCTTTTTATTTACAGAAGAGACAGGAAATCATGGCAGAGAAAGTCGGGACAACATGCAGCAAAGTGTTGCAGGGCGGGAGTTATACATGAACCACTGCAGCTCTGTGCAGCCTCTGTTCATAGGCCGTCTGCCCAAACCACTGAGATACTTGGGTATGTGTGCGTGAGCTGTCAGCTCCAATCAAAATGAGCCAAATTCCCTTCTTTTAAACAAAAACAGCACATGGTAAAAAGCTCCCGAGAATAATTTTGTTCGGGTACAAAAATTTAATAAGCAGTAAGTAGTTAATTAAAAGAAAATTGCAATATACAAAACATGCAGGTCAGGGATCACAGATAGAGATAGGACAATTTCCAACTTTGTAGACAGTACTCTTGCTATGCTAACATTTACATTCAACATATAGTTGCACCATTGTTGAATGGAGTATAAATTTAGTATAAATAAGTTTCTGGCTTGGGACTTGACCCGAAACTTACCTGCCTCAACCCAAGACTTGAGGACAAAGACTTGAAACTTACTTGAGACTTGCATAACAATAATTTGGTCCCACCTCTCCTCCACCCATCCTTCAATAAAAAGGATGAATAGAATTCCCCCCCTCCAAGATTTTATATACTTCTAATGTGACATTTATTTTGAAGGTGAATAACTGAGACTTCCTTTAGTCTCGTCAGTCTGTTGTAAACATATATGTTGGCGAAGAAAACGTCATCAATTGTTTTCTAACTTCCGCCACATGGCGGATACTGCTCATAGGCCTTGGATGTCAACCGTTATGATGTCATCTCATCATAACTGGTGAGGAAGACAGTGAGTCAAAAGCCACTAACCTCTGATGTTCCTGAAATATACATATCTGTTTCAGTCACAGTACACATGAAAGGTCAGAATACACAACAGTGTCACATATTAATACTCCAAAGTAGCATCAACAACTGCATTGTTTACACAAACCTGGAATTTATTGAAGCAGTCACTTTTCATTAACATAAGGAAAGACCAGTGGTCAATATCCAAAACATTCTCTCATTCATTCACTCCACAGGGTGAAATGGCTTGTCAATTCAGACTGTGAAGAAAGAAATGAGAACATCTGGAACCTCGGGGGCACCGACACACCTGCACAGGTGAAGTCTTCTGACTTCTCCACCAGCTCTGCCCCCAACAGAACTTCTCGAGGTTACACTGAAAGGAGAAGGGGAGGGGAGATTATTGATTCTCCCTCAGTTAACACCCTGGGAAATAGACTTTGAGAGACATATAATGATGTCCTCTCTTCAAATTTCCTGAGGTACTAGTAAATGTATGTGACATGCTTTGTTCAAACTACCACAGAGATACAGTACAAAAACTCAACTTTCAACCATGTCTTTACAACTCTGTCCTCATAACAATTTGTTTTAGAGGATGTAATAACCACTTGACACAGAGCTCCACTACCCTCTTCCATGTGGTGTGTGTATTTTAAAACCAGTGTTATATCCAACTGGATCCCCATAAGATGTGGTGACCCCTGCAGCTGGGGGAGTGCCTGGTGTGGCTCTGGGCCCCTCCCTGTGGGTTTGGTGCATCCTTTCCCCTTTGTGTCCTTTGGGGCTGCTGGAGGGCGCGTGCCTTGCCCTCTGTGGGGTGGAGATGCGGGTGTGGGGGTCCTCGTGCTGTACTCATGGCACCACTGGTGTGCTCCAGATGTGCTGGTTGGTGCTTTCCTGGATTCTGAGGCACTCTTTTTTTCTGTTGCCTCTAGGGTGAAGGGGACTCATCACCCTGACTGGACTTGTTGCTGGTGGACGGGCCGGATGGTTCCTGTTGGGCCTTGAGGGAAATCCAGAGCACTGGTTGAAGTCTACTACATGACAATGGACCAACACACCAGCTGTGATCCAGCCTGTGGTTGTGGTCACTGGTTGATGCTGAGGAAGGGTTAGAGGTCAACATCACTGCTCTATGTCTGGCTGCTGGAATGCTTTAGCTCTGTTGTGGATATGGGGTGACAAACACTATCACAGGCACAATTCTCCACAGATTCATCTATATGCAAGGACAGAATGGTGGTCAAAATTAATGTAGTTCATAGCTGGCAGCACAGGTAATCAAAAATCAAATAAATATTCATGGGTGTAAGGGTGAAAGATACTACACTCCAAATTGAAAAGATCCAGGACAAAGTAGTCCTCAGGAGCATTGTATGTAGCACGGAAAAACCATCGGTCTTTGCCTGAGGTTTTTGTGAGCCAGACAGCCTTAAACGATGTTTTTCCGCTTGAGAACACCGAAGCTTTACAAGATTCTCACCCCAATCATTGGAGGATAAGACTGCCACATCTTTCCCAGGGAGTTACCCTTCTTCTAGCTGAGCTCCAGTCTCGTAGTTGAACAAGTACCCCCAGCTACCACGCAATCCATAGGGCTCCAACAACCACTCCTCCCGCAGACAGCCCGGTGGTGGTGCCTGAATTCTCCAGCACAGTTTTCTCGGTAACATCCACATTAGAATCCAAGTCTTGTATAATTGTTACGGGTGTCTCGCTAATGACCCGCATTTGATAAGGCGTTGGAGCGGACATGGTAAGTGTGTATCGTAACACTCTTCTCCAAGTTATTTCAAATAAGATGTGAATGCTATACGTATCTGTTAAGGAGGGGAGGAGACAAAAGGGAGGGGATGTAGACATGGGACATTTTTGGCACAATGATTGATTAAAAACAGATGTGGTGTGAAAACAGATTTGGCGCAATTCTTAAAATACTGAACGGTACGTTCAACCCGCGGGGTCAGCCTGTCAAAAGTGACATAAAGTACTTTGTTAAATCTCTGGCATCTTCTTTGTGGTGATATTGCATAACGTCTGTGTGAAAATGGGCTTGTGTGAATATCTACCAGGATTGTGACTCTTCGTCTTTTCAAGCGTCGACAGATTCCGGAAAGTCGCCTGTAATTATTCTTCTTTAGAGGGGTGACGTTTGACACAGAGACCACAGGAACCTTTTTCTGAGGAAGAGCAAAGAAAATGATCGATTCAAGGTGATTCCACCTTTAAACTGTGTAAAAGAGTTGGTGATATCATTAACAGTGCTGATAAATTCAAAGGTTTTCTCTGTACATCCATCAGTTATACCCACTTCCTATTCAGGATCATCAGGAGACTATGGCAGCTGTCTTTGGATGAAAGGTGGGGTACAACCTGAATAGATCACCAGCCCCGTCACAGGGCTGCACATGCTCACACTCACTCCTGTGGTCATTTTAAAATGATGCATGTTTTTGGACTGGGGGAGGAAACCAAAGTATTGAGGAAAAAGCCTCACAAGCAAATTGAGAACAGGCAAAGTCAGTACAGAAATGTCCCAGGCAAGATTTTAACCAAGAACCTTCTAGTTGTGAAGTGACACTGCTAACCATCTAGCTGCCCGAACTACACAAGTAAGAAAGAGAGCGAGAGACAACAGCATAACAGAGAAAACCATTTCAGAAAACATATTTCATATTTCAACATTGCCTTCTTGATATTTTGTCATTTGAAAGCCACAAATAACAAGATGTTTCAGAAACATATTTAACATTTAGTGCATAGTGAGTAAAATGCTCCATTGTTTGTTGTCCACTCCACAAAATAAAACCATCATCTGACCTGCTCAAGTCCAGCAATAGAGCCAACATATTGAAGTCCTTCATGGGTGCATCTATGAAAAGTCACAGTTGCTGTATGCTGGAGGAATGTTTGTATTTAAGACTTAAATCATAGTTTTTTATAAATAGATGTGTTGAGGATTTTCAACAGGTGAGTGCTGATGTTTAACTGAAATAAATTCCACATCTTTGATTTAATGGTGATTTTATTGTTGAAACAAAATCACAATAAGGATGCGACCTCAATCCTAAGGAGTGGACCTTGGTGTTTTTTTGTTTTTTTTTTTTTACATCTTGTATTGGCTGAAGTGTAAATGTCAAATCTGCACAAAGCAAAAACACAGAGGTTACCAGTATTACGGTGTAGCTGGTATTTCTGATCAGCTCCCAATCATGTTTTTTTCCCCCTCAGTATGAACATGTCCTACCTGTACTGATGGTGTTGCAGGAGTGAAGTCTGGTAGGCTGCAGTCAACCCTTGGCGGAGAGCAGATAAGCAGCAGAATCATTGCACACACATTCAGCTTCATCTGTCAATCAGCTCCTTAACATCTGTCTGTCAATCAATCAATCAAATCAGTGGCCATCCACAGGTTTTCTGCTTCTTTATGGAAAACAAACAGCAGCTTAACATGGAAACGGACCATAAATATGACAGAAGGGAAAACAGAATAATCCTCTTAGTCTGATGTAGGAGTCACGTGACCATATGATGACATCAGACTGATCGCCTCTACTGAATAACTGATACATTATGGATAAAACATCATAACAAACATGTCAGCAACTCTCAGAGTCACTCTTGAGGTAATCACAGAGTACCTATTCACTGTGACGATATTCACATAAAGGAGCCTTTGAAATCAACTGAGTGCATCAAACGTTCACTTTGATTCATTCCACCATTCTGAACATGCGCAGGGAAGAAAAACTATTTTTTAAGAAGAAGTCGCCTGCAGCAGCTGCAAGCAGATAAAGGTATTGAAGTAGTCCAATCCTAAAATAACAAATGCATGAACTAGTTTTTCCGTGATCAAACTGAGACAGAATGTTCCTAAATTTAGCAACATTATGAAGGTGAAAGAAAAAAGTCTGAGAAGGCTGCTATGTGTGTGAATTAAAAGGACAAATCCCAGTCAAAAATAACTCCAAGATTTCTTACAATAGTACTTGATGCCAAAGTAATGCTATCCAAAGTAACTTTATGGCAAGCAATTCTATTCCTGAGGCACCTGGGTTCAAAGAAAGCAAACCCTGTCTTATCCAAGATTACTTGCTGGAAAATAACATTAATTCAGGCCTTTTTTTTCTTTATAGACTCAGTGAAACAGAAGTAGTGCTTTGGTTTCTAGCGTGTGATCTCAACTAGTTTATGTGAATATATTGTGGAGCTAAAATGAACAAGTGTGGCAAAAAGAAGCATCAGCATTCGGTTTTAGCAGTGGTCTGTGCAAAATATTAAGATTTCTGGAATTTAAAGATTTGTCCAAACAGTAAATGTTAAATTGGCTTCAAAAGATCAGCTTTTTGTTCATTCATTCATTTTCTGTTTTCACTGGAACCTACAACAGCTGGAATTGGGCAAAAGCATATATATATATAATATATATATATATATATATGTATATATGTATATACACACACACCCCTAACAGTCCATTATAAGATTAATGAAATTATATAAGATGAGATGATAAAAATACATGAGTGATCAAAATACATCTTAGTTAAAAATGAAGCTGAGTGTACTGTACTGGCCCAAATATAGGACGACTCTGATTATAAGACGCCCCCAATTTTTTAAATATAATTTTGGGAAAATAAAAGTATAATGAAGACAATAAGGTTATTCATAAATCAACCTTTTTATTGTACAATTACTATAGAAAAAAAAATCTTAGTGATAACATTCTGCTGTATTATTAAATATTTTAATGATTTAATCTTTTTTAGGAAGTATGTGAAAGTAATTCTCCGTGTTCTTTTATCCGGTGCTAATTAAAGAGTTCAATATACAATGATGAATACAAAGATTCAATATGCCATGCAGAATATTTTAATCGGCCGATGGTACATCTTCCTGACTCCACGAGAGATGCCAGGAAAATGCACCCAGAATGTCAGATTGTTTCAGTTCTTATAGCTCCAGAAAGGCGGGTCCTTGCGTTCTTCTGAGTTTTATTGCTCTTTGTCTTGGAATCCAGATGGCCAACAGCTCTGAATCACAGTTCCAATACATCTAGGAAATGAGATGTCCCTAAAATGTGTTTATCTATGCTGTCACAAACTTTTGGGGGTCGTGAAGCCAGGATGTTCCAGTCGTTTAGGTCATAAAACCTAAAGCAGCAAACTGAGTACTCACAGTCATAAAAAAACAGCCAGCCTCCCTACAGGCAATAAAGTTTAGCTTTAAACAGTTCTGAGTTCATCCAAAATCCTAACATATGTTACCATACTTTAAGTACAAGTATGTGTCAGGTTTCCATGTTATATAAGATCAAGGTATATACTATTTAATAAACTTTATTCTCTTAAAATCTGAGGCTATGACTCAGTGAATAAGCAACAACCATGTAGTTCAATAATTGCATTAATGATGTTAATAACTGCATAACCATCAAAGTCGAGTTACATTTGATTTCAAGAACATTAATAATTCAGTCTGTAAAAAACAAATTCTGGACTGCAACAAAACTTTCTAACCTCTCAGTCGGTCACGTGATCCTCCATTTATCATCAGATCCTGTTCCATGCATTCCCTGCGATGCTCCATTCTTATTGGTTACTTCGGTGTGGCTCCATCTAGTGGCACAGATGTGTAATTACAAAAGAAGTCTAGACCTCCAATATGAGATGACCCCCATTTTTGAGAATATGATTTCCAGAATAAAATATCGTCCTATATTCGGGCCAATATAGTATATTGAAAAGTGTTAAATCTAACTAGTTTAAAGACTAATTTAGAGCCATATTTTTTTTTATTTTTAGCCATGGTGTAAGCAGTGCGCCATCTTCTCTCTTTCAGCTAATACTGTTTTAAAAAGTATAAACTCGCTGTACATTTTTAGTAAGCAGACTAACAGAGCTGGTCTAGATGAAGTGAAACAACACATTTCAATCTTGGTCTGCTTATGGATTAAAATATTTCAATTCAATTCAATTTTATTTGTATAGCGTCTGTTAAAGGAGCCGTTTGTAAGATTATGGCCAAAACTGGTACTGCAGTCACTTTCAAATTACTGTTGAGCGGCGTGTACCCTCCCCCTCCTCCCCGACCAGAGGTTGCCAGGTCGGCTGCAGAATGCAGCAGGAACGTAGGCTGCCATGGCAAGCGACGAGTCCTACACAGTAAGTTTATTTTCTGTTAATTATATTTAATGCTTTATGAAAGATCTTTTCTTTCTTTGATCTTTCGTAACTAGAGGAAATATTTTCCCGTTGGGGCGTTTCGTAACCTGAAAGTTTCGTATGTAGAGGCGTTCGTAAGTAGAGGTACCACTGTTACCTTGTCCAAGTAAATTAGCGTTAGCCAAACATTTAGCTATGAATCTTACCTGTCCAGGAGAAAATCTGCAACGTTGGCGTCTGTCTTCAAATTCTTCTCCGCTTTCAGCCGTGTCCATCTATCAAAAGCATCTCCTATACAAATCCTTGTTTTATTTCGGACCTTGTCACGACGTAACTCGGATTCATAACGAGGTCTTTTAGGTTTTGGAAAGCTAGACATTTTTTCATCCAACACGTTCGTAGCGGCTGCTGCGATAATTAGAGCCGAGCTGGCAACCCGGATGTAGAAACACTACTGACTTCGTGATTGGGAGATAGGTGGAGGGTGGCGCTTCAGGCCAAAACAAAAAATGACAACATCAACATCAGTTGAGGGCTGCAACTCCTCTTTTTAAACGGGAATATCCTGGCTTGAGTGCTGTTGTCAGTGACATAAGTATTTGAAATGAACATGATTTTTAAATGTCTGTTGGCATATCGGGGTCATTTTATGATTTGTTTTATTAGATCTCTTACATACGGCTCCTTTAACAATGTCAATTGTCTCTAGGTACTTTACAGAGACCCAGAGCATGACCCCCGAGCAAATATCATTAACTAAAATTATAATATTAAATCCAAATCAAGGATAATGGCACGTAAAAAACTCCCACAGAGGGAGAAAAAAACATTTAAGCCAAACAGTGGCAAGGAATAACTCCAAGGACGAAACCTTGAGCAGGACCTGGCTTATATGGGGGGACCTTCCTGCCGAAGGCCAGCCGGGTAAAGAAAGAAAAGAGGGGAGACAGAGGAGAGCACACAAATGACCAAATATAATGACCATATAAACATAAACATAAACAGATGGAGGTAGCAGCACTGAGATGAGATGGCCAGAGGACCAGATCGCCGATCACCACACCAGTCTGCACCCCGAACACATCCACACACACACAAGTGGAGGCAAACCCCAGGATGGCCAAAGGATGGAACTGCAAGTCAGCATGAAATTTATCATAAACTATATAAATTAAAATTACTCTTTGCTTGTCAAGATACAGTGCCTTGGAAAAGTATTCGTCCCCCTTATACTTTTCAACCTTTTGTTACATTTCAGGCTTGTTGTGCAATAAGGCGTATAACTTGCTCATTTAGTCATAAAAGGGTTATTACCAACTGTCTTGAGGGACAGCTGCTAATAACCAAAAGGGTATTAACAAAGTTAATAAAATGAAACCGGGCACCACCTGATAAATTTAGAAAAAAGGACTAAACGGCACAATCAGTCGCAAAATGGCTGTTGTTCTATGTGTGCCAGCCTGTGACCAGGTGTGGCGCTATAGAGCAACAGAGAAGATGCGAGTCCGAGCACAGACCTCTTCAACCAGCAAATGTTACAAAACTGTGCAAAATAACCACAAACAACTTCTCTCATTAGAATATATCAGAATTTATTAACACAAGTATCAGAATGAACAAACACTTGAATCACAATCCTGATATCTACTAACTAAAAGATGACTAAACTAAAATAAGCAAAGGAAACATTCAATGGAAACCAGTGTAAACTTATATACATGTGTGCTGGAAACTAGAGGTGTGTGTGTGTGCGTGTGTGTGGTAATATGAGGGGGATGTCCAAGATGGCCGCCGAGATCACGTGTTCTCGTCCCTCGCCAAAATGGCCACCGACTCGCGTGTGATAGGACGTCACAAGATGGCGGGCGAGATCACGTGGTGCTCTCGTCCCTCATCAAGATGGCTGCCGACTCACACGATAGGACGTCACAAAATGGCGGACGAGACCACGTGTAACTCGTCCGAAGATGGTTAGTAAGAGAAAGAAAGAAAAGAGGCAGAATGAAGTCCACAGCGAAAAGTGATTCCTAGTCACCACTGTGATCGCTCCGAGGATTTCCTCACAGGTTTGGGAGGCGCGGAGCAAACTCTGCACTCTCCTCCCTACTGTTGTCTGAAATCATGGCGCGATCAGGTGATGGCGAGGAAACACTGCGATCACATGGGTAAACACGGGCGAGCCTTTTGTGCTCGCGGTATTTAAACGGCTGGTCTGCGATCCGCCACCATTTGAGGAACCCTGCTGTGAGTAGGGGTCCGCGGCCAATGAAAGCAGAGAGAGGGGCTGACATCACGTTTCACGCCTAGGTGTGAAACTGAAACCGCCAGGCATGCTGGGTTTGAGTTTTATGGTTCCCCTTTTGTCCTTCTTTGTCTCAGGAAAACCATGCGGTCTTCTGTAACACATGGTGTGGCCCAACAGGCTTCAAACATAAAGATGTAAAGTTAAATTTTTTTGTCAAGAATCAACAACAACTGGTATACAATCATGAAGTGGAACGAAATTTATTGGATATTTTAAACTTTAACAAATAAAAAAACTGAAAAGTGGGCTGTGGAATAATATTCCGCCCCCTTGCGTTAATACTTTGTAGCGCCACCTTTTGCTGCAATTACAGCTGCAAGTCTCTTGGGGTTTGTCTCTTTCAGTTTTGCATATCCAGAGACTAAATTCTTGTCCATTCTTCTTGTAAAACAGCTGGAGCTCAGTGAGGTTGGATGGAGAGCGTTTGTGAACAGCAGTCTTCAGCTCTTTCCACAGATTCTTGATTGGATTCAGGTCTGGACTTTGACTTGGCCATTCTAACACCTGGATACGTTTATTTGTGAACCATTCAGTTGTAGATTTAGCTTTATGTTTTGGATCATTGTCCTGTTGGAAGATAAATCTCCGTCCCAGTCTCAGGTCTTTTGCAGACTCCAACAGGTTTTCTTCCAGAATGGTCCTGTATTTAGCTCCATCTATCTTCGCATCAATTTTAACCATCTTCCCTGTCCCTGCTGAAGAAAAGCAGGCCCAAACCATGATGCTGCCACCACCACGTTTGACAGTGGGGATGGTGTGTTCAGGGTGATGAGCTGTGTTGCTTTTACTTTTACGTCAAACATATGGTTTTGCATTGTGGCCAAGAAGTTCAGTTTTGGTTTCATCTGACCAGAGCACCTTCTTCCACATGTTTGGTGTGTCTCCCAGGTGGCTTGTGGCAAACTTTAAACAAGACCTTTTATGGATATCTTTGAGAAAAGGCTTTCTTCTTGCCACTCTTCCATAAAGGCCAGATTTGTGCAGTGTACCACTGATTGTTGTCCTATGGACAGACTCTCCCACCTCAGCTGTAGATCTCTGCAGTTCATCCAGAGTGATCATGGGCCTCTTGGCTGCATCTCTGATCAGTCTTCTCCTCGTTCCAGATGAAAGTTTAGAGGGATGGCTGGGTCTTGGTAGATCTGCAGTGGTCTGATACTCCTTCCATTTCAATATGATTGCTTGCACAGTGCTCCTTGAGATGTTTAAAGCTTGGGAAAACTTTTTGTATCCACATCCGGCTTTAAACTTCTCCACAACAGTATCTGGGACCTTCCTGGTGTGTTCCTTGGTCTTCATGATGCTCTCTGAGCTTTAAACAGAACCCTGAGACTATCACAGAGCAGGTGCATTTATACGGAGACTTGATTACACACAGGTGGATTCTATTGATCATCATCAGTCATTTAGGACAACATTGGATCATTCAGAGATCCTCACTGAACTTCTGGAGTCAGTTTGCTGCACTGAAAGTAAAGGGGCCGAATAATATTACACGCCCCACTTTTCAGTTTTTTTATTTGTTAAAAAAGTTTAACATATCCAATAAATTTTGTTCCACTTCACAATTGTGTCCCACTTGTTGCTGATTCTTGACAAAAAATTAAAATTTTATATCTTTATGTTTGAAGCCTGAAATGTGGCAAATGGTTGAAAAGTTCAAGGGGGCTGAATACTTTTGCAAGGCACATTTAGAAACAGTCCCAAGGGAATAAAAAAAACCCCAAACACACAGAGTCAAACAATATAACATTAAAACTCTGCAATGAAAGACTCGCTCAAGAAATACTTTTAAGAATTTATTATAAATTGCCAGCTTACTTGTAATGTAACCAAATACTAGAGTGGATGTTGGGTTTTCAGGATGAGTTCTTGTGTCCACACTAATGCGGAGACCAAACCTGCACCCTTTCACAACCACAACTAGTCCACCACAGCCAGATTGAGGCACCAGTACTCGGTTTCTGGCTGGTTCGGATCCGTACTGAGTGACCAACACGTTGATGATCTTGCATGTGATGTTTAGGGATGAATCTTTTGTGACAGAAACTGCAAATGAATCTTCTCTATCCACTGTGGATTCTCAAGTGAGTCTTAAGATCTGTTGGATGTCTTACTGCACTCAGACCAGCTGAGAGGCTTCTCTCCTTGTTGGATCCTCATGTAACCTAACGTGTAATGCGTAAAGAAGGGTTCCTACGATGGAGTGTTTTCTCATAGAACCTCTTTTAATCACATCGCGCTCAATCTTACACTGCGTCTCTCTCTTCAACTCATTCTCAGGTGGACAATACCAACAGGCTTGTAGGGGTGTCTGGATACCTATTACATACAACGTGTGTCTATGCATGGATCACACCACATCTCCCCTTTTGAGCAAAACAACAAATCTTTTGCCTTGTTTTACTACATGACCAAGAACGTGCGTCATGTCATCAACATTAAAGAATCCCCTGTTTTAGCACCGGTCACATAGTCCATTGAAAACAATACCTAACGAACAAAAATATAAACAATCAAACATTTGCACTGTATGCTTCCTTACGTAACACAATACACAAATAGCATCCACAGCTGCAACAAATCAGGTATTTTTGTTCTTCTTAACAATTACACATTCTTCCAACTTTTAACTTTTTTTTTCCATTTTTCTATCCATTTCTTTCTCTCTCTCTTTTTTTTTTTTTTTTTTTACATGTTATTCTCACAAGGGAATAACACTATAGGCCTCCTGGACCAAGTCCTTGGGATGCTGGATTGTGGGCTGGCCCTGGGTGTTGGGGCCTCTGGGGCTGATACAGGAGTGGGCACCGCGGTAAGGGCTGGAGCATTCTCTAGCGTGGTACTTTTGTTCTCCGAGCCATCCATTGGGATCAGGTGGTAGCGGTTTCTGCGAACAGTCCCCAGACCTGGTAGGCCCAAACGTGTACTGAGGGTTTGCTAGGAATGTCTGGCAGAGGAACCTGTCAGAAAGATCTTCAACTCACACCTCCAACAGAACTTCGATCACATCCTGGGGGAGGCGGGGGACATGGAGTCTGAATGGGCCATGTTCGGCGCCTCCATTGCTGAAGTGGCTGACCGGAGCTGTGGCCGTAAGGTCGTCGGTGCCTGCCGTGGCGGCAATCCTCAAACTTGGTGTTGGACACCTCGGGTAAGAGAGGCCATCAGACTGAAGAAGGAGTCCTACCGAGCTTGGTTAGCTTATGGGACTCAGGAATCAGCAGACAGGTATTAGTGAGCCAAGCGGGCGGCAGCTTTGGTGGTCTCTGAGGCGAAAACTTGGGTGTGTGAGGAGTTTGGTGGGGCCATGGAAAGAGACTTTTGATTGGCTCCACGGAGATTCTGGCAAACCGTCAGACAGCTCAGGCGGGGAAAGCAGTGCTTCACCAATACTGTGTATAGTGGGAGTGGGGTGCTGCTGACCTCGACTGGAGATGTTGTTCGGCGGTGGAATGAATACTTCGAGGACCTTCTCAATCCCACGAACATGTCTTCCGTGGAGGATGCTGAGCCTGTGGACTTAGAGGTGGATTCGTTCATTACCGGATCTAAGGTTGCTGAGGTAGTTAAGTAGCTGCACGGTGGCCGGGCTCCGGGGGGTGGATGAGATCCACCCTGGTTTCCTGAAGGCTCTGGATGTTGTAGGACTGTCTTGGTTGACATGTCTCTGCAACATCGCATGGAAATCGGGGGCAGTACCTCTGGATTGGCAGACCGGGGTGGTGGTTTTCCTTTTTAAGAAGGGGGACCGGAGGGTGTGCTCCAATTACAGGGGAATCACAATCCTTGGCCTCCCTGGTAAGGTCTATGCAGGGGTGCTGGAGAAGAGAGT
This sequence comes from Hirundichthys speculiger, assembly GCA_018398805.1. Lineage (NCBI taxonomy): Eukaryota > Metazoa > Chordata > Actinopteri > Beloniformes > Exocoetidae > Hirundichthys > Hirundichthys speculiger. Next base: position 1,407,555 of record JAGFBZ010000261.1, read on the forward strand.
TCGATCGATTGTCGAATCCCAGATCCAGGAGGAACAATGCGGGTTCCGTCATGGTCGTGAAACTCTGGACCAGCTCTATACCCTCACTAGGGTCCTGGAGGGAACATGGGAATTTGCCCAACCAGTCCACATGTGTTTTGTGGACTTGGAGAAGGCATTTGACCGTGTCCTTCGGGGGGGTCCTGTGGGGGGTACTCCAGGAGTATGGGGTTGCTGGGCCATTGTTACAAGCTGTCCAGTCCCTATACAAATGGAGTGGGAGCTTGGCCCACATTGTAAGTCTGATTTGTTTTCAGTGAGAGTTGGACTCCGCCAGGGCTGCCCTTTGTCACCAATTCGGTTCATAATGTTTATGGACAGAATTTGTGGGCGCAGCCAAGGAGCGGAAGGGTTCCAGTTCGGTGGTGCCGGGATTTCGTCTCTGCTGTTGACGTGGTCCTGTTCGCACCATTGAGTGGGGATCTTCAGCTCTCACTGGAGAGGTTCGCAGGCGAGTGTGAAGCAGCAGGGATGAAAATCAGCACCTCCAAATCTGAGAGGTGCTCTCAGTCGGAAAAGGGTAGAATGCCTCCTCCGGGTTGGGAGTGAGGTTCTGCCTCAAGTGGAGGAGTTTAAGTATCTCGGGGGCTTGTTCACGAGTGATGGGAAAAAGGAACAGGAGATTGACAGACGGATTGGTGTAGCATCTGCTGTGGTGTGGACTCTGTACCGGTCCATTGTGGTGAAGAGAGAGCTGAGCCAAAAGGCTCTCTGTTTACCGGTCGATCTTTGTTCCAGCACTCACCTATGGTCATGAACTGTGGGTTGTGACCGAAAGAATGAGATCGTGAATACAAGCGGCGGAAATGAGTTTTCTCCGCAGGGTGGCTGGACTCTCTCTTAGAGATAAGGTGAGAAGTTTCAGTCATTTGGGAGAGACTCAGAGTAGAGCCACTGCTCCTTCACATCGAGAGGAGCCAGTTGAGGTGGTTCAGGCATCTGGCTAGGATGCCTCCCGGATGCCTCCCTCGAGAGGTGTTTCAGTTATGTCCAACTGGGAGAAGACCACAGGGCAGGCTCAGGACCCGCTGGAGAGATTATATCTCTCGGCTGGCCTGGGAGCGCCTCGGGGTTCTCCCAGGGGAGCTGGTGGAAGCGGCTGAGGGAAGGGAGGTCTGGGCCTCTCTGCTTAAGCTGCGACCTGACTCCGGACCAAGCGGAAGTTAATGGATGGATGGACTGGATAACAGAGAAGATAGCAAAGCAAATGGTGAACTAAATTAAAAAATAATGGGTCAAACCTATCCATGGAGTCTTTGAAAGGTTCTGAGATGGACTGACACCATAAACCTCCAGATGTGAGTTTAAAAGACGATGGGAGATGAGGACGTCAAGTTAGTCATGTCTGCTCCTGGTGCTAAACTGACCTTTGCTGCTCTGCCCTTCACTGAGACCACTTCTCCAGATCTGGAAAAGCTCGCAAGTGATTCATGTGAACCTTGTTTTTAGTGTTGAGACTTTAAAGCAGGAACTAAAGAGTTTTTTTCACGTTAACATAGCAATTTCAATTTCATTTGAAGGAAAATTTGTTTACTTTTAAGAAGCATCATCCAGTTCTTCTTTCTTTATGAGCAAAAACCAGCGGTTTTAAGTAACTTTGGAAGTAATGAAAATGCTTATAGACCAAAAATAGAAGAGATAATATTTATGTTTACCAAGATTGAATCTTGAGTTAATCTAGAATGATAAATTGTCACTTTTTTTTATAAACTTGACATTTTATAGCATTGCTGTATTACACTGTTGCTATAGGGAGCAAATTCTGTTACCTCCAATGTGAAAAAAGGATAAACATGATGGATATTTAAGACTTGAGTTTGTCTCTACAGTCACATTTGTCTACTTGGAGAAAAAGAATGTGGATGATTGGGAGATGGCTGAGCCCTCAAAGGTTAATCAACAAAGCATCTGAGGCCACGGAGGATTATGAAGGACCAGGATCATGTTCAGTTCCACATTTACAACCTCATTTGGAAGACAGGATGGAAGAATTTTATGACTCTTAGACTGAACTCAAAGATGAGGACAGGAAAGACATCAGTTATCTGGTTTTAAGATTGTTAAAGTTGATTCCTGATGTCAGCTCTTCTGTATGTGGGATGGTAACTGGTCAAATGAAGCCTCTGCAGACTCACTTCAGCATTCATACAGGAGACAAAAAATAAATAAACTCCTTCAACTGCTTTGAATGCAGTAAAACATTTGGCTGCAAGCTTTCCCAACTTGGTCACATTACATAGTCACAAAGGAGAGAGACCCTTCAGCTACTTTCAGTGTAGTAAATGATTTGACCGCCAGGTCAACCTGTGAACACACCCAAGACGTCACACAAGAGATGAGCCATTTAGTCGCCCATTCTGTGGGAAAAGTTTCACATGGCAGTACATGGCAGTCCACACATGGAAGAAACTGTTCAGTTTCAACATCTGCGACGCATACCTGTCAAGTATCCCGTTTTGGCCGGGAAAGTCCCGTATTTTACTCTTCTCTCCCGCCGTCGTCCAGTATTAATATTTTTCCTGTATTTTAACCTGCATTATTAAAAAATAATACCACATCGGGAGTAAAAAAAAAAAAAAAAAAAGAAAGAAAAAAGAAAGAAAAAAAAAAAAAAAAAGAAAGAAAAAAAAAAAAACAAAAAAAAAAAAACCCCCCCCCCCCCCCCCCCCCCCCCCCCCCCCCCCCAAAAAAAAAAAAGATTCCTAATCTGAGATCTGTCACTTGCCTCGCGATAACTGCCACAGCAGTAGCCCTCTACAGGTACTGTAGGTGGAAGATGTCGCGAGGTTAGTGTGTGAAATCCGATAAGTGACAGCGCACGAAGAAAAAAAAGATTGTTACCGAGAATAGGATGACGTTAGACAACAAAACTGTTTGCGCTCTTCTCTCATGTAAAATAAACTACTCTGGACCAGTCCACAAATACACTCCTTCCAAAACAGTCATAAAGAATTCAAAGTCTGCAACAAATAAGTACAACAAGTCATTAAAAGAGTAAAGAAAAGTCACGTGAAGTGAGATGAAAAACTGTAAAATAAGAGCAATATGAAATGAAAACATGTGTGGAATGAAAATCAAATGTAAATGTAAATACAAGCAATGTTAAATGAACAAAAAATATGCAAATCCCTTCATATAAATACTCTTCATGTATACCCTTTTTGTGTTTTTATTTAGGGTATAATGAATGATCACATGCACAAATTAATGAACTTCAGCCAGCTGCTTTGTTTCCTGTGTGCCATTAATTGACAAACTGATTAATCCAGGTGTGTCTGACCTCACAGCAAAGGTCAGACACACCTGGATTTATCAGTTTGTCCAATGTAGCTGTGTTGCTGTGATTTTAGATTTTTTGTACCCCAAAAATGTAAGGGATACTTGGAGCTTGGTTGGGATGGTGGGACTGCTCGCGGCGGGTGCCAGAAATTTTCCCTTATTTTCAAAACCAAAACTTGACAGGTATGCTGTGACGGAAAGTACAAATGGCTCTTAATTAAAAGCACAATATGAGAGCTCACATGAGAATCCACACTGGAGAATAAATGTAAAGGTAAAGACACGTTTATTTATATACAGCACATACAGTTAATTCAATGCACTTTGGAAAACTGGTTAAAAAGATACGAAAGGAATCAAGAAACAATATAAATTAAAAAAAACACACTAAACATTGAATATTATTCCTAATAGCACAAAAAAGGCTCGCATATCACAAACTACAAGCCAAAACGCAAACCCACAAGTGCACACACAGACATTAAATATATAGGCTTGTGAAAATAAAAAATGGTTTAAGCTTGGTTTTACAAGAGGCTGCAGTTCTAATGGATTTCTTGTAGCTTGTTTCAGAGAATAGGACTACAGTAGCTGAAAACTCCCTCAGATGTCTTGGACCTAATTCAGGAAATAGCAAACAGTTTTGCACCTGCTGACCTGAGAGATGTGGTTGGGTTACACACAGTGACCAAGTGAGATAAGTGCTGCGATGATAAATCATTAGGGCTTCGTAGACAAATAGGGGAACTTTGAAGTTGACTCTATATTGAACCGGAGGCCAATGAAGTGATCTTAATATCAAGGTAAAGTGTTCATTTATGTGTTTGTCTTAGAACTCTGGTGGCTAACCCTAACCCAATGAGTTGCAGTTGCTTTGTTGGCTGTTTGGATAATCCTGAAAATAGAGCATTACAATAGTCTAATCTGCTTGATAAAAATCCATATGAATGTGATGTGACAAGTAAGAACACATTTTCCTGGACGTCATTATTTGGTCCAATAGTTACCATTTCTATCTTGTCTCTGTTTAGCTTTTAAAAGCTTGGAGACATCCAGTAATATCATCAATATAGACCACCAGTTTGTGAACAGAAGACAGATCAGCAAAGGAAAATGCAAATTATCATTAGCATTTAACATGACAGGAAATACTGTTTTGTTTAGTTTTTTTTTATTTTTTTATTTTTATTATAATACCAGCATGTAAAGATTAGAGAGCAGAGGGTGAAGAACTGAGCCTTGTGGAACACGCAGACTTGATTTAAAACTGCTTTTGAAAACACGAAAACCTCTGTCTTTCAAATATGATGAAAACTGGTTAAGAACCTGAACTGTTAAACCAACAGAATATTGAAGTCTTTGAATTAAGATATCATGATCAACAGTGTCAAAAGCAGCTTGAACAGGTATTACTTTAGGATAAAATACAATATTATAATGCTGTGATGTTTGATCATGGAAAAATAGCTTAAATGGAAATTTTATAGAAATACCAACTCTTATGGAATATTGCCAGGCCTTTTTGTTAAATGCATTAAATGGATTGCTTACTTTTAATAGTGAAGAAAATGCTCAGGCAGTCTACACCTTTTACAATGTATAAGTGGAAGCATCAGTAAAACATGCCTAATAGACTAACAGCTCTTATGTAAAAATGTCCTCTACTCAGAGCACTCAGCTTGGAGTTGAACCATCAAAACATCTATGAAATCTTTGAAGTTAGTTTGTAAAAACAAAATAAAGATATATCAGACATCAATCAATCTGTCTTGCTTGTATTTTTATCTGCATCTATCATACCAGTGAGAGCCTAGCTAAAAGGATATGAAAGATTTCACAGCTCATATTTTAACACCTGTCCTGATGCAACCAACTACAAACAAATTCAATGCAAAAAAAAAAAAAAGTGACTGATACACAGATCTTTGCAGAAAATTTCAGCTCTTAACCCTAGTAGGATGTTTTCAGTAAATTTTTTTTGGTCAGTGGCATTATTTTTTAAAATTATTTATAAGATACACTTTATAAGCTTCAGCCCAAACTACAATATAATTCTTAACAAAATGATCTCTTTATGTTTTTTATTGATGGTGTCTGGAAAGTCCTGCAAATCACTGACACTGAGTATTTATGTAAGTATAGTCAGGTCTTAGTTTACATTTTAGTTTAATGTCCAGCAGGGAACGCTGTTCTCCACAGGATGTCACATTTCTGTTGCAAAAATACGTTATGTATTGATACATATATGATTTTTATTTTTGAATGAAAATACATCTAATCTAATCTAATCTATTTTTTAGTATGTGTTTATACTTCTATTCCTTCCAGATGGCTTGTATTTTATGATATTTTTAAAAAGTATTTTAGTTCTTGCTTTTTTTAAGTTAATCTTTTATTTTTCCTGTCTTTTTTTTTTTTTATTTTTTTTAACGACATGCTTATGCTTACATGCTCTTAACATGGCTACTTTTAATTCAGGACATAGATAATTTCCATTGTGCTGTTTTCACAAAACATTCACGATGTGACCTAAAATCATAAGAATGTGACTGAGCCATTTATAGGTTGTCTGATTGGCTTATTGATTCATTGTCGAGCGTATTTGGTTGTATTTCTATCTTTGGCTCCAGGTCTATGTTTAGCCTCTCCAGCTCCATACACCTCCGCACCATCACCCCCGCCACCACCGCCCACCCACCGACGACCTGCTGATCTTTGTTATACGTAACGTCGTCACGCCGTGGCCCCGCCCCCTTTCTATGGAGGATTTATTTATTTTCTCCACTGTTTCTTCCGTTGCCCCTGCGTCCATTATCACCGAGACGAAAGGAAAACCTGCTGCGGGATAACGTAACAGCAGCACGACGAGCAGAAGGGCTGGGCCGCCTCTGAACCGAGCAAAGGATGAGAGCCGACGCCAGGACGGAGAGCCGCCCGGAGCCGCCGCCGCTGAGCACCGGAGGAGGCGACATGACTGCAGAATAAACAGGCAAGAAGACGCCGCCGCGCCGCCGCTGTCGGTGGAAGAGGGAGGGTGGGGATGGGTGGATGGATGGAGAGATGATGGATGGGTGAAGAGGTAAACAGGTAGATGATCTGATAGTGCAGGTGCAGAAAGCGCTTTCTGATCGCGGCTCGTTCTTCCAGGCGTCACCGCGGTCACGGAGCCGCACGCAGAGCTGCAAACGCACCTGGAGCTGGAGAAAATAAAATGAACACTGCTGCTCTGTGGCCTCCATCACCGTGATCATCATCACCATCATGATTTGTTATGGGTATTGACGGCTTTCTGCCGCGCTGAACCGGACTGACTGACCGCGTCCTTATCTTCCAGCGGCTCTCAGTCAGGATGTCTAGATCGGCCGGAACTGCACCGCCCACCGGGGCCGGACCAGAGCTGCCGGACCTGAGCCACCTGACCGAGGAGGAGCGGAGCATCATCCTCTCAGTGATGGAGCGACAGAAGAAGGAGGAGGAAAAGGAACAGAGCATGCTGAAAGTAAGTAGGGTGTCAATAACCAATAATCTTTAATACTGTTTATTAGCCTATTTGATGATCAGCTGCTGGTGTCAACTCAAACCTAGTAAATTCATTCACACTTTAAACATGTTCAAAAAGACACCTACCTCCACATCAGCTGCAGCAGGAGGAACTGTTTTAAAATTAAACCAAAATGTCATGTGACATGACAAGGATGGGGACCTCTGACCTCCAGTCACTTCGCAGACTTTTAATAAACCAAAGCTGAGATGACTGCAGGTAATTGTGAAGAAGCAGACATACATAACCTTATACTTAAAATTTGCTGGAGTAAAATTGTTCAAACGAGACTGCTAAGGATAAAAAAAGACATGAGAGGTGTCCTGACAGTTGGTGAAAATGTGCTGATGAGGCAAACAGCGGCGTGAATATCAAATCTTCTCAGAACAGTGGTTATTTTTATACTTGCAGTGCAGAAAGAATGGATCTGTGCCAAGGTCCACTTGAAGACAGGAGAAGAAAGCATCCCTCTGAGTCTTGGCTCTGAATGTAGAGGGATAATAAAAACTGCATCTGGCAGACTGAAGGAGAGACAGACAAATAGAATCAGAATATGCTTTGGGAAAAAAAAAAAAGTTCAGCTGCTGCTTTTCAATCACATCCTTTTTGAATCAGAAGAAACTTTAAAATCTAGACATTTAAAATCCTGGTTGTTGGAAGAAAAGAGTTTGATGGTCTTATTCCAAGTGGTCCTTCTGTTTCTGTTGGTTTTAATAGGACTATAGACTAAATCCAGTTATCCCATTAGTGGGAGTGTTGATGGAACAGGAGTTGTAGATCACAGTTTTTCAAAGTATTGGGAGTTTGAAGACTGCAACTAATTTGTTATAAATCTGTTAACTTTGATTTTTTTTTTTTTTTTTTGCAAAGTAATATCTTGAATTTATCACTTAATTGATACATAGACAGAATCAGAGTGAATTGATTGTGGTGGCAGTCAGAAATTGACAGAGATTAACAAAGAGTATCTGAGGCCATCATCAAATAATGAAAAGCAGGTGTCTGGGTATATCAACACTCTCTGACAGAAACACTTACACAGCTGAAATGTTCCCATTTAAAAATCAAAACCAATGAATTGTTTTCTCACCAGCGGCAACTGGAAGTGAATATCCAACAATATCATCAGTGTCTGTGAGAGAGGGGTTTTAAATGTGAGAGTACGTCCACATTACTCATTTGAGTGTGTTCAGTTGAGCTTGTGGGATTTTTGTTTTTTTTCCCTGAGCTGCCGTGGCCTCTTGTGGCCACCAGATGTCTCTGAAGAAACTGAAGAAACACAGCGTTAAAGTTAGAGTCTTTTCTTTGTCCTTGTGGACTTTGTGCTGCCGCTGCTGTCTGATTGTTTCAGCTGTTAAGGGAAGAATTTCAACTCTTACTAAGTTGTTTTGTAAATATAAGCAAAAGTTCTGTTCTTTTAGTTTCACTGAACTCTGAATGAATCTCAGTAGGTTTATGGATTCACAGTGAAATTCAGGAGACATAAATAAATAATATCTGTATATCCGTCTGTTCCCCGAGGGAATCAAATCAACAGCTCCAGTTTTTCGAAGACTCATTTCAAGAAAAAAACCCTTGCTGTGACTTCACTAGTTGGGGTGTATGGCCAGATGTGCGTGACTGATGCCTTGCTCAGAAGCAGTGGTGACCACATCATGTTTGTGTGTTCTTTTAATTTGATGCATTTCCTGTCTGATTATGTTTTTTTCTTTATTTTCTTTATGTTTCAGTCCTCTGTGAGAGCTGCTGTTGCAATACAGGAGATAGGGCACTAAAGAGTTTCAAAGAATGACTAATGGTATTTTATTTTAGATTGTGACTAATCTTTCAGTGCTCACATAACTCAAAGCGTGATTGCGTGTCCCAGCTGTTAGTTTGCTGTTTAGTTTTCTGGTTGCTTACAGGTTAAAGTTAGAGTAAGGCAAATTCAGACTCTAGCATGGAAACAAATTACAAGTGTTGGGCAATAGTTGCTAAAAGACAAGTTTGCTAAAAACTGAGAGCTGTGTTCTACGGAATTGTGGAGTTAGACCTTGAAACGGATTATTCATCATTTTTATGTTCAGGATTTGAAGAACAAGTTTAAAATCAGAACTCTGTGATGATCTGGGTAGATCTTTAATGCAAGCAAAACTGGCTACGCCTTGACACCTGCAAACTATGATGCTGTGCATCTGATAACTAGCTGGCTAGATGTTCTGCCTTCATGACAGAAATGCATCTTTCCTGGATGCCTGAATTTGCAGAACTCAGACTGCCCTCTTAAACTGAAGCGGAATTATAAGATGGAAAATGACTGCATTAATTTAACGAAGAGCAGGGTTGAAACGCTGCACAGCAGATATTGGATGAAGCTGCACGCCAGAGAATCAGATTTTTGATCAGTTGATTGAAGGGCCAAGGGAACAAGTCTCAAACCCTGGTTTTTACTGGACTCTATGTGCAAGTAGTCCCTGCAGCAACACACATCGTAGATTAATTCTGTCATGTGTCACCACTGCACTGCTGAGGCTAGACGGATATGCACCTACTCAGAGAGCTGACGTTAGAGGACTCACTGTGGTCATTGGATGGATTTGAGCAGTTCTATGAGTTTGAAACCTAATTTTATATATGAAAAATATAAAGAAAAATTGTGCCCAAACAAACTTACAGTGGATACTTGTGTCGGTTTTACTGACTTTAACCTGAGAATGAACATATTGAAAGACATGCAAAAAAAGCACACAGAAAAACATTTAACCATAATATTACAGCAGGATAAGAGGGTTTGTGGAAATGTGATGAGTAGGCCTCCTCACTAACTTATAGATCTTCTTCACTTACTGACAACGAATACATCTTACTTTATCATGTAGCGAGCTTCACCGAGCTTTAGAGCCTTTTCACTGATGTCAAGGAGCTCTTCAGTAGCTGCTAGTACCTCCTCACATCATCTACAACCTACTTATTGATTTCTAAGAGCTCCTGACTGACCTCCAGGAGCTTCCCACTAACCACTAGAGCCTCATCTCCTACCTCTGGGATCTCCCCTTAGTTGGGTGACCCTCTCTACTGATCTTAAGCAAATCCTCAGAGCCTCATGTTGACCTCTAGAACGTACTCACTGAAATGAAGGGGCCCCTGGCTGATCACCAGGAACTCCTCACTGACTTGTAGAAACTCCTCATAATCATTAGGAACATGCTCACTGATTGGTTGGAGCTCCTCACTGATCTTTAAGAGCTCTTTACTGACCTCAGAAACCTGTTTACAATAGCTAGAGCATACCCCGCATCTTGAACCTCTCCACTGACCACTAGAGCTTCTTTTCAGATGTCTTTAAAGCTTTGAGAAACATTTACAAACCTTTCTTGAATTTTGACCTATAGAACTCCCACACTAATCTGCAGAATCTATCTTCATTCAAATTCATTGACCAGTAGAGCCAATGATGTCAAGTAGGAAGCATGCACAGAGACCATTACAAGTTACTCTGACACCACTAGAACCCCCTTACTTCTCTGGACATCATTCCTCTGTGATCAGGTCTCTGCAAGGGTCAGTTCTGTCTGTCTTGTTTTGCCCGTAGAAAAAAAAATACACACAACCAGACGCCCCCTTGTGGTGATAACAAAATGTTGAGGCTTTACAGCAGTGTATGAGAACTTAATCAGGTGTAAGAAAGTAATGTAAGCAGCTCAGTCCTTGATTTTTTTTTCTCCATTTTTCTGATTATTTGATGCTTCAGTTTTTGTTTGTTTCTGTTCTGACATGTATTTTTGTTTATTTTATATCATCTTTATCATCATCATCGTCATCATCATGTTGTTTGTGTCTGCAGGGATCAGGAGGAAGTGAAAGCTCCCTCAGCTTCGTAAGTACCTCAGTCAGATCAAGATCTCTTGTCCTGGCCACGCCTCTTTTACTTATTTAACTAGTTCCTGTTACCCAAACCGCCCCCAACCCTCGGTGAATCCGTTCCGTGTCAGCTGACTGTCTGTGTTACCTGGACAGGTGGAATCCGCTCTCAGGGTTCAGTCAGTTGGTCAATAACGTTGCTGCCAATGTGTCCGAAGTTCTGCAGGTTAAAAGTCCGACTGACAACGAGTTGCAGACGTGAGTAAAAACAAGAAGTTGGGCTGATCAGAGGTCTCTTTCATGTGTGTACCTCGGCTAATATAGAAAACTGATCCAGTGTCGGCTTTTAGGTCTGCTTTGTTTTAAAAGCTGTGTTACGGGCTGTTGCACAGAACATCTCAAAAGGTCAAATTTTTGAAATGTATTGCTAACCAAAATGCAATGCAGAGAAGGTTCCTTTAACTAAGCACAAGTAATGGAGTTCATTTCTTACTTTTGCCATCTCTTCCTTATTTGGAGAAAAGGGACCGAGGCAAGAAAGTGTGGAATGGTCACCTACTTTTTTTTTTTCTCCCACTCACACTGCCTCCCACATCCATTCTGTCCTGATAAACCTCATTGAAATTCAGAGTCATTTAGTCGGGCATCTTCAAGCCTGATTCACTCTTTCATGAGTCTGATGTCTAAACTGACCAAAATTCCAAACTTGCTTGAAACTGTTCAGGTGTCCATAGAGCTGGATGGAATATTTGTAGTGTGAGCCTGACATCAACGCCTGACGCCCCCCCAACCCCCTTCTCCATAGGAAGTTACATCAGCAGTTTGAGATGTACAAAGACCAGGTGAAGAAGCTGGGGGAGGAGCCTCCAGCTGCTCAAACTGCGAGGGCAGAATCTCCCACCTGCGGCATCTGTCACAAAACCAAATTTGCCGATGGCTGCGGTCGAGCCTGCTGCTACTGTCAGAGCCGCTTCTGTGCCCGCTGTGGGGGACGCGTTTCTCTGAGAGCCAATAAGGTCGGTGTATGTGTATTTTCTTTTCATGAGGACAGTTTTTCAGATAAACTTTGAATTTCTCACAATAGATACAAGGATCAAAGCGCAGCATTAATGAGGCAGCATGTCACTTCTCCTGTCTTGGTTAGGTTAAAGTATGAGTAGAGGTTAGGTTAAGCTTAGAGTTGGCCGTGAACAGACCGTGGTTAAGGTTCTGGTCAAACAATCCTTGATAAATGAAAGTCAGTAAAGTACCAGTAATAATAACGCCCCAAGTTCCTGTGGTGATATGTGTAAAACTAGCTTTAAAAAAAAGAGCAACTCTTTTAAAAAAAAATTTCATTAAAATAAAAACAGTTCATGCTTACATGTATATATATATTTTATTTAGTTAAATATTGTGAGATTCCTGGTTTAATAGACGAATTTTCATTAATCAGTGAAAAACAACTTAGCTCAGAAGGTTTTTGAAAAAAATTGAGAATGCAAGAGCCTTTATTCTAAGGATTAAGTTACAATATTAGTGAATCACTGCAAAAATTGAGAAGAAGTCCAATAAATGTACCAAATTTACTACTGAATTAAGCCCCGTATTGCAATCCTACCACACACGTCGCATCATTAATGAGTCATTAACAAGTGTACATCATGAACCATAAGAATTCGGTCTAATGCATTGCTCTTTGCCTGTCGTTGCAATCTTTGTTGCGTTTGGACACCAGATGGAGCCATGTGTTTTGAAATAATATCTCAAAGCCTCATTGATCTCAGTAGGTGCATCTGAGCCCAGGTTTTAACCTAATCAGCATGCATTGCTTTGAGATCATCATGCGTAACTTCGAGTTAGCGTTATGCAGCAGTGTACTTACAGACGGTCATCTGAACCCACAGAAAAATCAACCAGCTAGACAACAGAACTCATCTTGTTGCAATCTTTCCAGGGATTTTCATTTCCCATTTCCCATCTCTTTAGGTGATGTGGGTGTGCAACGTGTGCAGGAAGCAGCAGGAGATCCTGACTCGGTCGGGAGAGTTTCATTCCAACACTTCACTGCTGTCCGTCGATCACAGCTCACATGGGGGTCCGCATCCACCATCACAGGGACAGCCAGGGGCTGTTGGGCCCTTGAGTAATGGAGCCACCGAGCAGTAAGTATTTATCTCTACTAGTCTAAATGAGTAAGTTGCAGATCACACAACATGTGGACATGTGTCGACATGAGAGAATCGGAAAGTGACATTAATGCTGTGACTTTTAGAAAAGCACAAATGAAACATCTGGGTTTGTCAAAAATATTGTTGTTCAAGATGAGGCTGTTAGCCATTTGGTCAATCAGTCATCATTATTTGTAAAGACTTAGTGTTTTTTTTTTTTCTATTACCTTTTTTATAATTAGGAGAGAGGAATGTTTTGTAAGTAAAAAGAATAGCTCGGGTTATTTAACCCTCTGTTATGTCTGCAGGTTGTTATTGGCGGATCAGTTTCAAGAAAAACCTCAGATTGGTCCTTTGAGCTCTGATGCAGCTTCAAATTGATCATCCACATATGTACACACACACACAGGCAGATTACCCACCCACCTCATACATATACATGCCACACACCTCCCATTACACACACATATCCCACCACAAACACATGCAGTGATCAGATTAACAGATTAATAATCCTACAGCTCACAGAGGATTATTGATGCTCCTAATACAACATACTAACATACACAGGCTAACAGAGGCTGGCAGCAGTGATGTAATTTCCTGTGGAGGTGGAGTCAAAGAAGTGGTGGATGATGGAGGGGGAGTGGTTTGACGCGGTGTGGGCAGGGCAGTCGTTGCGCTCCAGCTGTCAGTTATAAACTTGCTGAGTGTGTGTTAATGTGTGTCAATGTGCCGTGTGTTGAATCGCCATGAAGCTGCAATCCTGCGACAGCTGACAAAAAAACAGTAAGAGGCTCTTTAGTTTCATCTCTCAAAAAACTAAACCACAGTTATCTAATGTAAACATGCCATTCGGATCGTCACCATGTTTTATCTGTTATCTGAAGTGAGTGTGTTGTTCTTCATCTACATGACGTGTGTTAATACACACTGGCCATGTACATTAACTGCATGTAAGTATGCATCTCAAATATTCTCTCATCTCTTGTTGCTGTGTTAACTAAAGATGGGTTATTTTCAAGATTAGAATATGTAATTTTGTGTCGTAAACTTTTGTTGAGGTGCTCAGCAGTAAATTAAGTCAGTAAGTGAGCTCCACTTTCAGCATCTGCAACATTAAACTGAAGCATCAAAGAATAAAACTGACACCAGCAACAAAATAAAAAACTAAAGAGGAAGAGTTCTAAAAAATGTTTATTGGAGTATTTTTAAAATGCATGGAAGAAAAAGGGTTCTCATGTGCATATACAGTGTTGCCGGGCCAGCCATACTAACGTTTTTCCTCTTCGATACATATAGTTAGTCTGGTCTCGCTGGATTCGACTATTATTTCCAAGGGGTAATGACAACGGATGCAGAAATTATCCCTGGATGTCCTTACATAGACATACACCTGATCAGAGAAACAGAGCAACAGCCAGACTAGTATCAACAAAACACATTTTAAATGGTGTGCAGTGGTGTAGGAATGTTATTGAAAGACTTGTTGTTTTTTTTGCAAACAACTTGTTGAATCCAAGGTGTCATTAGCAGTCATCTTGGACGCTTTGAATTGCTGCTCTTGGATGCATCTGTATTAGTCGTTGCATAAAGTGATGGCCCGTTGCGATTGGTTTGGTACGTTCCGTATCGGAATTATATCATATCGACCAAAATTTAAAAAATATATTGTGATATAAATTTTGGCCATTACATCCAGCCCTAATAGGGACCACAAGATTACAAGTCTAATCCATCTTTCTCAAAATGTGCCAAATGGATAATACATAGCTTTGAACATTTTCTATACTTAAAACCAAAAGTAGACACACAACCATTTTTTTCATTGTCTGACATTGAATCAGACTAAACTTTCCCTGTTTTATGTCAGTTAGGATTACCAAAATTATTTCTATTTGCTAAAAGACAGAATAAAAAGAGAATTTTCTTGAGAGGATTTTTTGTTGCTTTCTTCAAAGTCAGATGTTTACATACCATAAGATTACTATGCATTTAAGCAGTTTGGGAAAGCCCAGATGATGATGCCATGGCTTGGAAGCTTCTGATTAATTGATAACATTTGAGTTAATTCGAGGCACATCTGTGAATGTATAATAAAGGAACACCTCAAACAGACTGCTTCCATGGGCCCATGGGAAAATCAAAAGAAATTGACCACAATGTCAGAAAGAGATTTGTGGACCTCTACAAGCCTGCTTCATACTTTGGTACAATTTCCAGATGCCTGAAGGCACCACATTCATCTCTTTAAACAGATATATATACAAGTATAGGCAATATCCCGTACTTCAACTGTGAAGTACGGGGGTGGTAGCATCATGTTGTGGGGATGTTTTGCTGCAGGAAGGATTGATGCACTTAACGAAATAGTTGGCATCAGGGAGAAAAAACAATATCTAGAAATATTGACATCTCAACACATCAGCCAGGAAGTTAAAGCTTTGGCACAAATGGGTCTTCCAAATGGACAATGACCCTAAACATGCTGCCAAGTTAGTTACATAGTGGCTTAAGGACAACAAAGTCAATGGAGTGGCCATCATAGGCAATTTGTGTGCAGAGCTGAAAAGGCATGTGCAAGCAAGGCAGGGTACAAAGCTGACTCAGATCCACCAGTTCTGTTGGAAGGGATTAGCCAAAATCCCAGTAAACTATTGTGAGAAGCTTGTGGAAGGAAATGCAAACCATCTGACTCAAGTCATACAGTTTAAAGGTAATGATACCAAATACTGAGGAAATATATGTAAACTTCTCTCCGTCTTCCAGCATTTAGCAAATAGAAATAATTTTGGTAATCCTAACTGACCTAAAACAGGAAAAGTTTAGTCTGATTTAATCTCAGACAGTGGGGGAAAAAAGGTGACGTGTCTTTTTGTGCTTTGTATGTAACTGTTTCAACTGTATATTCAACAAAGCACTTAATGGTGTGCTATTCACAGATTCACAAAAACTATTTTATATGTAATTTCACACCTAAATATACAGCACTTTTTTTTCTTCATGTTTGTTCACACATTCATGAATATATTGGCAGAATATATTGGATGCAGTGTGTGGATTTAGGGAATGGTTCAAAAGCATTTAAAAATGTGGAGGCGCCGTAAATCCATCTACAACTTAAGACATGACTGCCACGTAAAAGTGCTTATACAAGAATAGTAGCACACTGTTCATCCAGTTCATCATGAGACCCGTGAAGCCCGAGAAACCCCAAGTCACATGAGCTTCAAATGTCAGAAGCTTTAAAAATATTTAGCTAAAAAACTGAGTAAAAACTGCAAATCTTTAAAAAACATGGATCAATAGTAACTGTTGTGTATATTTTTATCTGACTGGCCCTTTCTCTGTTTGACAGAAGGCGGAGCCCCTCCGGGCCATACTACGATGGTGACGGGGTCCGGATGCCTCGCTCGCCTTCTGACCACGGTTTGGATCGCCACAGTCGCTCACCGCACAGCTACCATGGTAATGGTGAAGAGGAGCTGCGGGCGCGGAGGCGACCAATCAGGGATGGAAGAGGCCGTTGGCACTCACAGGTGGGCTGTTAGGAAGGGCGGAGTTATTATTTAGTTACCATTGCTTTAACATTTATTCTTTTTATGGTTTGTATATATTTTTGCTTAATAGTCTTTTTTTTTTTTTTATAATATTGAATACTGACAGCATGTAGTTAATGACCAAATTATTGTTCATGAATTTAATTTTACATGGTTTCTCTTCAGCTCTGTTTAGTTCACCTAAAATCAAAAATGATTATTTATAACTATTATTAACCATAGTCAAACGTTTCCAGACTGGCTTGGCAGATGAGGCTGACTTTCCTTTCCTTTATCCTCTTTAGGACCACCCCCTGGACCAGGTTCTGGTTGACCGTGAGCTGCGACGGCGGCGTGAGGAGGAGTTTCAGGCCCGTTACCGTAGCGATCCCAACCTTGCTCGTTACCCAGTAAAGCCGCAACCAAGTGAGGAGGCCATGAGGATGCTGGCTCAAGTTGGCAGAGTCCGCCACCAGCGCCGCCACAGTGACGTATCCTTGGCAACTGCTGAACCTGAACACCTAACCTTAAGACATACAGGTAGGAAAATCAACCGACAACCTGCTGGCTTCATTATGTGGGAACATCCTCTCTGACTGGGTCCTTCCCTTTCAGCTCTCCGTCAAAATCGGCCTCAGGGACTGGTTGGATCTGGAGGACAGAGGTCATTCTCTGTGGACAGGGCAGCCAATCACATCAGCCCAACATCTCCCCGTCGCAGCCCACTGCCACAGCAACATCTGGATCCAAGCTCTGCACTTAAAAGGAAACCTGCCAATGATGGCATGGGGCAGAGGGGCCGGATGATGGGAAAGATGCACGTGATTGGTAGCTTCAGCAGTTCGGAGGAGGAGCTAGTGACAACGCCTGAATACACCAGCTGTGATGAGCCTGACAGTGAGTGACTAAATAAATGCTGTTAATCAATAAATGGCTATTAAGACTTTTTTACCACAAGTTGAAAGTTGTCGGGAGCATTAGGAGTGTAGGTAAATTTCGGTTGGTCTTGTCTTTTCAGTACACAGTATAGTGCACCATTGAGCCCTGTTGAAACCAAAGTGTTAGGTTGGTCAGGGAGAGAAATCATTCTGATCGTCTGTTTATCACAGTTAATGAATTCATTAGAAAAGAATCAAAACAAAAAGCAAACGACTAACCTTCGCATGCCACACACAATCTCTTGTAATTGTTATGCTTCCTTTTTCCTAATCAAGTGATGCTTTTCTCAAGAGCGTTTTATGAGTGAAGAAAATAAAAGCTAACTGATAATGATGATTCAGTGGAGATCTGCTCTGTGATATTATCAGAAAGCATAAAGTTTATATATATATATATATATATATATATATATATATATATATATATATATATATATATATGTGTGTGTGTGTGTATATGTATATGTATATATGTATATATATAACATGGCTTTTTGCCCACAAAGACTGTTTCCAAACAAAACACTTGAATCCAACTTAACTTACCTGTGTGGAGAACCATCTAGCTGACTTAAGAAACAACCTTCAAGTCGCTGCAGAAGGTTGAACAAATTAAAAAAAAAGTCAGACAAAAAGGTTAGAGGATTTACCTGTAAATAACAGCAGGGGGTGAAATGTATCTAACCCGTGATCCGGGGTAGATGGTTTAAAAGAAATCATCTGAGAGAAGAATGATTAAACAGAAACACCTCTGAACTGAAGTCGGAGGACAGGGTCAGGGTTGGTTCAGAGGCAGTTCATTGTTGGTTCAGAGGGGGAAATGGATACAAACTGTAATTCATGGTGGACGGATAAACAGATTTACTCCAAGGGAACAGATTTGAAAGTCAGTGGTCACTTAGTTTAGTGTTTAGCTATTAGACATTTTTTTAATTTTCAGTCTATTTTAATTTTCTGCTTATTTCCTAGCTAACATAAATCACCTATACAAACATGTACCACATGTACCACAAACATGTAGGTGGACTGGTGAAAAGGGAGCAGAGACAGAGACCTAAACATTTTGGTGGGTAGATTGAACCCAGCTATCTTTTACAACATTCATTATTAAAAGAAAATGCTGTTACCTTATTTGACATTGATAATTAAGCTAGACATCAGATTCTTAATTGAAACTGAAACTGTAGGGGGTAAAGTAATTGAAAAGTTTGAGGAGGATCTTTTTTTTTTTTTTAACTGGCATATTATATACAAAAACACCTGGATAAAATTATTGAACAAAACTGAATTTGAAAAATGTTAAAGCACAGTGGCATATTTCATTCCAGATCAAGATTAATTAATAATTAATAAATAACTTCTGGAAATAAAAGTATATTTTAAGCAAACATTTGAGTTGATTGTAACGATTATTGGGGCGTTGTTATTTGACGAGTATCTGTTTGGATGTCCTTCTGCCCTCTAGTGGATAAACGAAGTGTCTCAGCTTGGTTGGACCTTGTTCCCTGGGACATTCAGATATCGTGAATTTTTGGGCCTTCAGCTGAGAGAAGAAACAGGTAGAAGAGTTGAATTAGAGATACTGAATGTGTCTCTGTCCTAAATTAGCTCAGTGTGATAATCTTCTTATGGCTGAATCTGGCTTCACCTCCAACCAGCCTCACCTGCACTTCTCTGCCTCCCACTAGAGGTCACACATGAGAGCAGGGCTCAATGCGGCTTATGACCTATGCTGGTGAAATTTAGTGTACAAGACTAACATACTGGGACAAACAGAACAAAACATGCAGTTCTGTAGGGATCTTTGTTCTATGTTGTGATTATAGGTTCCCTTTGATCTCTCCATAAGTGTTTTATGCTTCAGAGACAGTTCAATAGGACTCAAATGTGAAGGACTGGGTTCCACCGTTAATACATTTTCATATGTCCCAGTGATGTTGTCAGTGTGGACCAGTTCTATGTTTCCTCTGCACCACTGCACCAAATGATGTGCATAGTGATAGCTATGGTTCTGTAAGGTTCTCTTTAGAGTGTCTGAATTTAGGGTTACCTGTAATGTTCCTATTGGTGCTTTTTTGCTTCTCCACTCCCTGTTGTTCTTATAATTTCCAGCAGGATGCTGCTGCTTTTGAGTGAGGTTCTCTTTCTGTGTTGCAAGTTTTCTAGATGGTTCTGAAAGTGATATTTATTCCTTTGTTCCATTCTAAAGGTTCTGCTTGTTGCTGGTCCTGTTCTTTGCTCCGTATTCTTCTTTAGGCCATAAAGAGGAATGCCCTGTCTGTAATACAAGATTCTGTTGCTCCTGATAATAATTGCTCCTCCCTGGAGTCGTGAAGCCATTATGAGTCACTCAGCTTCTCTTCCTTGATGTTCTGCTTCAGTTTTATGAATTTCTCTTGAAGGTCCATCTATTTGAATTTGCATTTTGTCATTTATTTGAGACTTTTATACAAAGTGATAAGGGACAACAACATTCAAGGTGCAGCAGACGAAGAAACTCTGGCATAGGCATAAAGTGCTAAATCTATTTAACTCATTAAGACCATAAACCCATCAAGAAAGCAGAATACAGGTAATTCATTTCCCATGCTTAGAGCGTACTTCAAATCTGAATGGTTTGAAGTACCAGTAGAACAGGTAACCTCTCTGTGTTATGCATGTTATTTGTTAGAGGTGTTAGGAGAGGAGGGAGGAGGTGTTTCTGAAGGAGACAAGTCTTTAGAGGATTCATGAACACTCAACTCTCATTCCCTATGTCGTTCTCCAGTGTCAGGTTTATTGTGCACATCTTTTTTTTTCAAAAGAGCTTTTCTTAAGGGTTCCATTATTGCTCAATTTCTGCTCTGCTGTTTCTTTTTTGGTTTTTTTTTTTTTGGGGGGGGGGGGGCATTTTTGTGATGTTTCAGATGAAGACATATTTTTGTCTGCTACACTACTCCAGAGGGATCTGTCACAATTATGTAGGCTTTCAGTTTTGTGTGTTATGCTGACTGCTAGAAGTGTTGCAGTTGCTGCACGTTGTCTCTCAGGTAGTCGGGCTAATGAGCTAATCTGCTCCGTTTGTGTCATAGGACTCTAGAGTCACCTGGTCAGAGATTATGAGCTCTGATTGGCCTGGAGGGTTCTTGGTTACTCCCATCAGGTTCAGAGGTGACACACCAGCTCAGAATCTCTGATGCCACTGCTCTGAAGACACCTGGATGGATAGAAAATCACAGAAAGCTTCACCAAACCTGACTGGTCTGTGCCTGGAAAACCCCAGAGACCCTGGGACATTCTTGATATCCCGTCTCATACTCCAATCCTGATTAGGGCAGAACTCCTTGGGTTGGCTGTTCTGGTGCCGCTCGGCCACCAAGTCACTGTCTCTGCTCTTGTTCAATTGGATTAAAAGAAAGGAGTGTGGATTATCAGGAGTCATTGCAAAGACCCAAGGATAGAAACACACAGCGCTGGAGGCAACACAATTGTAACCTTCCAGGATATATGCTCATATGGAGTTTTTGGTGATTTCCTGTTAAACTGCTGGATTTCTGGGTGGACTTCTGAATTTTTTTTTTTTGTCTCTCATCTGTTGGAAAATTTACAGAAAACAACAGAGGACTGATGCTGCAATGTTGTCTCCAGCTTATTATCATCCACATTTACTATCTGAACAAGAAGATCACTGATAAAGTTCCAGACTGCAGCTAGAAAACAGCAGGTTGAAAACAGGCTAACTCTATTAATGCCATGATGCTAAGACGCTAACAGTGAAATCACTGGCAGAAACATGGACTCCTTGTTTGGACTCAATTAATCTTGTTACAGACAGGTATGAACTGCTCTGCAGCCTGCAGGAGGCATTTGGGGCAAACTGCAATCCTAGACCCAGTGAAGAGGAGGAAAGAGGAGTTGCAGGTTCACCTCCTCTTCTTCATCCCTTCTTCCTCTCTTGAAGCCTCCTCCTTTTTAATGGCGTCTGCACAGACCTGTGAGTACAGCAAGGTGTTCAAAGCAGCTTACTCAGCTTGGTAAGAGTGGTGATGGGTCTGAAAAAAAGGACCAGAGTTCAGGAACACGTTACACCAGTTTTAAAATTGCTGCATTGGCTCTCCGTGTTTCAGGATTGATTTTAAGTTATTTTAGTTGTTTATAAATGTCTTAATAGTCTTGGGCCTTCTTATTTATCTGACCTTCTTTTAAATTATGAACCCTCTGGTACCGGCCTTTTAGTTGTTCCGAAAGTAAGGACTAAAACTTAGGCTTCTTTCCATTACTGTGGCCCTCGTCTATGGAACAGCCGACCAGAGGACCTCAGGGCTGCAGAGACTGTTGTCGTTGGGGGCTCTGCCTGCTCTGTCTGAGGGGCTGTTTCCATGGTGATCACCCTGGTCTGGGTGGCTGGGGTCCTGCTCTGTGGTCCGACTGCGGTGTGGACCCTGTGGACATAAGCTAGCTCCTGGAGAGAATAGATCCCCAAAATATTGTTTCTTCACAGCAGTGCCAAGCCAGATATTTATATTAGATATTTATTTATTCATTTATTTATTTTAGTTAATTCGAAGTATTTTTTGTGCTTTTATGGGTGAGACAGAAATGAGGAAGCTGTGTTATGTTTGTGGTGAATGGGGGGGGGGTTGCTTTGGAGGACTATTTTGTTTGTCAGTGTGTTTTTTAATTGTATAGTATAACTTTGGTGTGACATGGCTTTTATCTCATTTCAATGTACATTGTTTTTATTATTATGTAAAGCACTTTGTGTTCCCTGAGGGCATGAAAAGCGCTTTATAATTAAAGTTTCATTGATTTGTGAGCACCCCTTCCACTTGTCGATTTAGACACTCTATGGTTATATTTTATTTTTTTTTATATCACTGATCTGGATTTAATGGAGTTGTGCCTCCTCTGACTGAGTTGGGCAGGTCACCTCAGGAGTAAATTTCAGACAAAGGTTCTTATCAGCCTGAAATGAAAGATGAACTTATTTATCTTAGTAGACCTAATCATAATTTATTTATAATAATTATTTATCTAGTTTTAAGTGTCAGAATGTTCGCTTAAGATGCTACAGACTGATTCATTGAAAGAAAGGGGTTCCTGGGGCTCATCTGGATTCATCCTGACTAATCACTGTGTTTCTTTTTAATCTCTGAACATCTGTGTGCAAACTTTCTGATCTGATCTGGTAAAAATGTATCAGGATTGTGGGCATTTTTTTTTTTTCTCAAATATAATATTTTTTCCTGGTTACTAGGAGACATGGACAGCCAATGGTGGGATCATGGTTCCTGGCATGGCGAGCCTCCACCCATGTCTATGGTAGGTCTCTGTCTTCACCTGTAATAAATATCATCTCCAAATGTTGACCAGCATTGCTGTTAAAGCTGTGTCACTCTTTAATAAAAAATAACAAAAAACAAAACACAACAATAAAACCCATGGTGATGTGTGTTTGCAACTGTAACTTATTAGCAGCCAGTCACATGGCAACCATCTAAGGATGGAGAGCGTCTCATTGGTCGAATTGTGCTGAACAAAAGGATGAAGGATGGGACGGTTCCCCCAGATACAGGAGCACTGCTCGGTCTCAAGGTAACCCCTTTTTTTTCTCCACCTTCTTCATTTTATTTTTCTTCCCGGTGCAGTGTAAGTGCTTGGCTCATGGGGAATGTGTTTCCAGGTTGTCGGTGGCAAGATGACGGAGTCGGGTCGTCTCTGTGCATTTATCACTAAGGTAAAGCGAGGAAGTCTGGCCGACACTGTAGGACACTTGAGACCAGGTAAATACATCAACTGACAGTGGCAAATGTCGTTTGTCGTTAATTAAGGCACATGGGGGATATTTTGTATTTATATATCTGTAATGATATAATTCACTAACTAAAGTTTTATTGAGTATGTGTTGACTATGTTCTCTCACATCTCAGAGATCATTTTTTCCTGGATGACTCAATCACAATGGCCTCTAAACGTCTATTATTAAGAAAATGATTGCCAAGAAAATCTCTCTTTATCATTCTGACACATGGAAAATATAAATAAGATATTAATAAAAAAAAAAAAAAACAACTTGGATCTGTGTGCTCTTAAGAGAGTTTTGTTTGCCGGAAGAGCCAAACCATACTTAAGAAAAAAAGCTCCAGTTCTTTCTGTTTTTGAGATAAACATTGTGATGTTACAAAAGATGCTGTGTGTAGTTTATTTTTGAAAGAAATTGATCATTCTAAAATTAATTAATGTGTTAGAAAAAAGAAAATGACAATTAGAGGCTACTAATGAAAATTTAGTGGGCAGTTATATGCCTTGTAAATAACTGTGATCCACATATATTCTACAGCACAATCCTGCTAACAATTATTACATTTATTTCCTAATAATATACATAACTCAGCTTTTAGGGTTTTTTATTTGCTCTCAAGAAATTCAGATGTGTTAAAACTTAAATTCATTCACATGCATTAATTGCATGTGAAACCTGCTGATATTAGTTTTAGCATCAAAAATTGAATATTAAAACAAGTTCTGGGATATTTTATACAGAGTTTGAATTTTCAGTGATTTAAGGGCACTGCAGTGGTGCGATGGTTGATTTCTGGATGTGGTGAAGGGGATAAGCAGTTGACTGGTGTGACAGAGGAAGAGGCAACATCAGTGGTAGATGCTTGAGTTTTCTTCTCTCTGCTTCGATGACAGTAGTGTGATGGTTATTATTGTCACCTCTTAGCAAAGACGCTTGCAGTTCAAGTTCCCAGTGAGATCTTTCTGTATGGAGTCTGCATCTTCTCTCTGTTCCTGTGTGGCTACTCCAGCAGTCCCAAAACATGCATGCAGGGTTAACTGGTGATTCTGTACTGTCCGTAGGAGTGATTGTGAGTGTGGGTGATTTTGTCATTTTTGTCTCTTTGTGGCCCTGTGGACAGATTGGTGATATGTCCAGGGTGTATCATGCCACTCTCCTGATGACAGATGGGATAGGATGCAATTAAAATGATAAATAGAAGAACTGTAAAATGCACCTGAAAATTATACTGTTTTTGCATTAATGCTTCTTTCTTAGTGGAGTAATGCTTCTAACATCAGCATACAATTTTAACTAAACAATGAAAGAAATATGGCCGTAGTTAAAATGTTTGGAAGCCTGCTAAAACAACGTTAAAAACACAAAGTAGAACTTCACATTTATGTGTTTAAAAAAATGAAAGTAAATCGGCTTAAGTAAGGTAACAGCCTATTTGAATGAATCTTTCTCAAAGGTTTGCAGAGATGTGCCGTCTCTGGTTGGCAGTCTCTCTGGTGACAGAGGGAACAGGGTCCAGACCACCCCACTCCTATTACCGTGATTTTAGAGGCACATGTGGGCAGAAGGGGTTGCTAGAACTCCACATGTCACTTATGGGCAGTAAACAATACTTTTTGGAAATTAAATCTGTTTAAAATCTCTGTTTAACCAAGAATCTTTAAGTTTGAGTAATTATGCAACAGAAATGGTAGATATTTATGGAAAATGAGAACTGCACATTTTTCTTTCTGTAACAATAATAAAATAGTGACAACAACATTTTTTTGACTTAATTTGCCTTCCGTGACATTGGACAGTTTGTGACATGATTGTTAATGTCTCGATGCTGAAACAACATATTTTGCCATCCAAATTGGTACAATGAAATAACTGTTTCTACCAAGTCCAAAATCTTTTTTATTTTATTTAATTTTTTTTTTAAAATCAACCTTCTTATCTTTGCTTCAGGTGATCAGGTTCTGGAGTGGAATGGTCGGGTTCTTCAGGGGGCGACTTTCAATGAGGTCTACAACATCATCATGGAATCTAAACCAGAACCGCAGGTGGAATTGGTGGTGTGTCGACCAACTGGGTGGGTTACAGCTGAAACTTTTTTTCCCCCTCAAATGATCTATTCGAGAAACAAAAAGCATGCATCGAGTATTTGTCTTTGAACCCAAAGCCCTGTTATGTTGAAACGTCATATAATAACTGAGCTTGTTTTCTGTTCTCCAGAGATGCTCCCAGAGCAGCAGAGAGCTCCCATGTTCACCTGGACTCCAGTGAGTGATTCATAGCAAACCGTGCTGTTATTAAACCAATTTTATCCATCTCCAGTCTTTATTAAAAATTCTTGAGGGCTGCTGATGACAAGAAGTATAACTATTTGAAAAAAATCTCTGAAACTAGTTGAAATTGTGATTAAAAAATATACAGCCAATCAAAGTATGCAAAAAAAAGAAAAAAAATATTATCCTTAAAACCTGGTGATTTACCCCAGATGCACCAGCAAATGGTTTTTGGTACAGATAGGCGTTCTGAAGTTTGTTCTTTACTGATGTCCTCTTTACTGATCACCTTATATCTTCAAGTTGACATTAACTCAGATTAAAATATTAATAACATTTACAAAAAAAAAAAGGTGAAAGCTCTAGTAAAGACTCGTGAATTGTCCCAATTCATCAAATATTTGTGAAATTTCATGAGCTTCTACACATCTGTCCCTCTTTTTCTTTCACTTACGAACGTATAGCTTCATGTTGCACAAACCTTATTTTGGAGCCTTGATACAGCAGAAGGGCGCTGGGCATGCTTTGCCTCACAGAAAACTGTTGCTCAGTAATGTGAATACTCACATGGTTAAAGCTGGCGTCATAGTTGTTGCGTTAAACAGCCCTTTAATGTCCTAAACACTTAACTGAATGTGAACTGGGTCCCTGCTGCCTCTGTAACTCTACGTTCTGTGTTCAGGCTCCAGCTCCTTCGACTCTCAGAAAGTTGGTCCATCTATCTCCGTCACCTCTCCTATGAGCCCCAGCGTTCTGTCCGGACAGGTCTCTGTAAGTGTACCCAGAGTCCATTGCACATGGCTCACAGTCAATTTGCTGTGAGCTAATGGTCATCTCCATGGTGGTGTGTGTGTTTTCAGACTGTGAACAAGCGTCCTCTGGTTCCCAGAATTCAGGTAAATGATAGTGCGGAGTAGAGAGAGACATCTGTGTTCCACCCGTCTTAGTTCAGTAGCTTTAGTTTTTAGTCTGTTAGGTTGCAGGTGATTGTAGGGCTGTAGTAGCACACATTCGCGTACCTGTTGGTTTTTCTTGTTTTGAAGAGGTTTTGACAGAATTTTTTTTAAATGCTATTTCCAAATCTGTTCTTGGCAGCTCTGATGTGTCCTGTAGAGTACCACATTGTGGTTAACCTGTTCTGTCAGCGTTTTGTGATGTAAGTGGGGTTTCGCGGTCCCCAATGCTGGTTTTGTTCTCAGTGCCCTTTGTGTGCAGGGTTTACTTTGCTTTTACTGTGAGATCTGCCTCAGTTTGAAATGTATTTTAATGAAATACGTCCCACTGGTTCCTAGAAAAGTTTCATCGGGATTTACTTTTGTTTCTAGAGCTCCGCTGCTCTAAAGGATTCCTCCTAGTTTCCTTGTACTTGTGTGTTTCAGTTCTGTTGTTTCTCTGGTCAGTTGGACTGCTTTTGTTCTGAAAGCTCTGGCCTCCGTTTAGGCTTCTATAATGTTTTTTTTTTGTTTTCGCTCCCTCTGTTTTGTAGCAGGTTTTGTTTTAACATTTATATTTTTTAGGTTCTGTTTCAGGTCCTAGGTGCTCCAAAATGTTCTGAATGATTGAGTTCATACTATGTACGGTTCTGCAGTAATTCTGTATGATTTCACATATGTTCTTCAGGGTTTCTCATCTGTTTGGATCCCTTACATTCTTCTATATTATCCATGCGCTTTGTTAAATAAATTGTTCTTTTTGGCCTAACTAATGTTATAAAGGTTTCAGCTACTGCTCTGTGGCTCTGCTCTGTTCTGTTCTGTTCTTGTTTAATGACATACACAGATGTGTTGATCAGATGCTGTTCTTTGGGCAACTCTGTGTTGAGTTGTAATGCTGCTGTTATGGGGTGTTTTTACATAGATTAAAGCTGTGGTACGATAAAGTCGGTCATCAGCTGATCGTCACTGTTCTTGGAGCCAAAGAACTTCCTGTTCGGGACGACGGCCGACCCCGAAACCCCTACGTTAAGATCTATTTCCTGCCAGATAGAAGGTAAATATGTGAATCATAACCCAGTCTTTTATGAACCAGTAATTCCTAATCTGTGATTTATTCTGGAGAACCAGTGTGTGTGTTTTTTTCTCATAACCAGCAGTGGGTTCCTGCTTTGTAATTGGCTGTGGCTTGTTCACTCCTGTCTATGCAGTGATAAGAGTAAACGTAGAACGAAGACGGTGAAGAAGTCGCTGGAACCTCGGTGGAACCAGACTTTCATGTATTCTCCGGTACACCGACGTGAGTTCAGAGAACGGATGTTGGAGCTAACGGTTTGGGATCAGGCCAGAGTCAGAGAAGAGGAGAGCCAGTTCCTGGGAGAAGTGAGAACATAGATAGCCTTATATGTTTTAGTCATTTTAATGGAACAGTCTCCTGAAAATCTTCAGTCTGCATATCTTTTGTGTCCCTTTTGTCTGTACTCTTTTGTCTGTTATATACATGCTTTATTTTTTTGCCTCCTGTCCATGTCAGGTCCTGATAGAGTTGGAGTCGGCGCTGCTGGATGATCAGCCTCATTGGTACAAGCTGCAGCTTCATGATGTTTCCTCTGTGCCGCTGCCCAATGCTTCACCATACCTGCAGAGGAGAGGGATGCAGGCCGAGCATGCACAAAGCAGGAGGCTTCAGAGTGAGTTACATACTGGACCAGTACGATAAAAAAAAAAAAAAAAACATGTTTATGTTTTATTGTTGCTCATGAATTTTTTTTAGTTTTTGAAGTTTGTCCTCAGTTAACCATGTTCACTTTGTTGTTGTTGCATTTTTCTTCTGTTCTTGTTTACTTTGTTTCACTCACTTGATGGTTTGCCAGACAAAGGTCCTTACTATAACTCAGGTAATAACGTGTGTCTGTGTGTGTCTGTGTGTGTGGGAGGGGTATGTCTCCTCTGACTGTTTATCAAATCATATGGCTGTTCCCCATTTGAAACTGAGCTAACAGCTTAATGGTCTGTTTAGAATTTACATCTTTAATCACTGTAAAAATGGCAGCATGAGGTTTTAAGTGATGTAAAATAATTGATCTTTTTGGTTTTAATCAGTCCAAAGTCCAAAATCAGCTCACCAAAACTCTGCGTTGATCTGTATAGATGAGCTTGACTTGAATGAAATGGAAATGCAATTCTAATATCATATTATTACTATTATTATTGTTATTGTTGTTAATATTGTTATTGTTATTACTATTATTATTATTATTAAGTGTGGTTGAAGTATTTATGATTATCTGGTGTTTTACTGCAATGAAATTTGAGCTGACAGGGTTGCACACATCCATACAAATATTTTAGCTGTGCAAACAGAGAATTTAGAGCTCTTTGAAAGATACTCCTGAGTCTTAGATCATTTCATAGCTTCATGAGGACAGTTTGGAAAAACCTTTGGGATGTTTGTTGGTCCTAAAGTGTGTAAAAGCTGCACTTAAATGCTTGGAGAAGTCCAAAGTAGTCTCTTGCCATAGTATTGTGTTGTCCTGCTCATTCCATCCTTAAATGTTTCTCACAAGCTTAAAAGGAGGTGCAGTGCTGTGAAAAAGTATTTGCCCCCTTCCTGATTTTTTTTTTTTTTTTTTTTTTTTTTGCACATTGGTCACACTTGAATGTTTCAGATCATCAAACAGTGAAACTGAAACACCTGTCATTTTAGTTTGGGAGGTTTAATGGCTAGACTGGACCAGCCTGGTGGCCAGTCTTCATTAATTGCACATACAGTAGCACCAGTAAGAGCACAGTGTGAAGGTTCAGTTATCAGGGTAAGAGCACAGTTTTGCTTAGAATATGGCAATCCGCGCAACATCATGGGTAACATATCAAAGTTCAAAAGAGGACAAATTGTTGGTGCACGTCTTGCTGGCGCTGTGACCAAGACAGCAAGTCTTTGTGATGTATGAAGAGCCACGGTATCCAGGTTAATGTCAGCATACCACCAAGAAGGACGGACCACATCCAACAGGATTAACTGTGGACCCAAGAGGAAGCTGTCTGAAATGGATGTTCAGGTGCTAACCTGGTTGTATCCAAAAAACATAAAACTACAGCTGCCCAAATCACGGCAGAATAAACGTGCACCTCAACTCTCCTGTTTCCACCAGAACTGTCCATCAGGAGCTACACAGGGTCAGTATACACAGCCGGGCTGCCAATACCAATGCCAAACATCGGTTTCAATGGTGCAAGGAGCGCAAATCTTGGGCTGTGGACAATGTGAAAAATGTATTGTTCTCTGATGAGTCCACCTTTACTGTTTTCCCCACATCCGGGAGACTTAGAAGCCCCAAAGAAGCGGACCACCCAGACTGATGCATGTCCAGAGTGCAGCATGGGGGTGGATCAGTGATGGTTTGGGCTGCCATATCATGGCATTCCCTTGGCCCCATGCTTGTACTAAATGGGCGCATCACTGTCAGAGACTACCGAACCATTCTGGAGGACCATTTGCATCAATGGTTCAAACATTGTATCCTGAAGGCGGTGCTGTGTATCAGGATGACAACGCACCAATACACACAGGAAGAATGGTGAAAGATTGGTTTGATGAACATGAAAGTGAAGTTGAACATCTCCCTTGGCCTGCAGTCACCAGATCTAAATATTATATATATATAATATTATCATTATATCATTATAATCATTATATATCATTATAAATATATGAGCCACTTTGGGGTGTTTTGGAGGAGCGAGTCAGGAAACGTTTTCCTCCACCAGCATCACGTAGTGACCTGGCCACTGTCCTGCAAGAGGAATGGCTTCAAATCCCACTGACCACTGTGCAGGACTTGTATATGTCATTCGCAAGACAAATTGACACTGTATTGGCTGCAAAAGGAGGCCCTACACCATACTAATATATGATTGTGCTCTAAAACCAGGTGTTTCAGTTTCATTGTCCAACCCCTGTATATATAGACACTGATATCACGCAACTGCTACTGTAAAACTTTTAAATCTTTTTTTTGGTACTTTTTGGGTACTGTGCATTTTTTAAAATGCACACCAGGTCTTTGAGAATTTGTTGCAATCTTAAATATCATTTATGGGGTCTCATTGGGTTTAATCATGGTTCTTTGTACATTTATAGGGGCTCTGAAAGTACCTGTTGTCTCTCAAATTCTCTAAACTGACATTCTTGAATAGTTTTAATTCTGTATGGGGTTTCAATGGTCTCTCTGGTGGATCCAGGCTCTCTGAAAAGTTTCAGGAAAAATTTTCAATGAAATCAAATGATATTGTTCTGAATTTATTGCATGTAAACAAGTTCCACATGCTCAGTCTAACAGTTTCAGGTTTGTTGACCTTCGTGTAGGATTATAGATGAGCAGCTTACAGGCTTAAACATCCTCCTTCTCTGTGTCTATACCCATCTCTCTCTGTAGGGTCTCAGAGGATCAGTGACAGTGAGTTTTCAGATTATGACTGTGAAGACGGCATCGGGGTGATATCAGGTAACTCCATGTCCCTTCTTGCACAGAAGCAGAAGCAGAATGATCATAAGTTGTTATGGTGAAATATGATTAAACACTTTTTTTTAAATAAGTGTAAAATATGAAATAGAAATGCAATGATTTGTAAATCATCCATATGTTTAATGAAGAATAGTGTAAAGAGAACATGTTATGTAATATTTGATGTAGGTTATGTTAAATGTTATTGTGAAATGTGTTAATTTTTTATTTAATCCCACCAAAACATTTTTAAGTAGTTACATCAAGGGCAACAAAAGAGGAAAATCTGTGTAAAGCTAAATAACATAACACCTCTTGAAACTAATGAAGCTAGTTGGTAACCAGTCAGTTACATTGATCTAAAAGTGAACATCAGAGTCTAAAAGAAAAAAAA
This sequence comes from Hirundichthys speculiger, assembly GCA_018398805.1. Classification (NCBI taxonomy): domain Eukaryota; kingdom Metazoa; phylum Chordata; class Actinopteri; order Beloniformes; family Exocoetidae; genus Hirundichthys; species Hirundichthys speculiger. The sequence continues at coordinate 1,438,761 of JAGFBZ010000261.1, forward strand.
ATCTAAAATTAAGGTGGGAAGAGTTTTATGACTCTGTGAAAGACTTTTTCGAAAGAATAAAAAATGTAGGCATCCTTTGCAACAGATGTTTTTTCATTCACCTTGGAACCCCTCCAAATATTAGAGTTAGTTATCTGTCTGGTAAGTCCTGGGTTTGCCTCAAACCCTCTTTCTGGTGACACATGTCAGACACCTCAACTTGGAAGGCATCCTCACCGCTTCATCTGGCTTCTTTTGATGTAGAGGAGGAGTGACTCCACTCTGAGCTCCTCCTGAATGACTAAGCTTCTTACCCTACCCTGAAGGCTGAGGCCAGCCCCCCTTTGGAGGAAGCTCTTTTCAATCTCTTGTATTAGCAGCCTCTTGTTTTTTTTTTTTGTCTTTCACCACAGGTCATGGTCATAGTTGAGGGTTGGAATGTGGATCAATAGCTATGCCTATTAGCTCAGCTTTCTCTTCACCATGACTGACCAGTACAGCCATCACAGTCTGCACATCAATCAACTTCCCAATCTGCATTAGGGACGGAACGGTTACCAGGTATCCGGTATTACGGTAAAGCGCGGTAAAATTTTACGTGATAACGATAACCGTTTATGTTTGACTTCATCTCATTATTGCGGTCGATTACCAGGGATATGAAATATCAGCCTCATTCAAGTCTGCGAGTGACTCATGACTGTGTCTCACGTGAATTTGTAGCTTGTAACATCGGCATCGTAACGTGAGCATGGCGGAAAGTGGTGATAGCACGCAGGACATTTACCAACCCACTAAAATGAAGAAGTCCAAGGTCCGAGATATATATATATATATATATATATATAGATATATATATATATATATATATATATATATATATATATATATATATATATATATATATATATATATATATATATATATATATATATATATATATATATATATATATATATATATATATATATATATATATATTTTTTTTTTATTTTAAGAATGCAGAGGGACAACTGGTGGAGGACAAATATCCTGTCTGCAGAGCACTTGTTTACACTTTATTGTAACTTGTAACATGCAGCTTTGCAACTTGAAGGAGCTAAGCCTAATGTTTCAGGCTACTGAGATGTTTGACCAAGAGTAACCTGGTCGACGCGCTTTGCTAACTCACATTTCGTAAACGTTACCATTGCGTGTTGATCTAAAAATGACCGGAGCGATGTTCTTCTGATGCAGTTAAAATATGAATTTATTCCATTAACTGATCCGACAACCATATCGTCAGCAGTTAGCGCAGCGGTCAAACACCTAACCAATAACAGGCAGCTACCTTTATACCTGACAGGTAACAACACAGCGACACCCACAGACACACAGAGTGAACTACAATTCAGAACAACATATTTGGCTCCTATACAACTGTTTCTTTATTTGCACATTTATACTTATTTAAAGTTCAGCTTAAAGTCAAAAGTTTATTTCATTTGAACTTGCTACCATAATTTTTGTTCCTGATAATTGTTGGCATATTTTCACCTACTATGGTTGTTAAAGTGTTTTATTTAAATTTGCACCAGACAAATAAGCTTTTTTCTTGTTATTTATTTTGTGCATTTTGGCAGTAGTGGCCTTTATTTGCAGTAGAGACAGACAGGAAAGGGGGCAGAGAGGGAGAATGGGGAAGACATGCAGCAAAGGGTCGATGAGCCGGGAGTCGAACTTGCAACCGCTGCGTCAAGGACTGTAGCCTCTGTATACGGGCTGCCTGCCCTAACTGTTGCATCACCGAGTGGCGCCATTTATTATGTTAATTTAAAATAAAACCTCTTTCTGTGCCAGTTGTTTGCCCTTTTAATGTAAAAGTTTCATTTTGATTAGATTTTGGCTTCTGATGTTTTAGTATGTCAAGAAAATCACAAGATTTTGTGAAATTATTTAAACGTATGTGTTTTTTAGACATTTGTACAGCAATTAAGAATACTGCGATAATATCGTAAACCGTGATAATTTGGTCACTATAATCGAGATATCAAGTTTTCCATATCAGACTTTTCCAACTGATTTTCCAACTGAGGACCATGGCCTCAGACTTGGAGGTCCTGATTCCCAGGACCTCCAGGATTCCTTCACACTTGATCACTTCAGTGCCTGATGGACATGACAGAGGAAGGAATTCTCTCAGGAGTGACCTAGTATTGTTAATCCAAGCAAGGCATCAATAAGGTGATGATTCATGGTGATTTAGTCTAAACCACTGAAATAAAATAAAATGTGGAACATTTTGGGGTCTATTGGCAGACATGCTGTTTATACCCAGAATGGACAAAAAATAAAAAAAAACGTTTGTTGTTAGCAAGTCCAGTGGAACGGCCTTCTCACATTTCACCATGTAACACTGCCATGTCAATACAGTAGCCCCCATTAGATAAGCCACTATGTTCAGACTCTGTTCTTCACTGAAATACTGGCCTGGATTATGCCGTTGCACTGCATCATTTCCACTGATTTCTAACTTCACTTTGAAATGTGACAGCAAGCAGTCTGTCACATTACCTTGATCAAAACACTCTGCTACAATTAACAATTAACCTCCAGTTCTGTTTTTCTCTGTGCAGATTACAGACAGAATGGGCGGGACTTTCACAGCTCCACCCTCTCAGTGCCAGAGCAGGTGATATCTTCCAATCACTGCTCCCGATCCGACATGGTCAGGATGAGGTCACGATCACCAAGCCAACCGCCTCCTCAAAGGTAAGCAGCAGTGGGTTTTTAGAGCCAGTTAGAGACCAGTCAGGAACATGCATTTGTGGGATGAGCAGTAGAAATGAGTATGTTGATTGTGCTCATAGAAGATTTGGTAAATCTTTTCTGCCAATGTCAAACAGCTTTTTTTTAACTGTTGACTCTTGTTTGGTGGATTGAATGATTGAAGTCTGAAGAAAGAAGACATATTGCCAATTTAACAGTTTAAATGTATTCATTTAATAACCAGGATCCTCAATGGCATGTGGAAGAACCATACACAGCCAAAAACAGTCTGCTGGTCATTAGTGTTGTCACACACTGCTGTGGGGTGGCACCCCACTTTTCAACCAGCATTTGTTGCAAGTTAGTCCATCGTGGTTTCGTTGGTCACCCTGGCATGAACAGCATGGCCAAGGAGATCCTGCAAATGTTCAGTGATGTTGAGGTCCGGACTGTTATTCCATCCTCTCCACTCCCAGATTCGTGAGGTAGTCTCTGATAAATCCAGCTATGCGAGGGTGACTGTCCCAAACTATTGAGATATGGGATTGCCACTGGTCGCAGAATTTCATCTCAATACCTCTCTGCACTGAGATTGCCTCCAATGATGACGAGCCTTGTTTTTCCACCAAACATCTTTTCCACCAAAAGATGTTTGTCTATCGGTGCAGCAATCACCAAGGGGTTCTCTGCGTCTTCTCCACATTTTAAGGCTATAATCAAGGTGCCATTGTCAGAATCTGGACTCATCACTGAACATAATGTTCATGACATCCATGCTTTATTTGCACCAGATTGTTAGCACCTGAGGGTACCAGAAGCTCATAACAACAGTCAATGAAAATCTTGAAAATGAAGTACCATCATACGATCTTGGTATTTTTAGCATCCTGCAGATAGTGCAGTCGTTTGTATACTGTTTACTGTGTTTTTTAAATTTTTTTTTTTTTTTTGGGGGGGATCAGTAGGAGCGATTATGCAGTTTATTAAATGGCCATTATGCCTTTCTGATCCTCTGCAATCCACAAATTCTTGTGACCTCTGGTTGCCAGTGTTAACCCTCTGTACCCGTTGTACCGGGAGGACGCCGTGCGGCTGCTGCGAGGCTCCAAACTGAGCCGAGCGTTCTCTGACGCCAGTCAGTACAGCAGCCTGGAGAGGTAACCATGGAAACACATGGCAATACACCTGACCTGGGTCCCCTGGACAGCAGCAAATCAGCATGAAGGATAGAGTCGCATCTCATTATCTAATTTGTATTTCCTTGTCTCCTCTGCTTCATCCTTCTGTCTGTAATGTGGAAATTGATTTCAGTAAAATATTTTATGAATTACACAAATGTCCCTAGAAAGGAGAGGAAGGAGGAGAGAGGAGGGTTATTGGAAGAGCTTTCAGTATGGTTATACTGATGTATCTTTTTGCAGAAGCCTTTTCAACATTCAGTGTCCAAAATTAGACATAACGTTAATCCCAATTGTATATTAAATTAGAAATAAATCTATAACTTTTCACAAGCACTTTAAATGCTCATCTGACAGAAATAAGATTAGCAAAGACTAAATGATGCAACTTTGCTCATGAGTCATACTTCCATTCAAAAGGAAAAACATGTGAATTTAATATGATTGCTGCCTCAATTCCTCCCTCCTCATGTCTGTCCTCGCCTCCTCTGCTCGTATCACTAGTAAGAGTGACTAGGATGCGAGGAGAGGGGTCAAGGAAATGAGCCAAGGATGTACAAATTGAGAAATGAGGTAAGGGTTAGATGTTGTTATTCAAAATACTCACAAGCAGAATCAGTAAGTCAGCATGTCCACTGTACAACATGTGAGTTTACACGCACACTTTTCGCTTACCATATTTCCTCACGTAGAGGTGTGTAACTAAGGGGAAGCTTCCCTTGTTAATTGGATGCAATGATGTTGGACAACAATGTCTTTGATTGGATAATACTCTCACATTGGATGCATTCATTCACATAAAAGATGGGCCAACTCAAATGTTTTGACATGCTTCACAGATGACCTGATGCTTCCTGAGAGGCTTTGTGCGGGCCTTGACCGTGCCTAATCATTTTACATAGAAAATGAATAAGATAGTTGCAATGCCTCTGATTCATATACACGATTAAGCATAACATTATGACTACCCACTTGATATTGAGGAAGTCATCCTTGTGTTCTCAAAACAACTCTGACCAGTCAGGGCCTGGGTGAAGAACACCTAAAGGGGGGCCCGGAGTGTCTTGTACTGGGATATTACCAATAGATCTTTTGGGTCCTGTTGGTTCTGTAATGAAGTTTTGATAGAAAGGGATTGCCTCCCACAGATGCCATCAGACCCCACCAGCGGTCTGTGGAGTTTGAGACCAAATGCCTCAGACTCTTTGCTATGTTCTTGCTGATCTGCTAGGGAAGGTAGCTCTTGTAGGGGAAAGATGTTGCTATGTTGGAGGTGTAATTGGCCTGCAAGATTTTTTGGTTGGTACCAAGTGATAAAATAGGATCAATGTGAATGCCAGGCTGCAGGTTTTCTCAGCCAAATATTGCACTGTAACAAGATGAGTACTGTTTACTCACATTACCTGTTAGGGGTCATAACGTTATGTTTGATCAGTGTATATTTGTATACTAACTCACTCAAGAAGTGACCTTGACTCATCTGCCTCTCACATCATGTCAAGTGAGCAACAGGGCAATCAGACACAAACAGACCTCTCCTTTCAGGTGAATGCTGCATAATAGAAAAACAAAACACAAGGCAATAACTACATTATCAGGTCTGAACCGGGACCTAGGTCTGGACTTTAGTAAAGCTGATGGGAATACAGGCATTTGTTGTAAATTACTCTGCACTACTGTTATTACCTTTGTTCTGTTACTATTGGATGTAGCACTAAACAGTCCCTCCTCTAGCAGTGACTTGATTACTGGAGGTAGTGCTGATTTTTATCCTGGTTGTGTTCCTGTTTGTATTACCAGACATACTGCTGGTTTGTGACTTAACAGTTTCTGGCTTTAGCACTGCTTGTATTACCACTGCAGCTTGGAGTTGTAGTTGTAGTACTGCTTTTACTTTTAGTTTAAGGTTTTCGCACTAAAGGTCCGCTGTGATAGTTTTTAGGGTTGCATTTGAATTCTTATTTATCATGTTGTGGTAGGGTTTTGTAGTCATGTTGTAGGAGAGTTTGCAGTACCATTTGTAGTCTGACTTCATATTTCATATTTCTATTCCAGGCGACCACTGAGGAGAATGTCTGTTGCCAACTCTCTTGATTCCTATGACAGGTATTACGACTGTAGCAGGAAAGGCCATGAAATTAGTAGTAGTTGTAGTACCAGCATAGACAATAATGGTATCCTTATGTAAAGAAGTACTTTCATTTTCATATGTTTTCCTGTGTGTAAGATGTTTTAACGGTCCACCACTTCCCACCTGGACAAACCATGTGATGAATGGGAATTGTGAGGACTACAGGTGAGACCTAAATGTTTTGGGTAATGTAGTGTAATAGTAAAAGGTTAAGATGTATAATGTTCTGGACTTCTGATGCCTTTCTGTTCTTCAGTCAGGACGTCATTCCAGACTTTCCCTACGAGCCTGACGCTTATGATGAGGAACTACTGAGGTAAACTGATAGATGGACAGTTTGACTTTTAGATAGGTGGACATTCAGACAGATCATTCTGTAGATGTGGAGAAGAGTTGTAGCAGCAGAAGACAGAAGTAGAATGCTTTACCGTTTCCTTGTTCTTAGCTTCTCCTTGATCCCTCTAGCCATATTTGAGGTCTCTGTAGAGTCTACTATGTTGATCCATATCTACAGTCCCGAGATTTTCCTTCTGTAAGACTTAATGTTTTTTTTTTGTTTGTTTTATTTGCTCTTTCATCGAGGCCTCTTGGAAAATACAGTGCCAAGTTCCAACAGGTTTTCCTCTTCTTTGGTGCTCAAACTCACCTATAGTGCCTTACACTTCTGCTTTACAGCACTTTGGGGATTGTGACCATCTGGCTGCAAAATCATATGACTGACTCGCCCGTCCCACAGGTGACATTTTTTCATGGTGATATACAGGTTCAGCCGGGGCATGGACCGGAGGGATTACTACAGTCGCTCTCGCTCAGCCGACCAACGAGCAATGGCTGACCGACCCATCTACACACGCTCACACTCAACTGACCGATCTGACTCCTCACACCTGAGGTCTGGTCGCTCAGCACCCCCCTCTCCTGCCCTTATCAGGTGACCCGCCGGCAGCGGATCACAATGCATCGTCTTCTCCGTTGTGTTTGCTGACTGTGGTTTTCAGTCCTTAATGAGAAGCATGAAGTCTGATTCACCACTGACCAAGGCCGTCTTCTATAGCCACTCCCCTTTGTTCCTGTCACAGTGACATCACTTTGTAACCATATTCGTCGCATGTGTTTCATATCTGATCATATTTTTCTTTCTTTTTTTCAGCATGTTGCTTGTTATTTGTTGGTTTGTTGTTTTATTTGCTAGTTTTTCTCACTGAGCTTGCATGTTTTCCTTTTCTCTCTAAAATGTAGTCTTGAATGTTCTTGTATACTGTAGATTCCTTGAATACTTAAGACATAAAAACTGCCATAGTGAAAGAGAAGACATAAAACTGTCATTGTGGTTTGAACTGAGCATATCTAATTAAAACAGAGAAATGTGGGTTAATATTGGTCAGCTGTGTATCTGAGAAATGGCTGTATTTTCAATTAACGCTTTGTTGTTAAAGACCTTGTACAGATATAGACCTATAGACTTTGATAAAAGAAAGCTGCCATAGCAAGAGTACATGTATCATGATTCATGCTCACGTGCATATATATATATATATATATATATATATATATACACATACATACATACATACATACGTAATCATGTAATATGATTCCCCCCCAGGGCAAATGCTCGAGGTGGATCCACCCTCACGAGTCCAACAGGGACACCAGTCTGTAGCCGCAGAGGACGCCAACTTCCTGTTGTCCCACCAAAGGGAGTTCCAGACCGCAGTATGTACTCATATAAACTTGTTTTTTGCATACACATGGTAAAGGAAGCATTTCAGAGTTTTCACTGTTTTTGCAAACCTTCCTTCTCTTCAGTGCACAATAATGCTGGACTCTGGGCGCCCTAGAGCAGGGGTCCCCAACTCTCGGCTTCTGGCCCGGCACCAGTCTGTGGGTCATTTGGTACCGGGCCGCAGAGAAAGTAGTTAATCACTCCCATACTGCATTTGATTTATTATCTAAACGATTATTGTCTAGTCTAAATTATATTTTATTTTGAAAAATGACCAGATTTGCTCCATTATGCCCAATCTATGACTTACTCTTTGACACGACAAGACTTCAAGACCCGCTTTCTCGGTCACCCTGGCAAAATGAGTAAAAAACAAACATCTTCGGAAAGTGTATTTCCGAAGAATGTTACTTATGTTCTGTTGTTGGTGCGATGATACGACGACACTTCTAATAAAGTTGCATGTGAATACGCAGCAGATTTACATTTATTATAATATATAGAAAATACCACAGTTTTTATGCTGGTCCTATCATTTTAATTTGATGTATTTATCTGTGACACATTTTACAGATCGGTCTGTGAAAATCTAGCTTGACATTAAACTGGTCCATGACGCAAAAAAAAAAGGTTGGGGACCACTTCCCTCGAGGTGGGGAAGCAGAACTCGAAGCCATGTCATTTTTAACTTCAAGGTTTAAATAAAACCTTTTTTTAATGTGTAAGCTATATGCTACTTTTTTTTTTTTTTTTTGAAAACCTTACGTGACTTGTCGACTAGGACATTTTTTTTCTTAGTAGATCAGTAGTTACAACTCATTTTCCATAGACTGGTGCATAACAAGGGTGGTGTGTGAGGGAATGAAAAGTAGAGTAGTCAAGAAACGTAGTATTAAATGAGAGATATAAACCCTCAAGTCACTTATTGTTTCACAACAATTATGTTATAAAACACCAACGCCTCCATAAATGGCTGTGATTGCAATTTTAAACAAATGGCTACATTTCTATAGAGAAATGTACCACCACACACTTCTACTGGTCAATAAGAGGCAAGTGTAACTCTTTCAGCTACATAGTATGCCTTCAAACTACATCTTTTACCCAACTAAATAAAGCTGTAAAAACAAAAATTTTAGGGGTGATCTTAGAAGATGAGTTAATTGTGCAGATTGCTTCAGATCCAAATGTGATCCAAAAGCCCAGAGTCTACCAGACATCAGTGTGCTGAAAACATGAACAAAAATTCAGTGATGCAGTTTTGGACCACAAAACTCTTGAAAGCTAATAATGGCAAATGGTAAATGGACTGCACTTATATAGCGCTTTCCAGACACCATCATGGTGCCCCCAAAGCGCTTTACAATAGCCTCTCATTCACCCATTCACACTCACATTCACACACCAGTGGGCGGCTGCTGCCATGCAAGGTGCTGCCAGGCCCACTGGAGGCAAGTTAGGGTTCAGTGTCTTGCCCAAGGACACTTTGACATGTGGACGGTTGGAGCCGGGATCGAACCGCCAACCTTCCAGTGACTGGATGACCCGCTCTATCAACTGAGCCACAGCCACCCAATTTAATGAAAAAATCTGAGTCATTACTTTGGAATTGTAGAGCTGTAATATAATATTTTTGCCCTGATATGTGTGTTGTGTGTCCTGTGCTCAGTATGTCACTTGGTGACTGAGTTCCATGATGATAAACAAAATGCTGGGAGGGACAGCATCTGTGGTGGATTTGGTGTTTCTGTGGATCAGACTTTGTTGATATTTCTTTGTGACTCAGGATTTGTTCCTAACTTTAAAAGCGTCCTCTAAATGACTAAATTTAATGCAAATATCAAAGACTGGATAATGATGAATTTTAATATTTGTCTTGCTTCAAAAATGAGAATTTTCACTTGTATGCACATCTGGATTTTAATGGTTGCTATGGTGGACTCTTCAGGTTTTACAGTATATCTGTGTATTGGCATCATAAAGGTAGACGTGCAGTGAATGCTTGTGAAAAATGTCAGGTGTTGGTGGTGGCCATAGCAGCCTAACACTGACTTGTGTTTTTCAGATGGAGAACCTCCTGATTCTGTTCAGAAAGGTATTGACTGTAGCACCTGAATGTTGTTTCCTGCTTAGAAGTAGAAAAGTTCTACTTTTTTTATTTAATTTTAAAGAGAGCCTTGTAGTGTTCGTAGCAATTGCTGTGCACTGAGTAAATACATTCTGACTAGAATGTGCAGAAGAAAAGAGTACTTATTTGTCATTTTGTGGGGGATCCCCCTTTTTTTTTAATTTGACTGTGGCTATCAGACAAGCTGATTTTAAGCTTTTTGGATATCCCAGAAATCTTAAAGCTTCAATCATCAGCTGTCTTCACCAAGAATCAAAATGTACTATTCTAGAAGACACAGGCATGTCTTAATTTTACCTGGAAGCTAACCTCCATATCTACAGCTGGCAGATCTTTGATTTGAAGCAGTTGTCAGTGGTTATTTTGTCTGTGTGGAAAATCAACTTTTTGGTAAATGTAGGTGGTTCTCCAACTTGTCTGAATCATGGCACAAGTAGGCAGTAGTAAAACAACTTATGTGAGAAGCTAGTCTCTTTAGCTGACTATGTAGCCCTTCAGTCCTTTCATTGTCTGTTTTCATTCATGTCTCTGATCATCTCTTCATTTCCCTTTTCTTTATTATATTCTGCTGTCCATCAGTTTTGGCTATGCCAACAACAGGACCAACAGCAACAACTGTAGTCCCTCCCATTCCACAAAATCAAGTCCCTTCCCTTATCCACAAACAGGCCCCACCTCCAGTCAGTCAGCAACCACCTCCTCTTATAAAAATCCAGGGACCAGGTCCTCCTCTATCTGCTGTAACTCACCCACCCCCTGCACCTGCACCTGCACCTCCACGTGCACCTGTGCCTCCACCTGCACCTGCTCCCATGCCGGCACCTGCTCCCATGCCGGCACCTGCACCTGCTCCCATACCAGCACCCGCACCTACTCCCATACCAACACCCACAGCTGTACCTGTGCCTGCACCTGTCCCTGTCCCTGCTCCTGCTAGTAGCCCAGCATCAGCACCTACCCAGGGACCACCTCCTGCTCAAGTCCAACCCCCAGCTCCGAGAGTTGAATCACAGCCATCCCCTGAACCATCTCTCGAACCCACCTTACCCCCTGTACCTGCTCCAACACCTGTCCCAATACCTACTCCTTCCCCTTCACAAGCCCCCTCTCCAGCCCCACCCCCACAGACTCCAGGTGTGTACTTCACAGGTGTGACATATCTGTTCAGTCTGTATAGAACCAGTAACTGGTCATTCTTTAGTTAGATGTCTGTCTGTGTGTGCCAATCAATACCATTCACCCATTCACTCATTTATTCATTTGCTCATGTTTGTTTTCACTATGTTGACAACATCACATCATACTAATATGTATCAGATCCAGAGAGACGCTCAGCAACACCTGGCGGGACCAGAAAAGGCAAGTCCAGTCTCAGGTTTAGTTGATGACGTGTTCAGGTGATCCTCTCAGCTTGTAAACTTGGGTGATGTTGTCTAGGTGTGCTGTTTGTTTAACTGGTTAGACATCAGAAGTATCACCTGAATAGAGTTACAGTATCACTGGAGTCTGACCAGTCACCTGTCCTTGTCTGCATGGTGCAGAAGTCAAATGGGAGGACCAACAGAAGAAAACGCCAAATGGTATAGTACCACCTGTTTGACAACGTCATTTGTAGACAGGTAGAGTCTTGATCGTGTCACCTGATCGTGTGATGTTAGTCACTTGAGTCTACAATGAGATGACATGAGATGATGGGATTACATGAGATGGATTTTGTTTCTTTGTCTTTTATTAGTTTAATTCAATTCACCAGCCTTCTCTTTGGAGACCCACCCTCTACTCCCCATCATTCAATGCATGTTGTCCTATAGTCCATCAGTAGTGTCTAAAAATAGTAATAAGAAATACATTTATTAGTTAGAACTTCTTTGTTGTCTCTTCACTGGTAGAAAGACTGGATAACCCTTTTACTTGTTTTTCAAATCTGAATATAATATCTAACATATAATATAATGAGAAAAACAATTATATCAATGTTGTATTCTTAAAGCATAAAAAATTAAAACGCATAAAAACTTTTTAAGAGAAAAGAAGGCAACTTGAATAGTAATGCATTTCTCTTTTTTTTAATAGGGCCATTTTAAACTTTTTGATTACAGTTTTTCTGTAATCAAAAAAATACATCATATAAATCATATAATATGACTATTAACGACAATATGCAATGATATGTGTGGCTCTAAAACAAAACGAGTATAACTTTTGCACATTTAAATTCAGTGGTCTTGATAGCACTACCTAGCCTCAAGTTATCCTTATATTCAGTTTTCCATCCATTGGTAATGGTTTTTGTGATGCTCTTTGTGATTAACTACTTTTTTTAAACATTTTTTTTCATCCATCATTGTCACTTGAAGGGGAGGTGTTACAAGCAAGCAGAGAAGGTAGTAACAGTTTCTTTCTCCCTTGGAATTTCCCTCTAAGCTGTTTTGAATCTCTAAGTTTAACGCTCAGGGTTGGTCTGTTCAGTTGTCACCACTGCAGATGGATTTCTTACATCAGCAGATGTTAGACTACAGTTTATTGTGCTCTTCTCCATTCAAAAAGAAATTCATGCATAGCTTCCGGCAATGATGTCACACGTTTCTCCCTCGTTCAAATGATCTGACCACTTGATTACACTTAGGATGTCAGAAACATTGACATCATGTGTGATATTACTTCAGTTTATGGGATCATTTTCTGTATCTAAATGGGTAATCGAACAGACAACACTCCAGATTTTTCCAAACTTTACGCTGACTGCGTACAGAAACTATGACATCACACAGCTAATCGCTACACTGCCAAATGTATAACATAGCTGAGTGTTGTAATGAACTGATGCTCTTTTTGTCTGTCCGCAGGTGTGATGAAGGATCCCACAAAGGTAAACGGACACGACAGCATTACCACATTCTACATACATTGTTTTTGATGTAAACAGACCTGCTGACTTGTTCACCTGTCCTCTGTCTCCAGCTGAGGGACAGCCTATCCTTTAAATCATCAGACAGTGATGTCAGCGATGTTTCAGCCATGTCCAACGCCTCTGACACCAGATCAGTCTGCAAGATCAGGTAAGGAAAGGAGCTAGTGACAGATCAGTAACAAGGATGCGGAAAACCATGTGTAGAGGGGAAGGACTCACATTCATCTGGGGCTTTGCAGACATGCGTCTCTGTCCTCTGTGGATTCCTCCAGTTATTCCAGTAGAAGTAGACAGGATCACCACTCATCTCGCAGTCAGTGTTGATCTATTCCTTGCTGAATTGATAGGAATTGTTGGGATTTCATAATTAGCTCAGAATATTTTTTAACTGTTTAAAACTAAACTTTATTGCCTGTAGGAATGCTGGCTGTTTTTTACAACTGTGAGTCTTCAGTTTTGTTACCTTTAATCTCCTGCTGCTTTAGGGTTTTTATAACTGGGACCTCCTGACCTCAAAAAAGTTTGTGGCTTCCACAGATAAACACAGCTGTTTTATTCCCTCTGGACTGTGACAATATAAACACATATCCTGTAAGACATGAAAGTACAATGCCATCTGGAAGAGAAATACCAACGGGGGCAATGCAAGACTCCTCCCTCCTTTCTGTGATTATAAGAGTTAGGACAATCCGACACTCTGCGTACATTCCTCCCAGCACCTACCTCTGTGGTGTTGAGAACCGTGTGACACTCGGCCGATTAAATATTCTGCATGGCATATTAAACCTTGTATTAATCTTTGTGTATTAAACTTTCTATTGGTTTGTGCTTTCAGTGTCTTCTTGACATCCAGATAAAAGAACATGTAAAACTTTTCAGAACATAGCCTGGAATTTCATGTGAGGTTCAGCACGTCGATATTCTTCCCCATTTCATCCTTACCCATGCGCAAAATAGGCATTTTTGAGTCAGTGGAAGTTTGCATAGTCGCTTCAAAACAGGAAGTTGACATGACACAGAAAAGCCTTAAATGCAGCGGTAGCGACCAGTCTCAACCAGTGCTGCCACCCAGTGGATACCATTTTCACAGTACTTGGGTTTCCCCATTACAGAGTGCACTGAAAGAAGAAGATAGACTTCTACTTTTAGATTTTACATCATGTGTACATGTATGTGTTATTTTTTCCACCTGTTTTATAATTTTGGATGGTCTTGTGTAGTTGCATTCATACCAAAACATGTATGCTCTTCATGTTTTATGATGCATTCATCTGCTGTCATTTTGAAAGCTGAATGTTTGTTTGCATGTTTTGTTATTTATTTTATTTTTTTTTTAGCATGTTATTTGTGTTAGCACTTTATGTAAGCATGGCTGTATTTTTTGTTATCTTTAATTATCATTCTGCATGTGTTTCTTTGCATGCTGCCTTTCTCCCCTCTGATTGGCTGAGACAGTAAAATGGAATCTGTGGAGGGCCAGTCAGTGGACTTGGGGGCGGGAACAGAGAGGACACAGCAAATAGTGGGGGCTGCGGAGGGCGAAGCCATGCTGCAGAAGAGTGAATCAGTGGATGAAGGCCAGGAGGAAGAGCCTTCAAAGTAAGACAAAGAGATGAGACTGGAGACAGGCCAGCCATTACTAACAGCGGCAGAGCCATTGTCTACATCCTTGGTGTGCTGTTGTAATGTGCTTATACCTGTCAGGTGATGGACAGGTATTGGTTCCCTTTTGACCCTCCACTTAAGAATTTTTTATTTTAGCCTCTCCAGCTGAGGTGATTTAACATAAAAATGGCCTCAGGTGTTTCTATGCACCACACCTGCAGCAGCATTTACTATGAAGGTGGATTAGATGCCTAGCAAGATAACTTCAGGCTCGCATCTGGGTTTTTAGTTATAAATATGATGCTTTTCTTACTACAGGTATCACCATGGGAACTTATTCTAGGAACTTAACCTGTAACCTAGACCTCTTTAAGTTTATGAGATAAACTATCAACAAATGTTAAATACCAAATCTGAGAAGCATCTTTATGAGAAGGAAGTGCTTTTGCAATCTAAAAGAGCACTAATTAATTTAAAATTAGTCTTGTTGACTTTTAAAGACACCAGAATTAATGTTTTTTACAGAAATATCGAATATTTCCTTATTTTCTCACACAGTATATGAGTATTTAGTGTATCATATTTGCCAAACTGCATCAAATTATATCTGTATGTTCACTTTCAATTCCACTTATATCTTTATAAACTGTTTTAAAATCATTGGATGATTAAAACCTACATAGCATTAAAAATGAAGCTTACAATAATTTGCTGATTAGTTTGTTAATTATTTAATACAAAGAGCAATTAACAGAAAACCCTAACATTTATTTCATTTCATGAGACATTAGTTGTAAAGCTTAACATATAGATACACTACCTATTACTGAGTTGAAACCACCCCATGTGATTTAGATCCCTCCCACATAGGTATTTTAGAGTTCACCCCTCCTCTTGCCCCTCTGGTGATTGACAGGTCAGGTCACACCCCTTAACCCCAAATGTGTATTTTCGGATCCCTTCTGGATCTGACAGGTGTGGCTGTTCTGTTCTCCTCATGCAGGCCAGCATCAACACCTGGAGGCCCTATCACAAAGTCCTCTAGTGTCGGTGGGGAGATTTGTTCGTTGGGGAGAAACGATGATGATGATGATGACAAGAAACGACGCTCAAGCTTTGGAGCAAGGATGATGGGAATGGTTGGACTGGGAAAAAAGAGTCAGAGTGCCTCTCAACTCAACCCAGAGGGTCAGTCTTGTTTTAGCCAATACATTTCACCAGCAGACAATCCACCAAGCATGTGACTCAACTGTATTGAATATAACTAGGTTATGAAACCATTTCAATCAGTAAATTGGGCCTCAGTTGTGATTACCTGAGGACGGTGCCTGTTTCACTCCTTTCACCTGGAAGTTTTCTGCCGCCCCCTGCAGGCAGTCTGAAATCACTGTGTACAGTAATTATAGATCAATTACAAGTACATTCTCACATATTCTTCTCTTTCTTTTGACCTGTACAGAAGAAGAGAAGAAAAAGAAGGCAATAAGACTGCCTGTCCAAAGGAGTGTAGAAACCGGTTTGGCCGTCGAGTTTAAGTCTCGTTTCACCCGACAACCAAGTCGTGATCCAGATGCGGAGGACCCAAAACCTGGAGCGTAGGCATCATTTGTTTATACTTGCACTCCTTTTCTCAACATGTGAATCATTTATTACTCCTCTTTCTATGACTATTATTTAATGTATCATTTCTCCTAAATCTCATTTTTTTTTTTTTTGGTTAACTTTTTTAAATTATTTTTCCTCTCATTTTTTCTGTGTTACTTTCTCTTTTACTGGGCCACCATTTTATTTTATATCAACTCATTATTATCAACATCCCCTCCCTTTCTTCTTTTATCACTCCTCTTTTACCTCCTTTCATTGTCATCTCTAATCTATTTTGTTGTATAATCTTTTCTGGTTTTCTTGAGCTTGCAAGCTACAGCTAATATTTCCTCTGTAATATTGTCTTATTTACTCTGTTTCTCGTTAGTCTCATATTTCCAGGTGTGAAGTTGGCTTCAGACAAACAATTCACTGGTTTCCTGGAGGGATTAGGCCCCGCCCAGCTGGCTGGACGGCAGACTCTGGCCACACCCCCCATGGGTAAGAATATACATTGTCACATTTATATTATTATTATTATTATCTACTTATTCATTTGTTAGACTATATATTTTTGCAATGCTTATAGAATGTTTATTTCTTGCTTTAATTTAAATTTTCATATTTGTAGATTAAAACCTCACCATTGTTTTTTTTTTTTTTTTCATTTTAACATTGCCCACTTTCAGTTTTTATATATTCATTTTAGTTTATTGAAGCATTTCAGTGATATACAATAATGACACATTTTTTTTTTTTTATCTTAAATGTATATACATGTATGGCTCATTCTACAGATGGTTTCATGTTATATTGGACGTTTGGCAGATTGCATAACTAACATTGGACCACACACAGGGAATCAGGACTTATCTTTTAATCCCACATGATATTCACGATATTGTCATTTGCATATACTATATACTTAATCAATAGAGTTAGTTAGTTAATAACACAATCAGACATCTGAGTGTTATGTTTGAGTTCACGTTGCATGAGCTGCTTGTATTGTCTCTCCATTGGTCAGGTGACATCCAGATTGGGATGGTCTACAGGAAGGAGCGCCTGGACGTTGAGGTGATTCGAGCCCGGGGACTTGTGGGTAAACAGGGCAACAAGAATACTCCAGGTGAAAAGTTTCAAGCAATTTTTAAACTTTGTATAAAACATAAATGCTCACTGTGAAAACAATTACTATACATATGTTATGAAGTGCTACTTACTGTG
The DNA here is from genome assembly GCA_018398805.1 of Hirundichthys speculiger. Classification (NCBI taxonomy): domain Eukaryota; kingdom Metazoa; phylum Chordata; class Actinopteri; order Beloniformes; family Exocoetidae; genus Hirundichthys; species Hirundichthys speculiger. The sequence continues at coordinate 1,455,978 of JAGFBZ010000261.1, forward strand.
CTGTGTACTGAGATGCTGTGCAACATACAAGTAAGAACACATGAAATGCTTTAGAAATCACTTGGACCTTCAGTTTAATTAAAAATAGATCAAATTAACCATGAATGTTGTAGATAACCAGCTAGAGTTGTGCTTCGTTAAAAAAAATCTGTCAAAAGAAATACAATTTCACCCTGATCAACTAAATGTGATCTGTTAACGGATGTGGAATGAAAAGAAAATTGCAAACGGCACCCTGAACAATAAAATGGTCAAATTTAGGACAGTCAGTGTTAAACTAATTAAATTGCAACGCCATTGCCACAGAATGGCAGCAGAACAACCATACACTGTGTTACACTGTAATAACTGTCTGACTGATGACACAGAGGTCTTATTTTGTTATTCTGAGGAAGCAAGGTAAAGATTGGCAGTTGTACTCACTGCATCTGAGCTGTGTGTGTATTTTGCAGCTGCTTATGTGAAAGTGTACCTGATGGATAATGGCAAGTGTGTCTTGAAGAGAAGAACCCGTCTGGCAAGAAAAACCCTCGATCCCCTTTATCAGCAGCAGTTACAGTTTGAAGAAAATCCAGAAGGAAAAGTGCTGCAGGTACATAAGAAACATTTATATGTCAGGCTTAATTTTGGTCTTGCAGGTGTGCCACACACACAGCTGTCAATCAGACATGGTCTGGACAAGCCTACACATACATGCCATTTTATATAAGAACAAACCAAAAGCCCAAACATATGAGAGAAGTCAACATGAAATCATTGAATTTATAAACATGCAAACTGGTGTTACACCAATGGTCAACCAATTTCTGATCAAGTATCTGCCAGTATCAGTACCCAAACTTGTCTGATGAATCCAGTAAATAATTATTTATTCCTACCAGTCAGTACGTGCATCATATGTCCTATATGTGTTTTGAAAAATCAAATTTTATGTCACTGGCAGTAAGGACATCATGATGATAAAGTAACTGGGAAGCATGATGTAGAAGCTTTTTGCTTTGAGTACAGAAAAGGTTATACAACCTTTAAGGTAAAAATAACTTTGGAACAACAAATGGACTAGTGTGGACATACTAGTCCATATAGATCATCTGACCTTGAAAGACATCACTGCAGGTCTGTGCATGAATCATTTCATTTACTTAACCTGCATATTGCATATTGCTTTTTTTTTCTTTCCCTGGTTGGAGATCATAACTCATACTGCCCAGCTGCCATTGAATCCAGCGTTAAACTCCAGTGTGTGTGATTGTGATGTCATTCTGGTCTGCCCTGTTTTATCTTTGCAGATCATCGTCTGGGGCGACTATGGGCGCATGGACCATAAATCCTTCATGGGCGCTGCTCAGATCCTATTGGATGATTTGGACCTGTCCAACATGGTGATTGGCTGGTTTAAACTGTTTCCTGCCACCTCACTGGTGGACCCTGCCTTGGCCCCACTGACCAATAAGGAGACAGAGGGCGGCAAATCGTAGCATCGGGACATGTGACTGACTATATTGTCTTGGTTACGGGCCAGGAGTGAGCAGGATGGGACATTATGTTGCTGGGTGGGTTTCAAAAAAAGTCCAGTGATCCTCCTGTGCTGCTGCATGCTGCATGATGATGTCATAATGATGACGTACCAGTGCCATGATGATGTCACCAGGAGGAAGGTGGCTCTAACCCTTGACCAGTGAGGGCAGGGCCATGCAGCAAAACATGCTTTGAAAAGAAGGAAGAGGCCAACTGACCTCAAGCTCTCACCCAATCACAGCAGCTCCGCAGGAGTTATGACTGTTAAAGGTATGTCCAGGACATAGAGACTGTGGGTCCGGTCGAATTGTCAAAAAAAAAAAAAAAAAGAACTACCTCCTATGGTCTCTTCCTAAGCACTTTTCTTTGACCCCAAGATTCGTTAGGTTAAGGAAAGAAGGTAGCAAAAATTCTTAAGGTCTTAGGAAAAGACATATAAGATGTAAAATATAAATATGACTTATCTTACTTACAAGGTTTGTAATTCAACAAAATGAAGAAAAAAGTGAAAGGTGTTGCCACAAGCTGCTCGCCTATGCTGCTCGTACTCACCCTCCTGTTCTCATATACATTTTCATGAATCACAGTTTTTGCAACTGTTAAAGTAATGTAATGTAGTAATGTTATGGTCTCAAGGAATTGTGGGAGAGAATGATCTCCTTTCCTTTCATAAAGGATGATCAAGTGTTTCTTGTGCTACATGAGATACTCAAGGAAGCCTCCAAGCTCCTTTGCTTGGCATTTAAAGAATTTATTTCACTCAAGTTTGGAACCTTTCTAAACAAAAACACTATTCGACCGAACCTTCAATCTGTCACTTGTTAGTTTCCAAGAAGACGCAGGAACATGGAAGTCTCTTTCTTTATGTTTTTGCATGGAACGATGAAAAGATTAGAATATTAAGATCTGAAACATAAACTGTAAAAAGAACATGAGGACATGAGAACACAAGAACATGAGAATGTCGCCTGAAAACTGGAAAATAAAAGATTCTCAAAGATCTCAAAGTTGTTCTGTTTTACCACCTATGGTTTTGAAGATATCACTGACGAGGTTTTGTTTCTGCCATTAACAGAACTAGACAGAACTAGAGGTATAAGGTTTTGGAGTTATTACTGAGGTGACTTTGTATCTATACATTTCAAGACTCTGCTGGTATATCTGACACAAACATATTAAAAAAAAAGATGGAAAGCTATATAAATGTATGAAACAGCTGGAGGCATCTTATCAGAATCGTTGGAGAACACAAACTCTGCCCTCAACATTGTCATTGGTTTTATAAGTCAGCAATTGAGAGGCCCTGGGAGACATAATGGTTATCGGTTAAAACGCCTTCAATTTTACCTTCTACGGGGGCACTTCTTTCAAGCCTTTGACCGAGTGGAAGTGTATGGAGCCCTGGAGGTGACATGGAAATTATTCCGTAGGAATTGCGCTCTTCTCTCATGTAAAATAAACTACTCTGGACCAGTTCACAAATACACTCCTTCCGAAACAGTCATTAAGGAATACAAAGTCTGCTACAAATGAGTAGAACAAGCCATTAAAAGAGTAAAGAAAAGTCACATGAAATGAGATGAAAAACTGTAAAAGAAGAGCAATATGAAATGAAAACAATGTGTGGAATGAAAATCAAATGTAAATGTAAATACAAGCAATGTTACATGAACAACAAAAATGCAAATCCCTTCAAATAATTACTCTTCACATATACCCCTTTTGTGTTTTCCATTTAGGCTATAATGAATGTTCACATTATGTCAATGTAGCTTTATGCACAACTGCACTACTTCCTGAAGTTCAGCCAGCTGCTTTGTTTCCTGTGTGCCATTATTGGACAAACTGATTAATCCAGGTGTGTCTGACCTCACAGCAATGATCAGACACACCTGGATTGATCAGTTTGTCCAATAATGGTACACTGGAGACAAAAGAGGTGGCTGAAGTTCAGGAAGTAGTGTAGCTGTGTTTTTAGCTTTTTTTGTACACCAAAAATGTGAGAGATACTGGAGCAGAAAATTTATTATTTTCAAATCCAAAACTTGACAGGTATGGATTAGAATTGTTGCTTCACAACAAGAAGGTTCCTGGTTTTATGTCTCTGCTGGGGCCTTTCTGTGTGGAAGTAGCATGATCTTGTTGGGCCTGTGTGGGTTTTCTCTGGATATTCCACTTCTATGGAGAGACAGAGTGTGGGCAGGTTAGCATTCATGCATTTTCATCTAAAGTTGTGCGGGACTTTGAAAAAAAAATCTCATGAGTAAAATCATATATAAAACATTTAATTTGTATGTTTTCTGTGAGAATACAATTCAAAAAGATTATGAATATGAAGTACAATTTCATGGTTGTGGTTTCTTTGTTGTGAATATGAAGATACAAGTGAGAAATCATTTCAGGACTCTTCCACTTGACACTGCACGTTGACCTGCGGTAAATCATCCTGGTAGTGGGATATCCAGTCTCTAATATGTTTCAGTGAGGTGTTAAGAAATGACAGCATGCCTAAGCTAAGATCCTTCCTTCCTACTCAGATCCTTTCAGATCAACCACAGTCAGTCATGGTGGTCTGTTAGTACAATCCACGCAAGCACAAGAAAACATATTCTCTTTATAATACGACCATGATCTGTTTGGGCCATATTTACAGCTCAGAAGCCAATATAATGTTTAGTGCTAATTTGATTAAATCATTTGATTAAATCAACAATGGCTAGCTATCGACCAAATAATGTCAAATAATGCACGAGCATTTGATTGGTCAGCTTTATTGATTAATATAAATTTATCTGGACCTGGTACACAAAGATTCACCCCTGTACTGCTGTCATGGAGGTAGAATCTAAGCTTTGATGGGGTAAAAAAAAAAAAAGATCTTTGTACCAGCCATTGGTTGCCGCTTCGTGGGTGAAACCAACTAATTTAGAATGCATGCAGTTTGAGGAATCGATGTACCCTCTGTTCTGTAGATCAGAGGTCCCCAACCCCCGGTCCCCGGCTCGATATCGGTCCGTGGGCCATTTGGTACGGGGCCGCAGAGAAAAAATAAATAACTTCCATTATTACCGTTTGATTTATTATCCGATGTTAAATTATTTTTTTATTTTGAAAAATGACCAGATGCTCTCCATTACATCCTTCTAACATTTACTCTTGATGCATGACTAGACTTCAAGACCTGTGTCTCAGTCACGAGATATGTTTAAACCCCCCCAAGCTGGAAAAAGGAGTTAAAAACAAACGTCCTGGATGAGAGGATGTTACCAATGTTCTATTGTTGCGAAGACACTTCTAATAAAGTTGCACATGAACAAAGAGCAGATTTATGTTTATTATAATATTTAGAAAATACCACAGTTTTTATGCCGGTTGTATAATTTTATTTTGTTGTATTTATCTGCGACACATTTTATAGACCGGTACCGTGAAAATATTGCTTCACATTAAACCACAAAAAAGGTTGGGAGCCACTGCAGTAGATGATGTCTGTGACCCCATGACGCATTTTTTATAGCGATTTCTCACTTGTATCTTCATATTCATAATGAAGAAATTGCAAGGATAAAATCGTATTCAGAATCTTTTAAGGTTGCAACTATTTGAATTTTATTCTCACAAAATACAAATTTAACATTTTATATTTGATTTTCTTCATGAAAATTAATATATTTTCTTAAATTACAATTTTTTTTAGTTAGACTATGCATAAAAAAGGAAACGTTATTTCCAGATGTCTTACTCCATACAGTTCCTCCTAAAGACCAATGATGCACCAATGATGTTGGGTTGATTTTTATTTCTCTGAATATTCTCAGCATATTACAAACTAAACTTTCATCATTCTTTTCTTGGCGTTAAGATTCTTACTTACTATATACGCCTGTAATAATAGTGGCCCACTAACAGCTGTGATAGCCTGACCAGGATGGAAGTGGATCGATTGTTGCACTGCTTGCATGCAGAGTCACTTCACAAGATGGTCCTCATCTACTTGTTCCCCATTTTTTTCCCCATTTGTCTATCATCCAGTCTTCTTTTCAAAATTCAAACTCTCAAATCAAATGTAGCTAATTGAACACATCAGACTTACTGATCATTTTATATTGATGATTTCTAAGTAATTAATCTGATTTCATGCTGATGTATTTGAGCCTAAATTTCAGATGCAGCGCATTCCATCCAAGGGCAGCAGAGGTTCAATACTTCATTTTTGAATATATATGGATTACAACATCAGGACAAAGAGAATACAGATTCTGGAGTCAAGTCAACTCACTTAATGTGAATCTTTAATCTTTAGTGCAGTTTATGAGGTTTTAACTTTACAGAGTCAAAGAAAAACACCAAACAAGTTGAATCATGCAGGTCAGAAAACAGCTACACAACATCAAATGAACACAATTATAACCATACTCAATAATAATATGAATAATAATAAATATGCACAGTCACACTCACACAGGGTCAGTTGAGTACCAAAAACAGTAAAGATAAGAAATAAAAACATCTGAATGGCTTCAGTCTGGGAAGGGAGAGGATGGGTCACAAAATGAGAACTGAAATGTGTATAAACCAGCTGTATCTGAAGCTGCCATCTTTCAATCATAAAAACTCTTTAAATGTTGTCCTACACATCTAGTCTTGATTCCCGTTTAACTTGACACCTCTGTCTCTCGATTTCCCTCAAACCTTAATCTTTTTTTTTTCCCTCTCTCTTAAGAACTTATCACAACTGAACAGGCAGAGACACTGAGCACCATCAGGCCACCAGACATGCAGCATGAAATACACTATCACAATGCCATGGTGAGGGTCATGCGACCTTGGGCGGTAGCCCAGCCTCAGTCCATATATTAAAATTCAAAGCATCAACTATTTGGAACTTAGAACAAATTTTATCATAATGGAAAATATATTTGTGGTATTGTGCTTCATATTTCATTGATGATATGCAATAAAAGGCGTGACTATGTGCTAACAAAAGATAACAGAAATGTAACTTTTTTTTCTCACTAATACATTGACCGTTTTCTCTGTTAACTGGACTCATTACAGAAATACAAATACAAATCCTCTGTTTGAGTCACGTTTCACTGGACATTATATATGATCTCAGGCAGTAAGGTGTAACAGGAAATTCTGTAGGTAGGTTTACCTAATGACAACAATCTTACAGCTGATGTCAGTGAAGAACCCTCAAGTACCCAAGTCTGAACCCGACAGATGTCAAGAGGCATCATTGGCCACCAAAATTCAGCCTACTAGCAGATATCTTTGGCTACCTCCACTGGTAACATGACCCTCATCACTCCCTTAAACTAGACTCAACCAGCAGCCTTGTAAATGGGGGTACCATTTAATAAACTGTTGCACCTGACCAGGAGTCCCCATGCATCACCTGATCAGAAAGGTTCCTAAAAAACTTAATGTTCTCATCTACAGGGATCCATCACTCTGTTCCACAGGGACTCGTCATACCAATGAGCAGGACATTTGCCTACAAGGGGGATGAGCACAGGGAGATTGAGGACAGGGAGTTCGCAGGTGATTGATGGACGGACCAAGGGAGCAACAAAAAGTTTTCATGGTCGTACCAATAAGAATCAAATCAGTGACATCACTCTCCCAAGTCTCTGATTGGTTAAATTTATCATGACATCATTGATAACTAACCTTTAATCCAGCTAGCATGCTAACAATTGCTAACAGATGTAAGACTGTAATGTGTTAACAATGTGTAATTGTAATGTGTTAAGTGACGATCTGAGATAAAGAGCCAGACTCTCACTGGTAGCATTAGTCTGTTACTAATGAAGCATGTATGAGAATTATTAGTATGTCAGTAAAAACGTTTTAACTGTCAGAATATCAGGCAAAGGTCTAACCAGTTGGTCAGATGTAGGTTGAGTGTGATAAATGCTATCCGGTAATTTAGTAGGTCAGCAAGGAAGATTGTTCTGTTGGCTCTTGGGTTAGCAAGTCAGTTAGCATGCTAGCTGGCTGGTGAGTCCTTTAGCACAATAGCAGCAACTCGTCATCGCTGCTCTCAGTCTTGCCTGTGGCTTCAAGACAGGCATCAGGGATCTCAGCTGTGTGGACCATCCCACAGTGTTCGCAGGTGCCATCCCGCCCTCCACGAGCACTGTGTGCACGATGATGATGGGGGGCATGGCCTGAGCTAGAGGAGGGGTGTGGCTCCAGCAGAGGCTGCCGCACATCACTAACTGATGAGGAAGATGAGTCAGAGTCAGAAACGGGGATTAGGAGCTCTACATCTTCCTCTTCCTCCCTGCTACCTCGTCGCTCCGGAGCCTCATCCCCACCTCTTCCTGTCTCCAGTTGGCGGAGTGGGCTGTGATTGGTCCAAATCTGATTCTGCTGGTTCTGGCTGGTTCTGGTCAGGTTCCTGGCAAGACGGTGCAGATTCTGGGCCAAGCGTTGCAGGGTGGATGTGGAAGGGGCCTGGAGCTCTGAAGAGTCTCTGTGACATTCAGGGTCTGGATTGGAAGTCACTACGGTGACGGGGCTAGAGGGGGGCAGAGCTTCTCTTGAATAGTCACGGCCTTGATCTCGATTCGGCGTGGAGGCAACTGTGGCTGCAGATGCTGCCAGCGATACTACGGCCTCTACAGCAGAGGGGGGTGGGGCTTTCTGGGGGAGGGGGGCAACAGATCCACCCACTGCCCCCACACCTCGTTCCCTCCCTCGCTCACTCTCCGTGTCTGTGTCATCAGAGTCTGGAGACATAAGGTCTGAGCCAGAACTCCCAGTGCTGCCAGTGCCCGCACTATCATCCAGATCAGCAGAGACCAAAGCCAAAGAACCTGACCGACGAGATCGAGAGAAAGTGAAAAGTCTGCGCCATAGGTTGCCATGACGACCAGAGGAAGGGAGTCTGAGCGAGGTGAAACCGAGCTGAGACCGCACAGCCAGTCGAAGGTTTTCTAGGACTGATGCCTGAGAAGAGATGGCAAAAAGATAAAACCATCAGAACCAGTTTAAGTCATTAAAATGTGTCCGTTTTTACTTTGTGCCACATCACTTTATTTTCACAAACTGGATTTAGTTAGTTGACTCAGTTCATTTTAAATTTCAATAATGCATTATTAACACTAGAAGGTATATTACATCTTGCAGTATCTGTCATTACCTAAGTTCTTCAAAGAGTCATTATAGATGGTTATAGCTGTTGTCAGAATGGATTTCTTGTAAAAGTCTCTTTTAGCAGATCTAAAGAAGCCTCTGACTGAAGACACTATTGTTGAATCTCTGTTGATAAATTGACTTTGAGTGATGCACTAATCCAGAAGTTCTATAGTTTTTAACATATTCAAAGATGCTTTTTCCTGTTCCTTCAATGGTTTTACGAGATTTTACATAGATTACAGAACTGCTTTGCACACTGAAGAGGAGAAGCAGCATACAAAGTAATCTATTACTTGCATTCTCAGTGAATGTGTTTAAACTAGGGCTGTCAATTTCTCAAAATAATTAATCAGATTAAACGCATGACTGTCAATAGTTAATCATGATTAATCTCAAATTAATCGCATATTTTTATGTGTTCTAAATCTACCTTATACAGATCTTTTTCAAGTTGTATTACTCTTATTAATACGAGTCCTGACTAGAACCAGGAAATACGACCATATTAGTCCAGTCCTGAGGTCTCTGGCTTCCTGTCACTCAGAGAATAGACTTTAAAACAGCTCTACTTGTGTTCAAGTCTCTTCATGGCCCCAAAGTCCATCTCTGACATGTTAGAACCATATGAACCAACCTGGACTCTGAGAACCTCAGGTAGTGGTCTCCTGCTGGTGTCCAGAGTCAGGACTAAACAAGGTGAAGCTGCATTTCAGTTTTATGCTCCTAAAATCTGGAACCAGTCTTCCAGAAGATGTGAGACAGACCTGAACTCTGACAATGTTCAGATCCAGACTGAAAACAGTTCTGTTTAGATGTGAAGATGATGACTGGAAGGATTTTATCTGCACTCTTCAATTTTTAATTTAATTAATTAATTTTTTATTAATTAATTTTATTTATTATTGATTATTTTTATGCTTGTATGGAATGATTCTCTTTGCCTTCTTGTGATTTTATGCATCTGTAAAGCACTTTGAATTGTCCTTGTGTACGAATTGTGCTCTACAAATAAAGTTGCCTTGCCTAATATGAGAGTACACAAATGCTTGCTTTATGCAAAAGAATGCATGTTTATTTATTGCTACAATGCCAAATCCATTATATATATATATATATAGATATATATATATATATATATATATATATATATATATATATATATATATATATATATATATATATATATATATATATATATACTCAATATTTTCTCTTATGTTCTTCATACAAAATATTTTCGTGGTTTGCTTCAAACGGGGGGGGCTCTCTGCATCAGCGCTCTGATTAGCCGACAAGTGATATTTCAGTAGTCGGACTCCGGTGGTAACTAAATTCACATCGACAGCAAACACAAACAACATTAGTCTTTTGGAGTTAGCCATCAGGCAAGGTTTTGAAGCTGAGACTTACAAAATAGTATCTTTTGTATCCATTTTTATCCCAGCTACTGCTCACGGAGGTTTGTTTACGTCTGTCTGTCTGCGGCATGGCCGTCGACGTCAGTGCATGGCTTCCTGTTTTGGAGGCAACACCTACTCTCCCTTCTACTGTTATAGATCAACGGCCGGCTCGCGTTAATCACGCGTTAAAAAAATTAGTTGCGTTAAAATTATTTTGCGTTAATCACGCGTTAACACGTTAACTTTGACAGCCCTATTTTAAACATATCTGACACTTAGTTATGTTCTTTTTTCATATTAGAATACATGAAGTACAGATTTGATTAAGCCTTATTTCCCTTAAAATACAAGACATAAAACTTATGTGTAACTGTTCCCTGCAATTTTGCATCAGCCTATTTTGAGGTTCCTGCACCTAAAAACAAACTCACAAAAAAGTCCAGGCTATGCTGGCAGAGTGACAGCAGCTTCAGCTTGCTCCACTTATGTAAGACAGTAGGCTGATGATTTTTTTTTTTCTGTCCAGGCTTCTGGTAGTCACGACAACTCCATATGTAATTTTATAGAGAAATTACAGATTCATCAGAGAAGGTGTTGTGCTACAGATGGATTTAATGGTGGCATTACTGATCATTCCTCTGCTGATATAAAGCTTTAAGAAAAATTTTCAGCTATGCTTGTTTATCAACAATGTAATTCAAAAACAATGAGCCTAAATTTCATTAAAAGGTATGAAGGTGGATCATGGGGAAAAGAGGAACCCATCAGATTTGAATGGAAACAGCCATCTGTGGATAGACAAGTGCATATACCTGGTTCCCAGAGCAAACTGGGAAATCCTCCACCGGTGGGATCAGTCCCTGTGCAATCAGCTGCCCATAAGAAGGTGGGGCCTCCCTCCTCAGTAGCTCTGCCTCGACTCTAGACAACTGGGTCTCAAATGACCTGCGACCAAGAATAACAATGTTTAAATCTCATAGAAGACATTGACAAATACCACAAGTCAAATCAAAGTGAGAGGGACCAATCACAAGAGTTGAATAGGACATGTAAAGGAAAGACCCCAGATTTTCTCACCTTCGTTCAAACATGCGGAGTGAGTAGAGTTTGCAGGTGCAGCCAAGGGCAATGACCAATAGGAGGCCACAGATTAGGCTGCCAATGACAGCAGCTGTAATTACTCTGGTGGGAACAATGACAGGACAGCTTTCCTCATCACTGCCATCTCCGCAGTCATCCTGTGCGTCACAAACCCACGACTCAAACACACAACGGTTATTCTGCAGAGGCAAAAAGAAAAGGATTAAACTTTTATTCCAAATATTTTTCTGTTTTTGACTGAAGTTACTAAACCCGAAAAAAGCAACTCGCTATAACTACCATGTTATTCCATCACCTATTTAGAAGTATAATATACCCTCATTATTTGCGCGGGTTACGTTCCTTCCTCAACCCCGCGAATCCCAAAAATCTGTGAATTATTGATGCAGTTTTAAAAGACCTATGTATTATACTATATGTGCTAAAATATACATTTTGTACTGTACAGCACAGTACATACAGTACCTTGCGAAAGTATTCGGGCCCCTTGAACTTATCAAACCTTTGTCACATTTCAGGCTTCAAACATAAAGATGTAAAATTTTATTTTTTTTGTCAAGAATCATATTATTTGGCCCCCTTGTGTTAATAATTTGTAGCGCGCCCTTTTGCTGCAATTACAGCTCCAAGTTTGTCTCTTTCAGTTTTGCACATCCAGAGACTAAATTCTTGCCCATTCTTGCTGTAAAACAGCTGGAGCTCAGTGAGGTTGGATGGAGAGCGTTTGTGAACAGCAGTCTTCAGCTCCTTTCACAGATTCTCGATTGGATTCAGGTCTGGACTTTGACTTGGCCGTTCTAACACCTGGATATGTTTATTTGTGAACCATTTCATTGCAGATTTGGCTTTATGTTGTGGATCATTGTCCTGTTGGTAGATAAATCTCTGTCCCAGTCTCAAGTCTTTTCAATTCAATTCAAATTCAAAAAATACTTTATTATAATACTTTTGCAGACTCCAACAGGTTTTCTTTCAGAATGATCCTGTATTTGGCTCCATCCATCCTCTGATCAGTTTTAACCATCTTCCCTGTTCTTGCTGAAGAAAAGCAGACCCAAACCATGATGCTGCCACCACCATGTTTGACAGTGGGGATGGTGTGTTCAGGGTGATGAGCTGTGTTGCTTTTATGCCAAACATATGGTTTTGCATTGTGGCCAAGAAGTTCAGTTTTGGTTTCATCTGACCAGAGCACCTTCTTCCACATGTTTGGTGTGTCTCCAAGGTGACTTGTGGCAAACTTTAAACAAGACTTTTTATGGATATCTTTGAGAAATGTCTTTCTTCTTGCCACTCTTCCATAAAGGCCAGATTTGTGCAGTGTACGACTGATTGTTGTCCTATGGACAGACTCTCCCACCTCAGCTGTACATTAGTTCATCCAGAGTGATCATGGGCCTCTTGGCTGCATCTCTGATCAGTCTTCTCCTTGTTCCAGATGAAAGTTTAGAGGGACGGCTGGGTCTTGGTAGATTTGCAGTGGTCTGATACTCCTTCCATTTCAATATGATTGCTTGCACAGTGCTCCTTGAGATGCTTGAGAAATCTTCTTGTGTCCACATCTGGCTTTAAACTTCTCCACAACAGTATCTGGGACATGCCTGCCACATGCCACTTGCCACATCTCTTTTTATTTCTGACTTGACTTAATAAAAACATTGTGAACACAGTTGTTATCTTTGTCATTCTGCTTGGATTCTTCTTCAGATAATTTTCCACGACAACAGTTTACAACACTGCCTGTGACAACTGATCTCTTAATAAATGTACTCTTGACATGAAACCTCTAATTGTTAGAGAATCACATTAACTTGGGAAACATCAAATGCCACTGGTGTTGTCTCTTGAGTCTAGCCATGGACAGGGTAGAATAAAAGAATATCAAAGACCACTGTCTGAAGACTGTAGGGGGACTTTTGTTGCTACAGCATCCTGAACGTGAGCCCAAAGTGCTGCTTTGTTGGGGATCTGTACTAGTTGTGGATTAGATGTGGCCATAATAAATGCAACATTTGAGAAACTGCTGCCAGAAATGGTAAATCCAAAAATTCAGTACATGTGAAATGGGAATATCTTGACAGAGATGCCTGTCTGTGAGCAGACATCCACCTCCTCAATAACTAAATCTTTGAGCATACAAGTGCATGTCTCCTCCTGATTGGCAAACCACAGAGTGTGGCTTGCTGCATGCCTGCTGTAAGTTAAGTCCTCTTCAAGACCCTGTCTGGGTACTATAGTAACAGATGCTTGACAGCAGGATCTTGGTTTGGTGTGTGCCTAGAAACTTTATGGTTTGCTTTGTGCCAGGACTTACTATTTTGAGAGGCTTAGTTCTTAATGCCTAAACTTTTTTGCCGGGGGGGGGGTAGTGGATCCAACACTATTGGCAACTTTTTGGCATTGTGCTTGGTAATATACAAGATGACCAACAATTTAAATGTGAATTTTAGAAAGTAAAGGGTATTAAGTTATAAGTGAAAACATGTAAACTCAGTCAAGCCAATTAATTTAGCAACTACTTAATTCAGTAAAGGGCAATTTGTACAAGAAAAAAAACATATAAATTGCAACTTCTCCATCAATTTCATTCAAAACAACGGTAAATGAAGTTTAAATTTAAATAAATACAGTGCTTTGCAAAAGTATTCGGCTCCCTTCGACTTTTCAACCTTTTGCAACAAATCCAGCTTTAAACTTCTTCACAACAGTATCTGGGACCTGCCTGGTGTTCCTTGGTCTTTATGATGCTCTCTGAGCTTTAAACAGAACCCTGAGACTATCACAGAGCAGGTGCATTTATACGGAGACTTGATTACACACAGGTGGATTCTATTGATCATCATCAGTCATTTAGGACAACATTGGATCATTCAGAGATCCTCACTGAACTTCTGGAGTCAGTTTGCTGCACTGAAAGTAAAGGGGCCCAATAATATTGCACGTCACACCCTTCAAATTTTAATTTGTTGCAAAAGTTTAAAATATCCAATAAATTTCATTCCACCTCACGATTGTGTCCCACTTGTTGTTGATTCTCGACAAAAAATTTAAAATTTTATATCTTAATGTTTGAGGCCTGAAATGTGGCAAAAGGTTGAAAAGTTCAAGGGGGCCAAATACTTTCGCAAGGCACTGTAATTTGTTACCTAATAATAAACAATAATAACAAATAATAATAATATTAATAGTAATAATAATAATAATAATAATAATAATAATAATAATAATAATAGTAGTACTTGTTTAAGTTTTTGTCCAGCCCTCCCAAGATAATTAAAGAAATTACGTACTGTATCATCTCTTTCATTTCTAATTTTTAAACATTTTACATTAACTGATATTGTTATTTTAAAATTATTTACCAGTTAGGGTGAATGAGAGCATTTTTCTGCTAAAAAATGGTCTAAGAAATCCACAAAATTGCCAGGGCTACCACAAATTCAAATACATTATGAAAAAAAAAACCTTTGAGAGCAAAGTCCGTATGCAGTACCACGAACAGTAATCTGCGAATGTGCAAGGGTATACTGTATTAACTGATACTTATTCTATAAGATATGAGTTGCAGATAGCTCATTCACTTGAAACAAACAAATCATAAGGGAAAACAGATTGCTGTGTGTGGCATGTTAGCATAGAAGCTTTCATACCTTGCAGTGGAAGTTTCCAGGCTGACAGAAGAAGCAGTTTTTCTCGTCAGAACCATTGGGGCAGCGGTTCTGGTAGTTGCACCGGTCTGATCGAGGATAACAGGCTCCATTTCTGGAACAGGGGAACTCGTCCTCCTGACACGATGAACAGTTCAGCTCATCCCGACCGTTGGGGCAGTGCCAGTACCCATCACAACGCTGCTGTTCAGTATAACATCCCCAGTTGCCTCCACAGGGAACCTCCCAGGGCAGGCAGAACCCATCCACCTTTAGAATAAAGAGACAGGCACGGGTCAAACAGTACACTTTAATACAAAAAGTAAAGAAGTATGACATAAGTTATAAGATGTACCCTCTTAAAGATATATAAATTTGTAGTATGACCAAAACAGAACCAATCCAATTTAAAAGAACAATCCATCAGAAATAAATGGTAAAACACAAATAGTCACAAAGCTGGGTTAAAACTAATGAATATTGAAATTCACAAAGAACCATAAAAGCAGATTCGCATGTCACAGCAATGCACCTGATAGGTGACGTTGAATCCTCTGGCTGCATTAATCTTATCAGCATAGAAGTGAATTCTGAGCTGACCGGATGATGAAACCACTGCAACTGGTGCTCTGGAGTCAAAGGCTGTCAGTACCCTAAGGAGACGCCGTGGATTCTCCTCCAGACCATCATAGACCTTTACGTAATCACCATAACCTGTCCCATCGAGTTTAAAGTCAGTAAACCTCAGAATGACCTGCAAGAGGAGGATGCATGGAGGAGATCAGGAAGATGGTGAAGATGTTATTTGAAGAGATTAAAAATATATTTTTTTAAAACATCTGCCAACTCAACTATTCCTGTACTCAGGATGCTGGATATTACCTTACGGTGGTCTCCAGTGTCAATCAGCCAGGTACAGTTACTCCCTGGAGGATAAAAATCAGGGTAGTTTGGAGAACTGAAAGAACCATAAAAGTTCCTCAACCATTCTCCACAAGTGGGAACATCACAGTCAATCTCATCACCAAGATCCTGGAATTAAAAAAAAAAAGAAAGAAAAAGAAAGGCAATAAAATAACTGTCACAGACCAATTTCATATTTAAGGTGAACTTAATGCAGACTGTGCTTAGCTGGGAGGACTAGGGGAGACAGGTACATTTTAAGTGAATGTGTTCTTATGGAAAGGAGAATTACTGCAACTGAACCGGTCTGTTACCTGGCAGTCAATGCTGCCATCACAGCGCAGACTGTGTGGCAGGCAGGTGTAGATGCGTGTGTAGCGAGACAGGCAGGGGAACTGGTTCAAGCTGCAGGGCTGGAAGGAAAATGGCGAATCCACACATAGCTCCTCGTCTGAATTGTCACCACACTCATCCATAGAGTTACAGCGCCACCAATCTGGGATGCACTTCCCATTAGAGCAGTGGAACTGGTCCACATCACAGCTAGATGCCTCAGGCTTACCTACAACCACAAGAGTTTTTTTTTTTTTAATTACCGATCATTTATTGCCAGTGACATGGAAACAATTCAAGAGTTATAAGAGAGATTTCTGTGATCTTCCTGCTGTCATCTTTTCCTGTCCCTGTTCAAAGGATTTACATTCGCCTTTAATCCAGAATTACATCACTGTGGTCTGATCTGTAAGCAACTGTTATGTAACAACCAGAAGGGACACAGTCCTGCTGATCAAAGGGAGGCTAGAATATAAATGCTGTTGTTTTAAGTTTCTGCTGCGGAGAGAAAGCTGTCAACTGGCTAACACAGCAACATTTTACAGACTTAAAATGCTATCCTACCAGTGATGTATGACAGTCTGAAGCCCTTTCCTGTCAGGCTATCATCAGAGTGGAAGTGTATCCAGACATGGTCCTGGGTGGAGATGTAAGGAGGCGGCAGGGAGGAACCACAAACACGGAGGCCATCCAGGCTCCTGTAGCTGCTGATGGACATCCAGTCTGAAGTACAACGATGGGAACCCTGGAGGTCAAAGTCCTGGAAACTACAAGAGGAATTAATGGTCAAAGTTTGAAATTTGAATTTCTCTCTATTTTTTAATGTTTTTTTTTTTTTTTTTAGGGCAGATCAGTTTCATAAACACTTTTTGAAGGAAAAAAAGTTAATGTGCTCATTTATTTTGTACTTTCTGAAATTAAAAACAAGGTCCAAGTACACATGCATCCACCTAAATGACTGACTGTGATGCTAAGTTTCAGCGTGTTTAACTTGACAAGACTTCTCTACTTCCTGCTAGTAATAATGTTACACTGCAGCTGATAGCTTCTCTGAGCCAAAATAATGAAAGGTTTTACTTAACAGGACTTGCAGGATTTGACCAACACATATAAAAGTAGAAGAAGCTCAGAGAAGATGTGCATCATATATTTAAACAAGGAGTCATTTTTAAACAACTGCCAAGTCCAAAACGAACAGTTCAGACAGCTGTAGGGAGGCAAAAATTACTGGGTGGTCAGGAAAAATTCATAAACCATCAAGGCACAAGAACCAGAAGCCATGGGAACAACAGTGTCACTGACTGTTTTCTCCCAACAAAGCAGCTCCTGCTCCAAAATGGACAATCAATCTTGACTAAAGTTTGCACGTGAGAACACTGAAAATACATCTTTAAAAGGAACCATTTACAGTCAGGTGAGAAAAACTAATTTTTTGGTCACAATGATCAGAGGTTTGTTTATGGCCAAGTATGAAGCAACGAACACCGACGACACTGAACGCTGTTGGTGGTGGGAGTGTCATGGTCTGCTGCTGTTTTGTTAATTGGAACTAGTAGACTGCACAAAGTGCATAGTATAACCAAGGAGGTTTACTTCAGAATTATTCAGAACACTCTCATGCAATGGAAAAGGTTCAAAAGAAAACACAAAACAAAACAAAACAGGTCTCAGTGAGCATGTTGAAATTCATGACAGTACAACTGGAAAAATACTGTACAAGTGTGGCTTGTCTGGACAGGCTGCCAGGAGAAAGCCTTTTCTCTCTAAAGGGAACATGGCAGCATGACTCAAGTTAGTAAAGTTAAATCTGAACAGACCATATGACTTTGGGAATATATATCACATAAATATTTTATTTTTTATCCTTTAGCTTGGTTTGAATATTTTAGTGTTTCTTATTTACTGATGTTTTAAACTTATCTTGCTTTTTATCTTGGGGCCGTCCTTGTTCTTTTAGCCAAAGCACTGTCGTCACTTTATCTTGTCCTGTGTTGTTGAGTGTATAGTTTTGGATAGTATGTGGAATACGAGATGTATCACTCACTGTAAACCAAATTTACCCAAGGGTACAATAAATTAATCTATATATCTATCTATCTATCTATCTATCTATCTATCTATCTATCTATCTATCCATCTATCTAATGTCCTTTAGAAAGATAAGAACAAAATGGAAATGTTTGGAAAAAAACTCAAAGGACCACATTTGGCAAAAACCAAACAGCACAAACTTATCATGGCTGTGGGGGAAGCGATGACTTTAGCTTGTTTTGTAGATACAGAAGCCGAGCACAACAAAGTCAATGAGTCAACCATGAACTCCCCCGTATACCCAAATATTTTAGAAATAAATGTAAGACCATCTGTCTGGCAGCTCAAGTGTAAGCTGTGATTGGTTCATGGAACAGGACAATGATCCCAAGCAGGCCACCAAATAAAGAACAGTTTAAAAGAAAATAATCGAGGTGTTGCAATGGCTCAGCCCAAGTACAGAGCTCAACTGAAATGCTGTAATGGTACCCTAGGAAACCTACGTATATACAAGTACACGCAAGTCTCAAAAGCAACACTGTACAGAAGATTCAGCCAAAATTCTATGGAATTTAAACATCATTCTTTATTATATTGTTATTGTCTAATTCTTTTGGAACATGAACTCTTGTTCCTGCTACCAGACAGTATTATGTCTGAAAAACCTGAGCTCTCACCATGTCTTACACAGCTGCAAAATGATATTCCGTTTACCTTACTTCATCTGTTTTGTCTAAGTGTATTCTGGTGTGTCCTGTTAAAACAATTGTACTACTGATGCTCAAATTCCACTGAAAAATAGTCATTGCCAAGTCTTGTTTTTTAAGATTATCCTCAGTCTTACTTAGAAATTATGGTCACCAGGTGGTTAAAAATAAATATAGAGATGGATATTATTTTTTCCCACAACAGTTTCTGCTAAATAATGACACAGTCTTATAATCTGTTATTCATTTACCTAGTTTAAAAACTTGGTAAGAAGACGATGCTTTAAAAAAAACTATATATCTTGATAAGTAAAACCTTAAAAATGAAAGAGGATGTTTTTGCCTCCCCCCCCCCCTCCCCATCTCTCATATTTTTTAAATACACTGATGATGACAAAATGTTAAGGTATTAACACATGTCCCAAGAACAACTTGTTTTGCTCATACATGGCTATTTCTGGTGATTTTAGCATAGACACAGCGTGTTTCTTACCTAATAGTGATGGAGTCTCCAGGTCTTGCTCTGATGTTCCAGCTGCAGTTAAGCCTGGTTGGATACTGAAAGGGCCAGCCAGGGCTGGTGATGACACCACTGGATGCCCGCAGGAGCTCTGCCACTTCACCGCAGGCTGGGGGTATGGAGGGAGACAACTAGTATGAATTGTAGTGCATGCATTTGTCCTGGCAGCGGTGATGTCTAAAATATGCTTGTGATCTCACCGTTAGAAAACCCAGACACGTAAACATTGTCATTCCTCTGGGAAGCAGCGATGCACCCTGGAACCAAGACAGGACATTAGCCATTTAAAAAAAACTATTAGACTGTCACAAGAAATGGAAAGTGCAAAATTTTTTTATTTATCTTTAGTCTAAAATCTTTAGCAGCTAAAATCTGCATTCAAGTGATCTGCAAGAAATGTCAAACTGTTTCATATTCCATCTCATTTGCAATATAATAGAAGTTGAACTTGCAATGTGAGTGCAACCAAAAAGAGAAATCATTAAGGTGTTGTCCTTATGTTGTCCATTTGCACCAAAAGCCCATACAACCACAACCTTGCAGGGACACAGCTGGTATAAGCCAAAATCAAACACAATCCGTCAGTATTGTTCACAATGTTCAACTGTATTTTAATGTATTAAACACTGGCACCTGAGAAAACTGCCACAATTTATCAAGAAATTAATAAACTCATGAGTACATTTATTAAGAATATATTGGCAACAAGATGTTTTTTTTTTTTTACTTCCTTGAGAATTTGTATGGCATTAATATATTGTTTATAGTCAGGATAAAGTTAGAAAGTTATTTTTATGTTTAAGAAAAAAAAACAACTGGCCAACAATTACATATTTTAATTCACGCAGTATAAACATGTAAAAACAAACGCTTATCTTTGTTCATATTTGTGGATGAACATCTTATTTTGAGATGTATGCTGAATTTTTAATCCAAACCTGAAAAAAACAGGTTATGGCGGTAAAACCAACCAGTAATCTGTTCAGTGATTATCTATATTTAAAGACATCAGTCCTTTAGCTCCGTGACTTTGATAAAAGGGGATTAAACCAGGAGAGACTTCCACTAACAACATACATCCACCGTGTTGTTTAAAGGCTCCTTAACTACAGAGCACCCTTAAGTTATATAAAACCTTTTCCTCAGCAGAACTAATGAGAAATTAGGACAGAATGACGGACTTTAAATCAGTGATTATATTTGTGAAGATGATTGTGTTATATCCTTAATTAAATCAAAAACAAACCATCTGATTTTACAAACACCTGAGCATCACTTTAATGTGTTTATTTTATTACTGATCAGGCATAAAACTAAAATTCGAAAGAGCCAGAAACTTTCAAAACATAGAGGGAAAAAAAAACCCACTCATAGGTTTCTCACAGCTGAGACCATGGACTCACCTGACATGATGAGCAGGCAGACGACACTCTGCCTGCAGCCTGATCTGAGGGCCATAGTAACCCTTCAGTCTCCACCAGCTGCTGGTCTTATTTTGATGAATGTGATCTAGATGATGAATCCAAGGTCACTGAACCGAGGGCTTCATGTCAGCTGATCGTGAAATAAACTGATCCAAGGTTCTAATTCAGCTGTCAGCTTAGCATCTGCTATACACTAAAATAGGCATTGGGCAAACTCCTCTCGGCCACCTGCTAACTGTGCTAACAGCCGCGGCAAACCTGGCTTTCACGTCAAGAACTGTTTGCTGATGGAAACAAAGACATCTGTGCCCCGTTAGCTCCAGCTCCAAAACTAGCGGTTAGCAGCAAATCGATCCGTTCAGCAAAGGTTTTTCCACAAGAACAAGCTGTGCCGTGTCAACACAACGGCACATACTGTGGTGAAATATGGTTATCTAATCCACACAGAGAGATGCTCTCGGGTCTACCTGCAACATCATAAATTGATAAAAGACTACAAGCTAAGCAGGTAGCCGGGGTTAAAACACTAGCAGAGTAGACACAGCATGCTAACGGAGATACACGGCCATTCAGCCTGCCCGTCCTCCACGACGCGGAGGGCCAGAGCAAAGCAGCTAAACTGGCTCAGTTTGAAATAAATAGAACCGGGACAAGGCTCGGAAAAACGAGCTCGTCCTTACTCCCGCATCCTCACAGTCCCAGCTAGCTACTAGCTTCGCGTTTGGTTGAGCAACAACAGACCGAGCAAGAGAGGATGTTCACGCTCACGCTCCGCCCATGAGCGTGCCTCGGTGACGTCATGAAGTAATCCGCAAAACACATTTACTTTCTTCCATCCATCCATTATCCATACCTGTTTAGTCCTATACAGGCTCACAGGGTTCTGCTGGAGCCTATTCCAGCTCTCTTTGGGCGAAAGGCAGCGGTACACCCTGGACAGGTCATTTTCTTTCTTACTTCGGAATTTTGTTTGTAATAAGAGCGGTCACAAAATAAACCCAAGGTTTTTCACAGTTTTTTTTTTTTTCAGTTTCATGCATCCCCAGATATGTTGCAGATAACGTTTATTTTTGACCCACATATTTGGACTTAATTCAGTTTCATTGCCCAGAGGGGCAATTGGTTTTGCAGCAAAGGAGATCACATAAAAGCACATAAACACAATAACAATATATGAAGTACATAAAAACACAGGCGCATAAGAATACTGATGCATCAAAAAGACCCCAGGTACAGTGAGTCCAGAATCAATATGTTCATAAAATAAAGTACAAAATGTGCAAGAGACCCAGAGTTCCTGTACTGTCACCGTGGTTATAGTACAACTACACCAGAGGAAGGCCAACTCCTCCCCTGGTCTACATTTAGAGTAGCGATGGCTGCAGGGATAAAGGACTAAAATCTCCAAAAACTAAAGACATAAGTGTACCTTTAGCTGCATTTTATGTAGAGCAGTGAACATTAGAAACAAAGAGACATAACAAAACAAAACTTATATCAGACTTGTTTGAAAGTTGGCTTTGTGTCTTACAGTCCTCACAAAGTCCAGTCTTGTATTATGAAATTTACATTCAGAGCTTTTTGAAAAAAAAAAAAAAAAAAACATATCTCAGATGCAGGTGTGGCTGTGTGCTCATAACTGTGGACTGAATATTTTAACATGTACAAACACATCTATGCCAATAGCACATTCTCTATTACCACAAAAGCAGCACACGTGTTGTCTGCTAATGCAAGATTTTACTTTCCGAACAGCTGCTGGAGTTTCTCTCAGATGTTCTATTATTCTCTTGATTTAGGGCTCCACAGCCTCCACACCCCGACAACCCCCTTGAAGGGTCCATCTGCTGTTACTGCCCACCCCTCCCCATCCATATCTATTCAGCAAAGAGAATCTGGAGGTCAAACCATTGTACATCTTTAAAGCTTTAGACCAGCCTTTCTGCTCAGTGATGTGACCTCAGCACTGACTTTTAAGTTTATTTGCAGTTTTGATGTCGTTGTTCTTAAAGAGAAACAATTTTGTAGTGAAAAACAGAACATGAACAGTCTTTATTTTTAATCCATAATGAGAGGCTTAAATCAAGCACATTTATCATTAAAGTGCTTAGATTTTCAACACTGTCATCTTGGTTTCTTTCTTTTTTTTGTCCTCCACCAACCCCCTAACTGCTCCCACATTATTCCTCCTTCGACATAATTATCTTTGCTCTACTTAGTTATGCTTGGTGTTTTATACTTTTCTCTCTTCTGCTGACACATCATAAAACCTGAGTTCACATAAAGAAAATAAACATGAAAGGTTTTTCATACTCTTCAGCTAAATCTGTTTTAACTTCTTCTGAACCTCATAAATCTACCATCCTTAACCACAGAGAAACGAATGTAACAAAACAAACATGAAGAGCTGCTGGATGCCAGAACTGGTTCATAATAAGCTGCAGGAGGATAAGAGGTCCAGCTTTCCCACTGTATTTAAGAGACATTTGGAAAAAGGAAACTTATGAAATCTTACTTTAAGATTCTGAGTTGTCTCTTCGGATGTTTCTCTGGCCAACCTAGAGCAAATAAAAAAAAAAAAGGAGCCGGATAAAACCTGTTCCAAGACTCTTGATTTTGAGTTCTGACCCTCAGGCTCCATTAACAAATGTTCTGAATTGAGTGCATTTCACATTCAGTCTTTTTCACTTTTCTTGTCTTGTGTCTCACTAGTTTGCAAAAATTTACAAAGAACTTGCCATACCTAACCCTACATAGGAAAACCATTGTTACTCACAATCCATTGCTGCATCCAAGAAACCTCACCAATCATATGTTCTTTGGCAGATGCAATAACCGATCATCTTCAACCTTCCTCTGCTAACAGTTTGTATATGCAGCAAATGTGTTCGCTGCATATACAAACAGAAATTAATGCCTTGGCTATAATTTTGGACCCCCACGCTGTCTTGAACCACAAGAGCCCTGAAATCAGCTCACCTATAAAGCAATGCTTATAGACTCTCCTGTAGCTATTATAAACCTCAACTTATTTTGCATTTTGAAAAAATACAGCAATGAATGATTTTAATTGTTTTTTCAATTGTAAATAAATACATTTATTCCAGATTTGTAGAATATGACCTGAAAAAGGATCCACATGACATGTTAAAAGCAATAGTGTAAATTATTTTAAGTTTATGAAATGCTTACAATTACAATCTAGCCTTTCAGCAGTTCCTCAGTGACAGTCCACTGACTGGATGTTCATTTTTCAACATGCAAACTCCATTCAGAAAAATAACCTTTTTTGGACCTAGCTCTGCAGGCAACAGTGCTGGTCACTGCATCACTGTGCTGTCCTACACAGTTTAAATTCTCTTACACACAAAATGAGACTGTTGTGTGATATTCTGCCTTGCTGTGTTTGTGAATGACCCAGAGCTTAAAAAGACAGTGCATTTTTGTTGCATCTCTATTTGCCTGTTTGGAGGCAGTTAAGAGACACAATAATGTTTGTGCACAACTGTGATTAAGGCTCATTATTAGATGATTAGATCAAACAGCTGACCAGCTCTTCAAACCTCTCTTATATTGTTTCTTAGATTTTAAACTTTTCTATCCTCAGTGTCATCCTAATGTTATTAAGTCATTTGTGCAGAAGCTCAGCATACCAATTTCCACCATCCTCATATTTCTGCTTTTTTTTTCACAAACTCAGAAAAGGAGACATAAATGAGCATACGTTTGATATCACACCGTTGCACCCACTGGAATTAATTGACACTAGCATTTTACATGTATCAGTCAAGCCCAATTAAAACAAGCACATTCCCATTGACCAGCAGGAGGTGCCATCACATCTGCTCCCAGAACAAGACATCTGTCTGTAGCTCTAGCAACAAAATTACAAGAACAGCAGCTACAAAGACTCTGCTGCTGATGATGAAGATAATGATGAGGATGATGTGGAGGGATTTTTGATGTATCTCTGCAGAAACTGGTCTAGACTGAAGACTGTTCCCCATCCAACCGCAGGGTTCATACTGATGAAGTCATCCAGATTCATCTGACTCTCTGAAGAGGAAACACATTACAGAATGACGGCATCACCATCTGAACGTATGACATGCATAATCAGACACAGTATCAACTTGGGGGGTGGGGGGTGTACCTGCAGTGTGTATGGTGGGGTATGGAGGAGGGGTCATTTTCCATGTTCCATCAGTGTTTTTCATGTGAGATCGATCAGAGGCAAAGTTCAACAGAAAGCTGTCAGCAGGAATCACACGCAACTTCCTATAACAAACATAGAAAGGAGTTATTGTCATGTCATATTTCATATTTGTTACCTGTAATTTCCAGGTCTTTTACTTGAGTATTTAGGAATGTTACCTGTGGTATTCAGGTCTGATGGTGCGGTCAGATCTGAAGGCCTGGGCAGCGTAGAGTCTCAGGCTGCAGGGAAATGACAGCACAGTGTCCAGATCATAAACAAGAGAGTCTGACTGGAGATCTACATGGAGCAAGATCACATGGTAATCCTGAAACACACAATAACACAATCAATGGTTCCATGATGACATCATCAGTGTGTCAGTTATTAACAAACATGCAGTGCAATCACAAACCCAGATCACTGGCTGGTCTCCGTGTCCAGACTTTTGTTTCCACAGAGGAACCTGATGGAGAACAAAGGGCATCAGTGAACATTACTTTAGAATAAGACAGTTGTTCTTTATGATGGCAAAATATTTCAAATAATCTATTGATATTTTACAGAAAGAAAGAAGATTTTTAATTGTTTTTAGAACTGTTAAGTTTTAGACATATATTCAAATGACTCTGCAAATGTTTTGCAGACACCAACAGATTCTTGACAGAAAGTAACATAGTGATGTTTATCCAAGTTTTTAATAGGAGCGGAAAATGTTTCTACAGGACCTATAGATGTGTTTTTGAACTAACCACTGCTTTACACAACCTAAGTGATGTTTTAAAGAATTTCTTTCTTTTTTGGTAAAACCCAGATATTTTATATAATCTGACATTTTAGCAGAAAATGGAGCCAGTGTTTAAAACCTCCCACATATTTCACACTTGATGTCCAAGCAGCTTCACCTTTATTCTGCATGTTCTCACCATTCTTTTGTCATTAGAGATGAAAACCACAAACAGCTGTTCCAGTGGAGCTGTTCTCTCCCTTCTAATAAACTCACAGAGCTTCCAAACATTTTCTTCACTGCAGATCAAGTAAAGATAACATAATTAATAATCAGGTTGCAGTAGAATCAGTTAATATAGTAATGAAGTGGATGCAATCTCTTTACATAGAGGCCAATTTGTCCAATCATCCAATCTGCCAATAGTCTGTTTTTGAAATGACTCAATGACTCAAACAAAAGCAAAAACGAGTTTTGATTACCAAAGGTAACTGTACAGACATCAAATTTATAAACCTGTCCAACTTTATCCTGCTTTACTGTGGTGTTATGTAAATGAGGGCAACAGTAACCTCACAACAAGGCACCTGCAGCTTTTAAAAGTTGAACCAGGAGCCCCAGTTGTTCTTCACCTGCTGTAAGACATCAGGGAAGGATGGCAGTCTATCTTTACTGTGCGACATTTAGAATCATCATTAGAGCAGCTGACAGACATAAACGCCCTTGTACCCATTCAGATGAGGGAGATTTGATTACTCGATCATTTCAATCAGAACTAATAAAGGCGCGCTGTTAATATGCTTGTTCTTATTACTTTGATTCATAACTAGTTTTGAACAAGCCTTTAACTTCTAACACATATAAAACTAAAGTCGTGTGCTTCTGCAGTGGTTCAAACTACTAGTTACTAAATATTTATATCAACGCATAGGAAAATAACAGCAGACCAGTGAGCGATATTGCTTTGGACCTCAATTTATGGTATAATCTAAGCGAGTTTATGACAATATTTACCAGTAACAGCTGGTATAAATGCAGTTTTCGCGGCTCGGTGTTACCCTTTCCTGTCCCTTCATGACCAGGAGTACAATGAAAACGCTCCGCCGGAAACTAGTACGTGACGTGAGTTCCACACTTTCAAAATTAAAGCTTCACGCGATCACGAGTAATAACACACGCACACACAACCCATTTTTATGATGATTAATGTTAAGAGCAAATTAAATATCCATAGGACTGATTTATAGGTGAGAGATTATGTCCATGTTGCACTTAGTAATGATTTCATACAGTTGGTCAATTCAGCAAACTATAAAACAAAAGGGACTTAAAACTCTCCCTGCTTGTGTGGCAAAAACTTTCCTTTAACTGCCTTCGATATTGCTTAAATTAGATATGTTTACGATTTTGCTGCTGAAACAAGCACTTAAATAATAAAAATAAAAGAGTACATGTACTTTATTTAGAAGGGTGTTTACATAATTGAGCAAATTTAAGAGTTCCGAATGTGACGGATAAAAGGATGTCTGGACTAACAATCAAGATAAAACCTAGACTGTGGTACTGAGATTTTCAAACCAGACGCTGCAGGACTCTTGCAACCTGTCATACAACAACCTTAAACTTAATCATTATGTCAAAGCTGCAGCTTGTTTCAGGTCATCATCACATCAGGAATGAATTATAGTTCTGTCAGTAAATAAAAACTCCAACTAGTTTTCTTTGGTTGTCTTTTTTCTTTCAGTTTTAAACACAACAGAACAGAAACAAATAGTAAGAACTTTACAATTTAGGACAAAGAAACATTGAAGAAAAAAAAAAAAACTACAGGAAATTACATTTTACTTTAATAGGAAACAGCAGCCTGGCAGTGAGAACTGGCAGGTTTCTGGGACTCCACTGGCAAGGCAACACAGTGACCTCCATCCACCTACAGATAGGGTCAACTGGTCCATTGGTAGGTGCTGAATGTTGAGTAGGCTTCCTAGGTGAAGAGCCTAATGGTGGCATCAGCCCCGGAGGAGAAAACCCAAGGTTGTGTTGGGTGAAAGGTCACATCCAAAACACCGAGGTCATGAGTGATCACATGGCCTCTGAGAACTTTCACTGGGACAATAAGTGGATTTTGCAGCAAGTCACTGAAGGAGAGAAGGATCATATTAGTGTTTTAATCTGTAAGGACTTGTATATAAACAAATGTTAACATATGTATTTGTGCATGTGTCGGTCGGTATTACTTATAAACAGTCCCGTGACAGACAATCACTGATCCATCATCAGAAGCTGAGGCAAACAGCGGGTAAGCTCTGTGATAGGCCACACCTCTCACAGCCTTTTTATGGTGCCTAAAGGTAGGTGATAAGTAACAGTAACGTGATCAATACTTTAACAAAAGTTAAATAAATCACTGAGCCTTACATGGCTGACAGGTACATACCGCAGCATCTTGTACGGTTTTGTTGAGAGGTCGAGGTCGAACCAACTCAGTCTGCAGTCGTAACTCCCAGAGATAACATGATCACCTGCATGAATACAGATTGATAATAAACAGGCCATTTTGCATCGGGTGGGAGCAGGTGCTGGGTGGATTCAGTGTTTTCTTGATTCTACTTACCTCCAGGGTGGACAGCTATGCTGGAGATCCACTTAGAATTGGCTTGTAGTTTTTTTGTCATTTCCTGTTTGACGAGGTTGTAGATTCTGACAGAGCGCTGTGTTGCCACAAAGAAGTACGGCCTGACAGGGTGGAAGGATACACACTGTACAAGACCTTTGTTTCTCCTGAAAGGGTTCTGACTCCGCCGTCGGCTCAGCTGGTGGATAAACACCTGCTGGTGGCTCGAGTGGTCTGGCATCACTGATGCCAAGTAGTCACCCTTAGCATGCCATGCCACCTGGGTGACAGCCTGGGTAGTTGAATAATAACCAGTTAGTTCACTCCAGATGTGTATCAAAATCCTGTAAACATCAAATAAGGTGTATTATCTCACTTTAGGATGTTGTATTTTTAGACGAATCCCCTGATTTAGCTCCTCCCCCTCAGTCTCAGACCAGGTGACAGGGTCTGACCCTTCTGATGGCCCCTCCTCCTGCTGACCAGAAACTAGTCGTTCTGTTGCAGAAATGACCTGTCTGTCTGCCAGAGTGGGAGACAGGATCAAGACCACCGATTCCCTGAAAATTCGAGTGACAGAGTCTTAGAAAGGAGGTGTGTACAGAACAAATTAGCTTTATCACGTTCTTCTGCATTTGATAGATTGGTTGTTCAGATTATATATACAGTAATAGACCTGTAGACAGATGAACAAACAAATAAGCAAAGGGATTCTTACAGAGCAACAGCCAGGAGACACACAGATGGGTTTGGGTTCCATGCAACGCTCTTCACAGCTCCGCCCACCTGAACCGTCTTCAGACAGCGAGATGAACACACCTCCCAGACTCTGACGGAGCCATCATCACTACCTGTAAATACAGTGAATAAACACAGCATACAGTGTAAATGAAATTTAGGTTAATATTATCATAAATGCAGCTAACCTCATATAACCTTTTGTATTCTTCTGACTTCATATAACCTTTTACACTCGTCTGCACATCAGCTATGTTCGTGTGCTGTTGTATCTTTGCAAACTGAAGAACACCCTGTTCTCGCAGACAGCTGCAAGGTCAGATAATAGATAAGAAACTAACGAAGAATGTAGAATAATTCATCCCTTTGTTAAATCCTACTCTCCGTTGAAGGACAATCAGTAATACAACATGACCATATATGGACTTCTGGTGCCTCAGTTTATAAGGTGTGTGTCTCTCTGCCTGGGTCAGAGAGAAATCTTTTAAGTTCTCTCTCCATGTGCATCTCTTTTTATTTCTGACTTGACTAAATAAAAACACTGTGAACGCAGTTGTTATCTTTGTCATTCTGCTTGGATTCGTCAGTTTACAACACTGCCTGAGATAACTGATCTTAAAAAATGTACTCTTGACATGAAACCTCTAATTGTTAGAGAATCACATTAACTTGGGAAATGTCAAATGCCACTGGTATTGTCTCTTGAGTCTAGCCATGGACAGGCTAGAATAAAAGAATATCAAAGACCACTGTCTGAGGACTGTAGGGGGACTTTTGTTGCTACAGCATCCTGAACGTGAGCCCAAAAAGCTGCTTCATTGGGGATCTGTACTAGTTGTGGATTAGGCGTGGCCATAATAAATGCAACATTTGAGAAACTGCTGCCAGAAATGGTAAATCCAAAGATTCAGTACATGTGAAATGGGAACATCTTGACAGAGATGCCTGTCTGTGAGCAGACATCCACCTCCTCAATAACTAAATCTTGAGCATACAAGTGCATGTCTCCTCCTGATTGGCAAACCACAGAGTGTGGCTTGCTGCATGCCTGCTGTAAGTTAAGTCCTCTTCAAGACCCTGCCTGGGTACTATAGTAACAGATGCTTGACAGCAGGATCTTGGTTTGGTGTGTGCCTAGAAACTTTATGGTTTGCTTTGTGCCAGCACTTACTATTTTGTGATGCTTAGTTCTTAATGTTGACTTTTTGGTTGTTTTAGTGTACATTTTCAGACTGAAAATTAATGTGCATGACACCCAAACAGCAGAAATAAAATGGGTTTTCTTTTGGAGATTTTTCCTCATTTTAGTGAGTTAAGTTTAGAATATGGCTAAGTGTAAGGCAGCAGATTTTTAAAGGAGGTAGTCATTTCTCCTTATTATTCAGTTTTAGGTTCACCCTGAAGTGAGAGCATCTGTTTTCTGTGAACTATTTTCATACTATTACTTGATAAACAACAGCTCTTTGTATGTGAAAATGCTTCATCAGGGTATCTTTACCAGTGACTCTAGGGAATAACTCAGGATTCCCACAGAAGGATCTGTAATATCTCCTGCTGCCACAATGTCTTTATCAGATAAATTGAATAAAACACACAGATGAACTGATAGATGGACAACTGGCTGGATGGATGGTTAAATAAAGCCATATACCTGAGGCAAGCCACTGTCCTGATGGAGACACACTAATAGAACGAACCAAGCCGCTGTGACCTCGATACACCTATACACACAGATCAAATGGAAAGAAAAAAGGTAGCAGTTATCAGTAAATGGTCCACACTAACACACCTTGTTTAGGTTCTACAAAGCAATGTTTTTCTTACGTGCCTTCTTAAATGCATATTTTTATCCTCTACAATCATATTCTGATGAGTATATTCAGTGCAATGTAGGCATTCAGTGTTTTTCTCAAAAATATTTAAACATATGGAGAGGCCTAACCCCTGAGCCACAAGCACTCCTGTGATTGCTGAGCTATCTGTCTGCTGGGAGTATTTGTATGTGTGTGCACATTTTTACCAAAGATTGTGTTGTTGGAAATGGCTGTAAGTCTTTTGGTTTGGGAAGTTTGGGAATCAGATCTTCTGGATTCACATTAACCTGCAGACAGAGAGAGAGTAAGATCACATAGTCTCAATACTACAGCTGCTGGATGGAAGGCTAACTATTGATAGTTACCCTCATCTTTCTTTGACGGGGACAAAGGTACAGGTCAAGGCACCTCTCAAACCTCTCGTGAATGAACCGAGAAAATGCTGGGACCTGACGGAGGCTTGAGAACTTCTGGGGAATAAATGGCAACTTTCTGTCTGATGGATCCTGCTGCTCCCACAGGGCTCGCTGTGGAGATCGAAAGACACAGGTGTTGGACAGGCAGACATTAAGACAGGGAGACTGAGAGAGTGACATTTTAATTAATCTGTTATCTAGACTGCAACAAAGAAGTTATTCCGTGTGACAGACCTCCTCATCTGTGAACATGTATTCAGGTGGGGGGTTGTACGACTCCTCATGACCAGGGAGTGGGATTTTGGGGGCAGGCAGGTGCATCCTGTGTCTGGCCAAAATAGAAGAGTCTTCAGTGGCCCAGAGGTCGTAGTAGCGCTCTTTGTTGTCCTCCACCCTCCTTGGTTTTATCCATCCCATCTTAATAGCATGTACCAGTTTAGAGACCTACGACAAGGCGACACAGAGAGGCAGAGTTAAGAAGGTAGAGACAGGAAAAGAAATTATTAAAGATCCTCCAGTGTGTCTGTTTTTTACCTTCTCTTTTTCAATCAATGATGGGAATGAAGCTTCGTTTGTCTGCAGGTCTATTAGTGACTGGATGAAGCATGACATCTTTACTGAAGAACTCCACTGTTGGCTAATAAAGAGAAAGAGCAAAAGTTAGTAATGGATCATATTCATGAAACCTGTTGATTTAAAAGGAAGATGCTATCAAAAAAAAAAAAAAAAAAACATACATAAAAAATGAGTGCATCATTTGTTTGTGTTTGTGTACCTGGTACTCATTGAAGTTGATGTCTCCAAACTGTCCTCTCTGTAGACGATTTACTAGCTCCACCTGCTCATCTGACAGCACAATGTCTCTTCCTGTTTGATTGTCATGGACTGTTTTCCTACAGGCAGAACAATGTTAGTATCATTAACATTTCCCCTTTGTATCTATGAAAGGGATATCATTATTATAGCCAGCTCACCAGTAGTCAGGGTTCTCCATTTTGTCCAAGAAATCATCCAGCTCATCTTTGTTCCTGATTGGCTTGTAAATCTTCTTCCCTTCTAGATTATAGCCAATATGAGGGAAGTCTTTGTACCACTCCATTGGAATGTTGCCCACTGTGTTCCTTATGTCCTGCAGAGCAATTGAAACCAGTGTGTTGGAGGTTTGTAAACCAATGGAAGGTGGGGAGACATAACAGAAGAGTAGACAGCTTAACACAAGCTCCTTATTACAGACTCTTACAGAACATTTTAGGAGGCTGACAGAATATGGGAGACGACTCAAAGACATAGCAGAACATGTAGAAAAATGACTATGAATTAGTGAAAACAGAGCAGAACATGTACAGAGGAACACATGACAACTTAACACAACATGCAAGAACCGGTTACTCCTTTCACACAGATGGCAGAAACTGCTAATATAGCACTAGGGTGATCTATTTTAATGCACCCAAAAGGTAAAAGTGGGTACAACTCAAGCCTAGAAGCTCGCCTTTTATGATAAATGGTAATCCATCAAGACATGATGAGTCTGAAATAAAAAAAAATGTAGCTAAGTATGTTGTGACTGGATGGTGACTAATATAAATGATTGTTGTGGGATGTATCACTGACACATAATAGCACCACAAACCATCAGATAACTTATTCAGGAATACATCAATTTTAGAAAAAAAGATGAAAGGACATGATGATAATAATAATAATAATAATAATAATAAAGTCAAGGAACTGCTGTCTGTTCATGCCAAGGACAACATTTCTGGATTGATTAATGGCACTGTATAGCAGTGTTCTTCAATCCTCATCCTTAGAGCCCACTGCCCTGCATGTTTTAGCTGTTATCCTGCTCTAACACACCTGCCACAAATAAGTGGGTCACTAACAGTTGTGTAGAACCTTGGTGACAAACTGATGATTATCCATCACCCCGAGAACCAGGAATAGAGAACACTGCTTGCACAGGATGCAGTCGTCATCTATGATAATATATGAAAGAGGCATCTATAGAAGCAATTCACAAATTATTGTAAAAATGAAATGGTTTCTAAAAAAGTAAAATCAAATCACGACATCAGTGATCATCATTGTAAAAGTAGCAGTGGGCAAGAGAGCAGGACATACAGCATGTTATATGCACAGTTCCACATGCCACTGTCATACAATGTTTGTATGACAAATACAAACACAAATACTGTGCCACATAGCAACAACTGGTTGACAAGTCCTTCAGCTCTGGTGAGCAGTTTGGATTCAGGAACAGAGACAGGTGATGGGAGCAGCCAGGTGGCTTCTACTAAGCGTTAGGAAGAGGCTTGAGGTTGTGAAACATCCTGATTAGTACACGACTTGTCTTGTTTTAATGAAATTAAAAGATCTGTTTGAAAATTTTCATTTTCTCTCTCACCCTGTGTTGCAAATCACAAACACACACACACACACACAAAAACAGGATTTGAGTCTGAAAGAAGTACTACAATCCATGTAAAATAAGAAAACCTGGCAGAACACAAGCAGATCTGACCAAAGAAAATCAAATAACCTGATAGAATATGTACAGAAATGACTGCAGAACATGCAAGAACCTGAAAGAGCATGCAGAACAATATTCATGAGAAAACGACAACACATAAAGAATGAGTGAGATCCACGTGGAAGGTGTCAAAACACACTGGCAGAAACATAAGGAGAGCATGAGATGAATGAGGCATACATGAGAACCAGGAGAAATTGGAGCGAACACAGAGGATCCATGACTTTCAAAAGATAAAAGCATCCTACCTCCTCATCTGAGGTGTCATGCTCGTACTCATCTTGTTTTTTATCTTCTTTTCCTTGACTAACGTGTCCTTTCTTTTCCTTATTGTTTATCAGTGTCTGCAGGTAAGACAGTGGACAGGTGTCACAGGTGGGTCGCAGGTAGCAAATCAATTATCAAACTGATACACATTAAGCACTACCTGTTGACTCTGACTTTTATCCTCCACCTCCGCATCATCATCATCATCATCATCCTCTTCTAATACTTCCTCCTCATCATCATCGTCATCATCACCATCATCTTCTAATCCTTCCTCCTCATCCTCCTCCTCCTCAGAGTCACTCTCGGAGTCCTCAAGTCCAGAGTAAACACTGTCCTCACTGTCTGATAGATCTTCGTCCTCTTCATCTTTCTCAGCAGGTTTGTTGTTGAAGTTGAAGAGCTGAGGGAAAAACAGACAGTTCCCATTACAACCACTGCCTTAGTTTATTCATTTAAAAAGTGTCTGCCAGTAACTCAGACTTTCAAGAAAAACATTGTATATATGAAGCAAAAGCTTAAAGGAGACGTGACATGCCTTGGTTAAAATATCACAATGTTGTACAATACAACAGCTCCCTTTTCAACCACATCTTTACTGCTCCATTGAAAGCATTTTTTAGAGCTTTTTGGTACCAACCTCTGATGTACAGCAAATGCAGCATAATGTGAAGTTGGGTGGCGATACTAGAGAATGTTGCACCACGCTATTTTATACTGTGAGACACAGGTTGCTTTAATGAATAACAGCAGCGAAATGACAATAACCAAACATGTTGTTAACGTGTCCCTAAATGCTGTTGGGCATAACTTCAACATGTTATCCACTTCCTGTTTGCCTGTGTGTCACAGTATAAAATAGCATGGTGCAACATTCTCTAGATACAGATGGGAAAACTGGATTGATAAACAAACTTATAGAAAACAGCAAGAGAGTGTCTTCAATCAGAGACTTCTTCAGATCTGCTGCAACATAGACTGCTACAGGAGATCCTTCCTGCCTCCAGCAATAACCATCTATAATGAATGTTTGAGGAGAATTAAATCAAGACAGTTAAGGCAACAATTCAATTTCCCTTTGGGAATCAATAAAGTATTTTTGAATTTGAATTGAATTGAACTCTGATGTGAGCCTGTGATGTCACAGCTCTTGGAAAATCTGAATAGCTCAGTGAATATCTTTTTAGACTTACAGAACACCAGATAGAGACAGGGTTTGTTGAGACAGTGTTTTTGAGCAGGCAGAAACTTCAGACACTTAAATATGTACACTCAAGCACTGAAAATGCATTTTGTCCATAATATCCCCCCTTTAAGGGATAGCAGTTGTGCTAAACTTACGAGAAAGCTGTCCTGATACTGAACAAAATTATTAGAGTTAGAAGGGGGGAAAAAACATCATAGGACGATCAGTTTCTGAACTGAGTTTGGTGACAGTGCGGGACTTTTCAGTTTTGCTGAGATAAAATTATCTGAAATAAGCAGTAATATAAAACTGCCCCTTTGAAAACAATACTGCTATCAACAAGCTAGTGGCTCTCTGTTGATAGCTACAAAGTAATGGGGTCTGTATTAGCACAATGAATATGATTCAGTCATAATGTCTGTGCAGTAGTTTTATGTTTAGAGTTATCAAACTGTTTGTAGCAATAATACTGACTAGGGTCAGTTATCGTCTTTATTTCCTTAAGTTTTTAATTTTTGACATTCCCTGTCTTTCCTCCATTCTGAATCTGCGCGTTTTTAACAGAGTAGCCTTTCTGGAGCCATTATGTTTGCTGTGTGGGAGTTGGCTGGAGGCAGACTTATCTTTTACTCGGTTCGTGTCAGTCCTGTGTACATTATAACACAGTAAGTGATGGGAAATATCCCTGTTTCTCTGCATGTTGCGTGTTTTGCTTCGCCTTAGCTAACAGCTAACTACGAGTTTTAAAATAATCCAAGCTGTCATCCCTCTCCTCTTACTCCTGGCTGTCAGTGTAGATCTCACCTCTTCCTCATCCTCGTTAGTCCTCTTCTTTTTCGTTTTTTCTTTAACCTTCTTCATCTCTGATTTCTTTTCGCTACTCTGCACGTTTCCTCCGTGTCCCTCCATACTCCCTCCACGTGGGAAATTTGCGGGGTCAGAGGTCACGCGACACAGCCAGAGGGACGAGTTTGCTGCTTCCGCCACCTTGTGGTCAACTGTGTTAATTGACTGTAACTTTACACCTGCAACTTTTGTTATCCCAACGTGAAAGTTACAATAAACTAACATGACTGATGTTATGACTTATTATCTGAAATATGAAACATATTCAGCATCTATCAGACTTAAAATCACATCTTAAAAACACAATTACAGACTTTAAATGAGGCTTGCTTTTATTTTCTGACCACCTTAAAGCAAATATCAATAGTTTATACTCTAAGTAACAAATTCATCCATTTAGTGTTGTCCAGAAAATCTGAGCCATTCTCCTTATATTGTTCAAATCTTTTTTTTTTTTTTCAATTTACTGTTAAAAGTTATTTTCAAAAACAACACTGAACTTTTTTCCTCACACATTTTCTACACCGGGCAGTCAGCACTGTTACCTCACATCAGTTCGACCCTCAGCAGGGGCCTTTCTGTGTGGAGTTTGCATGTTCTCCCCGTGCTTGCGTGGGTTTTCTCCAGGTACTCTAGCTTCCTCCCGCAGTCCAAAGACATGCATGTTAGGATAACTGGTGGCTCTAAATTGTTAGATTAGATTAGATAGAACTTCATTAATCTATTGGAAAGTCTTCGGGAAGGGAAACTGCGGAAACAAGACGTAGTGGCCCGTACGGGGATCGAACCCGCGACCTTGGCGTTATTAGCACCACGCTCTAACCAACTGAGCTAACCGGCCAATGTGTGCCAAATTGTGTGTGTGCGTGTGAGTGTGCGACTCTACATGTGGCCCTGTGATGGACAGGCAACCTGTCCAGGGTGTACCATCCATCAGATCCCCATGACCCTGCATAGGATTAAGCAGGCATAGATAATAATGGATGGATTTTCTACACAAGTTCAAATGGTGTGCCGAATATGTATCCTGTCAATGAAGTTGGGTCTGTAGTATATCAACCAACCAATTGACCTTCTGACCATCCCAGTATTTATTGCCTACATGGTTATATCTATAGTGTACATTGTCTACCCTAGCTAATCATATATCTGTCATAATATAAGTACATATAACTCTTAGTTCTTCAGATTGCTAATATATAAATACTAACATATTTTTTCATCTGTAGTGCTGCTGTATATTTGTGCCTCTCCTCTCTCTCTGCCCTATCTCTTCTGTTTTCTTCCTTTACGTGGGTGGTCTTTCGGCAGGAGGGTTCCCTTTATGAGCCAGATCCTGCCTCAAGGTTGTCACTGCCTCTTACCATTAATCTTTAATAAAGACAATTTGTATTGTTATAGACGCTCTCCTCTGTTATCATGAACTCTAATGCAGGATTGAGCATTCTCTTTCTCTCTCTGATTTAGATATATATACACGCATTGAATAATCCGGATTACAAACTTGATACGTCACAACGCGACTCAGGAATTGCGTCATAACCCGTCGTGATGTTATTATGGTGCGACAGCCAAGCAGCTACGCAGTTGGTCGTTTTATCGGATTTGTTGGAATTTTCCACCACGGACTTAGTTTAGAAAATAGTTTAAGAAGTCATCTTTTGGATAACAGAGATTTCTAGAGTTTACGACAAGAAGTGAGCCTTCTGAGTCCCTAATTCAACTGGAGTGGGGTCTATTGTGGCAGTTTATCGGTTGAGTGTGGGTCCTTGAAGATGGTGTTTATGGGAGACTAACTGTTAGCATCATTAGCCCCGATTAGCTGCTGAAGTATAGTTTGCGCGCGCCCGCGCGCGTGTGTGTGTGTTTTAAGCCCTCTTTGTAATGGAATATCACGGAGGAGGTGGAGGAGGGGTGGTGCTGAGTGGAGGAAACGTCCCGGCCTTCCTAACAAAACTGTGGACCCTGGTGGAGGACCCCGAAACCGACCAACTCATCTGCTGGAGTCCGGTACTCACCTCACTCTAGCCTAGCCTAACAGAGCCAGTCCCTAATCTGGTCAGCAGGCACAATCCTGCATTAGAGTTCATGAATAACAACGAACCACAGACACTTATCTTTTTCTTTTCTTTTTTTTTTTTTTTTTTTTATTCGGCACTCCAAATAGCAGAGTCTCCAATAGCGGAACTAATGTGATTGAAGCGCAGCTAGCTAAAAGCTGTGACATAATTAATATAGACGGACCAAAGAAGTTAATTAGTGATTGTTAAGATAATGAGCTCTCTGGCTCTCTGGATTCAGACTTTAGTGGCCCTAAGCATTATTTGACTCATGCTAGAAGCCGATTTTTTTTTCTCCACGCAACATGATGGAAAAAAATGAAGAGGCCTGAGAATTTTAAGAATGCTTTTATCTCATAGTTTGTCCAGTTTAGCAGTTTTGACTCTATTATGCACCACACTCTTTTTTGTGTTAAATCCATGTAGCATAATACATCATCAGCTGATATGCTTTGGTGGGAAGTTGGGAAGTGGTAAAGTACATTTCACTTGTTAAATACATGGCTTGAAAGTATATAAGCTTAGCATAACTCTTTAACATCCAAAGATTATGGTCTCATTTATATCCTAAGGTTGGACAATAATACACTTGGAAGTATATCACATTTTTAGGTGTTGTTTTTTTGTGTTCACAACACAGGTATATTAATTCTATACAGTTTTATTTAAGTGGACTCAGTTAATAGCAGAAATCTTCTCAGTGTACTTGGGCAAAAGTATCAAGTTCTTACAGTTAAAAAAAAAATCAGCAGGCTCTCACAACTGTGCTTGCTCTCAAAGGCGTGAGTCAAGGCAACTGGACTTCTCTAATTTTTTTCTGTGTTTTTTTCTTTGGTAAAAGAAAAAGGAAGTCCAGTTGCCTTGATTCAAGCCTTTGAGGGTTACCATGACCTGGATGGCTGAGAGTCAACACTACCTTACAACTTTGCTTGGTTAAACTCACCATTAAGACCACAACAGTTCTCTGGTCTGGGGTAGACTGCAGATTTTGCAGTTGAACCAGATTATATGAAACTGTCTAGAGGAACAGAAAAACAGCTTCACATGGTGATATGAATGTTTTTGACAGTGACTGAGTGCTGAAGAAACCTGATCCACAACCACAACAGACCAGTTGACTTCAGTCAATCTGCTGTGCTTGCTACGTGCCACATCATCTGTGTGTAAAATGATCTGCCTGCATCTGCGACTCTACTCCCTCTCCAGTACAGTCAGACAGTTAATCTGGGACACACCGATTGTGGTCACATATGGACACGAATCACTTCATCCAAAGAGTACAATCTTGAAAACACAGATGTTAAAAATATTATTAATGGGGCTGGGGCTGGGGCTGGGGTGACATTAATGATTATCTCCATCATTGGTCAATCTTTCCATTATTGGTCGTTGTTCTGGTAATTTCACGCTTTTGTATTAAAGAATGAAATTTATAAGTTAATTGTGACAAATTAAAAAAAAAGGGGAAATAATTACTGCACAGCTTTTTGTATTAAAACTTATAGAAGTTATTGATTGAATTTTAAAATAGTTGTTTATACTTTTATGTTGATTGGAAAAAAATTATTGGAGTAATTGATGCTCTAGTTCACAGGTGTCAAACTGATCCATGAAAGGGCCGTGTGGCTGCAGGTGTTCCAACCATGCAGAAACATAGCTGACTTGTTTTAGTCAATCAACTAGTTGTCTTCACTGAAGGTCTGAACCAGTTCAGTTGATTGAATGAAACAAGTCAGCTGTGTTTCTGCATGGTTAGAACAAAAACCTGCAGCCACACGGCCCTTTAACGGATCAGTTTGACACCCCTGCTCTAGTTGATGTTGATGCTAATTTGTCTATGTTCTTTGTATTAGAATGGAACCAGCTTCCATGTGTTTGATCAGGGCCGTTTTTCTAAAGAGGTTTTACCAAAATTCTTCAAGCACAACAACATGGCCAGCTTCATCCGACAGCTCAACATGTGTGAGTATCTGTTGTTACTTCTGCTTACAATAGCTGTAAATCTCTACTGCAACAAGCTACTCACTGGAATCCCTGTAAAGAGGTTTAAGAAAAAAAAACAACAACAAAACTCAGAACAAATGATTGAAGTTGACTGAAGTAAAATTAATCTGAAAGGTTTCCAATGTTAATGATGAAGATGATATTCTGTATATGTTTATATGTAGATGGCTTCCGTAAAGTGGTGCACATTGAGCAGGGCGGTTTGTTGAAACCAGAGAGAGATGACACAGAGTTCCAGCACCCATTCTTCATCAGAGGGCAAGAACATCTTTTGGAGAACATCAAACGCAAAGTCACTAATGTATGTATCTGCACAGATACCCAACACCAAATTAGAGGCCTGCAGTGTATTGTCAAGATGATCTACCTGAAATCTAGTACTTCAGTTCAAAGATTCTGTATTGATTCCCAAGGGGAAATTAACCCAGGACCAGTTTTAATTTTTTATGTTAGTTTGAATTTAGGTCTTCATTTTAAAACTTGTGAAAATATATTTGTACACACTTGCTTTTGTCTTGAGAATCCACTTCTCACAGGCATATACAATGAGAACGCTTAATCTTAAAACAGAAACAGTTTTTGAACCTTGTAACCCCTCCATCTGTAAATTTATCTTTGGTCCCTATGGTAACAGTGTTTTTCTCATGTGACTGGGCAGGTGGCATCAGTCCGTCAGGAGGAAGGAAAGATATCTGCAGATGAAGTAAGTAAGATCCTGAACGACGTCCAGCTGATGAAAGGAAAACAAGAAACCATTGACTCCAGGATAATCACCATGAAACAGTAAGAACCAAAGCAAGCCCTCTTCGGCGTACAGTGTGTACAATTGTGTCTTCCTTTTCTCACATATATTTTGAAAACAAAGAATTCCATTTGAGCATGTGTCTACCTCGTCCTTACTTCTGAGTGTCTTATTTCTGAGCCTGATGAATAGAAACAGGAAAAATAAGACCTGAGAGAATTTCAACTTTAATTGAACAGCTATTTACAAGGAGATTGTTTTTGTAATCATAAGTTTATTTAGTTGACTTACCAGGTCACCTTTAGTAATATTCCGTTAGCTATTCACAAACTGCAGTGTTAAATTTGCTTGTTAATAACTGCACCATGTCTTATGGGCATGTCTTAAGATTTGTGTATTTATGGGTGGATGAAGTTTCCTTATCATGCACCACAGATACTCAAACCTTTGAGTCTAAGAAAAAGAATAATTTGTATGCTCCACATCGTGTTATTTCACCATTTGCGGGGGGTCACAGCCCCCATTAACCACGAAGTGTGAGGGTTCATGGTATTACTGACAACAAGACTCATGTTGTCTCACATCTAAATTTGCTGCTGCAGACACAGCATCACAGGGACTCAGCGGAGCCCTGGGGGTTCGATTTGTGGACATGGTTGACCTCACCTGGTACTCTGTGTTTTTGAAAGTATTTACTCCAATTGCGGTTATTTTGGATTTGTTTTTCTTTTTATTTTCATGTGTGATTCCATGTTTACGCCACATGATGCTAAAAGCAATGACAACATCTTTCTTTCATGTTCAGAGATCTGCTTCCTTCTCTGACATCGACTGGGATGGTGCACCTGTGGGTGCTTCTGAGAATTAAATGTTCTTTGATTAGATAGTGTTGTGGCCTTTTTTTCCCAATGGGTTTTTGGCTGTAGTCTAGAGTAGATAGCCTCTAAAGGGTCTTTTCGTGTTCCTCCTATTTTCGTGGATCTGGCCAAATTCAATCACTTTAATTGATCAACCAACCAATTCCAATCTGATCTGCAAGTCGTGCACATAGAGGGGACGGGTGTTTGGCCGCTGGAGAGGGTCACACATCCTGTGCTTTATTTAGCTGGCAGTTGTAGGGTGTGCCCCTTTGGGTGGGGAACCGTGTGCTCTACTGCTGGGATCTAGATAAGCTTGTCATACACACAAAGAAAATTGGGTGCTGATTCATAAGTCCGTGACTTTTCCTCTAGATTCTGGCCTGTTAAGGGCCATCGCTTCTGATTATCATTCTGGCTCCATCAAGCTTCCTAAGTTTGACACATAGGTGTCTGAAGAACTTATCTCAAGGTCTGATGTTGTTCATGTGATGGTTTAAAAACAACTGTTTCTTACTTACCATTCGTCATTTCGGAGCATCCCACATCCTGTGATGTGAGAGTGAATGACCTCTCTGAACGTTGTACACAACTTGGAGAATAAATCCACTTTGCACCTCTGTTGTGGTCAGTGTAATCGTTAACTGCCTATTGATTGTCTCACTAGACCACTGTATATATTACTGCTAAAGTAAGATATACTTAAATCTTACGTCACAGTATCTCATTGAACTGTCTTTTTTTTTTTTTAATTCAACGATCATGGTTTAAGGAGAAAGTTGAGCGTTTCCATGGACATCTGCTGCTTGATTTTGATGTCCAGTCTTTGGTGATTCCATTTCGTCCTTTTCTTCTTTTCAGGGTAGATTCAGACCTGTCTTAACAAGGCGGGCACAATGGTTTTTAACTTTTCCTTCCATGTAGCCCAGCAGATTTGTGGTGCTAGAGTAGTACCAATTTTCTTGGCTCTGAACTGGTGTTCTTCCTTGCTGTGGAAAAATAAAGATCTGGTTCAAAGTTGTGCACTGGTTCTAAACTAGCGCTGGAACAGCTTTGATGGAAAGAGTCTATAATTACGTTTGTGTTTGTGCATTTCAGTGAGAACGAGGCTCTATGGAGGGAGGTGGCCAGTTTGAGACAGAAACATGCCCAACAACAGAAAGTTGTTAACAAGGTAAAAACATCTGCACTGTTATCTAACCGTAATTACTAAAGTAGGATACTGTAGAGAAAGTCTACTGCTGGAGTCGGGAAGACTAGTTGCGAGTTGACCTTCAGCTGAACTGAGTCTGGTGTCACATAGCAACCTGATTGAATAAAACTTTATTGCTATTGCATATTTGGTTCAATAAAATTTGAATGGCATCTCCTAAGGATTCATCTAACAATCCTTGTCCCTTCTGCTGTATTTATATTGTCCAGAGCTGACTGTGATGATGGTAAATATACCAGCTAAGGCTACAGGGATCTTGAGCACACATTGGTATTAACATAGCTGCCACCTCAACTAATAGCGCATTTTCTGTTTTTTTTTTTTTTGCAGTTAATCCAATTTTTGGTGTCTCTCATCCAGAGCAACAGGATCATGGGGGTCAAGCGCAAGATGCAAGTTTTCCAGTCGTATAAAAATTTATATACACATTAGCGCAAATACTGCAGACTCAGTTAAACAGCCCCTAAATTTTATGATTGTGTATACTTTATGTCCTTTTTTTAATTATTATTATTTGAGTATTTCTATTCTCTCCCTATAGTCCTCTGATGCTCAATGACTCGAGCTCCGCTCATTCTGTGCCTAAGTACAGCCGGCCCTTCTCACTGGAGCATATGCAGGTAGCCTGTCCATTGCTTCTGCTTCAGATTTACATCAGCTCAGCCTCTGTTACCTATTGTCTGCATCCCATAATAGGTAACAGAAGAAGAGAGCAGGTGGCACCAGAATAAACTGTGTGATTATTATTTTTTATTCAAAGTGCAGACTAAGGGGTATTATTGTTTTGATTTGAGCTAATTAGCATCTTATTACATTTTCTAAAGTAAACACTTGTTTTTCTTAAGTCAACCATGGATGTAATTGTAGTCACTGTCTGTGGGACCCTTTTAACTGCCCTTTTGTCACTGTACTCGTCTCTTCAGGCTGCAGCCAGTCCCTTCTCAGCGGACTCTCTGCTGAATTCTGGACCAATCATCTCTGACATCACAGAGTTGGTCACAACAACCCCAGCTGAAGTTGTCATTGATTCTACTGAGCCAAGGTGATAACCAGTCAGATCAGTTTCCTTTAATTGATAAATGGTTGATCAGCCAACAGTCTCTAATCCTGCCTGATATACCTGCAGAGAAAGCCACTCAGCAGATATTAAAGAGGAGCCATCCAGTCCTGAGGTGGAAGTGTGTCCTGTTCTTGAGGAAGAGCCTGCAATTATAGACACCCCACTTTCTCCCACCACTTTTATCAATTCCATCCTTCAGGACGAGACACAGCCAACAGCAGTCACCTCCGCCACAGCCCCATCGGGTATTCATTCTATGAGGCTAATAAATTGATGTCTGTTCAGAGTGGTAAAGTTATTGCTTTCTCTTAGTTTAAACCCATTCTCTTTCCTTTGTAGCCAGTTCCATTATTGTGATGAACCCCGTCTCCTCTGGGCCCATTCCAACAGCACCAACCAGCCAATTATTGACCCCCGTT
The DNA here is from genome assembly GCA_018398805.1 of Hirundichthys speculiger. Lineage (NCBI taxonomy): Eukaryota > Metazoa > Chordata > Actinopteri > Beloniformes > Exocoetidae > Hirundichthys > Hirundichthys speculiger. Next base: position 1,500,402 of record JAGFBZ010000261.1, read on the forward strand.
GCTACCACAGACTCCAACCCCACTACCCCTCGGAAGAAATGTCATACTGTTGCCTGCATTGGCAGGTAAGTGTGCAGTCATGGTAACAACAGGGTTTGCTTTTGGCTACTTGATTCTACTGTTACTACTTTTCCAGCAACTGCCTGAGAGCTGTCTAAACAACTACCCCGGCACCTGTCAGGAATTGTCCAATACCTGCTAAAAGCGTCCCCAGTAATTGGTCAACAGCTGCTTTATCCTTGTCGAGCTGTCTGCAGTTGCCCCAACAGCTGTCAGATGTATTTTTTGCCCTTGTTGCACTTCACTGTGTCTATTGTGCACATCTTAGCCAGAATATGCTGCTGCATTTAGGTGTGTTTTTTTTTTTAATCTGAATGATCAGATAGTTGCTGCCTTATTTAAAATTCCAAGGTTTCATTGTTACATTTATTATCAGATGATAGAACTGTTAACGGTTACGTGTTTCATTAAAAAAAACCCTTTTGCTTCCCTCAGATTCCTCCCTCCCCCCTCTGCAGATGGGCTCCCATCTGATGTTTGGCACGTCGTATCAACACAGCCTGACAAGTGAATTTTGAAATAGTTGTCTTAAACTGTATATAAAAGGTGGATTAAATAGTTGTCTTAAACTGTATATAAAAGGTGGATGAAGTTTCTGGATCTGGAATGTGAAACTTGTGCTTTAATTCTTCATTCATTTAAATGGCCAGCAGAGCATGACTACTCGAGTTTAGAGAGAAATTTTGCACAGGTATACAAGACTTTTGCTTTGCTTGAATACTTAGTTGACTTTTTAACTCAGTGAAGAGATATCCAATGGCTTTATAATCCTGGTTCTTTTTTTGCCAAATTTTCAGTAAAGCTCCGTTTTGACAGTAAAGGGGCTTGGGCTTGGCAATAAGGAGGTTACCTTGCGGCTCACAAGTCACTACTTTATGATCATGCATGGTGTCCTGAGATTTTCACTGCGAGCCACTTCTCCCATCACAAAACAAAATGGCGACCGTAAAAGTCACATTACAGCAGCTGCATCCCTCTTTATATACAGTCTGTGATAATTGTAAAAATTAGAGATAGGGGTTCATTTTTCACCTCTGGTGGGATTTTTTATTTTCATTTTGCTTTATTTCCTTGCCAGACCAAGTCTGTGTATTTGAGTCAATTACTGCATGTCTATTCAGTATTATTCAAATTTTGCTGTGTTCAGTTGATTGAAAACTTATGATCACCATCCCTGTCAGTTTAAATTGCTTAACAAAGCAGCCCAATGTACATGTTTTACGGCAAACTTCTTCCAACTGTGGCTCTCGATCTGCAACAGTTTAATTTTCTTTGGCAGCTTGTATTTTTTTTTCATCTACTTGCCCCCCCTCCCCCCCCCACACACACAGTAATTACCTCCGCCAAGGAGGTTATGTTTTTGGTGGCGTCTATCTGTCTGTCTGTCTGTGTACAAGATAACTCGAACAGTTATTGATGGTTTTTAAAGGAATTTTCAGGAGTTGTCAGAAATGTGAAAAGGAAGAACTGATTTCATTTTGGCTGTGATCCGGAAGAAATCTGGATTCTGGATCACTTTCAAATTTTCAATAACATTGCGGTCAATGGGGCTGGAAATTTTGTTTCTCAATATCGCTGTTAATTATTGCCAAAAACTCATGAAATTTGATTCAAGGATTGACAATGGGAACCTCTATCAAATTTTAAAGTCTGATCCGGATCTGATACGGAAGGCAGATTTTATTGCAATCTGTAAATTGCTATATGGGATAATTGTTGCACTTGGTGGAGGTCTGCGCTCTCCGAGTGCTTTTCTAGTTTATACTGAATCAACATGCCAGTGATTTTCATGTCAAATGTGAAGGAGAAACAAAACCAAAATGGTGTCCTTTTCACCTCAAGTTAGGTGCCCGAGATTCTGCTCGTTAGTCTCCCCTAGAATGTGTTAGTGAGATGCTGAGATTTTTTTTTTCCTTTCCCCCAGTTAAAACAAATGACATAAGGGCAGAGAGACAGTGATACTCAGCCATAGAAGGGAAGTTGGACAGTACTGAGACACTGTTGGTTTGGATCAGCGTTGATAAAAAGAAAGTTGTAGAAAAACACCAGACTGATGGTGTGAACTCACGTCTTTATTTCTCCTTTGTCTTTTTCAGATCTGAACTCTCTGATCATGTTGACAGCATTGACAACGGTTTAGAAAACCTACAGAATGTTTTAAACACACAAACCTTGACCTTTGACACAGTTCCGTTCATGGAGGTCAGTCTAGCTGTGTCTCATGCATTTATATTTGTCTGTCATCAGCTGCTTGCATGTGTTTCTTCATGTTAGATCTTTCTGTGTTTAGTTTTTCAGTTCATCCAGTAACACTGGAGATTTTGACCTTGACAGTTTGGACACCGTGAGTATTACAATACATTCTAACTTGTTGTGCACTTCCGTTCCTTAGAGAATTTTCAGTTTTTAAAGGTGCCACTTTTAGAGATGATTAACTATATCTGTCTTGTTGTTATTACACCTCCACTGAAACTGCTTTCTGTTAGCTGCTGTCTGAAGAACCTCCAAAAGACAGTGAGGGCAACACTGGTAATTCATATTCAGCCCAATTCAAATGATGTATGAACCTTTGTATTACTGCTGTCATGGTGACGGCATGCTTGCTCTCTTTCTGATGGGTGCAGGGAAGCAGTTGGTGCAGTACACAGCCACACCTTTCCAACTGTCTGAACCAGTCAGTTTGGGGGAGGGTGGGGCTGACCTGCCATCTCTGCTAGAGTTGGAGGCGGAGCCTTTCTTCAGTTCTGACACGCCTACTGATGACCCAGCTGATGTCCTGCTGAACCACACCCACCTGGACTCCAGCCTCTGACATCAGGAATATGCCGACCTGTCTGTAACCATAGTAACAGTACACTGAGCACTGACTCAACAGCGGCAATAGATGATGATGATTATGATTATGATCATAATGATGCCGACATTATTGGGTTTTACATCAATCATTAAGAAAAAAGAAATGCTTTTATTATACGGCTGATATTGATTGATATAAATCCACCGTCGATACTTGTTTTCTTTTAGTTTTTGATTTTTTTTTCTTCTACTAACTCATATCCTTTGTTAGTTGCTTGCTGTTTAAAAAAAAAAAAAAAAAGAAAGGACAAACAAAAAAGGTTCTCAGTGAACCCGAGTCACATGTTGGTCCAAAGACAAATTTAAAGTTGGAATAGATGATGTCAAAGTAGCTGAGAGTCAGAAGCTAGTGACTCAGGTACACTGTGTTCTGTACATTAAAGACAGATTTTATGGTTGTATTAGTTCTCAAGTGTAAAATTTAATTACAAGGAAAAGATTCTGAATATTTTTGGAAGAGTTTATTATATTACAAAGTTTTTTTTCCCCTTTTCCTATCCCTTCTGGTACCATTGAAAAAAACAGACAGAGACAGATTAACTTTTTTTGGAAACCGGATACAGCAAGCTGCCCATACAGTATAGCGTATGTGCTGCACACAGGTCCAGCAGTCGCTTTTAGTACGTAGCTGGTCATTAACGTGACTGGCTTGCAGTGTAGTGAACCGTTGCATTATGGGATACAGTGTGCAAGGTAACCAGGCCAGTTGCACACTTACAATTTTTCTGGAAATTAATCATCATTTGCATATTGCAGAGTGAGCAGTTGTTAATATCTTGCATACTGCATACTACATTGTTGGGAAAAATCATGCCTTAGTAGTGTAGATTACAGTTTAAAAAGTTGGTCTGCTTTTGTGGTTTTGTGGACTAAGTTCAGTCCACAGACAAATTACTCTTTTCAATTCTGCTTCAAAGCTGCTTTAGCTGAACTCCTGACAATCTCTTTGACTCAACCATGAGAGTGCTGGATACCAGAGAGAAATTAATTTAACTGCTGTGGCAGTTCTGAGGGCTTCCAAAGTGTAGATGACCTAAAACTCAGCACTGTGCCCAAATGCTTCCTGTTTTGGAACTACAGGTCTTTTCACCTACTCTGTCAAATTCAGACTTGTTACAGTGGAGAGAGACTCCACTAAGACTCACTTTATGGCTCCAGTCAACTGCACTAGTAAAAACCTTCTTCCATCAGTATTGGCCCTGACCAGTCAGATTCTGTGTCAGATAAATGTGACTGTTAGACAATATTTTCTCAGCATTTCAGTTATTTTTTATTTATTCAAATAACCATTTCTAATCTGTTTCACACCGTGTGTTTATAATTAGTAATATGGCGCTGATGCTGAGTGATTTCTGTATATTGGATGCTTGTTTAGGTGGTTCAGTTTGTTAAGAACCAGAGCTGAAGCTCACTGGCATAGATGGTTTCAGGACATCAGGTGTTGCCTTTCAATTACAATGCACCCAACATTTTTAATCTCAGAACCATTATGTTTGAAACTGCTGAAGGATGGGGAAAAAAGCTCAGAAAAGTCAGTGTACAGTATACCCTTGCCTATTTGCGGTTCACCGTTCGCGGTCCCGCATACTTACGGATTTTGCTCTCAAAGTTTTTTTTTTTTTTTTCATAATGTATGTGAATTTGTGGTAGCCTGGAAATTTCGTGAATTTCTTCATTTTTTTTGTAGAAAAAATTCTCACATTCACTCTAACTGGTAAATGATTTTAAAATGTCAGTTAATATAAAATAAAAAATCAAAAGGGAGAAATTATATAGTAATTAATTTTTTTTATTTACTTTTAATGTTTTTAATTTATCATTACTACATTAATACTGTTTTAATGAGCAAGAATGTCTTTAGAATGTGTTTGGGAAGCATATTATAGCGTATATGATATCATACTTTTAAAACTGCATCAATAATTCAGATTTTTGGGATTCGAGGGGGGAGGAAGGAACGTAACCTCCATGAATAATAAGGCTATACTGTAGTTTTCCCAGATGATGAATTATGAAGTTGAAATTAAAAGAGCAGAAGCTTGACTCTGATTGGAGAGATGCAACAAAAAGTATCTTTGTTCAGATATAAAGTTAAAACTTGCAAGGATGATTATAAAATCTTTAAATCCTTCATATAAATGCAAAGTTTTAGAAATAATTCCTATTATTCTGCTAGAGTCAGGTGACTCCTGATGTCCTGAAGTTTTATTTCATTGGTCAGATGATTCACGGTTTTGTTAGTTGCTTTTCAGATGCAAAGCTACCTGTGGTTTAAAAGCCTGTTTTGTTGACTTTTGTTTAATAATTGCTTTTGATTCAAACAGATTATTCAAGTATAAGCCATCTATTTAATGTATCGGAGTTCATCTGATAGTTTTCCTAAAGCTAGTTAGGGGACGATTGTGATGAACAAAGATGGGGGTTGAAAGTCTCATATATATTGTTAAATGTTTTGAATGCAAAACTTTGGTTTAATAAAATGTTTTAAATACTTAAGTGTGGGAATGTTACATCTGTAATTGCAGTGATCAGATTGTTGATGCAAAAAACCCAAAAACTGATCAATGATCTGAGAGTCAGCTTTAACAAAAGACAAGAGACAGTTTGATGTTCAAAATAGGCCAAAAAACATTTATTTTAGATGTTTAAAGCCACATTTTACACTGACAATGATGTCAAATCCTGTATGTCATCAAGACAGAATCACTAGATGGTAGATTCATCAGAAATTTTTATTTCCTTGCCCTCCCAGTGATTCTCTAAACAGGATAAATGTCTATAAACAACATTTTTAAATATTAACAAAAAACAAAGACCCTTTGCCATTCAGTGGGCATGGCCTATAACTAGTGGGAGGAGTCAGAATTCGTAGGCCATGGTGATTGGTCAGTACACTGCAATCGCAAATGCTGAAATCGCACTTGTGCCCTGATGTGGAAGTCAGCAGGTGTCCTCCAGTTCCACATTCTCTGCACCTGAGGCACAAAGAGCAGCTATTATTAATTTTGGACACAAAACCAATTTATTTATTACATTGTCGACACAGCAGGTAGGATGAAAATGTGACCCTTCAGACAGGCCTGTAAGTTCCATTCAATCAGTGCTTCTCAATTATTTTCTGCTGCGTCCCCCCAGGAAGAAGAAAACATTTTATACTCCCCACCCCACCCACCCTTCACTGTGACTATTAAATAGTATCATTTGTCTATAAAATTGTTACACCTCTGCAAAGTACACCTCTGCATAACACTGCATCCTTATTAACATTAAGGGAAACAAAAAATAATGAAATATTGATCAACTTATAAAAAAGAATAACTTTATTAAATTTTTTTTTTTTTTTTTAGTCTGTAAAGACTTAAAGGTGGGGTAGGTGTTTTTTTTTTTTGCAGCACTTTTTACAATATTGCCTGAAAACCTTTTCACATTCCCATTGCACCCACTGAAATGAAATGTTTGCAAAAAAAACGAAACGTTTTGGTCCAGTCTAGAGGGTATAATCAGAGAAAAACTCTGACCAATCAAAATAGTGATCATCATTACTTTCATTGGCTGCCTAATATGTCCATCAAATATCATTGCACTCCCACCCACCCCTCCCTCCCTCCCTGCGGTTCATGTAGTCGTGAATCGTGTGAAGGCGTGGTTTCGAGGGGTGAGCTGAAGAGGAGGAGGCGGAGCCTTTGGGAGGAGGGAGGGAAGTGTATATTTTCAAAATCTCACTTGAGTTGGATTGCTGGAACCGTTTTTTTAAAGAACACCTACCCCACCTTTAAAGCGCATCAATCCCACCGCAGTCACAGTGAAGCCAAGCGCTAAATCAGCATTGTCTTAGTTCCTCGTCTTAACTCTCTGGTGACTTTCGTATGTCTCATTATCTCCGTGTCTCTCCGCCTTTCTTTTCATCCCTGTTAAATATTTTTCTGTTGTGTCTTTTGAGGGTTTGTTCACTTCATATCTCTTGCTCTTTGCTGTGTGCGGGCATGTCCCTGCAAAAAAACCCAGACACAATATAGCTAATGCTCCCTGTGCACACTGTGACAATGAGAGTGCCACTGCCACCTACTGGAGTATATGTGCAATTACACTTTATTCCAGAGTACAGCAAAAAAAAAAAAAAGCATGTTCCCTGGCGTCACCTCCCCCTGCCCTCCCAGCATCGCACTCCCACTATTTGAGAAGGACTACATTGAATTAACGCCAACATTCAGAGTCATTAGTGCTGGATGGGCTGCATAACTAAAATTTAACCTTTTCTTTATTCTTAAACTGATTGGCTGCTCACAGCTAGCCTGGCCACCTTTACGTCACAGAATTTCTCTCTTGAAAGGGTCTGGTTCCTCACTCTTTCATGGCTATTTCCACCAGTACAGAATGTTATGAACCAATAGCAATGGGGGGCTTTATGCAATGACTCATACAGGAGTGTCCATGAACTTCTATTCAAAACCATCAAGATGGCTGTAGAAATGCAAACAACTGAGAATCCACAATATTTTACTGCAAAACCATCAGCTGTCATTCACTGACATTCTTAACCTACTGCACACCATTTTAGATGTCTTTTGCTGATACTAGTCTGGTTGTTTCTCTGCCTACGTCACTAGTCATTAATTATCTCTGAATGGTTTTAAGGCTATCCGTATGTATCCAGAGATAGTTTCTTCTCTGCCTGTTGATACTGCCACCTGGGAATGAAAGAGGAATCCAGAAGAGCCAAACTAATTCTTTGTATCAAAGAGGATAGGGAATAGGACGGTTGTCGGGGGCAACCTGTCCCTTCATTCCTATTTCTATATCCCAACTTCTCTCAGAGCTGTAGGGGTGTGAACAGTTTGGATCAGGAGCTGGTTGGCAAGTCTCAATTAATATGGAACTGCACATATCAAAATATGTCCAAAATATGCCCCAGAGACAGAATCTCTTTTCTCCGATGATATCCAGCAAAACCGCCTGTACCGGATCTGCACCACTCATTCAGTCCACCTCCCACGTGGGCCTCCGTCACATGGTTTAGTTTTGATTTTTGTGAACATTTGTAAGTATTTTTTTCCCCTCATTCATCTTTTTTTACTGAATCTATTTTTATTTCATTCGAGACCAAAAGTTTAATGTTGCCTCTAAAATAAGACATTTAGATGCCTCTCTTATTTTTAAAACAGTGCTCACTTGTAAAGAGAAAACATGGAAGAGCAGAATGTTGGATTAAATTTGGACTGTAAGCACCTGTTTTGTCTCATATTTCATTTGTTTATTTATGGAGCTTTGTATTATTAAAAAAAGAAGGTTATGATTAAACTGCAATGAATTTCGGGAGCACATTTTGTTGACTATTGAGGCCCAGGATACAAAACAGCATATAAAACAGAAGACACATCACACCGTGGACATGGGTACAGTGTTCAAAAATGATCGAAGGTAGGTCAAAGATCAGTGTGAAGTATAACGAACCTTCAGGACCCTGACCAGATGGGTTGTACTGTTCAGTGACTGGACCTGCAGAGGACAAACAAAACCAAGAAAAGAGAAAGAACAAGCCTTCAAGCACCTGATCTCAGGTAAAAAACTAACTGCAATCCTTTAATCAATGGCCTAAAATTAGCTAAAACTTCAACCAGAAATCTGGACCCCAAACCAGATCTGCCAGCCTGAAGTCCTGACTCCTGAACTGGCCGGATTTTACAGTCTGATTCCTTTGTATTTTTATTTTTTTTTATTTATTTATTTTTTTGATTGAAAATATTTTTTTTTTCAAGACTGGTGTCATATTTGTCTTTTGTTGACTGGTTTCAGAATTGTTTCTATTTATGATGACTCAAGGCTTCATTTAAAAATAAGCCTTCTAAAAGCTTTGGGGCTCCTAGGAAACACTGTCCACTATAAACCATTGATTTCTCAGACAGAAAATAGTTTCAATGAAATATAAAACAAAACAAAACCAAGTTTGCTAACTTGTTGATCAATGTATGTATTTAAAATGATAAAGGTTCATGTGTCTTGAAAATGTTTATGTGATGTGCATGGCTCCAGGTTTGAAAGATTGAAGCACATTAAAGCTTCATGAAGTCATAATGGTTTGAACCACCTTTTTACACCAGTTTCAGACTTGTTTTATATGAAATTTTAGACTCGTTTGAGGTTTGCTTTAAACTAGTTTATGGTCTGGTTACATACATATTTTAAATTCGATGGTAGAGTGATTTTGGTGTTTTGGTGGCTTTTGCCTAAAAAAAGAGGTGAGATGGCCTCCGGCAGACCCCTGTGCCCTGAAAAGAAAGAAGTGGGTATAGATAATGGATGGATGGTTTAAATACATGTGAAACAAGTCTAAGTATAAACACGTTTTGAAGATTGTTTCAGATGTGTTTTAAACTGACTGGTAGATTTATTTGTAAACTGGTTTCAGATTTGTTTAAACTGTTACAAATTTCATAAAAAATATTAGCTCATTTTGACTTTGATGGCAAAAAGTTATAACAGGGTGATGTTCACCATTGTATAGCATCACCTCTTCTTTTAACAACTGTCTTTAAATGTTTGGGACATGAAGAGACCAGTCACTGGAGTTTTAGGAGAGGAATGTTGTCCCATTCTTGTCTGATGCAGGATTCTCGCTGCTCAATAGTCCTGAGACTTCGTTGTTGGATTTGTCATTTTATGGGCGCCAAATGTTTTCTGTTGTTGAAAGGTCTGGACTGCAGGTGGGCCAGTTCAACACCTGGACTCTTCTCCTGTGAAGCCATGCTCTTGTGATGGATGCAGTATGTGTTTTAGCAATTTCTTGCTAAAATGTGGAAGGCCTGCCCCGAAAGAGATGTTGTCTGGATGACAGCATATGTTCAATTCATTTCAATTCAAATTCAATTCAATTCAATTCTATTTGTATAGCATCTTTTACAATGCAAGCTGTCTCTATGTGCTTTACAGAGACCCAGAGCATGACCTCTGAACAAATATCATTAACGAAAATTATAATATTAAATCCTAATCTAAGAAAAATGGCAAGTAAAAACAATTACAACAACAAAAACACTCTAAAACCTTCATGTACTCTTCAGCAATGATGGAGCTTTTCCAGATGTGTGAGCTGCCTATGCCTTAGGCACAAATGCAACCTTATAGCATCAGAGATTTAGGGGCCGATATTCTGCCAAACCTCCTTAAGCCGCTATTAAGGGATAGCGGGTAGCGGGAGGGGCGTTCCCCCTCAAAAAGAACGCAATCTTCCACCTCCCTAAACCCGTGATCTTACATGCGCTAACCGCTAATATTATGCATAGGAGTGGTTAGGGCATTCCACCTGTTAAACCAATCAGTGCGTCAGTAGCCATTGCCTTTAAGAGCAGATTGCGGTACCTGCAAACCGCTATGGAGCATCTTTTCGGAGCAGCTCTCATGCACAGCTCATCTGGTACTCTGCTGTAGAGCTTCCTCCTCTTCCTTCCTCCTCCTCCTCTGCACTGATATATACATAACTAGCTCTAACTAATGTGGAGCAAATGATTTAATCATTTTTTTGTACTCCAAGAAGTTTCAACAAACTGCTCAGAAAAATAGAGCCAGTGAACTTCCAGGAAAGCATTTCTTAACTAGAAAAGCACTCAGAGAGCGCAGACCTCTGCCAAGCACAACAGTTCTCCCTTATAGCGATTTACAGACTGCGATAAAATCCGCGTTCTGGATCAGATCCAGATCAGCCTTTGAAATTTGATAGAGGTTCCCATTGTCAATCCCTGAGTCAAGTTAATACGTTTTGGGCAATAATTAATGGAGATAATGAAAAACAAAATTTCCGGCCCCATTGACCGCAATGATATTGAAAATTTGAAAGTGATCCAGAATCCAGATTTCTTCCGGATCACACCCAAAATGAAATCAGTTCTTCCTTTTCACATTTCTGACAACTCCTGAAAATTTCATCAAAATCCCTCAATAACTTTTTGAGTTATCTTGTACACAGACAGATAAACGCCGGCAAAAACATAACCTCCTTGGAGGAGGTAAAAATATTTTTACACAGACAATTCCTATCGGCTACCTGAAAGTCCCAGATAGTTGGTGCGCTCCCGGTAAACACGCTCAGGCAGAGCAGCCAGAACATATTCTCAGCAGTGGGTGCTGGGAGCGGCTGTGTGTCTTGGCGCAGCTGATGTGCTTTTTAAAATACTGCAGAACGGATCATTGGATGAGCATTGAGCCAGAGGAACACGTATGATGACATCTACTTTCTACCACTGAGCGCATCCCAGGTGCTCCGAGCGCAAGTAGAGGGTCAGTGCACGAAGGGATACGCGCACAGTACAAGAAACTCCACAACAGTGTTCTGTGATCTCCTCGTTTCCTCCACAGCAGACGTCTGAATGAGATCATTCCACAGCTGTACAGACTGACGTGTCTGGCCGTGACTATTCCCACATCCACCACAACTGCTGACCAGACATCCTCTGACCTCAAGAGAATAAAAACGTCTGACAGTAATACGGTGATGCGTAATCGAGAGGTAGAGCCGTTTGTGCACGTCCACATGTGACCAGGTGGATGCACATTTATGCCATTTGGACACGCTCTTTTACGCGTCCGACATGCGGATTGCGCTTTCCACAAACTCGGTATCTTGTGATCGCGGGTAGTGGGTTTAGGTTAGCGGGTTTAGGGTAGCCTGACCACCCGCTACCCGCTACCCTAAACCTGTGATTGCAAGATACCGAGTTTGCGGAAAGCGCAAAAGACACCCTACAAAAGACACACCTACAATGTGAATAAGGGAGTCGGCAAAGCGGATAGCGGCTTTAGGGAAGCGGAAGATTGCATAGCGGTTAGCGGAGGTTCCTAAGCCTGCAATTTGCGGGTAGCGGCTAGCGGCTAGCGACTAGGGGGAGGTGTACGATCGGGGCCTTAGGCTTTTGAACTGTCTGCTGATACCAAGCTGGATAGTCCCTCTCCTCTTTAGTCTCCAGGATACAGCATCTATGTTTCCAAAAAGGAATTCAAATTGTGATTCATCTGACCACGGAACAGTTTTCTTTTTTCCCTCAGACCTTTTTTAAATGAGCTTTGGCCCAGAGAAGACGTCAGTGTTTCTGAATCGTGTTTACACATGGTTTCTTCTTCATGTGATACAGCTTTAACTCATCATTTGTGGCTTGAACAGTGAACTGAATACACATCCAGTGATTTCTGGAAGTGTTCCTGAGCCCATGCAGGGGTGTCCAATAGAGAATCAGCCTGTTTTTAATGCAGTGCTGCCTGAGGGCCTGAAGATCACACTCATCCAGTTTTGACATTCAGCCTTGTCCTGTGCACACAGACACTCCTCCTGATTCCCTGAATATTTTGATGATATGTGCTGTAGATATGTTGAGAAAAATTTTTCTAAAATTGAAACAATTTTTAGATGCAGTTTGCTACAAATGAATGAACCTCTACCCATCTTGGACATCTAAATGCTCCTTTCATACCCAGCCATGTTACTGGCCTGTTTCCAGTTAACCTAATTAGTTGTCGAATTGCTCTTCCATTTGTTTTTGATTTGCATCCAAATTACTTTCCAGGCTTTTTCTTGCTCCTGTTCATATCTCAACTTATTTTAGATATGTCTGTGCCATCAAAGTCAAAATGAGCCAATATTTACCATGAAATGGTACAATGTCTCAGTTTCAACATCTGATATGATCTTTATGTTCTGTTGGGAATAAAATGTGGGTGTAAATAGATTTGCAAATCATTGCATTCTGTTATTGTTTAGGTTTTACACAGCATCCAAGTTTTTTTGGCATTGGGGTTATATAATGAAAACTTTTTGACCTTGTCTGGTTCCTTAAAGTGTTTTACTGCCACTTTAAATCTGACTTTAATGTTTTTTATTTTCTTTTTTAATTGATCAAAAAAGGCTTTTAGAATCAGCTCTAGATTTGTTTTAACTTGAGACTAGCTTTAGATGAGACCTTCTAATTATACTGCATGAACAAATGTAAAACTTACCAGCCATCTGTGTGTGGTCTGTCACAGCTGGATGACCTGTAAACAAACTCTCATGTTAAAACAAGTACAGCTGGTATTACACACATATGAACAGACACACTCAAACATTTATATGAGAGAAGGGGTTATACCTGCACACTAAACCAATACTTTTCTTAAAGAACTTACTGGAGTCGAATGGAGTTCCTGTTGGACCTGCTGTAACTAAAAAAAACACAGACACTTTAATGAACTGACATCTCACCTGATAACTGATCCACTACTAGCTACGGTGGCGATGATGCTGACTTTACCTTTATCTGTCCCTGTGGAGTCTGCTGTTAAGGTAACCAGGTCTGTGTGGGAGTAAACACCTGAAACTGAATACACAAAAACAACTGCATGAGATATCCATCCAACAGACGTGTGCGAGTGAAACAGGTGTACAGACAGACAGGTGCCAGATGTACCTGGGCTCAGTGTGTGTGTGATGCCGTCTACAGAGTCCGTGTGAAGAATGATGGATGATGACTCTGTAACACATCACCATGGGACAGGAAAAAAAAAAAAAAGATCAAAGCAAACTCCATCTCTATAGGTATAGTAAAAGCAACAAGTCTTACCAATCTTACCTGTCACATCACGGCCTAGCTGAAGATCTGAAGCTGAATCCAATCAGAAAAAAAGAGTCAGTTTCATCAGTGGGGCGTATGCTTTATCAAACCATTAATGAAAAATACAAAAAAAAAAAAAAAAAGATCTATTAGTCCAACACACCTGTGCTGTCATTGTGAAGACTCGTCACTGACTTTGCCCCACCTGGTGACGTCATCATCATCATCATCAACAACAACTAACAAGTTATTTCCCAACTAATTAAATATCAAATCCTGAGTTCTCCTTGTGTCCTGGACAAGAACTCCTATTCCAGATGATATGAGATGCCTCAGGGTTTGAACAATGTTCTGCAACCTGCAGATTCTCTTCACTGATGCCTCTCTAACATACTTTTAGATGCTATAACATGTTGTTGCCACTTGGGGGCAGTTTCAGAAGTACAGTATGTGGAACAATCTGTGATGTGGGCTACTTAAGCTTAGTTCTGTTCTTTAACAGGCTGAACTCTTTGTGTAAAACAATCTGCTTTCCAATAGAATGAAACTAAATGTTGAAATAGTAAAGACTGACCAGTGGAGCTACTGTCAGCTCAGTTCACCTGTGTTTCATGAACAACATTCACATACTGATGGCTCAGCTGCTGTACCTGTGACATCAGTCTGCAGGCTCTGAAGATCATTGAAGGAAACCAGTCTGTCCGTCACTGCTGCAGAAAATAGCCAGCAGCATCAAACTATAGAAACTCATGTCGATGTAAACATGTACAGTGGGCAAAACAAATGTAACTGTAATCCAAATAAGTCACTAAGAAAATATTTCAGTTGCTCATCAAAATACTGGCAATTACAAAGGGGTTACACATATATATTTTGCTGTTATATATTTTTACAGTGTACATACACAATTTTGATTTGTATTTTGGTCACCCATCCAAATTATCGAAATCAGGTGTTCCAATCACTTCCATGGCCACAGGTGTATAAAATTAATCACCTAGACATGCAGACTGTTTTACAAACAATTTGTGAAAGAATGGGTCGCTCTCAGGAGCTCAGTGAATCCCAGTGTGGAACTGTGATAGGATGACACCTGTGAAACAAATCTAGTCGGGAAATTTCCTCGCTCCTAAATATTCCACAGTCAACTGTCAGCTGTATTATAAGGAAATGGAAGTGTTTGGGAACAACAGAAAACTCAGCCATGAAGTGATAAGGACACTTGTAAACTGACGGAGCAAGGTCAGCGGATGCTGAAGAGGTGTGAAGAGGTCGCCAACTTTCTGCAGAGTCAATACAGACCTTCAGGTGGCCTTCAGATTAGCTCAACAACAGTGCAGAGAGCTTCATGGATGGGTTTCCATGGTGGAGCATCTGCATCCAAGCCAGACATCACCAAGTGCAATGCAAAGCGTCGGATGCAGTGGTGTAAAGCAGCACCACTGGACTCTAGAGCAGTGGAGGAACGTTCTCTGGAGTGATGAATCACGCTTCTTCATCTGTATATTTGATGGAAGAGTCTGGGTTTGGTGGTTGCCAGGAGAACGGTACTGGTCTGACTGCATTGATCCAAGTGTAAAGTTTGGTGGAGGGGGGGTGGTTATGGTGTGGGGTTGTTTTTCAGGAGCTGGTCTTGGCCCCTTAGTTCCAGTGAAAGGAACTCTGAATGCTTCAGCAGACCAAGACATTTTGGACAATCCCAACTTTGTGGGAACAGTTTGGAGCTGGCCCCTTCCTCTTCCAACATGACTGTGCACCAGCGCACAAAGCAAGGTCCATAAAGACATGGATGGCAGAGTTTGGTGTGGATGAACTTGACTGGCCTGCACAGAGTCCTGACCTCAACCTGATAAAACACCTTTGGGATGAATTAGAGCGGAGTTTGAGAGCCAGGCCTTCTGGTCCAACATCAGTGTTTGACCTCACAGATGCACTTCTGGAAGAATGGTCAAAAATTCCTATAAACACAGACCTAAACCTTGTGGACAGCCTTCCCAGAAGAGTTGAAGCTGTTCTAGCTGCAAAGGGCAGATCCATGTCATATTGATTAGGAATGGGATGTCACTAAAGCTCATATGTGAATCAAGGCAGGTGAGCGAATACTTTTGGCAGTATAATGTACTTACATATATTTTTTCACAGTGCAGGACTGCTTTCTTTTCTGAACAAGGAAAGTCACTGTAATACGTTTCAGAGTAATGGTACCTGCTACTTCTTTTAGATGCATCTGAAATTGCTTTAACAAACTGACGTAACACCATGGCACCTGAGGTTTTCATCATTTTGATAATGTTTTGCACATTAGTGGGATACATTTAAGTGTTCCAGCTGTGTTGCTTTGCTTCTGCTGCTAGCTCTGCCTCGTGCAGTTTCTTATCTTTGATCAAGTGATGCCCATGGGACTGTGAGCTCCAGGATGTTGGGCATCTTCAGTGCTGTGGACCATAGGACCAAGTGTGGCCTCAAGTTGGTGGAGGCAACTTCTGCTGGAAAGATAGCTGTCTGCCAATGTCCACCAGGATTCTCTGGTCCTGGGCCGAGTCAAGGTGTTCTACATATGATGTAGTGGAAGGAAGCCACGTGTGCTCCATCCCTCTCTGACAAACATTTTTTCTTTCTGGAGTTTTTCCTGGCAACTTTGTAAGCAGTTACATTTAAAAAGTAACCTACTCAAAAGTGATACTGAAACAAATGTTTGACCACAAAGTGACATAAGAAGTGGAGAAAAATGAGATGTGAGGACTTTCACAGTTCGACAGCATCATGTAGTTATAATTGGGTTGATTTGTACTGTAGTTCACTGATGTGGGGACCAGATGGGGCTGTCTCTTGAGCTCGTGACTCCATTTTAATCAGTCACTGTTCAGATCTCTTTTTTGTTTTGTTTGCTTGGAATTGAATGTGCCAGTGAAAATGAATTAAATGTAGAATACGAAGTGAGCTTTACCTCCATTCATGTCTGTCAACAGAGTCTGTCGACCGTTTCCTAGAGAACACAAATACAAATTTTGATGCTATAAATTCAAAGAGCATCAAAGGATGTGAGTCACTGATAAGAGCAAGGTATTACAGGTATTTAGAGATCCAGTAACTTTTTAAACAGGTCTCTTGTAGCTGAGAAACAGAGGGAAAAAAAATCAAAACTTTACCATTTGTGTCAGGTGAATCAGCTCCATCTATGAGGACAAATAGACAAATAAATGTTAATATTGTATACTATATGATGTTTAGCAGAAAATGCAAACAGTGTTTGATGTAGAGACTTTGTTAAGTCAAGAGTTGCTGTTTTTGATACTTCAAAATTTAAGACTTCAGCAGAAACTATAGCAGGGAAACTGGTTCATGAATTGGTTCATCAGAAGGGTTTGCGTCCTGAGCTGGTGCATTAAAGCAAACCCAAAGCTGAGCTTACCTGTCTGCCCTGTGTGAGCTGCAGTGTCAGATGAGGATGAAGCTGCTGCAACAGATGAAGAAAAACAGTCATTCTAAAATTCAGAGTAAAGATCCTCCTGGATCTTCTCGGCACCAGTCTTTACTCTACAAACCTGCAGAATAGGAGGGACCTGAAAGAGGGCTGGACAGTGATTGGTCCGGTCCTGAACTCAACAAAGTGCCATCAGGTCCTGACTGATCAATGCTAATGGTAAAGTGATGAGCAGGATCTTCAACATCAGAATGCAGGAAAGGTTAAAGGTGGAGGGAAAATTAGATTCATAAAGACAACACAATAAGCCATTGATGAATCTTTGTTTTAACCATTTTGTTATTTAAAGTTGATGGAAGATTGACTGACACCTGTGGAATGGGTCCATACCTGCAGGTGGTTCCAAAATGCTCTGTTCTGCAGATGGAGCTGCTGTCACACCTGAACTGATCACTGAAAACCCAAGCACCAGGCTGATCAGTAGTATCGCTACTCTATAATACAGCTAGTCAGTCTTGAAAAGGATTAAGATGATTCAGATGAGAAACATCCTACTTCTAACTTACTCTAAAAACTGAGTGAAGATGATGATGTGGGAGAAGTTATACCTGTGGAGTCCAGGTGAGTGGAAGGAGTCTTCTGGCCTGCCAGGATAGAAAAAAAAGAAAGAAAGAATATCACCTTTAAATGTTCTTTGGGGATTCATGTTTCTCATATTTAAGGTCACTGATCGCATCTGATTAGACCTGTACTTATGAAAATGCTGTTTTAAACATCTCCAGAAACAGATCTAAAATGAAATCAAACCTGGAATGTTGACATGAGCATCTGTACTGAAAGGATCAACCAAACCACCACCTGATAATACAACAACAAATAAACAAACACTGTCTTCAATCATCAGTTCTTAGGTCTGTACAAAGGAAGATGTTGGTCAGTTTTATGGTCAAGTTTGTACAAAGAAGATCTCTAATACCCAAACAGATACTGAAAGCTAGAGTTCTTGGATTAACGTGAAAAAAAAAAAAAACATTAAATGAACTACAACTCTGTCATCCATTTACCCATGAGGCTGAGCACGTAATCATGACTGGATGGATCGATGATTCCTGAGAAAGCAGAAGAAAGAAGAGTGAACTGAAGATGAATGCACTCATGACAGCCATGGTGTAGAGGTTATGACTGGGGCTTCTTCTGCAACCTCAGGATCTTGGTAACTTGCAGTTGTTGAGCCAAACATAAACTCTTCTGTATATCATAGCGTCATCTAGCTATCTATCAATCGATCTATCTGGCTCAATAGTTGAGTCTGCTAACACAAGTTAAGCATGACATTATAGAGCATAACTTCCTACTCACCTGTATAATCCAGGTGTGAAACTCCAGCCCCAAATGATCCCAAGACACCTGGAAAAAAAAAGTAGGAAAAGACAGGTGAGCCCAGTTTCACCATAAATATGCATGTTGTGATACGTTTTACATGTTTAGGTTACACACAAAACCATATCGGCCTTACAGTCCACTGTCAGAAATTCTTAACTGACAACCCATCCAGCAGTGTCAATGTGACAGGGCTCACAACCCATGAATAGTAAAAAGAATACATCATAGTCATATGCATTTGTGAGCCAAACTATTCATTGTTTCATGTGTAAATCTAGCTGCGTGTCTTAACCCTAACCACTTAATTGTAGCTCTAAGAAGAATTCATCAGTGACTGAAGTAGAAAAGTGAAAGAACAGTGAACGGTAGGACAGGATATTTAGCCCTCTACAGGTTTATCGGTGCGGCATGTGTACATCGTCATGTAGTGGGACACAGATGGAGATACGCACTATTGAGTGGCAGTAACATAGGAAGGTGTAGCAAAATGTTTAATGTTCACGTCAAGAGCTTCATTTCTGCAGGGAACTGAGTTAGGGAAACATGATCAATGTATAACGTTTGAGCTTTATGAAATGTAGCGATTAGATGCATGGTGGTATCTGATTGGACAGATATACACACGTAAACACAAAGACTAGTAAATATAAAGCAGACATTTTTCATTCAGTTCTCAGCCTTTCTCATCTGTCAGTCTCCTCTTGTAGCACCGCCCACAGCTGCTTACCTGCCTGGCTGTCAGCTCCAGCCCCTCCCCCTCCCCCTCCGCCATTCAGCAGCTTCTGTCCATTCCCTGCACAAACAGTAACCAATTATCAGCTCCACTGATGGATTTTATTTTTTTTTTGATCATTGAACAACATGTTTTCTTTTAGAATTTCAAGGTGAATATCTTCAGTTGTTCAACACTTCTATTTCTTCATGTTTTCAGTCTTTACTTTTATGAAACGTGATAACATGAAACAGCTCAGCATGTCTTCACATTAATTTTAAAGATATTCACCACTGGACTCGACTCTATCAGACCCTGCAGACACAAACAAAGACGCGATAGCTGAGAAGCTTTCCTGTGAACAAGTTAATAGTCACTGATTCCTTGACTTAATTCAAGGATTCACGATAGAAATCTGCCTGAAAAATCAAGTGAGTGATTAATTGGGGTTACAGTGAAATCTTGTGCTTATTCAGAATCAGTTAAATTATTCTATGTCATAAAAAAAAACCCTCATTGCAAGAAAACAACCGTCACCAAAGTCCAAATTATTTATATGATGACAGCTGACAGCTGTGTTGAAGAAAGCAAAGACATGGCTTTCAGTAAAACATATGCAGGAATGTTTTCCAGTGTTTCTAAAAAGACAATGAGTACAGTATGGTGCTACGTTGTATATCTATGGGAAGGATATTATGATTCTATTTTTTTTAAACTAATAATTCGCTAATCTTTCAGCACAGGATTACGCACTGGAACATTCTGAGATTAAAAACATTTGGTTTGCACTTGTCCATAATTTCATCAAGATTCTGAATGAATCATTAAAAACTGTTTTAAGCTTTTTGACTTTTTGATTCAATTGCACGGGCAGTTAATTAAATGGAGCAAATTACACTCCAGAAACGAGGTATCCTGACATCGTCTCTACACATGTAGAATGTATGTGCTTACAGTTCACATCACTGGCTCTCAGTCATGACATCATGAAGGTGTTTCATATATTTTACCATTCATTTCTGTGTGAGATGATGCTGCTGGATGTTCGGCTCCTAAAAACATTTTTAGAAAAAAGTTTAATTAAAAAGGTAACATTGCATCTGCTGTCCTTCGAATGTTTATTACATCTTGGGGTAAATTCTATGATCCAAACATCAGTTTATGTTAGAAACGAGCAGTTGTTTACCTGCTGGATGGGCCTGACCTGCAGATACAGCAGAGAGTTCAGCTGTTACAGAACCTGCAGAGTCTGCAGGACCTGAGAGGAGAGCAGGGAGAGAACGTTCATAGTCATTCAGTCCAGACAGTCGTCTTCTGGCCTTTCCACACCAAACACAACAAATGTACTGCACAGTTCTGTCTGAGGGTTAATGCTGTTCATTAAAAACATGCATGAAAAACTGAAAAAAACTCACTCAACAAAGGAACTCATTAATCTGAATAGCATTTACCGTAGAACATACAGAAACAACAATAAGCATACACTGTGGAACCTAATAACAGCTGTGATTTATGATTAACATATACTACATGTTTACCTGATGACATGCTTGGACGTCCAGCTGGGAAAAAAGAAAAAAAAAAAAAAACAAGTCTAGAAGAGTTTCATTTCATGTCACAAGAAGTTTCATCAATCAGAAACCAAACAAACTACAGACAGATCAGCTTCAAACTGAATGGGTTCAGACATTCAAATCTTGTTACCCTTCATTTCTGGATTGCTCTAGATCCTGGTCCTCGAGAGCCCCTATCCAGCAGGTTTTAGAGATTTCCCTGCTTTGGGACACCATGATACAAGTGGCTGTATCATCAACTAACTTGTGCAGGACTTTGATGACAACCTGATAACGACCATTAATTAGAATCAGGTGTGTTGAAGCTGGGAAACCTCTAAAACATGTTGGATGGGGCTCTCGGGGACCAGGATTGGGCACCCCTTGCTCTAGATTGTTAAACTTGTTCACCTGGAGAGCTTCCTGCTGTTCCATCATGTGGTGCCCTCCCTGGTGAATGTCCAATGGAAGCTGATAATAAACACAAATAATGCATGATTATACATTCGGATATGAAAAATATCAATCTTTCAGCAGTTTTTGTTTTACTTTAAAGAATTACCTTATTTGTTATTGCTTTATTACTCTAGTTATATTCAGTGGACTGCTAAAAATGTAATAAATTTAAACTCTATACACCTGTTATACTGAGATAACTGTGCTATCCCCAATGTGATCCCATACTGCTTAAAAAAGCATTTTGCGACACAAGGAATGTTTAACTGTCTCGCATTTGCCCAGTAAATGTTGAGTATGGAGGAAAATCAATGACAGTCAGCACCACTTGATCTTCTTTGTTATTCTAGCAACTTTTCAAAGGCTTCGAGATGAGTTTGGGCTTGTTCTCCTTAACTAGTGCCAATCTTTCCCCAAAGACCTGAGGACTTCTTCTCCTTGGTCAGGGGGATGTGAGCATGCATGTCCAACACACCCCTCCTGGGTCTCTTAAAAAAAAGATACAGGACAGCTGCTACAGGATCACAAACCCATCTTTGTTCAAGTCTTTCAAAATACCATTAGGACTACTAACTTTTTAGGTATTGAAAACTTGCCTTGCTTTGATATCAGCCTGTTCAAGCCAGTTTTTTGTCTCTGAAGAAACAGCACATCTCACCTTTTGTTCCTGACAGTCAGTTCTGAAAACGGCTCAAAATAAAAGAAAATAAACCCTCTCAATATATTCAAGGTGCATATGATGTCAGATATGACAATGGTCTTTTTCACCAAGTTTGAGTTTCAAAATGTGTCTTCCATTTCAGATCATTTTCAACAGGTGGCACTGCGGCTCTAACCCTGACCTCTGCCACAATGTGAGACATTTATCTTCATTGCTTGCTGGGCAGAGAATACAGGATGTGGACCAGACCGAAACAGGTTAATCCTTGATGGAATACCAGCCGGTTAATCTGGATTAAACCTGACACCAAACAGGAACAAGCAAACTTTTGAGGAGGGAAACACCTGATCAGGGATGACTCACCTGAATCTCCGGCTGCCACTGGCGATGTGATGGTCTGCTGTTCGCCAAGAGCGCCTGCAAGAGGGAGGAGGAAATGGCAGGATTGGGGAAGATGGAGGATCAGGTGTTTGGCATGAATACATCTTCTGTTTCCATCAGCAGAACGAAACAAAGTTTATGAAAAATCATGAAACAATGGTATCATTCAAATCTGGCAAGGTTAATACAGATAAATTCACAGAAAAAAAATAAATTTAGGCTTTTCTCTAAACCACTGAGCTGTTTACCATAAATAAATACTCTACACTTAATTGCATTTCTGTGAACTAACAAAAAACAAAATGCATTTTACTAAACTGAATATAATGTGACAGAGGTTTTAGCAAATATGAACAGCACTAAGTGTAAGACTTTTTATAAAACTCTTTTCAGAGGTTTGTATTAAATTTTAATTTTTTTTTTTTATGCAGGTTTATATGATAAAGTTAAAGGTCACAGTGTGCTTTAGCCTCTCACCCTTAATCTTATCCTGACTTTTGGAGTCATCATCATCTGAAAAGAAGAAAAAAATATCTGTTTATTTCTCTAATTAAAGATGTTTTAACACTTTTTATGTTTTGAGACGTCAGAACGTCAAAAGAGTCTCTTCTGTCTATTCTTCTTCAGGGATGTTTTTTTTTTTTTTTTTTTTTTTTAACTTTTATGCTGTCAGTGATATGAGTAAGTTTTAGCTGGTAGCAATTTTTTCCCCATATATGTCTCTTTGATCTTTGATACTTCAAAAAAATAAGCCTGTTAACACTGTATGATTTAACAGGCCTTTTCAGAAATGGTTAAATGTAATATTAATGGATGTTTAACATTTATCAGTTTGTTTAAGTGAAGGCGTTCAGTAATTACTTCCTTACTTTGCTTTAATTTCATGGGATATTTTCCACTTGTACATCCGCAAAGCCCCAAGTGATTTGCACGAGCAGAAATTATTCATAGCACATTTTGGGTCAGCTGTGCCAATACATCTTCCTATACATTGGTATGTAATCAGTCTACAGTACAAAGGTGTAAAGGTGTGAATAATAAATTATAACAACTATACACATTTTTTCTGATGTCCCAGATCACGCCATACAGGCCCTGTGCAAAGAGACATAGAAACCAATAATTGGATGCAAATGTTCCTTAATGCTTTATGCCTCTGACATTGATGGAGACAGACACAGTGCACGTGCTAAATTTCCATTTGTGCAAGGACTGGACAGTCCTCTAAAGAGGTATAAAACTAAGGTTTTCTCTCTCAACTACGTGTTGCACTGCTGTAAGAATTCAAATTAGTGCACTAAACATTGACTACTTTTTAACATTGTTAAGTTACATTAGCTCAGTGAAGCTAATGTAGTTGCTACCATTAGAGTGAACTTAAAAAAAAATCCTTGAGCTCGACAGTAGACACCATGACATCAGGGAAAGATGTGATATTTTTATCAGGACTTTGGAACCAGGATATTTGGTTCTGAGAACCTGACAGCACTTACGCAAGAACAGGTCCTACATATTTAAGTAGTTATTGATATAAATTGACTCTAATGAGTCCTCCTTACAATAAAAATTAAGTTTTTAACCTTGTTAGCATGCCCCAGGAATTATGGCTGGGGATTTTTACTGCAGAGTATCACAACAAAGGCGAGGTCAGGCGCCCCTAATGCGCCACGTGAATGGGAGTCCTGCAGGTATTGATTTACAGAGGAGTTCACGCAACTGGGCGGAGAATCTACCTGGTTTATTTTCTTCTTGTTAAAAATGGAAGACCCAGCATGTTCTGTTTATGGCTGTGTTAGTATGAATCAGATTCCCAAAGATTTGAAAATATAACAGAAGAAATATAACAGAAGGACAATCAGTTTATCTCTAAACATATCATCAAAATCTACCACAGAGGAAACTTTTCTGCTATCCATCAGTCAGGTATGTATTTAGGTGACGCAAACGTAGTATTTGAGCATAGCTTCTGCTGCTTCGCATTAGGGATTTAGTCCGATTAGAGATGTAGTGCTCTAAACATTATGTAAAAAACCTCATCAACCCATTTTATGAAGTATACTAGCACTAGCCAATGAGTGATAAATGTTTTATCAGTTTACTTTCTGGTAAATCCTTGATGATAATAAATCCATTTTAGATCATTTTTCTCATCTCTTTTTTTTTAATTAGAGGAGCATAAATATTTTTTTTCAATGATGAGCTATTCCATCAGTTTCATTTGATGGAATATTTGATTACTTTTAGGAAACGTCATCTAGCTCTTGCTATCTCCAATCCCTACTTTTGGTAAAGATTTGCCAAACTTTGGACTGTCGTCTTCTTGGGATAACTGCGTATCGCTTTACAGCACTGTCACACACCAGAAAAGAAGAAACTAGTCAGTGAGCAACAGTGGACATCACTGCAGAGACAAAAAAAAAAAAAAAAAAACTCAAAAAGTAATGATGAAATAGAAAACAGGAATATGACTGAGGCAAGAGAACAAACACGAGTAACCTGCTGAGGTAAAAATTGCAAAAACTCCTTTGTGCTGCTTTAAAAGATCGAGAGCTCATTCTACAAAAATGATACAAAATCTAAAAAACATTCTTAAAGTGAATATCTTGAAATCAACTATGCCAATTTAGGTGTGCTAGAATCAGCTTTATTTGTCAACTATGGAAACTCTCCTTTTGATTTTATGCTTCATGAATATTTCAAAATTAAAACTAGTTTCTCAGACACACAGGCCTACCCTCCTCCTCCTCAGACAATTCCCCCTCCAACTCCTCTGTTGCCTCAGATTCCACCTCCATCTCCTTCTCTGGAAAACAACAGATCCTCTTAACTCTACAACTCAGACAAGATGGGAAAAAAAATCAACAAAGAATAATAAAATAAAGCTCATTTTTACCCTCCACAGGAGCTGTAGAAGCTGTTGTTGTCAATAAGATGACCATTGACACTATCAGTAGGTTTCTGTTATTACAGAACAGATCAGTACCATGATCAACAGTGACCAATAGTGAAGTCATTTTTTTAATTGCAAAAAACAAAAACAAAAACTTTCAATGAAAAACTGAAAATGAAACTCAGTTACTGTAAAAAAAAGAAATAATTTTTTGACTCAGTAATCATCAGTACACCGTAGAATCAAATTTTCGGACAAAATGCCACTCATTATAACCTAAAGTGAATCAATTTAAACATAATATTGATGAGTGTCTCCTTCCTATTTGCCAAGCGTAACCATTAACATATTAAAAATATCAATGTGAATGCAGGACAGAAACAGCAGACCACTGACCGATGCGTGAAAACAACAAAAACACTAAGATGTGATTAGACAGATGGCCTGCAAATCAAAGATAGTCTTTAACAAGCTGTGTCCAATCAGGATGAAGGACAGACAAAAAAATACTTTCGTGATCCAACAGTGCATATATTACAGCACCCATGTATTACTGCATTGTTCTGATGATTAGAATTAATATGCATTAACATGCATTCCAAAAATGTGCTTTATAAAGACCAAGGCTAAGCCTTAAAAATATTAATATGATCAATAACCAGGACTGTGAAGACTAACATTGTTAGTAATAGCTACTTTTAAGAACAATGGAGGTACAAAGTAGCAACACAGAGACCAAAAGTATCAGTAATTTGCTATATAAAGACTATATAAAGACAGAATCCAACGAATATACAGAGCAGTAGTAGCAGAAATAAGCAATATAATGAGCAGTACTCACGGTGGCAGCATCCTGCTTTCTGAGAGTTTTTGTGCTGAACTAAAGAGATGCAGCTGAAGAGCTGCAGCTCCTCCTTCAAACACTCAAATTTATACATGCAGAGAAGGGGGAGGGGCTGCTCATACTGCCACTTAGAAACTCCAAACACTAATGCAAATGTACAAGTACAAGTGCACTGCAATTATTAGTTCCCATAATACACTAAAAACACAAAAACAAGTATGTGGTCTTCTTCCTACTTCTTTTGTTCCGTTAGACTTGCTTCAATCTGTTACACTCCCTGTGCAGCATTTTTACAGATCATGCTGAGGAGCATCCCATCATGCACTTGGAAAGAGGGAGAGTTCACCTGGACAAGTGACCTCTGAACGATTGGTGGCATCATCTTCCTGTCAGAGAAAATGGTTTGCTGGAGTAAGAACTGTGGAATTAGACAAGTCAGAAATTATGCACTGATCATGAGTAATCACTGCATGAAGCAGGCAGCTTTTATTTCTTTTCTTTTTTTTTTTTTTTTTTGTCCGGCCCAACCCTGACTTACTGTGACATCATGCATATGTAAACAGCAGTTCTGTCTGCACCATTTGATTGAGTAATTGAGCCCTTGAAATGATTTAAATTAATTGTACATGTGCATGGCTGCTATGATAGCACATGGCCATTGGAGACAATACATCTCTGCTAAAAACAAAACAATTGATTGTTGTAGATGTACATGATGGATGTGTATGACATTTCCTTTACAGATTTGTGACTGAAGACAAAGACCAAACATATCCACAAACTTACAGTAATCCCAACAGTCTGTCGTGTGTATGTGACAGGACCTGATCGCAGTGGCTGAGAAATCTAAATTAGGGCCTTGTGCTTGACAGTTCAACTATGCAACAGTCCAGAGCCATAATGCACTTAGCTGGAACACAATAACAAGTCTAATAATTTATAAAGAAAGTCAAACTCCCTTTCATTGGGCGTTTAAACTTTTCAGCTTGCTCTGACTGTGACCCAACCATTAACTGTTCCCTGTGAAAACCTTATGTTTCGCCGTGTTCCCACTGCCCCTCACTGGCAGTGTGTGTGTCCTGGCATGGTTTCCAGCCATGCTGCTTCTGCACAGCCATCTGCCATCAACTCTCCCCATTTGCTCACCTGCCTTTCATCAGCTTCTCTACTTGCTGCGTAACTATCCGTGTCCTCCAGATGCTCTTTTTCTAGATTGCTGCTGCAAAATAGTGCTTACAACTCTCCAAGTCTAGACCTATTTTCACCAACAGATTCTTCTTGTTTCAACTACTAGCTTGTTCTTCTATGCAGTTCCAGGATCACTGCCTAATCAGCTAGCTCTGTGCTTTTTATTGTAGTTCATCATTCTTCTAGAGCCTACAAATTAGCTTGGCCTTGGCGTCTTAGAGTTTCCCCAAATAAAGCAATCTGTCTTACCTTGTGATTTGTAATAGCTTTGGAACAGAGAAGCACTTTGAGTGACTCATGTCTGTCATCAGATGTTGAAGACATGACATAGTTGACATGTTATCTTATTTTGGCAAAGTAAACTAATCTTTTTTTTTTTTTGTTTGCTGTGTTTTCTGTCAGCCAGTGGAGGGCACAGCTAACCTGGTTATCATTGCACATGGTTTAAAGCCCACACACTCGCATTAACTCACGTACACCATGCCCATGGAAACACAAATAAATGGTTGGAACATTACTCAGTCTGTAGAATATACAACATTTACACAGTGTGACTGTACATTACACTATTGAATTGATTCATACAGTGAACTGTATGTCCATATGGCGTCTCCACCTCCTAGGCTCCCCTGTACCTGTCCCTGTTCTTAACTTGATCAGGTTTCATTTGTAATTAACTTCTTGGTGAGAACAGACTTGTATTGTTCAACTGAAAGATGAAACCTTGCCAGTCTGTTGCCAAATGCAGGCGAGAGGAACACATGGAGCTCAGAGACCTGGAGACCCCTGTAATGCTATTTTTGTTCTTTTTCAGTTTTACAGTAAGATGTTTTTTTGTTTTTTAGTTGTTTAAACTGTAATGCATATATGTTGTGGGCTAGTGCCAAGACTGGCTTAAAAAAAAAAAAATCCTTTTTTTAAATATGATGTTAGTTTTGTTGTGCAAACATCAGGGTGAATGTTTCCATCAGACCTCTTGACAGTCTGATCTGACATGCTTTATTAGGATCAGAGATTGATTCTGTCGGAGAGGACTAAAATCACATCGGGCGAAGCATGAAAAGACAAAGACACAAGACGGTGATGGATGTGGTGTGTGTTCTTTGATGATGTATTTGGTGTTGTGTAATGTGGTATGGTGCGTGTAAATCAGTGGATGGTGGTTGTGTGGTTATGTTGTGATGTTGGATGTAACCCCCTGATTCATATCAGAGCTGAAGCAGTCCAGCAGAGAGACATAGAGCAGTGATACTGATCTCCAACACGTGTTCAACAACAGCTAGTGGCCATAGCCAGTACATCCGACTGAATCACAGTTGGTACTGGTGTGCTGCGAAAATATCATGGAGCAGATTTCCACCAGTGCACTGGATTTTCTCCCCAGCCCATTGGGAACCATCCAGTCCACCCAGTAAGACATTATTTACAGATATTTAAATTATATTGCCTAAATAGAAAAAGGTAACACCTACAAATTGTCATAAGACATAGACACACCTTATCTGTAAATAAGGTTCATAGGTGGATTGTCATAATTTGACTTCAAGGAATATGAGAGTCAACTAAATATTAGAAGAGTTTAGCTTTCTTAAAACTGGATTACTCTAAAATTAGAATTTGAGAAAAGTGTTTCCCTTAAGACTTGTTGACAAGTTCCCTAAACTGTTCAGAGAAACCACAACTACTCCATTAATCATCAGCTATGTTTCTTGATCAACAAAGATACATTCCACTATGTGTAATGGGTTGATGAAAATAAAAGAGCTAAAAGAGAACTTCATGATGCATAATGACTGAAACAATTATTCAGTTTTTTTTAAAGAATTAAGTTTGATTTAAATGAAGTGACTGAATAATAATGTAAGAAAAAGTGGCACAGATATCTTTCTTAAAACTGTCCAACAAGTCCATTAAAGTTATTCTAAGAAAGAAAAATCCACAGGAATACATTAGCCAAAGTAAGAAAATATCTCCTTTGTAATTACAAAGGAGAGTGTGGATGTATATATTTTTAAGGGTCACTTTGCATGATTTGGTGCCAACAAGTTCCAAGAGTTAGGATTGTGGTTCAGCCAAACAAATATACTTTTTTTTTTTTTTTACCATCCCCTTCCAAGCAGGTGAGAGAAACCACAGTTTCAGAAAAAAAAAAAAAAAAAAGCAAAAAGCACTCTTTAAACCCACTGGCTTCCAAACTGAAAGAAGTATCTGCATGGCAACCATGGCAACCATGGCAGCTGGTCAGAGTCTCTAAGCATTAAGGACAGGAGCCACAGTACTTTCTTTAGTATCTCTTTTAGTTTATTAAACTCTGAACATTTTTTTTTATAAAAGCCTGTTGCAGTAGTTGTGGGCATATTGTTTCTGTGTGTTTTACTGAGATTCTACTGAACTTGTTCTTCCTTGAGAAAAGGGGCACTTTTTTAAACAGTATTTTTTTCCCTTGATATGACTTTAATTTGATTTGAATCAGGAGCCAGCAATCGATATGGGAACATGTCATCTACTTTGAACACAATCACTTCCATTCATGTCATACTGCAGTAAATAACTAAAATATCATTTCATATTGCTTTTTCTGGGTTTAACATGGGCAGTTAAATGAAAAATGAACTGCTCGTTTGATAAAAATAGACTACAAAAAGAAGGGTGACTATTTTGGTAACATGTTTTGATGAGGATTACATGCATTTATTTGCAATTGATATTTTAATTTTGTTTTGATGCTATTGGATTGTTAATAATAAATAAATGTATCGATGGAGATCTATGGAATACTACACCTCAACTGACAACCTCCTTCATCCCACTCTTCAGATGTTTTACGTATCCAGAGACTGGATTAAATGAGCTGAATTCAGTTGTTTTAAAATGGACCAAAGGGTGAAAAAAAAGGAGACAGTTCTCTTTGCTTTTATGTTGTTCAATTGAGTGCATTTGGAAAAAGGCAGTTGTCTCACTGGATTACTTCAGATGAGGCCCTGGTCCTCTTTTTGCTAACTCTTGTTCCTCTAGAACTCTCAGGCTCCACATAGACTCATAGATTAAAAAAAAAAAAATCTGTCCTTAAAAATCCAATCACAAGTGGCCAGTGCTCAAGTGTATTTACAAATACCCTTACATATCATTTTAACCCCCCAAACACCAATTTGAATATATATTTTTTAGCATTATTGAGAATTATTTAATGTGAACATGAACAGAGATTGTAGAAACAGTCCCTGTTTTTCATCGCATATTTTTTTGCATGCAACATCACATTTGCTCCACTCATGACAAACCTAAGGACCAGAATACAATTTTACACAAGGTAAATTTCCAGAGGTGGTCTCAGTTCAGTTCATTTCAGAGGAATCTGAGTTTGAGAGTTTGCATATGTGAAAAAAAACACTAATTGCCTTGAAATTAGTCATCAAAGTCTTTTGATGTAACCAGACATCAGCGCTCAAGACCATATTTGCCAGGACAAAAGAACTCCAAAAAAAAAAAAAAAAAAGAAAAAAAAGAAAAAAATGCACAAAATTTTTCATTTTCACTGAGGAAAAAGCTCACAACAGAAAGTTACAGATTAGTAATACTTCTGTTGTCATCTGAGAATGTCAATCTTCAAATTCAAGTCAAATTTGTGGTTGATTTATCAAGATAGACGTCATTTTAAAAATTTACTGAGATGTTTTAGGAGATGTGTGAGCCTGCTTGCTGAACTGTGACATCATTCGGTTCGGTGGCGTTCCTATAGCAGAAAGACCTCACTGTACATCCATCTTTTGTAGTACAGAAGAGTTCTATAGAGTCCCGAGTCGACTTTGCCAACTACCAAGCACACAAGTCCAAACTTGGCATGCTTGGGACTGAGAAACAGCCTGCCACTCTCCACTGTCACTACCCATTTCACAACCACTTTGATTTGGATGAAGAGGGGGGTTAGGGAAGGTGATCATACGATCACAAAATCATAATAAAACAAAAACTAAACCATACTAACAGCCAACAGGCTTGGTGTTAATGTCCCAAGACTGAATGAGAACAAATCTCCAACAGGATCAAAATGCTATTTACAGAAAAATGATGAACCAGACGAGAATCAGATGGATTTTGT
The DNA here is from genome assembly GCA_018398805.1 of Hirundichthys speculiger. Taxonomy (NCBI): domain Eukaryota; kingdom Metazoa; phylum Chordata; class Actinopteri; order Beloniformes; family Exocoetidae; genus Hirundichthys; species Hirundichthys speculiger. The sequence goes on from JAGFBZ010000261.1 coordinate 1,531,483, forward strand.
TCTCAAATGAATATGAAGTGGATTCAGTTTCGTGCAGAAAAAGGGCAGTTTGTTTAAAGCTTTTTACTTCAGTTTCACCTCAGTGAACCTTCAGAGCTGCAGCTCTTTGTTACTCTTTGTGCTGAAGCTTAGAGGACGTATAGAAAGAGAGCTTTATTAAAGTGATAGAGAGCTGGAGAGAAAATGCTGCCAACATTCCTTGGAACCACATCCATAGACTCCTGCCTCCTCCTCTTTGCCCTCCTCTCTCTCCTCGCTCCTTTCTTAAGTTTCTACTATTTATTTGGCTGTGGTCAGGGTGACCACACAAAGCACATACATGCTGTAGTCTTAAGTTTGGTCCACTGTATACTATCCTTTTCTTTGTGTCTCAAATATATAAATAATATCTTATGCCGATATTGGAAAATAGCTATAACACAGTATTGTTAATTATTTCGTTTCCTAATATCCAAAAGAAAAAAAAAACAAAAGAAAAAAGAAAAAAGAAAAAGAAAAAGAAAAGCACACCAAATCAACATTTTTTCAACAGATGACTAATATCTTCTTGACATTTTAGTAGATGATGTATCTATTGTGAGTTGTGGACGGGATTATTTTAATAAATGTCAAAAAAACAACAGTTGTGTTGTTAAGTGTTTTAACGAAAACAAGTAGCAGAACACAGCTCTTAAAGCTCCAGGTCTCTTCCAATGTATAGATTGTGGAATATTAATAATTTTATAATAATAAAGTAATAGATTAACATTGCACTGCAGGGATTTTCCGATCTTTCATTTTGAAGTGTGTCCTCTGTCTGTGGGAAGCAGGGCTGAACATGAGTTTGCATCAATGTGCTGCGGAACGTCCTGAAACCAGAACCAAGCTGGAGCTGAGCTGGACTCCGGGATCAGGTCCAGAAGAGGAATTAGGGGCACTTTAAGGTATAGTAGACTGATCCAGCTTGGTTCTGAATGACTGAATCTCACCTGGACCTTTGATCCTGATGTCTGAAATAAAAAGCTGTGGGATAGTTAAGCAACAGTAAAGAGCTGGGTGTGACTTCAGAAACATATCACGTAAATATTCTTGAAAACCTTTTTACAAAAAAAAAACTGGGTGTTTTAGCAATCTTTGACTGACATCCAAACCAAAACAGCGACGTGTTGTTATTTGAATGATTACTGTAAGCCTTTCCATTTAACATGTAAATAATGTGTAATCATTGCAGTAAAGACGGATGGTAGAGAAAATCTTTGTTTCAAACCTTTCATCAGTGGAAGACTACTTCTTTTTTGGTCTATTGAAGAAAATTACAGAGTGCTTTGCTCAGGTGTGTGAGTTACAGGCAAAGGTAAATTTCTTCTCACAGATATCGACCTATCAGCGGCTTCTGCACAATACTTAGCCCGACAAAGTTTTATTTTACATCGCACATAAAGACACACACAAACACAAAGGCGCACACACACATACACACATAATATGTCAGGCTTCACTGAGTTGCCCCTTGCTGTTGGCCTCAGTCAGGACCCCATTAACCAATATGGGAACTTTTTGAAAGAAACACTCTTTATCAGGCAGGAAGTTCCCTCATCCCCCTTCTTCTACGTTTTATGTGTATGTGTGTGTGTGTGTGTGAGTCAGTTAACCTCTACCAACCTGCAGGCCAGTTTTCATTCATTGACTTAGAGAAACTTCATCCTTTTCATCTTAGGAGTCAGTCTTCCACACCGTCAATCTATGGTACCAGGTAACTTGACTCCTCCCACTCTGACCCACCTGTAATCAGCGTCAGATGATCTGCCCTGGGTACCTTGAAATGTCCACAGGCCTTAGAGTTGTTTATATCAATGTCAACAACTAAATGAGTGCAACAGTATGGAAACTAGGGGTGCATGGTACTGAATATTTACCGATATCTGATATGCCGATATTTTGACTCCAAGTTTTTGCCGATTGCTGATGCCAATACCGATATAATCCACCCATGTTTCTGATGCAGTACTTTAAATTACGATGGTCTTATCGTTATTAAGATGGGACTGTTGCAAACCCATTCCCATAACAAAATAAAAAAAACTACTGCAGCTTACTACAACTTACATTTAAATTCCAGGAGTTTCTGAGTGTTGCATTTTGCACTGCAATGGTCATACTATTTGCCTCTGGATTCTCCAAGTTGACAAGCTGCTGATAGCTTTTTTTCACTTTCACTTGCTTGATCCTCCCAAATTCCTGGTACTAACCTGGATGACAACTTTTAAGGTGAGTTATTAATTTAGCAGTGTTGAAGGAGTGGGCTTTTGACTCCTCTCATGTCTGATGTTGAGTATCCAATATAAACAGTAACTTTGTTATCGCTTTCCAACTCTTTAAAAACCTCCACACAGCAGACATGTTTGGTTTCATCCCTCTTTTACCCTCATCAACATAATGAGCATAGGACAGCAGAGGACCACTGGAGTTTTATGCAGATGCAGATGTTTTAGCTTTAAGTTTTTATCAATAGATACTGATGTCATGCTGATATCATAATGCATCCTTAAAGGAAATGTTGGTTTAATGGTTAAAATTATAGTTGTTTGCAACATAAGAAGATACAGATAGATATTACATCAAAGAACAGGTGAGAGATCATAAGGAAGTCTAAAACAGAACTTCAGAAATACAGGTCCATATACGTATGTATGTATATGTGTGTGCGTGTGCAGAACAGGTTAAAACTAAAGTGAGAAAACCGGTAAAACCAGTGTCAAACCAAAGTTGTACAAATAGGTGAAACAATACATTTACTGTTATGGTTAACATAGTAAGGCGTGTGAATGCAGATAAAAAAATCAAGCTCCATTGATGCAGAAGAATGCGGATGAGCAGCAGGTGACTAAAAAACAAGAACTTCAGGAATCTGGTTGAGTCACTAAAGTTTTTCCAGAGAAGGCTGACATCATACAGATGGATTTATGTTGTTCTCTCTGTGCATTATTCAACTAGATGACATTTACAGTCATCATGGTAATTTATAACACTTTAAATATAAGTTCTTTTGTGAACCTTACTTGGGCTTGAACATTCAAAATAGTTTTACTTTTGCATTAATAATCCTTCACTCCTTAACCTTTAAGACGGTCGGCCATTATTTTGTAGCTAAATGAGATAGGTTCTACTTGTAAAGGTCATTATTTGATACTTGTTGAATTCAATCTCTTTTGTCAAGAAAAAAAAAGAAAATTAAAAAAGAAAAACTGACATTTTCATTTTCTCGTTTATGGTGAATAGTTAAATAATCAGCAAAACAAAAGATGACTTCAGTGTTACTATAACGTAGCAGTAAGGTGTTTATTAGTTAGGAACTTTTAGTTCAGCTGTGGAACAAAGATTGAGGCTGCTGTGTAATCAAAGATGAATGCCAAAACACTAAAATGACCGTATGATAGTTTAGTCTGAGATGTGTTATGAATAGATTATAGCAAATAAAAAGGAAATCCCCTATATAATTCCCATATTCCCTGTTTTTGTTTCTCATTAAAACTGATAATTAAGGGACACAACTTTAACCTTTTCATACCATGTAGACATGGACAGCTATTTGTTTTCTGGTGTATGCATGGGTGTGGATGAAATAGTTGTCCATTAGCCACTTCAGTGAACATTCAGAGTTGTCTCATGTCCTTTTAATGCGTCACATTGAACAAAATTGCCATTTAAAGAATTTTTTTGGCAGTTTAAAAATTAAATGTTGAGCAATCTTTCAACAATTGTTCAACAATTCTTAGTGATTCCATCAAGAGTAAATACCCTTGAATCAATATGCCAGGGACCAGTGGGTCGAGTCACTTGCTCTCCAACTGGATGGTTGACAGATTGGTCCCTACTGCCAAACTGCCCCTACGCCACAACGCTGAACACTGCATCGCTCCACAATGTGCTGCTTAGGATATGAGTTTAGAAAACAAAAGTTCCGCTAGATGTGCTGTCATGTGAGTGTGTTTGTGCAAATGGGTAAATAAGAAACACACCATTTATTCATTTATTTGTGCTTTATACACTAGTCACAAAAGGTTAGGGATATTTGCCTTTCAGATGAAATTCCAGGATGCAGCTAAAATACACTGTACCCTTTCCAGTGAACGTAATTTGAGCTTCTCTGAACCTGAATGCACATCTCCAACTGTTCAGTGTTTTAAAACATGTTGCATAAAATGCTGTCCATTACCTGGACATTGTCTAGGCTTCAAAAGGGATGCTCTCAGAGAGAAGTTGCTACTGAGCTTAGAGTGTCTCAGAGTGCCATCAGGAGGTTGCATGTGAGACACAGAGAGTCATAGAAAGGCAGAAAAGTGGATGTCCTATGGCCACATAAAAAAACAACTGATAGCCACTTCATTCTGAACAGTGCCCTTTGGTCGTTATTTGGTTTTTGTTTCAGTAAGTTGTTTGAGATGAAGAAATTACCATTGCTTGCGTCTACTTAAATGCCCAACTTCCATGATATAATACCACTGAAGCATGAACTTTTTTATTTTTCCTCTACATTTCACCTGAAAGTCAAATAGAACCAACTTTTAGTGAGCATTATAAGCTTATTTACTTGATGGCAAAAAATACAGTGATCCTGGGAAATGATGGCACAGTGTCTGCAGGAGTGAACGCGTCAGTAACTTGCTCCAAGATATGAAGAAAATAAAAACATGATCATGACATGCCATTAAGAGTTAATTATTGCATTTAAAAATGATATTGCACAGATTTTTAATAACTCATGCCTGAAAGGATCAACTCTCTCTTTAACCCAAACTTCTTTTTTAGAATCCCCTGTTCTGAAAAAAACAAAATAAAATAAATGGTTTATAAAACATCAGTAAAGATAAATGGCCGACGTCAGCTTATGATTGAAGGAAAATGCCTGTAAACTATTTATATCTGCTGATTCATAAAAAAAGCGAGAAAAAAAGTCCACATCTGGATCACGGTAACATGTTGAACATTGAAACAAAGACTCTGTGAGTTTCTGACACTTCAAACTTTATTAACCATTTCTTGTGTACAATTATTGACTGCGATCATCCCTCCCTTCCCTTTCAAAAATAACCATTAGTGTTAGTTAAGTAAACGATGGACTGTATGTACACATTAATGTGTGAAATCAGACACACAGAGCAGATCTGAGATCAGCAGCTGGTTTAATATTTCTGTAAACAGACAGCAAGAGACTGAGTAAGAGTTAAGGGACACATCAGAGAGAAGCAGCTAGTAGGCTGGAGGACAGGTGTCTTCTGTACCTCTTTGAGGACAACTAAAGCAGCTTGAAACAAAGAGGGAACAATAAGGAACAGGCTAGCGAGAGAAAACAAGCAAGAACGCATGCAGTTTAGCTTGTTGTCATGGCAGCTGGGTTTCACCGTGGAGGCCCTGGGCTTGGTTCTGGCAGAAAGGCAAGCAAACACAAAACATTAAATGTTGATCATTACCCCTTCGGCTTTTGTCTCTCTCAGACTATTTTATGACTTTGTTTTTGTCATCATGATAGCAATTATAGCCAAGTTTAGAAGTGTTGCAGCCACCGCCTCCTTAACAACAACGTAGGTGTACAATAGACCTGATCTATAAATGATCTTAAATTACTGAGATATTATATGATGGTCATGCATGACTGATATTTCGGCTAGTTCATGTTTTCTTTTCCTATAATTGTTAATGCAGTGTGAGTGTGAGCGTTATTATGAAACAAACATGCTTTTCAAACTTATGCTTCTAAAGCAGGCTGCTGGTAGTTTTTACACCTTAATACTTAAACCACTAGACTTCACATAACTCTGAAGAACAAATCCAGTAATGACAGCATGTGTTGATACCTGGCGTCTGTGAGCTTCCACAGTTCAGGGGCTGAGAGTCTAACTTTTGGCTATAAGAAAAAAGCAGATGTTCAAGAAGAGCAGTTTTAATTATGTTGATCCATAATCTAACAATTAAGGTGTTTAAATCTGCTACCTCTATAATCTTTTAGCCTCTGTTTCTGTACTGCAATCTAACTGCGTGCTTTCACATAATTCACATGACAAAGACTGAATCCAGTCCTGAATGATGAGTGAAGACTAACGGATTTGAGTCTGATCACTGGCATTGTGTCTCAAAGTGGTAACTGTGCCTAAATGAAGTAAATTTTACCATTTGCAGCGACAGAGGAGTCCTCATCTGGTTGGTCCACTTGGTCGGTAGGTGTCACTGTAACAGCAAACAACTGGTAAGTAGTCACACCTGCAGTGTCTCTTTCACTGTTTTAATTACCGTAGACTTTATCGGTTCTGATTTTGTCAGTTATCTACACATACAAGACAATGAGTCCACACATTTTTTTATAGCCATCATTAAAAAAAAAAGTTTACGTTTATCATCTTTAAAATTTTTTTTTTTTTTTTCAGAATGAGCCTCCAGCCAATAAACATTTCCCCTGTAAGAGGAATGATTTCAACCAATTACGGTGAAGGTTGTTGCAGCAGCCACAGAGCTGCATACATGGCAGAACACAAAAAGAACAAAGATCACGAAGAAGAAAACATTTCAAGGACAATGCATGGAAAAATATTGTGGATGAGGTGGGTAATAACTTAGGAGGTAAAGTATGCCATGGGTAATGTGGTGAAGCCTGACGATCTCAGCAAGCAAACTAACTTCACCGAAGAAGTTGGAACTGATTTGCCTTTTTGTGTACCTTTTGGAAATCCTTTGCAAGCAGTTTAATTAAAAAAAAAGTTAAAACCTTCAACAACCTCTTCTTAACTGACTGATTTTATTTAATTATTCATTTATGGAGTTTTGCGGACATTGTCATTAGTCATAATTTTGACTTCTGAATTCCGAATCTTTATCATTAAAACTTTCCTTTTGACCTTTGATGTCTGTAAGTTGACTTTTTTTCTTATTTTTTCATTCTCTATATCTATATTTACTTTTTCAATAATGACAACTATTTTTTTTTAAAATAATTGTTTACAATTCTTCATCCCTAAAGCTTTAATGATTCAAGATCATGTTGGTGAATCTTCTATTTATCATTTACGTCCTCTACACTGAGATCTGAATATTTCATGTGGAAGTTTAGCATGTCCCCGTGCCCTGTCAGCCATCACTCCTTACCTTCAGGGACGTCCAGACTCTGCTCTTCAGGTTCCACAGTTTCTGACTTGCCAGAGTCCTCCTGGCTCATCTCCTCCTCCATGACTTCTTTCTCTACTTCTTCTTCCTCCTCGCTGACTGTCTCTGCCGTTTCATCAGACCCAGCTGCACTGTCATCGTCCACCTTCTCGTTAGCCTTAGTGTCTTCTTCACTCACATCATCAAAGCCCTCTGGGTCCTCCTCCCCAATGTCGTCGTCGTCTTCAGTGATGACCCGCTCCTCCTCTTCCTCTGCTTCCTTCTCCTCCTCGTCCTCTGCATCCAGTGTCACCTCTTTTGAATTGATTTCATCTTTCTCCTCCTCATCAGACTCCTCACTCACTTCTTCATCCCCATCCTCTATTTCCGTAGATCTATCATCACTGAGTTCTTCTTTCTCTCGTCCTGTGGCTTCCTCAGACTCATTGTCAGAGTCTTGGTCAGAGTTATCAGTCTGTACAGTAGTCACGGTATCTGTGTGTAAAAAGAAAATTGCGTAATATTCAATAAATACATTTTTCTTTTATTCGTCTCTGGTACATGCTCACATGATAAATCGATGATCAGTCTTATCCAAATACGATACTTTGTTTGAACAAAGCTACTCATTACAGGTTTTTTTTCTTGTTCAAACTATTATTTCAGCATAACTGAATAATAGTGAAGACCTCAATACTATGAAACAATGCGTGAAGATTTGTGCAGTACAAAGGTTTTAACTCCACCAGCTTTACAGTGTTTCCACGTGAAACGTCGCCAGCATATGCTGAGCGCTTGTGGGCCGCTTTGGTCTTCACTCTGCAGTTCATCTGAATTCAAACCGTTTCTGTTGAGTCTATGAGGTCAGTGACCGTGGTGGTCACGTAAGCGGACGCAACCTCTGACAAACGTTTAACTCACTGCCATACTGGAAATCAAATAATGGCTCCGATGAGCTTATACAAAATGGGACGGTGTATACAGGAGGAGGATGTGTAAGTTATCAGAAAATTTAAACAAAAGCTGGAAAAATATGGAGAGATTCCTGCCAGACTCCTCTGTTTTCTTGTCAATAGCAGTTCTATTCATTTCAGTAGAGTGCAATAATACAGAAGAAAAAGAAGTTATGAAAAATGAATTAATATTTTACATAATTACATCCCTTTTTTTCTGTTCTTCTTACTTTCTGAACAGTAAGAATATAAAGTGTATTTACCAGTGCCAGTCTCGTCCTCATCAGATTCCCCATCCTGTCCGTCTACAGAGACAAAAATGTCAGGACAGAAGAAGACAGTATAACACTGAAAGTTGTACAACAATGCAGCACTCCATGCAGCATCAGTAGCAGTAAAATGCTGGACTGAAATTTAGATATATTTTATGCGAACAATTAACTTTTTTTCCTCCTATTCTGTTCTTCTCACTTTCTGAACAGTAAGAACATAAAGTGTATTTACCGGTGCCAGCCTCAACCTCGATGGATTCCCCACCCGGTCCATCTAAAAATGTCAGGACAAAAGAAGACAATATAATAACGCTGAAAGTTGCACGGCAATGCAGTACTTCATAAAATTTAACCAAAATTAAATTTTTACCATTGTCACCAAGGTCTTCATTAGACTCCTCGCTCTGCCCATCTACAGAGATAAAACAAGGCAAACAAAACAGTTTAATGACTGTGACAGAAATCTTTCAACGTGAAATGTCAAATGAGCCTCGACAAAGACTATGTTAATCATGTAATACCTACATGATAATCAAGGAGGGCATTCAGAGTTGCCCCACAAATCAGTATAAGTACTTTATAATAAAAACTGTTTAACAGTTTTCATTTTCACGTCTCAATAATAAAATGGTAGAACGGGTCAAAGAGTCAAAGGAAGTAAAAGACTCGACTTATGAGGAAGTTCATGTGATACAAGCTTTGTCAGAACTGGAAGACAGCTCTGATTTTATCATTCCTTTTACACATTGTGTCTTGTTCCTCATTTCTGATGGATGATCTTCCAGTTCAGCCTGACAGATTCACTGTAATGGGAAATGAAACACGCACTAACCTTGTGCTTCAAGGGGTCTCTGTTGATTCAGTTACTGAAACAAAACATAAAAAGTGTTTCCTTTTAAAATAAATGTCCTATTTCTCTTATTCCTAATCTGTTTCCCCCCTTAAACCAACATAAGAGAAGAAGAAAGGAAGACTAATTACCTTCAGAGGAAATTCCAGCATCTGTGGAGACAACAATGTCATATAAGTATGTGATGTTGTAATATTGTTACATAAATGTGTTAACAATCACCCAGGTCACAAAGATCATACATCTACTATGGTACTATTATTTTCTTTACTTTACCTCTCCACTTGTGTGCTTACAAACATGTGTTTAGATATGAATATCCAGTGAACCCAAAACAGATTAGTAAAGTTATGATCACAGTAAATACTCTACCAGTTTTTTTTCCAGCTTCAGTGGATTTGTCCTGGCTTGAATCTATACAGATGAAACAAGCAGCACAAACAGCCGTTAAATGGTAATCCAACAGCTGATGCTTGTTCCAAGTCTTATTATAAAAGCCCAGTCGCTGCCACGTCTTACAGCTGATAAAACTTATAGATCAATAGGAAAAACATCAACCCAAGCATTAACTTTTAGCACAAAATCAAAGCAAAGCACATCTATTAGATTCAAGCTGAAGGACATGCACACGGAGACAGACAGGTTACCTTCGGAAGAGTGTTCATCTCCCTCTGTGGATTCAAATGAAAATGTTAATGTCAATGTGTTCAATTATGGCAGCTGTGGTTATTTTGATGGCAGCTTTTAGCTATATTGTTACTGAAACACCAGTAAAAACTAAAGCAATGTTTGTCATAGAATATTTTAGGAACATGATCATTGTTTGAACTTAAAGTTGTAGCGCTTGAGGATGATATATATATATAAAAAAAATTGTGGAGGGCAGAGTAGAGATATCCAGTCTCCACATCTCTTCCTCCACCCAGCATCATATCATGCAGCATTTATGGATTCTCCATTTTTTAAAAGATGCTGACTCCACCCCCTAAAACTGGCTGAAATGTAAAGAACTGTAAAAAAAAAAGATGGCTGCGCTGCTGCATCGCTCAATGTTGTGTCAGTTGTTGTGAAAGTTGTGTCAGTTTGCAAAAAAAAAAAAAAAAAAAAAAGTCAATGAAAAACAAATATCAGCAGCCTCCTATATTGTAGCTACTGCACGTCTCTTTCTGGTGGGTGGGGTTGGGACATACGGCCATTTTGTGTCTGTATGTGACATTTGTCCTTATTTTTTGAGTGGTTGCTTTGTGTCTGAAGCCAGAGGGGGGCATTCAGCATCCATGTCTGAACATAGTACTCTGAAACTAATCTAACATTTAGTTTTGTCTGCCTTTCTAGTCTCTGCTATCTGTGTCATCAGCTGTGAATAGATTAAAAAAAAAAAAAAACCCAAAAACAATCATTTGGATCAAACTCTGTAACTCTACAATATAACAAAGGCTTGGAGATAAAATGCCAAACATGGGGGTTAACCCAAAAATTGAAATGAATTCAGAGCTACAAGAGAGGCACACTCTGTTTGCAAACAAGCTGAAAACAAAAGCACTTAAGCTGAACTTCAGGCTCATACTGACCTTGTGAATCTGTTTTCTCTTCCTTCTCCTCTGATCTGGAGGAAACTGAAACTAAGAGACACATGCAGGTAAGCTGAGGGACAAATCCACAGGTAAGTACATATAAAAGTAAATAGATGGGGGCACAGAGAAACAAGTTACCTTTAGGTGCTTCAGCGGAATCCTGGAGACCTTCTGAGAATCAAATAAACAAGTTATTGTTAATATGACAGATCAGAGATGGGAATGTTTGTAATGACATCATAATTTATTGTATGATGGCTGTAATGGCAGCTAAAATAACAGCATGGCGTATAATTGGAGACCACATCATAAAAGTGAAAAAGTGATGTCCTAAAACCTGAAGTCCTATTTTAGGAAATAAAATACTTGGTTTTATTGCAAAAACAAAACAACCTCTAACATTATTCATATTTAGTTGTGCTAATTCTGTCTGTTTGTGGTTATTCTTCGGTTTAGAGGGGAAATGGACCTGTTCAATACCAAAGACAAACACAATGAAACTTTTATCTCACCCTCCAACGACTCTTCCAATGAAATGCTTTCATCGTTGTCATCTGGACCATCTAGCAGACAAAGAAATAAAATAACAACAACAACTACAACAACAAGAACTAAAACAATAATAATAATAAAAAATAAATTATACAATATAAATACATAAAACAGATAGTCAGACAATAGCAATAATATGAATTAACACATTAATCTGAAAATACACATTGATATAAAGGTTTTCTGACTGGTACTGACCTTGAAACAGCTCTTCTGATTCAGAGAGAGCTGTAACACACGTGCAGCAGGTAGGATGACAAACAAACAGTTCAACTCACAGGTAAACAAACACACAAACAGATAAGTGCATTGAAAGAAAAAATAGATCTGTGAAACAAGTTACCTTCACTTGTTTCACTTGTTTCACTCGTTTCACTCGTTTCACTCGCTTCACTCGAGCCTTTGCTGTCATCTGTGAATCGGATCAGAAATGGCAGCTATGTTATCAGTATTACATACAGGAGTCATTACACTTGTAAAGAAAGATAAAAAAAAAGTCAGATTTTCTGAAAAAAATGATATATTATATAAATATAATATAATATGTAATCTGTTTGTCATCACTGATGTCTTTGTTTTTCAGTTTTTCCCTTAAAGAGCTCTACCATGGCAGATACTCTCTGATGTTTAATTGTGCTATTTTTTTTATCTACTTGTAGTTTTTTTATTCAACGGGCCAAATAGACCAATTAGAAAAAAAAAAAAAGATACATGAAACTTTCATCTCACCTTCAGAGTCATCCATCGAAACATTTTCATCAGTATCATCTGGACCAAATAGACAATAAAGAAATAAAAAGTCAGTATTTAGAATATAAGAACAGTACAAATATATAAGATGTGTGGTAGCAGTTATGATAAAAGGGGTTATATCGATGATGGATTTAGTTTGACCAAAGTAGAAATAGGGGCTTTTTACTATGATAATGGGAGTGGTATACCAAATATACCAGTGTGTAATATAGGGGATTGTTGATCTTAAAGGTTTTGAATAGTGCTCCTCGATGTTTTAGACTGTCTCTGCTCAAACACACCTCACTGGATCACCATCAGCTTGTCCTCAAGGTCTACACAGGTTTGTCAATGACCTGTACAACCAGGAAACCTCTAAAACATGCAGAACCGTGGGTGGTGAGAACCCAGATTGAAGAACACCAATTTAGAACCTTTATCTCACCTTCGGAGCTGTCCGTCATGGAAGTCGCTCCCTCGCTTTCATCTGAACTAGCTAGGAGACAAAACAATTATAGGATTTGGAATTAAAAAATGCAAATGTACAATAGAAAAACACAATTTGAATCAATTTTATTTAAAGTTGAAAGTGAAAACATATTTTCAATCTACAACTCAGCTGAGATAAAACATTTATCTTCAGACTCAGACTGACCTGGGGATTCAGTTGTCTCATCTGAGTCTGTGGGAGCTAAAAAAAAAAAAAACATATCGGTAAAGACATCAGCAGGTGAGCAGGCAGGAAAACACAGGGGTAGGCCCGAGAGCAAGAAAGAGAAAAGAAACGTTACCTTCGGTTTGTTCTAGAGAGCCTTTGCTGTCATCCGTGGGACCTGCTAAAAGTATTCACGTTAATATTATTTCATGATGTACAACGTTATAGCGGATGTGTAGGGCAAGCGTTCATAAAAGCACCACAGTTGAAATGCAAGTTTTCAGCACCATAGTGTTACTAGTGTAGCGTACTTAAAAATAATTATTGTTTGGCCCAAAAGGTTGGTATTGGGAATTTAATGACTGGAATCTAGTTATAAGATAAATATTTGCATCTGAAATCAGTTTCTAGGAATATAAATATATGGATCAAGGGATTTTTCTTTGTTTTGAAAGAATTAGTTTTTTTTTATTTCTTGTTTCAGATTAACTTCTGATTTAATTGTAAACCTCTTGTCTTGGTATCTGTGAATCATTTTGGACTGCCTGTGAATATGAATTGCACTACTTAAATAAACCTGCCTTGACATAAACTAGATCAAACCAGCTATTTCTGTCTTTTATGAATAATCTGTTTTATTTGAACACATTTAAAGAAGCCATTTATAACATAAGAGGAAGAAATGTAAATAGGCATTTGATCATATACAAGCATATGTTTTTACCCATATATGGAATATATACTAAATGATAGGAGGAGTAAGCTAATATTTTTCCAACTTTGTTTTATTTTTATTTTTCTTTGAGGCCTCTTTGCGCATAGTTGCATTATATCTATGATAATTACTAATTATTAAGTGTATCATGGTTGTCATTTTGGCTTTAGCCTGAGCAGATCAACTGAGCTGTTAAATCCTTTGTGCACACAAAACAACTGACATACACAAAACCAAATTCTCACCTTCAGTGCTGTCAATCATGGATTTGCTTCCATCCTTGTCATCTGAGCCAGCTTACAGAACGAATGAAAGAAAAAAATGAGACATACAAGCAGAGAATTGTGTTTGCGTTGGGTATGCAGCATGTGTAATGTGTTTTTAAAGGGTGTGCACTGGTTATGTTGTGTGCATGCATATTATCCAAGACTTATGTAAAACTGCTTTGTTACCTGGCTGTGCCGTCACAGGGTGTTCTGCTGAATTTTTTCCTAAAACAACAAAAAGGACAACACATTTAGCAACAGCAACCATGCAGCTGAGCTTTCACTGGGTGAGTTTGTGTGCGTATTACCGTCCAGATGGTCCAGCAGTGGACCACTTCTGTCTGCAACATAAGAAACAAACACCAGGTTTTGTTTTTTTTTTTTTCTACAAAGGAGACAAGGATTCTCTCACAGTATGCGTAAAGGCTTGAGGTCACAGTGCCTGTACTGACAACTGCAGCCTGTAGGGGGTGCTAATTGCTCATCACAGTTTGCTGAAAGTAACTTCGGTGCAGTGCTGCACTCTGATTGGCTGCTGGCTACTTAAAATTACAATTTAGACTCTAGAAATTAGATTTGATAATTTCTAGATATTGAAGGCTGATATTTACCATCACTGCCTGCTTCCCCTGTAAGACAAAAAAGCCCCACAAAAACATCAGAATTAGTCATTAATTCAAGACTATTTTGAATATATTTCTCATAAGTTTTACATGTCTGATGTACATACTGAGCTACAGACCACCAATAGTTTTGTAGATCACACAACATGTAAAGAATTAAGCTTTAATTATATAACATCAGAGTAACTTTCAGAACGTATTTTCTGTTTTGTACGAAGTATATAGCGCCCCAACATTACTTATTTGTGCAAACATTTGAAACAAATGACAACAAACATTTGCGACAAAAACAAATGCTAACTACTATGAAAAGTCAAAGAATGTCTCGTTAATTTGAAGCATTATTATACATGATAATGACATGTATATGACTGTTAGAGAATGTTAAGATTTAGATTTTGTTTTACAGAGATTCAGAGGAAGAAAAAAAATCTGTATTTTGATCTAATATAAATGATAATTAAATAAAACTGAAAAATCACTGCATTCATAATGACAATCAAAAGTAGTTAGTATCAGTAAAGGAACACCAGTGTTAATGATGATGTCATTCCTTACTTTTAACTGGAGCTGTGAGGGAAATAGCAACAAGTGCAGCAAGCAGCAGCACAACACACCTAGAAACACACAAACAAAACACACACACACTGTAGAAAGTTTTCAATGCAAACTGACTAGGATGATTTGACTGCAGCTTGTTTGAATGTTGCTTTTCTTGGAGATTATGTTGAACAGCAAGACAAGAGTTTTCAGATGTTTACATGTTGTCTTCAATCTGCCAGAAGGCTTACCACGTTATGGAGAAAATTAGATGGAAAAAAAGAAATGTATAAAAAAACCTGAGATTGTCAGAGGTTCCTGAAAAATGTTGGTAAATGCCTCTACCCTTTAGAGACATCAAGGCTAATAAATATACAGTGATTCAATTCATTTTTCTATTAATCAAAAGGTTATTTAAAGAGTTTCAGTTATTAAAGTAGATAAAATCAATCAAACAACATAAAAAGAAAAATGTCAGATGATAAATCTCAGGTGTGTTTGGTGGCAGGTGGGTGAAGCCAGTCTTCAAACTCAAGGGTTAAATGACTGTGTGTCTTTGTGTTTCCTCCACAGGAGAAAAAAAAAAACACAAAGCGCCTCTTCTTTTCCAATGTATAGAGAGAAATGAGCTGCAAGCGAAAACCAGCTCAGATCTTCAAAGAAGCAGAAATACTTTAAGGTTCATTATAGGAGCGGAGGACATGATTGCTGGCTGCGAAGACTGTTGCTAGATTCTGGACACTCCGGAGTCCTTCCACACATTTTATTCAGAGCAGATACTGATGTGTCTGGCCAACAAATAAACCTGAATGCTGACATCAATATAACACTGTAACAAAAGCCCTGAGAAAGTCCTGAACCCGCATTAAACTACACAGACAAAGAGAAAAAGAGTCCTACATTGTCTAAACTGAAACCTCATAATGTGTTAACGTCACACACACACACACACAAAAAAAAAACAGAATATCAAAAAATATAAATAACATGGTAACAAAAAAAAAATACAAAAAGATTTCAAAAGGCTACGGCTGAAAAGTCAAAATGAAAAACTCAACAGTGAAACTCATCAGGTGTCATTAAGCCAACAATAAATTAACTTCCCTCTGGGAAGTTAATAACATTACTGCATGTCCAGTTATAAAGTCACACACCCTAAAAAAAAAATTATTATTCTTCTGAGTTATAACAGCAGCTGTGACGTACAACGAATTTTGTCCCTTTGGTTCCTGAAAAGACTGGCATCTGAAATTTGACCCCTCCAGTGTGAACAGTCTGATGAAGCGAAGTAACTGATGCCAATCAGAGGAATCATGTGAGGAATTCACTCACCTTTGAAGCATGTTGTTTTTCAGCTTGTCGACAGGAAATAAACTTTAATGACAAGTAACTTTAGTGTTTCTGATCTCAGCTGAAGCAGAGTGGCAGCCTTTTATACTCGGTCTCTCTTCCTCCTCCCTCTGAGTCACCCCCCCCCTCCCCTCTCTGCCTACCTCCCGCCCCCCTCTGATCACCTGAATGCCTTCACCTTAGTCTGGCTGAAACATACTGATTGAAATTCATTGTTTGCGTTAAAAGGACCACACAGCAGCATCCCCTGTTAGCGTTGCTGTGTTCGTCATGTTATTCAGACCAAAGTTAAATCCAGATTCAGAAAAGGCTTTACCACGTCTATGCCAAATGTCACGCTGGGTTCAGACGCACACAGGTTTGGCAAATTGGCAAAGAGAAAAACCTTTCCTTGCGTGCATCATTTACTTTTTGTTTCTTTTGTTTTTGATTTGAGAAAGCATCCTGAAAATCCGGTAAAACATAGATACTGAAAAACTGAAATGAAAAAAAAAAAAAACATAAACAGGCATAAAGTTCAATAACTGTAATAAAAATAAAAAAAAACTACTGAAACATATGGCAGTTTAACTGTTCCCCACATGTTTTTCCTCATCTTGTAAAAGATACATTATTATTTCTTTCTAGCTGTACCTTGAAGATATTTTTAAGTGTTTCATGTGTAATGTAAATGTTTTCTTCTGCAATTTAACTGGTGATTATAATGTCATGATAGATCATGAAGATCATGTTTCAGAGGTCTGAAACAGCTCTCTTACTGGTGTAGAAATTATTTAGGTGTACTTTCAACCAGTCTGGTCACTTTGACATTCAAAGCATTAATCTAAATCTAAGAGGGAACTTGCTTATCTAATTATTTGACGCACGCACAGTAATCTTGCAAGGACAGATCATTTTGTTTCCATTTTCTTATAAATGGATTGGAAATACATGACAGATCAGAAACATGGTATTCTGTGCTCTGCTGAGTGTCCTCAGCTACGCATTTTTTTCCTCATTATTTAATCTGATGTCTCAAGAGTCTTTCCTGAGTGTCCTGTCATCATGTGATCTGTAATAGCACTGACCATGATTGTGAGATAAATCGGGATCTCTTGTCCTTACGACTGCTATTTTCACAGATTTATCAAGTCAAAACCGAAGCAATCTAGCAGTTCTTGGAGAGGTGGCTATGTACTCTGTGTTTATTTCTGAATATTAAGCAGGATTTAAAATATCTCTCTTACATGTGCATGCTGATTCAGCTCTGTGATGCGTCAATGAGCAACAACATGCAAGATCAGCTTTGTCAGAGGATCTACTTTAAGCCAAATAGATAATGGGAAAATAACTTTTATACCTAGTCACAGATTAAATACAAAAAGCAAAAAACAAAACAAATCAAAATCAAACACATTCTCAACTGTACACTGTGTACTCACAACTTATGTAATGGGTTTTACTCAGCAGTGAAAACAGGTTTTAAAAAAACAAGTGTGGCGTTACAGACTTTTTAAACCTATGTCTCCAGGGCAAACATCATGCCAGTCATCATTTTTTTCCATCCGTAGATGCTTCCATTGTTGTTAGTCACGGCTAGTCCATTATAGGACCAAAGCTCAATAAAATTAAATTCAGCTTTATTTGTATAGCATCTGTTACAATACAAATTGTTTCTAGGTGCTTTTCAGAGACCCAGAGCATGTCTCCAGAGCAAATATTATTAAGTAAAGTAATATTATTACATCTTAATTAAAGAAACAATGGCAAGTAAAAATCTACCCTAGCATGAGAAAAACCTTTAAAAGGCAAAGAAAAAAAAAAATCAATCAAGTTCAGTCAAGATCAAGAACAGTTTCCAAATTTAAACTGAATTTAGATTTTTTTCCAGTGAAGTTTCCTGATTTGAAAACTTGTCCACAAATCATGTAAATCAATCTCCAGAGGTCTGACTGTGAACTAACAACAGGAGTTGGAAACCTGTTTCCAAGCAGGAAATGTAGACAAATATATATACTTTGTGTGTGTGTGCGTGTGTGTGTGTGTGTATGAACTATGTCTGGTATGAAGCCATTGTTTGAGATCAACTGGTTTGACAACGAGTTATGAGAAGGAGGTTTCTCAGTCTCTGATACTGTCTAGTGTACATTCACATTAACGTGTAACTGACCACCAGTTACATACAGCACAACACAACACACCACACAAGCACTGCAGGAATCAACATACTGCACACACTGCACCCATCACTGTCTTCTCTCTTTGTCTGTCCCGTCCTTTCATGTAAAAACAAAGTCCCTTTCCTCAGATCCATGTCAATGCATGAACTTCAAACCAGCTCCAGGAAATAACACATTTAATCATGGACGCAAGCTCACAAATTCACATGACTTCTGTGGCAATCCAGGCTTTTGTATCCCCTCAGTCAGTCAGTAGAACAGACCATATTATCTTAGACTTACCTTCACATACAATTTTTTTTTTACATATTAGCTACATAGAAACAATCAGCAAATCTCAGAAATCAGGAGGATTTTATTTCATGTTTAGTGGATTTGATATTCTCAGAAATATACACTAAGACACTGGAAGTATTTGTTAATCTGTCAATCGAGTTTGGTTTCAGATTTTTATTGTGGTTTGTATTATTGAACTGATGTCATGTTGTCATGGTAGGAAACTTAAAGATGCCATCATCTTTGACTCATCACCAGTAATGGCAACACAAGTAATAATAATCATCGTGTCCCTCTGGCGCTACGTATAATGCATAAAGATGCAATATCGATGCCTTTCTGTAAACCTTAAGGAAACCTGTGTCTGTTTTAGTGTGTACATGTTCTCAGGTGTACTCTAAGTTGCCATGTGATCATGATTTGAATGTTTTGAAAGGGTGGAAGGTGAAGTTTAGTTAAGGAGGAAAATCTGGCAGACAAATGTCAACTGAAAGGTCAGGAATAATTCAAACTGAACAGATTCAATGTTATAAAAAGAGTTGGATATTATTCCATCCATCCATTTTCTATTCATCCAGTTCAGGATCGCTGGGGGTGGCAGACTGTGGCAGCTGTCACTGGATATGCCCCGCACAAGTCTCTATTCCATTAAGGGGACACAGAAACAAAAAAGACAAAAGTAATCTCACACTTCCTCCCACAGTAAATTTGAATCACCAATCAATCTAAAATGTATACTGGTGGAAGCAGGAGTACCTGGGGAAAGCCTACAGAAGCATGAGGAGAATATACAAATTCTACACAGAAAGGGCACACCTCTTGACCAGGCAGCCTTCTCACTAAGGCAACTGCACAAACCACCACAGCGCCCCCCAAATTAGAAATTATTATTTAGATATCGTCTGCCACATTATGGTGGATTTCTTCTGTGTTTTGTATGCAAACACTCCCGTGGAGGTACAGGGGACATTTTGGTTGTGCCTCTGTTTGGCTTGGAAGGTAGTAACAGAGGTAAAGAGGGGAGACAAGCTCTTTGTGTGAGGGCAAGCCAGCAAACTGTGAGGGGCAGAGTCTGAGCTGGGCGCTTGGCAGGGAGCCTGCTTCTCTCCTATTTAAGAAACTGTGATCACAGCTTTGAAGAAGCAGGATAAATGGACCTTCTGAGGAAAATCTCAGGGTAGAGGAGGAAGACCTGGGCTGGAGCTGATGGATGGTATGGCAGCTGTCCAGTTGTGGCAGCTGTTTGTGAGATACAAGTTGTAAGTGGGGGAACTTTAGGCTTGCAGAAGTGCTATGTTTGACACAACAACCTCCTAAAGACTTCTCACTTTCATAGATGTTAATTTGGACATGAGACTTCCTACACTGCTGGTACATCCTTTTATTTTGGGCCCTTGCATAAAGGCCCTGTTCAGACCAGGTGCTAACATGGGTCCTGGGTGATTCTTTTACAAGTCGAATACATTAAATACGGGAAGCATTGAGGGTGCATTCAGATCTGCTCATGTCACATTCAGAGGTAATTTTGGACACTTGTGGCCACACCTTTACAAGAGAATGTTCACATTGAAGGGTCAGTGAACTCTAACCCCACAGCATCGGAAGGATGATCCTCTCTCTTCTGCTTTTTAAGAAAAACACACCTTGTGAAAATATGCATGCTTGCACACTGAAGGAGTTCTGGCGATCTGTGGCGATCCAACAAGGAGGCATTAATGGTGCTGAAGGTGAACATGGCTTGTTATTGATTTACCTCAACTTTGTGTGTGTTAGTACGCATAAGGCGTTACAGAAACTGATGCATGGTGTCATATACTGTGTTTCCATTCAGAAAATGATAGGCTTAAGCTTATACTTTTAAGCCTAAAACTTTACCCCCTTTAAGAGAAAAGGTTGTGTCTGCTGTCCCATGAATCTGAATTGCATCCGTGGATTATCATTTAAATCTTTTAATTGACATGTTATGCCCCCAAAAGTCTAAAATAACAACAGCTACATCATAAACTTAAAAAGTAAAAACTGGCAGACAAATGAACAAGTGAAATTGTCCATGTTTAACACGGTATCAATCCAAGAGAAGAACATTATGTAACATTATCAGTGTCTCAGTGCAACACGGGGAACGCAGTGATACGCATTTCTTACAGCAGCGGAGCAGTGACTCAGAATCTCTTCTCCTCTGATTGAGCATTAAAAAAACAACAACTTGTAACCCACGGCTACCTCACAGCCTTTATCTCATTGTGTTTTTGACATGTGCATTGTCCGGTTTGTATCTGGAGGTGTGTTTGCTTTCTAATTCTTTCAAAGCCTGCTTTTTTTTTTTTCTTTTTTTTCTTTTGGTGCCAAATTTATGAACAGGCCAAGCACATAACACCCCCCCCCCCCGTCTCACAATCAAGTGCCTCCACCATACTTTATAAGCTAAAGCGAAAGATTTCCACCAAGTAACTGCAGTTGCATGAGTTTGTTGGAACGACATAAGACAACTGAAAACAAAACAAAAAACAAACGAAGAGGCCTCGTAGCTGTCTGAGACTCTGTGTTTGTATTCTGTCCTTTTACTTGAGCTCAGATCAGAACATTCTGCTTGCCAACCAGTCAAGTGCACAAATGTTTTTATCCTGTTCCAGGCCTTTAGACTTTCTTTATAAACTCTTATTGCTGTTTGTTTGTGTTTCTACACACTGATGTTGCAATTTTAAGTGTCTCTCTTTATGTTGAATGTTGATCAGTTGTTTTCATTCATAAGATATAGTGTCATTTTAAGCCTTTTTTTTTTTTTTTTTGGTTTTGTTGAGCAACATTAGTGATTATTAGTGATCTTGAATTTCCCCCTTGGGGGATTAATAAAGTATTTTGAATTATCATTCATACTATCATCAGGACACTTGCACTGACTTTCAATATGAAAGGGAAAATGTATGAGTGAAAGAGTATTACAACATAGATCTACTGTATATTTATGATGGCCAGGGACTCCCTATTTGTTTAAACATTTGTGTCATTTATCTGCTTTCTGGGTTCTTGGCAGCTCTTGACATCTTTGTGCTTAGATGATGGAATTAGACGTTAATCATAGCTGAGCTGGATCTGAACTAAAGGACTCACTGTATGTTAAATAAACACAGAGACAGACGTTACCTGCCAGAATTCCATGTAGAGATGACGTTTGCATGTGACTCATACTTCTTTGTCCTTAATAATGTATTCTTTTGGCTTTAAGGATAAGGGCTGCTATTTGCGCATTTTTGTCACAGTACTTCCTTGTACTGTATGTGCCATCTGCTGGGAAATACTTTCAGCCTTCCAAGCAAGAGGCCTTTCTTTTTCTGATTTGTTCCTTCACCCGACACAAAGAGACTCACCAGCTGATCTGTTTCCTGCTGCGATTTTTATTCACCAGCTTCCGTCACTGTTGTTATCAGAAATAAATACGAATCGTGACGAGATGTTGAGGGCCTCTCCTTCATTTTTTTGAAGGCTCTGTTTGTGTGAAAGTAAAAAACCTGAAAAAAGAAAAAAAAATGTCTTCAGGGCTGATTTAATAGGCCAAGTGAGGACTTAAAACAGAGAGAGAAAGACTGAAATAAATCTGTCAATGTGTTAATGTGTGCGTGTGTGTGTTTGTGTGTAAATGCATGTGTGCATTAGCATGCTAACAACCTCTAATTATGTTTGTGTCTTAGCTCAAATTGAGCTGTCTTTCTTTTTGTACAGCAGCGGCTACTTGAGAACCAGTCTGGAGTTTAAAAATTCTAACTCTAACCAGAGTCGGAAGAAAATTTGCTAGATATGACATACAAATGACTGAAAAAAAGAATGTTATTAAGTTAGAAAGATGGCAAGCACAAAAGATATTTCATATAGCCATAGTTTTTGACATTTTTTATGGACAATGTATGACTCTAAGTATTTTTCTATTTGCTTCAAGATATTTTAAGAACCCTTTAATTTATGAAACTATAGCAACCAAAATAGAATAAAAAATAACCAACTTCTACGGGGCCTACTTAACTAGAGATTTCAGCAGCCATCACAAATCAGACACCAAGCATACCCACTGTATTTATACACCAGCCCAACAACACATGTTACTCCCCTCCTTCATTTTTCTTTTGTGTTTCTGTTTGTCTTCTGCACACGTGACAGGAGTGGCTGTTTTGTTTAATGACTCCTTCCAAGGTAAACACATGTCTTATAAATACTTTGCCTCATTTGAATATGTAGCTCTCCAGATGAATTCCCCTGGTCGTGTGCTGTTCCTTAACACGCATAAGCCACCTAAACACTCTACAAGCTTTTTTGAAGACTTTTCTGAACTCTTGTCAATAATTTGTGTTGACTTCGACTGTGTAGCTGTTGTTGGGGATTTCAACATTTATACTGATAATGCCCTGGAGCCAAATGCCAAGGAGTTTGTGTTGTTTTCTGGTTAATGTTGGTCTATCTCAGCATGTGAAAGAAAAAACGCATAACAAAGGGCACTGTTTAGATCTAGTCATCTCCAAAGGTCTGAATATTTTCAAGACCATGGTGATGGACGTTGCTCTGTCTGATCATTCCTGTGTTTTCTTTGAGAATGCTGTTACAGTGATCCCTTATTTTTCACGGTTAATGGGGACCGGCGCCCCCCCGCGACAATCAAAATCCCTGATCTGGAGCCAGAGCCCCCCGAGCCACTCAATAATGTGTTTAAAATATGTTTAAAAACCCCCAAAAAGTAACGAGGCACTGCAGCGAAACAAGACAAAGGCTCAACTGTGGTCTTTCTGTTACCTTCACAGCCTCTGGTCTCTGAACCGTAGTAAACAAACTGCTGGTATTGTGCCATTTTTGGCTCGTAAATAGCAGCTAACACGTTAACAACAACAAAACAAAAAGTCCGGTTTTCTCTGCATGGAACGAGCACTTTATTCTGCCACTGCAGGAACTTGTAACATCACACAGGTTGTATTGTTGGGCTCCTGTCGGTTAACAAAGAATGCAAATCTATACATGCTGGGCTGCTGTTTATGCTCACTCCACTTTTCATTTAACCCCATTTTCTTCTGCTGTCCCATGACACACACACATCATTACCCATAAGGCCACCTTCTTAAAGGGGCCAGGCTGGCTCACAGCATTTTTTCACTGTGAGAGATCATGTGCACAAAACATCTTGTGATGTTTCTGCGATTTTTTTTAATGTTTTAAATTATATTATATATTTCTGAAAAAAATCTGCGACTAACTAAAACCGCGGTAATTAAACCGCGAAGTGGCAAGGGATCATTGTATTGTCAATAAGAACCTCCAAACACAGGTTGCCAAAAAAAACAATACATGGGTGAAAATGCCAGTGAAATGTTTAAATCAGCTTTCTCTCCCTCACCTGTCCTCTCCTGGCCCTCAGTTGATGAGCTTGTGGATCATTTCAATGGTAAAATTAAAAGCATTATTGATGTCATTGCTCCCATCAAGGTAAAAGTGGTCACTGCCAAAAAGAGCGTGGCATGGAAAATGCCACGGTGATAAGAGCTGAAAAACGAGAACGTCGGAAAGATGAACACAGAAAACAAAGTTGCAGGTTCACTATGAGATCTATAAAGAGAGACTGAGGATTTATAATCTTGGAGCTGAGAAATGCAAGACAATCTTTGTTACTGTTGACAGGTTAACTAACCCTCCTGTGTCATTCATCCCAGAACTCCTATCCAACCAGGCCTGTAAGGAATTTGCTTCCTTCTATGCTGACAAAAATTTAAGAAAAATCAGGCAGTCAGTGCGTGCTTCCACGCCAGGGGCAGCACATATGTCACCACTGTGTCCCACCTAAAATATACACATCATGACACACTTTTCTCCAATCAGCCCAAAAACCCTGGATGAGATCATTTGCCATCTGAAAACCACCACTTGCTGTCTTGATACCCTGCCAACAGGGTTTTTCAAGAATGTTTCAGGATGCATGGCCCCAGATAT
Source organism: Hirundichthys speculiger (assembly GCA_018398805.1). NCBI lineage: Eukaryota > Metazoa > Chordata > Actinopteri > Beloniformes > Exocoetidae > Hirundichthys > Hirundichthys speculiger. Next base: position 1,556,077 of record JAGFBZ010000261.1, read on the forward strand.
TTTACTGATTGTAAACACCTCCCTGCTCTCAGGAGTCTTTTCCCAGACCCTAATAACAGCCGTCATCAAGCCACTCCTGAAAAAGACCAGCTTAGACTCGTCACTCATGAGCAGCTCCAGACCGATATCAAACCTCCCCTTTCTCAGTAAGATTACAGAAAAAGCTGTTTTTCAACAACTCCACAACTTCTTGACGCTTAATAACTGTTTCGATGTCTATCAGTCAGGTTGTCGGCCACATCACAGCACAGTGGAAACATTTCATTGCTGTTTAACATCTGCATGCTCCTCACTCGCTCAAATTATGAAAAACAACAAAACATGTTACCACAACTATGCTGATGACACACAAATCTACATAAACCACTAACACCAAGAAAGTGGATCATATAACTCCAGTCCTCAGATCTTTACACTGGCTTCCTGTTTGTCAAAGAGTTGACTTCAAAATCCTGCTGTTAGTTTACAAAGCACTGAATGGTTTAGTGCCAAAATACATTCAGGATATTCTGGTTTGTTATGACCCCACAAAATCCCCAAGGTCACAGGTGTCAAACTGATCCAAAAACCTGCAGCCACACGGCCCTTTCACGGATCAGTTTGACACCCCTGCCTTAGGTCATCAGGGTCAAGTCTACTTTCTGTTTCCAGGAGTCAAAAGAAAACACGAAGACGCAGCGTTCAGTTTTTATCCTCCTCACATGTGGAACAAACTCCTAGAAAACTGCAGGTCTGCTGAAACTCTCAGCAGTTTTAAGTCAGGGCTAAAAACTTCTCTATTTGCTGCCTTTTATCAAAACAACTGATAATTAACTTTTATTTCTTGCATTTTATCTACACTTTTTAATTGGGGCTTTTAATTGTTTTTTTTTATCAAAACAACTGTTGATTAATTTTTGGCATTTTATCCTATCTTCTTTGAAGGTTTTAATATTTAATTTTATTTAATTTTATTTCCTTCTTGTTTTTAATGTACTTTTTAATGCTTCTGGATTGCTTCTATTGTTTTATGTAAAGCACCTTGAACTGTCTTGTACATGTGAACTGTCAAGTTCACGAAATAAACCTTGCCTTGCCTTGCACGCATGAGTGAGTGTTCCTGGTCAGGGGGTGTGGTTTTGGGCCAGCAGCTGAAACACCTGAGCAGCATCCTTAATCGTCACAGGCTGCACACACTCAAGGCTTCAGCCAATAGCAGTTCGTGGGTGTTGCCTCTGTTCGTTGGTGTTACCTCTACTTCTGGCTGTCTGTCTGTAAATAGTTCACGTTTCAATGTCTTTTGGTGTCAGTGTTGCCTGGGAGCTCATGTTTTTGGTGATTTAGGTGTCCACCATCTGGACTCCTTCCCCCCTTTATCTTAAAAGGAATTGGGGACCACCACTCTATGCTTTTCAGTGTTGTGGTGAAGGTGGTTGTCTTGCAAAGCTCCCAACCACAGTTTACTCTCCTTTCCCTGAGCATCCGTGGTAGAGTTTGGGTGAATCACTCAAGTGCTGTCTTGAGAATTAAAGCTGAAGGGTAGAGAGGGAAAGTAAATGGTGTCATTATAGCTCTTTGGATTGCACTCCTGTTGCTCTTCACCGTGCAGCCCTGTAGTTGCACACACTGTGATCTGTTGATGCAGTGGTCTATAATCTTAATTATAACCTTTTAAAAGCTGTAGAAAGTGTTTAACGCAATCCTCACTGTGCTTGATAATATAAACCTGTCAAATGAATCGCTTAGCACAGTGGTTCTCAAACTTTTAATCCTGTGTACCACCTGAGAAATTGTTAAGCTCTCTGAGTACCACCATGATGACCAGTTTTAAAATATAGCCATATATGCCTTCTCAATTAACTTTAAATTCACAGGAAAGATCTTTATTCCTTATTGTAGTTATTTATTCTGACCCAAATTTTGTTTCTTCTTCTTTTTTTTTTTGATCTCTGACATTATAGGTCAATCTCGAAAAGCCCAGTGCTAACAATCTCAAATGGGGGTGTTTTCCTACCTGCTTGAACAGAGTTGGGCATACTTAGGTCAATAAATTATTTCCTTCTCGCTTGTACACTCAGACAAGGACAGTAGTCAAATACAATTGTCCAGTTGATCTCAACTGTGCATGTAAACATGTAGCCAGCTGTCATCTTGGTGACCATCCTGCAGTGGCACCAAGGACCTGAGATAGTGTAGACCCAGCCTTTTGAAGGTCTTCAGTAACATGATGTTGAGATGTTCTATGGTGGGCACCTATGGTGTGACATTGAATTATGCCTTCCAGATCTAAGGTCACCTCTGTAGATGCAGGAGAGGTCAAAATGATGCTGGATGCTGCCATATTCTCCCTGCAGACTTCAATCATCCTCAGATTGCTGTTGTCAGACTTCCTGGGTTTATTGATCTGGGTTATGATTAGGCAGATGCTGGAAATGATGGACAGAGTATGACTGGCCTACTTAGAAAGTATAGAGAAGCTGTGAGAGAGAGAGAGAGAAGGAAGAGAATGTTGGAGAAAAGGCAAGGGAAGGAGATGACTATCATGCTGTTCTATTAATGTCACCAGAGCTACATATGTGAGCAAAACATTAATTGTGAAATAGTAAGATAAGGATTTATCAGCTTCCAATATCAGATTAATAGCTGATAATAACTATCTAGATCACAGGTGTCAAACAGATCCCTGAAAGGGCCGTGTGGCTGCAGGTTTTTGTTCCAACCATGCAGCAGCACAGCTGACTAGTTGTCTTCACTAAAGGTCTTAACCAGTTCAGTTGATTGAAAGAAACAATTTCAGCTGTGCTGCTGCATGGTTGAATAAAACCTGCAACCACACGGCCCTTTCAGGGATCAGTTTGACACCTGTGATCTAGATGTTTAATACGCAATGATTGTCAAACACTATATGGCAGTGGGTGTCCTGTCTTTGTTTCAGACTAGTATTTAAAATTTTCAGGAAAAAAGGAAAACCTTGCAGTTTCAGAAAAAAAAAACCACACACACACACACACAATGTGGGTCTCCTTTTAGAAAACAGCTTCAGCTTAAAAATCGTCTGTGATTTGAACAAGAATCTAAAACTGGGGTTTCTACAGGTTGGCATGCCAGACTGTATCCAAGTCTGTTGCTACCGTCAGTGATACTCCACAAGCATGTGGAGAGAGTGAGCTGTTGTTTCTCTGAAGGTTTGTTTTGTTTTCCACTTGGTTGTTGTTTCGTTTCTGGAGCAACAAACATCAACTAAATAAGTATGCTTCAACAACCACACACACACACACACACACACACACACTATTAGCTTTACACTCAGAATCAAATGCAGAAGGATTAGAGGCAGTTTAACAGATTTATTGGAGAATAGGTGTTCAAAATGCATTAGAGTCTTTGTCACCTGATCTAGAATCTAAAGATCCATTATGTCTGTCTTTTTTGCCCAGAATCCAAGGGAGACAGGAATTTTTCTATCCAGTAAAACAGACAAGGCAGATGCTGGAGACGAGTCTGGAATATCTGGAGAACAGGAAAAGAGAGTGGAAAGTTCCACAGGCTTGAGATTGTTGATACAAGCGGCAGAAATGTGTTTTCTCCATAGGGTGACTGGACTCGCCTTTAGAGATGAGGTGAGAAGTTCAGTCATTCGGGAGGGACTCAGTGTAGAGCCGTTGCTCCTTCACATCGAGAGGAGCCAGTTGAGGTGGTTCGGGCATCTGGTTAGGATGTCCCCTGGACGCCTCTCTGGAGTGGTGTTTCGGGCATGTCCAACTGGGAGAAGACCATGAGGCAGACCCAGGGCACGCTGGAGAGATTATGGCCCTGATCGTACACCTCCCGCTAACCACAAACAGCAAATTGCGGGTTTAGGAACCTCCGCTAACAGATAATGCAATCTTCCGCTTCCCTAAAGCCGCTACCTGCGTTGCTAACTCCCTTACTCACATTGTAGGCGCGACAATTGGCGTGTCATTTGCGCTTTCCGTAAACTAGGTATCTTGCGATCGCGGGTCGGGGGTGGTCTGACCACCCACTACCCGCTATCCTAAACCCACGATCGTGCATAAAAGAGCACGTCCAAATGGCATAAATGTGCGTACACCTGGTCACATGTGGACGTGCACAAAGGGCTCTACCTCTCGATTACGAGAGGTAATTACATATTACTTGCATACATTTTTATTCTCTTAAGCGCAGAGGATGTCTGTACAACTGTGGCATGATCTCATTCAGATGTTTGCTGTGGAGGTAATGAGGAGATCACAGAACTCTGTTTTGGAGTTTCTTGTACTGTGCGTGTATCCCTTCGTGCTGCACTGACCCTCTCCTTGCACTCAGAGCACCTGAGATGCGCTCAGTGGTAGAAAGTAGATGTCATCATACCTGTTCCTCTGGCTCAATGCTCATCCAATGATCCGTTCTGCAGTATTTTAAAAAGCACATCAGCTGTGCGTCTTGGCGCAGCTGTGCGCACAGCTGCTCCCGGTGCCCACTGCTGAGAATATGTTCTGGCTGCTCTGCCTGAGCGTGTTTACCGGGAGCGCACCAACTATCTGGGACTTTAAGGTAGCCGATAGATTGCCTATGTAAGAACTGATTTCATTTTGGCTGTGATCTGGAAGAAATCCTGGATTCTGGATCACTTTCAAATTTTAGATAACATTGAGGTCAATGGGGCTGGAAATTTTGTTTCTCAATATCTCCTTTAATTATTGCCCAAATCTCATGAAATTTCAGTCAGGGATTGACAATGGAAAACTCTATCAAATTTCAGAGGCTGATCCAGATCTGATCCAGAAGGCGGATTTTATCGCAGTCTGTAAATCACTATAAGGGAGAACTGTTGTGCTTGGCGGAGGTCTGCGCTCTCCGAGTGCTTTTCTTGTTAAGAAATGCTTTCCTGGAAGCTCACTGGCTCTATTTTTTCTGAGCAGTTTGTTGAAACTTCTTGGAGTAGAAAAGAAATGATTTGCTCCACATGAGTTAGAGCTAGTTATGTATATATCAGTGCAGAGGAGGAGGAGGCAGGAAGAGGAGGAAGCTCTACAGCAGAGTCCCAGACGAGCTGTGCATGAGAGCTGCTCCGATCTGGATAAAAAGACGCTCCATAGCGGTTTGCGGGTACCGCAACCTGCTCTTAAAGGCAATGGCTACTGATGCACTGATTGGTTAGACAGGTGGAACGCCCTAACCACTCCCATACATAATATATGCATAATATAGCGGTTAGCGCAGGTAAGATCGCGGGTTTAGAGAGGTGGAAGATTGCGCTTTTTGCGGGGGAACGCCCCTCCCGCTACCCCTTATCCCTCAATAGCGGCTTTAGGAGGTTTGGCGGAAGATCAGGCCCTATATCTCTCAGCTGGCCTGGGAGCACCTCGGAATTCTTCCAGAGGAACTGGTCAATGTAGCTGGGGGAGGGAGGGAGGTCTGGGCCTCTCAGCAGACGCTGCTGCCCCTGCGTCCCAACTACGGAACAAGCAGAAGTTAATGGATGGATGGATGGATGGATGGATGGATAGCATTATGAACAGCAAGACAGGTGAGTCCATGATGCGGTGCAGTCTTGGGTCTGAGCCTTGTCAATTGTTGAAGAGTAGTGGGGGGGACCAGGCTTCTGCTCACCTGAACCCCTTGTATATTTGGATAGACAAGGGAGGGAAACGGAAGGAGAAAGAATAGGCCAGGCTTGAAAGCCTTGAGGCTGGGAGATCCAAACACATCTGTCCTAATGGGGGCGTCATTCATATTGCTACACGTACCTTTAACCATAACCCGTAACTTTAATTTATCTTTAAAATCAAGTATTGCCCTTAAAAGGTCATTCAAACCTCTGGAAAGCCCTGTGATAGACTGCGATCTATCCAGTGTGGGACCCCATTTCTCATCCAGTGACAGCTGGGACAGAAGGACCCTTGTGACCTTGAATAGGATTAAAGTGAGGATGGAAAATAAATGAATGAACAATTTTGCGGAGGTCCTGCATATAAAAGAAGCTGCCCTGTGAAGATTTCTTATCATTCACTTTAATTCACTCCAGAATCTATTCTCTTTTTGTCTGAATAAGGACACATAGCATCAACAACAAAGACAGATGTGCCCACGACATGCACACATCCAGAGATAAAAAACATCACTTCCCCAAATATGGATATTCTTTCCTCTGGGAGGCACTAAATTTCAAACTGATCTATTCATGGAATATATCTAAATATCAACTTTTTTCCTTCTTTTTTACTACTTAGAGGTTATAAAACAAAAAGAATAATGTATGTCTTGTCCCTAACTGTCCAGTGAAAAGTTCTGTTGGCCCCTGTAGTCATTCTGTAAAAGAAATCCTCCCAGTATATCTTCTTGGTGATGTTGTGTATGCATGTGATCTTTTTAGAGTAGTATGCATTTTTACAGTGACATTCAGAATCTTAAATATCAGACTGAGACTAACTCTAGGGTTAATTGGGCACAACTTTGGATTTCTAGGTCTTTTGACGACTCCTGGAATGGTTGTGTAACAGAAGCGTGAGGTCAGACCTGCTCTGGAGGAGGATTAACTTCAGCTGCATTGGTCACGGTTACATGATGTTTTTTAATTCGGAATTAATTATTCCGAATTAAATAATTCAGAATTAAACTATTTTCTTTCGAGTTTACATGGAAATAGTAATTCCGAATTGAGGTTTACATGGAAAACACGTTTGATCAGCTTTATCCAATTCTGCTTAAGGTTTGGGGGTTGGGAAGGGTTCTAATTGGATGGGGGGGGGGGGGGGGGGGGGGGGGGGGTTTACGTATTTACGTCTACCGGAAGAAAACAAACTTACTCGATTAGCAACAACATTGAGGACTACATTATTAGCATCCTTTTTGGATTTGTTTTGATTTTATTTTTGAAGCAGCAGCTGAGAAACCTCCTTCATTTAACCTGGCCGCTACAACTTTGAAAAGCTCACAATTTTTATGTTTTCCTGCCATCTGTTCTTTTAATTATTTCCAGTTCCTCCACGCTATTTCTTAAATAAATCGTCTCTGCTCTTGACCGCCGTTTACTGTGTGCTGCCATCTTGAAACTTTGTTTCGAAAACGACAGACGGGTAAGGGAACGAGCATGCGCAGAAAGACCGGAATTATTTAAAGCGGAATGAGTGTATACATGACCGCGGAATTATTCGATTCGGATTTAAAATCAGAATAAACCAGCCACTTACTTCGGTATTAAGTTTAATTCGGAATGGACATTTTCATTCGGAATTAGGTGTTTACATGGTCATTTTCAATCATTTTAAATCGAATTTAATTTTAATTCAGAATTAAAGAGGAATTAAACTTCCCATGTAAATGCACGTATTGTCTCAGATAATCTACACAACTGTGGCTTCAGTACAGCAACCCTTCCTCCTCCTACTTACTTAGCACTGTTGCATGAGCATTGCTGGTTACTTCTTATGAAATAAAATGGATTAAAACCGATCTCACACTCATTTGAAAAGCTTTTTTTTTGGCTTGCTCACATGTTTTTGGAGTATTGTTACTCGTTCTTAATATCAAGAAAGAAATTAAAAGATTGAGCAAACAAAGTAATGACGCATTGAACATAAAAAGGCTGCATTAGTACCCACATTTATATATCTTCATTCAAGAATGGATAAAACCATCTGCTGTCAGACATGAAGCCAGTGGAAGTCCATTAAAGTACAATGCCACTGATGGCTGTAATTTCTTCCATGAGTCCCTGTGTCCTTATTAATTTCACTCCCTGTGAATGGTGTATTAGGAGTTGTTCTGAAAATTATTTTATAACTTGGTGTGTAGGAGTCCTTGAAGAGACACCTTTTTGTCTAATCAGCTTTCAGCCACTACTCCAGCCTGCAGTTTATTCTGGCCTCTCCTGTCACCCAAAACAGCCCTGAGCAATGAGGAAAAAGGAGAGGCAAAAACATTTTTTGTGGTATATCCTGCAGTTTGATATGAGTATACTGAAGGGCAATAATATGCAAACATTTTATTTCCAGCTACTACTGCAGGTGAAACCCACATAGACTTGATCTCGGTATCAAAGATTTGAAATCCAGTCTGTGGTGTCTGCTTGATGAAGGCCTTGAGCACTTGATGCAGAATTGGAGCTGTTTCTCACCAAATATTTACACGAACAGTTTGTTCTATGAAGTCAGTCGTGGCTACATTTTTTTAAAACACATCCTTAGATGATGACTGCGTATTTTACTCTAAGTAGAAGAGCTGAAGTCATGTGCAGTTCAAGTTCAGCTTAACTTTATTGAAATATGATACAAGGGACAAAAAGAAAGGGTTTTGTAACTTAAATGTTTCTCACACTTATGCAGGAATAAAAATAAGAAAACGGAAAACAGATAAACTGAGTATATTTAATACTATGAGGCAAAAATCCTTACACATACCAGGATCCAAAAAGACAAAATGTATCAGTGGTTCTAAAACCTGGTCACTCTTTAAAGAAAAGGAATGTATGTAACAAAAGCTTTTTGTCATGGTGAGGTGTAATTTCCTTCAGAAATCAAACACAAACTAACAGAAGGTAAATTCATGTTTCACAGCTGTGAATGAAATAACTCAACCTTTTTCCCCATGGCTGATTCATTTATTTCTGTTATGGATATCAAAGCGTCCAAAGAAAATTGACTTGAATAAGCGCACTGCTGGACACCTGCATTTGTTCTAGTCAGCCATTCAGACCACCAGCCAGATGTCTCGGTAAATCTGTAGGGTTCAGTTTATTTTTTGAGACTGAAGGTGAACATAAACCATTTACATGTGTGTTTCATCTTTGATGCCCCAGTGGTCATACAGTACATAAGTTTTTGTGAGTATATGTGATCATGTGTGTGAATCTGTCACTTGTATGATAGATTACGTATTTGTGTGTGCAGCATTTAGATATAGGTTTGTTGTGTTTCATATCTGCCGGCGGTTGGTTCTGGATCTTCTTTTGGATGTTCGGCTCCTTGCCAGAGCTTTCGATTGAGGGATGATTGGCTGTGGCAGGAGGGCTGGGATTTCAGCAACATGGGCGGGGCTCTGGGGGATGTGGGCGGCGCTCTGAGGTTTAACTGATCGAGAGCTGAACATTTTCTTCCCTCCTTCTTCAGAATTGGGATTCTCGTCTTCTGCAAGAAAAACTGTTTAAAACAAAGGCTGAACATCTGAAAGTGCAAACGAAAGAGCAACTGATAGTGTGTTCAAAATATTTTTGTGTTCCATATTTCCTATAATCTGTATTATTCTAGGGTTTTCGCTATAAAGGTTAGGTAACTCTTGTGATGAAGACTGCAAATGCTTTCCTTATGATAAAACACTTAATTAGGCATGAATAGAGATACTGGGGATGATTAAAAGATCTTAACAACCTCCTCCACAGAACTGGAGACTCAAGGTGGAAGCAAAGGAGGAGTTGGGATATTAAAAGGAGCAGCGAGCTTGATGGGCAAGAGACATCAGAGCACATGTGAGAGACCAGTACCTCTTGCTCCTTAAATAGGCCCATGAATGGGACAAAGTAATTGTAATAAACCTTGCAGAGGGGTGAAATCGATACTCGAGATGTCTGCCTGAAGTAGCTTTCAAGGGGTTGCCTCAGTTCTCTTCTTTTATGCAACTACTGAAGAATGCATTTGTGAATCCTTCAAACTACATCTTTTATCAACTTTTATCTGGATATGAAATACTGCCTGGAAGCTAATGCATAACAATTGTAGCCTTTCACTGTTTCAATGAACAGGCTATCACTAAACTATGTGAATACACTTATACTAAAATGGACTGATTTGGACTGAATTTAATAGGGATTGTATTGCATTTGAAATTAACTTTATTGTGAATTGGTGCAAATGTGCAATACTGGAGTGAACTGAATTTGGAAATCAATAGTTTTTACTGGACATGGATTGTGCTCACTGTCTTATTGGGAAAATAATTTGATAATTTTATACTTTATACCTCTTAAGTGATTAAAAAAGGGGACATCCTGACACTGTGGAAAATAAAGTGAGGAAATAACAATGTTGTGTGAATTTCTGTCTCACCATCCTCTTCCTCAGCACTGTTTGCAGCTGCTACAGCCGACTCTGAAATTGATTAAATAATTAAACAATAAATCCATTACTCAACAAACAAGCAAAGACACAAACGGACTCATAACCAAATTAAAAAAGAAGAAAACAAAACATCTACAAAACAAAAACAAACATACCGGGTGCTGTCACCTGATCAACTGCTGGAGCTATTTAAAATAAATAAACACATAAAACAATGAATGAATTAATGAATGTATTCATCATGACAAAGATAAAAGAACCTAAAGATGACTCTATTTGTTTATGACAGCGCTGATGGTTACATGTATAACTGAACACAGGTGTAATACTCTTAATGAATGAACAGATTGATGAGTGTAAATATACAGTAAAATTTGAGAAAATTGTTCTCACTGTCTGCCGTCTCTGAACTGGACCTGCTGGTGTCTGGAACACATCAACGGAAAAACAGGCAAATGAGTGAAAAGGTGAGTTACATAATCACTGATCTGACCAACCAGCTCACAGTAATTTTGTTTATGAATTTTAGAATTAGAAATTTGTTGTACAGGAGAGATATTTGGTTGGTATTTAGTTTATGTCTAGGTGATAGTAGTTACTTGACATCATCATCATCAGGTACCTACCTGATGGTCTTCCTCCATAATATTGGGATTCATCTGGAATATGTAAATGCAGATAGAGTTAAATGAAGACACACGCTTTTGAAAAGTCAAAATTTTAACAAAGAAATGCTAGTGTTTTATTTACAGTTCTGTTTTTATCAGACATGTGAGCACATCACTGGAAGTAAAGTTCAGATTCAGGATGTTTTACTGTCCATACTGGGTCACGGTCACAGTTTTCTCCAACACCTTGACATGTCATAATTAAGTAACACCTGAGATTTGCTAAGAGGGAAGTTCTAACTGGGTGGACCACTACACTTGCCAGGGTGTTAAACGTGTTCAGCTCAGTTAGAAGCCCTCTGGTTGATTTAATGTTTACCCAAAGTCCACCTCAGTTGTTTCAAGTTAAGTAAGAACATTTTTTCTTGTGTTGTATTTTTACAGATATTGCTGGAAAATTTTAGTTAATAAAAATGAAATTAGAAAAATTCTTACCTTTATAGATGAGAATTAAATTTGTTTATTTAAATTTTAAAAAGGGAGCAGGTTTTTAATCACTTTTTATTGTTTGACATAAAATGAGATGTGGAAATTAAAAATGTATATAAATAAAATGCAATTTTTGACAGTGCTGATTTTGTTAGTAATCACTTTATTGGATAAGTTTAGCCTTTAAATACTAAAATCCTATTAAGCCTAATAAAGAGCAACATGAAGTATTATGTAGATTTAGTTTCCTAATTTGCAAAGCCTGTGGTCATTATTTGTATTTTTAACATTGCGTCTTATCTGAGATTTAATACAATTATACAGTAGATCCAAACATGTAACAGTAAATTCTCTTTCTATACAAAAAATAATAGTCCTGAGTTCTTTTAGCTGGAAGCTGAACCGTTTATTGTTAATCACTGAGTCCATTGGGTTGGTTCCTTTGTTCTTAGCTGGCAGCTTGTGGGAGTGTTGTTCACACAAGTGAATGAATTAAGGAAAGCTCTTTGTCATGCAGCTTTTATAATAAATATGTTTAATTGTTTCCTGTGGGTGATTTTTTCTTCTCTTTCTGTCCAGATCCACAAATATAAATTGTGCATAACCATGTTTTCCTGTCGATAATGTTTAACCATTTTTTTCAGCAGTAAAGTTTATAAAACCGTGAGCTTTTAACTAATTTTGATTTCAAGTGACCCAGTGGTGGACTATGAATTATTGTGAAGTGCTCATGATGGAAGATACCATTACTTATTATTTCTGCTGTCACAATGTTTGAACTTTGTCATGTCATGCAGGTGGATTCTAACAAGAAACACTGTAGATGTTTACGGTTGTTCCTGACATCAAGGTGATGAAGTTAATGAGGGCTCTCAGGGCTGAAGTCTTACCAGGCTGATCAGGAGAAACAACGTTCATGCTCTCTGAAACAACAGAACAACAGCTGACTGAGAATATCTTCAATCATTAAACTCAACAGTGACTGTTGTTTACAGTCAGGCCAGCAAGTGGCTCCAAGTCCAGACAGCTTGAATTTTGATTTCATGCTTTTCTTTGGCTGATTTAAGAATGGTCCCAGTGAGCTGATTAGGTCCAGATACAATGTGAGAGAATAAATCAACTAGACTTTCAGTTTATGTGTAACTTAACCATTTATTGTGCATAAGAAACATTTGTCTATCCCTGTTATATCACATAATGAATGTGTATATGTGCTGTTTAGTAGTTTTGTAAGGAAGGGAACCATCTTGTTTTGTTGTTTTAAATACCTATAGAGAATATTTTTCAAACATTAAATAATGTAATTCCCTCAGCTTCACTGATATGTGAAGACAATAGACAAGAGTCTATTTGTGTTGTTTACCCAGATCCATTTTCTAAGTCATCTTATTAACTTTATATCTGATATCAGAATTTGCATAAATAAATATTTGTCAGAGTTGCATCCCATCCAAATTGATCAATCTGACTTTAGAGTTTGACTTGCATTTCATGTCACTGCTTTCAGCTTGAAGAAGGAAATGATCATTCACATTTTACTCACCTGTGGGAGCTTCATCAGACACTGAATCTTTATCTAACAGAGAAAAGTGAAGCAGAGACAGCTTAGACACACAGACAGACAGGTTCAGTATATTACAGTATACGTGTCAGTGGTGAGACAGACAGGTGGTTTACCAGTCGACATGGCTTGTATTCCTGCATCTGCAAGCATAAGACAGTTTTCTTAAGCACAAATACACTTACATATGGAGACGCTATAATATGATTTTCAATCAGAAAAGATGCTAGCTCACCATTGGAGTCATGATCCCCCTCCACCAGCAGGACAAAAAGAGAGAACAAAAGAACGATGTTCCTGTGAAAACAAACAGAAACTTTTAGTCTGAGGAGGCCACGGGTCATACTGAATACTCTGGACCAGCTCCGTGTGCTCATCATGACAACAAAAGCTGGTTGAAATCAGGTCAGCCTTAGGTTTTACTATACCACTATGATCTATGTGTAACTGGAAATATTACTTGGAAACATTTACTTCTCTTTATCTGCTCTAGTATAATAGTAAGATATAGGTACACAATGAGGAAGGAAACACAGATTATGAAATCTAACTATCAACATTTAAACAAGAAAAGTACATTTTTGTAGACAACCTCACTGATGCTTTTATTGCCTGTTCCTGCTCCTTTATTTTTGCTGTCCATCTCTATAGAAACCTGTACCCTGCCGTTTGAACATGGTCCCTATTTTTACAGCATTAACAGGCAGAAATACAGTTAGAGGAAAAGATGGACATACCTGGTGAGCATGATGCTGTGAGGTCAGACAGGTCCCTGATCAGTACGACAGGTGGACAGACAGGTGACTGTTACAGTACTTCAGTATTGCACTGCAAGAATCTTCTGGCTCTGAGTATCTGGTGGTGGTTTATATATCTGCCTAAATGTCACCCAGCCAGAGGACGGACCAGAGTGTGTTTGTGTGTAGGTGTGTGAGTTTCAGGTTTCTATGTTAATGTCCACCAGGGGTGGGTGAAGAAGACGCTCACAGAAGCTCCTCTGTATCTGCGATGACTGAATTTGACGTAAATTGTAGTCTAACTCTAGATTCAAGCTGACATGGTCGATGTGACTGAAAAACCCGGTGAACTTGGAAGAACATAAGTCTAATGAGCACAATCATTTTCAAATAATTTAATACCCGTGATTGAATCCTGAGTCTTGATTTTTGTGATCTTATGAGTTAAATGTTAAAGTCTGCACAATTAAGGGAGAGTCAGTACTACAAAACTGAGAAAAGGATTGAAAAACCTATGAAGAAAAGTTCATTTTTACTCATTGTTTTTAAAAATTCTGAAAGAACATTAAGATATTGCTGACATTAGAGAAATGTCATGACCTCAGTAAAAACTCAGGTGGTCCTCATAACAGCAGAAGAACAACCACCAACGTTTTTGGAATTTCCTGGCGTCCTCACAGCTCAGGGAATCCCCTTCTTACAAACACACTCGGGGTGGACATTAGCAGCAGGTCAAGTTTCACTGACTCAGATCTACTGATAGAACCTGAAGAACAATTAGAGCAGAACAATAATGCTTCACCTGGAACCAGATCCACTATAGACTCAGGCGCTATAGACCAAGACCACCTCATATCTGATCCACAAAACTGACCACAGCCACTCTAATAATGGACCGAATCTATGAAAAGAGCTGGATCGTTTAAAACGGAGAGTCACAAAATAAGGTGCAACAATCAAATGCATGATATGACTGAGCTCACTCGAACTATCTGCTCCACAATCTTTTGATTTTCCAGCAGAAAGGTGATTAAACAGTAAGCCTATTCCCATTGAACTAAAAACTTGTTAAAACAGATGATGTCCACCAAACCAATGTGACCCACTTTGCTAAAGAACAGTTCATACATTAAGCACCAATAATTCACCTGTCAGGAGTTCTAAAAGATGAGAGTGCACAACTTTGGATCTTGCCCCAAAAACTTAACTTGCCCCTTTAAAATCTTGCATGTATTTTCCACAAAAACATCTAAAAACTTTTGAGTCCTATTATTAGTCTGGCGAGTCTGAGGTTAGTTGATGTGGTTAAGTGCACCTTAACAAACCACATTATCTCTCTGAAGTACAAAGGTAACACAAGTGGATATGTGAGTATATACGTGCGGGTGTGCTGCTGTAATGGAAAAACAGGTAAAATGGATTCTGTCCCCGGAGAACGCCCCCACCTCCCACCCCACCTCACTGCACGCACACACACACACACGCACACAGTGATAAATGGCAGCAAGGGGGTTTACAGGGGGCACTGAGTAGGTAAGGGTTTTTTTTTTTTGCAGGGTTGTGTGGTATTTGTGTATCAAAGCCTCTTCTGTCTGAAAACGTCTTTCTGTGTAAACGGAGAGTCAAATGAACGGCTGAGGAAGCTTTTTAAAGCAGCACTGCTTCATTCAGCCAATGCAGCAGCTTTGAAACACTGTAAGGTCAGATTTACATGTTTATGGAGCTTCCAGCCATTAATCAGTCCATCCATTCTTTTAACCATGCATCTCTCCATACCCTGCTTGCCTGAAGGTGTCCCACAGGAGGATGTATGGGCCTCAAAAAGAGGATGGCCAGTAGGAAACACAATTTATTCAGTAATCCAGGTTGGTATTTAAAATAATTCATCTGATTCTGAGATGTTTTATCACAGAGTGTAAGATAACTGTGATACACATGGGTCTCTCTTTTAGAGGTGTTCAACCCACCTATCATCTGCAAGAGGAAATATGAACCATTGAGGAGAAGTTCAGTTGTGCTAAAACTACAAAGCTTGATTCATATGCCACTTTGTAAAGGCTACGAAGCCATGCATTTACATTTGTGTGCTGGAGTTTCTGCGTAAGCTATGAGGTCTTCCATTCCACTGTGTTTATTTTTTGTGGTCATCAAGCAATGGGATCCTAAGGTATAAAGAGACGTCTAATCCACCCTGGGCTGATTGTCTATGACAGAGATTAACAACCAGTCACACCGACTGCTCCAGTCAGTTTAGGATAACTAATTTTAAGTTGTTGGAGGATGGTGGAGCAACCAGAGAAAACACAAACAGGAATGGAGAGACATTCACAGAAATACCCATCTTCTCCTTGTGAAGTGATAATGCCATTGGACCACCAAGCAGCCCACTTGGTATGGGGCCTATTTTGTGCTAGTAAGGAGGTGAGAGGAAATTTCAAACAGATGCTTCGGTGGAAAAGCAGTATCCAGGAAAGACTGGCTTTGAGGAGCAAAGATGGGCAGAGGATCTCCACTTTGTCAACAACAACAAGCATGAGGAAAATCAATGAAATATTCACAATGTCCCTTAAAGAAAGATTGGAAGGGATTTACTTATATCTTATATCCTATATCTACCATGCATGATATCAATATATAATTACACGAATCCAGAGTCAATACAGTGTGTCAAAGCCAATGCCTAAGCTGGACACCCATGATCTCTGATCCCTCAGACGGTACCGCATCATGAGCCATCAAGAACAATATTACTTTGGGAAACTTTTGTTGTGGAGCCATACTCATAAAACTTTACAAACGTTACAAAACTTTAAAAAAGGAAACCTTATGTTAACTTATCCAGAAGCAGAGTTGATGTAGCGAGATTACGGATGGACCATCACGCTGTGGAAATATGCTCCAAAATGTGCTGTAAAAGTCATTTACACTTTTGTGATGGGAGCATTAATGCAGAAACACTCAAGTGGACATATGAAATGAATTACCAGTAGAGATCCCTAGTACCATAAGTATCAGTGTCCAGTCGTATATTTTTCTCTGTTCTCTGACTGAGTAAACTGAACATACTTGGGTTTCAGGCTGATCTAAGAGACTGTGAGGAGAGAAGATAACCTCCCTAAGTTAGAAGTTGGTGTATCACACAACAAAAAGAGTGTCCATCTGAGGGACATGTCTCCTAAGATGTTGAGGCTTCGCTTCATTAAAGTGAGGAATTCAGACTGTTATTAGTTTTCTGGTTTCTGGCTAATGGATCTTTAAGGCTGTGAAGGTTCAGATGGATGGCAGCAGGCCTCGGAGTAATAAGTCTCATCTCTTGTACCGCTATCAACAGGATGAATTACAGACATACCAGACAGGATCACTATGTGAAACTGATCCAGGATCAACTGATATGAAATTAAAGCTGAGTGTGTCTGTCTGCATCTACTCATCCAGTCCAAAGCCAAATAGGTCAAATATACCAACAATGGTCAGCGAGACTGAGACCCTTTTCACAACAGATAAAAACATTAAAATCTGAGTAAAGTTAGCATTTATTCTCAGATAAAATGATTCTGCCCTTATTCTGCACATATTTACATACTCCAGTCATTAATAGAAACTTTACATCCAGGTTTTTGCCCCCTTTCAATGTGTTGTTAGGTTGCTATCAACAGAAATATGCTCTGGCATCTCAGCTATAACCGATAGCCCATCTGTTTCTGCAGATACACTTTGTAGCCTACTGTTTGTATTAAGTTTGAATAGACTGATGCAAAAGAAAGTTACCAACGCTGAGTTTGGCAGATGTTCAAACTTTAATTCTCTTGGAGGACTGCAAAAAGCTTGTTTGCAAAGTTTGAATACCTATAATCCTTTAATATGATTGGAAGCAATCCAGGGGGATACCAGTCTGATACTATAATTCCCACTAACCTCCCATATAATTCAGATCAGTGGTTAAAGGACAAAACAGTAGAGCAAAATTCAGGATGAAACAGTTAAATTCTAACTGACCAACTGTTTTGTATTAGTGAAAAGCAACATTTTTATCTAATACTACAGACTATTGAAATTCTGAAACTCACTGAATATTAGACTGGACTCCAAACTCCAAAATGAACTAAGCTGTAACTGAAACTGAAATTTAATTTAATTTGAAGCACATAAAATAGCTCATGAATTTGTATGTCCAAATAAGATACTTTACCCCTTAGGACAATGAAAACAAAGAGTTTAAGATTAAAAAATGTGACACACACAGGGAGAGACTGCACACACTAGTAACCTCAATACACTGCTACATTTTTGCACATTAAGCACATACTATGACGAAAAAAAAAAAAACCCTTTCTTTGGGCTTGAGATTTTATTTTAGAATATTTGAAGTGAACATTAAAGCACTAACCTTCACATAACACAACCTTTATGCTTTGTTTAGGGTCATTCAGTAAGTCATTCATATTTGCAGGGTAATGTGACATCATAGACCCAGATCAGAGAAGAATAACCCAACTGTCACATGTTTATCTCTGTCCAACTTCACCTGATGCTGCATTTATTTTCTGTACCTCAAAAGTGGGAAGTTAGAAGTTGTATAAAAAGACTCTCCCCACAGAAAAGGAAAGAGGAGTGGAATATCTGAATTTATCCCCAACAGGCTGCTTTGAACCGAGGTGTAAAGACATGATTGAAACCTACCAGTATGCTTTTATAATGTATACCTCTGGTATTTTGGCCAAATGGCATCAGTAAAGGGCCACCAAAATCTCAATACACTGAGAAATTTTAAAAAGAAAAAGTACACAATTTCAAGAAATAGTTGTGCTATTATTTAGATGTACTGACTGAGGTATAAAGAACCTTTTTGTGAATTGACAAAATCTCAACAGGTTCCACCTGTAGCAGCGGGTGGACGTGCTTTTAACTTGAATGTGGGACTTCAAAATAGAAATTAAAATCCATTACATGCAAGTCATTTTCAAAGGGTTTCACACAGCTCTGGTTAATCCCATCAACAGCAGGTAAATCTATATTTTACCTGATGCCGGAGCAACCGTGGTAATGGAATCACAGCAAGCCATACGAACTAGGTGCATTGTCATGGTGAAAAAACTTTCTACGCCTACAGGAGAGGTTTCTTATGAACAATACAACAAGAGACTCAGCAGTCAGAGAGAGGATTTAAGACTAAAAAAAGAATGTCACAGCCAGGACCCACTCAGGTCACCATTAGTCACCTCTTTCGTGCCATAAGCATGCTGTGCCAAGAGGAAAGACAAACTATGACTGCACTCAAGTCCAGAGGAGGGAGACAAATCCGTTTCTAGCATAGATTGAATCTAAAGAGGTTTCCGGTGGACTCCAGTGGTTTGTGCAGGAAGTAACAAAAAACACTTGTATCCTGTTAGTCCTCGTTCTGATTTAATAAAATGTTTGCAGACCCGTATATCCTTTTCTATAAAGCTTTCAAAAGTTTTAGCGAGACTGTGTAGGGCTTTTCAGTGTTATTCTTCAAACTTCTTTTTTTTCTTCAATACAAGTGGTCTCTGTTCATAGCTAAACAACCATTTTATACTCTCTGGTTTACCTTGTAATTATTGAACGGACCAAAGTTAATTCATTGGCAATAAAGATTTAAGTAATAATGAATTAAGTTATGAAAATAATATAAGATCTGGTGTCTTGTACACGCACACACCTCACAATCAACCATGTGGATACTTTTAATCGCCCACTGCAGAGCTTTCTTTACTTGGGTTTTGCACATCCTCTGCCAGTTTGGGATTTAATTTTTCATAAAAATGCTCTCTATTGCTCTTTTGTAGACGTTTTTGAAGAACATAGCTTGAGAGTTTAGTTTTCTTAAGAAGGCTTAAGTCATAGATAAACTAATTTATAGAAATTTATCAATTTCTGAGTGTATCTGCTTGCTCTATTGCCACTGTCATCCCCACAAAATGAAGAACATAGAAACTGCTGATTCACCTAACCCCAACTTCACAAACACAAAGTTATGTTTGCGTTTTTTTTTTTTTTTTTCATTATTTTCTGTTGGCTTTTTGTCCCTGAGATTTTACAGCAGTGGAGATGTGAGGTGACCATGACAGATTCTCTGTGATATTGATTCTCAGGAACCTAAATATGTTCATCTGCTCAGCTTCAGCTTGGGGTAATGCTTCCTTATCATATGCCACACCTTGAGCTTGGGCCTCACACCTTCAGGGTCAAACAGCTTGATCAACTATATTGCTGTATCTTGTGATATAAGATATGCTCCATGAAACCGCAAACCATCTAATTCAGCTTGCAGAAATGTGGCCACATCTCTTTCATGTTAGGGTGGTAGTTTTTTGGGAAAATCTCTACTGAAAGAGGAAGAATTTCCTTGTTACTAAAATCTACTCTGAAGTACAATTCGCAATTGATTTCATTTATGTAAGACATTTTATACATATCATAGAGTCAGACCCTAGTGCTGGTGTGATATCAGCCCATATCAACTTATTCCACTTTAATCATGAAATGTCAAGTAATTTTTTTGATATTTCAGCTTTAAGGTGTTTGAAGGCATTATTCTAATTGTTTCAACATAATTTTTAAAATTGTTTTATCACTTTATTCTTTTTTTTTTATCACTTTATATTTGAATGTAAATTTCAACTGTATCCATAACATTATTTGCTGATGCAAACAATCTGATGCTATTCTTAACAGCTGGATATTTTCCTCAAGAAATTTACTTTATTCTAAAAAATTGGAGGGAAAAAAGTAATAATTAGGTACTTTTTAGGCAAGGCAAGGCAAGTTTATTTGTAGAGCACAATTCGTACACAAGGCAATTCAAAGTGCTTTACATATATATAAAATCACATTAAGGCAAATAAAACCATTTCATAAAACATGAAAATATAAAAATAATCATTAATAAATTTAATTAAAAAACAAATTAAAAATGAAGAGTGCAGATAAAATCCTTTCAATTGTCATATGCATATCTAAACACATCTGTTTTCAGCCTGGATTTGAACATTGTCACACTTGAGGCCTGTCTCACGTCTTCTGGAAGACTGTTCCAGATTTTAGGAGCATAAGACTGAAATGCAGCTTCACCTTGTTTAGTCCTGACTCTGGACCCCAGCAGGAGACCAACTACCTGAGGTTCTCAGAGTCCAGGTTGGTTCATATGGCTCTAACATGTCAGAGATGTACTTTGGGGATAGACCATGAAGAGACTTGTACACAAGTAGAGCTGTTTTAAAGTCTATTCTCTGAGTGACAGGAAGCCAGTGCAGAGACCTCAGGACTGGACTAATATGGTCATATTTCCTGGTTCTAGTCAGGACTCGTGCAGCAGCGTTCTGGATGTACTGCACCTGTCTTACAGTGGTTGTTTAGAGCCCAGTGAGCAGGCCGTTACAGTAGTCTAACCTGGTGGAGACAAACGCATGGATTAGTCTTTCTAAATCTGGTTTAGACACTATTCGTTTGATTCTAGCAATGTTCTTTTAGATGGTAAAAAGCTGCTGATGTTATTGCTTTAATGCGGCTGTTAAAGTTCAAGTCTGAATCCAATATTACCCCTAAATGTCTGACCTGATTTTTAGGTTCCAGAGAGAGTCTCTAGACTGTTACTATGACGATTGCTATTTCTTTATTCCTTCACATGGCTCTAAGAGGCATGTTTGTATTTCAGCTGAAAGTGGAATGTTTTAGATGCCCTGCCATTTTTACTTCTCCCAAACTGTCACTGTTTTTTGAACAGTAGACATGTGATCCAGTCAAGAACATGTACGACATAAGAAAATCAAGGGAGAAATAGATGCAATCAAATAACACATAAACACAATAACAATAGATGAAAAATAATTATCAAATATATATATGTGAGAAGAATATTACTTTTTTTCCTCTAAATTCGTTTTATTTCTACACTTAAAAAAAACTTTCCTTATGATACATCCTTTTGCCAGGTGTATTCGATTTTTTTTGTCTTTATTTTGTATGCGTCCTATCTTTCCAAAATGGGCACTGTTAGTCGATACTTAAAACTCAAATTTACACTCAAAATTAGTGTTTTGTTTTTATTGGCTTGTTTACGCCGCTGCTTTCGGTACTGAGGTGACGCAGAAATACGATGCGTGCGTAACCGGAAACTGCGCGTAACAGTCCCGGAAGCGTGGTGTCCGCAGAGACTTGTGAGTAGAGTGGTGGCTTTAAAAACGAGAGAAACCTTGTAAACGGTCTTTAGCCTAACAAACTGTGTAGTCGTATGTTTATTAACAATTGCCTGTTTAATTGTAGGCGGTGGTCCTGGCTGGTTTTAGTCAGTCCCCAACCGAAAACACGTGATATTTTATCCGACTTACGGAGCTGTTAATGTTAGCCCGCTAACTGCTGAGAGCTAACGACGGCTCAAACAGATAGATCTAGTTGTTTGTGTTTTGTCTTGATGATTCATCTAAGACTAGCTCTATCTACCCTGTAAACCGCTGATGTAAAACCAGGTCCAATTAGTTCAGTCCAAACCAGTCCTGTCCAATCATCAATTAGAGATCCCTAACTTGCTGGTTAAAGTTCCAGTTTCTCATGACAACAAAACAATAACTGAGCAGGATACATTGGATGAGATTGGATGAGATAGCATGTAAGGTGGATATGTTGGATTATAATGAAGGTTTTGTTCATAAACCGTTTCTGTGTTTTTAACTTGCAGTGCTTCATTGTTCGGATTGGTTGAAGTTTGCACATGGGTACTTCCATAAATCAGGGGTCCAATGGGTTTTTACTGTTCTACCATTTTCTCTTTGGTTTAATAGGAAAACAGGTAAGTGGTTTAGAAAAATAATGTAGCTTCTAGTTTAACATGTGTATGGGGCATTTTCATCAAAAAGTGAAGGAACCTCGCTCCCCTGTTTGGTTGCGTTAGAGCAGGTCAAAGTCATTATGTCCATCCATCAGTGTCAATTTTACATGGCCTTGCCATTAAGAACTAGACATGTGTGTGAGTGTTAAAAGACTTAAAGGTTTTGTAACTAGAACAAGGACACCAAGATATCTTTGAAACCATCAGTTTGGTAGATGTGAAGCAAAGCTGATATGTTTTTACGGCAAGGTTATGTTATGTTTGGTGTCCAAGTTGTGCTGGTCATTTCTTGACTTGGGTCTAAATTGATCATTGTAGAACTTCCAAAAACAAGTCTTAGTCTTAATTAAATAGTGTTTTTCCACACATTTTAGGAAATACTTCATCCAAAAAAAAGGAAAACACTTTGAAACTTATTTTAATTTAGTTCAGTATTTACCTTCTCTCACTCTAATGGACCCCTTAATTATGTAAGTACCCATGACATAAAAACATGGTTAATAACCATCTGCTACTTATTTATTTATGTAATTTTCTGTCTTTTTCTACGTGTATTCTATGAAGACCTTAAGAAGTTAGAAAATCTCTGATTATTGAAACAAAATTGGGCTCACTTGTGATTCCCAATCAGTCTCAGCATCCTCTGTCCTCCCCTCGCTGTTTTCAGTGGAAAAGAGATGTCTCTCCAGACAGAAATGTCAAAGCAAGGTGAGGAAAGGGAAGAAGCAGAAGGAGTGATTCCGAGAGGTGGAGAGAATGGTCAGAAGTTGGGGATGAAGAGGAGACGTGAGGAAGAAGTCAATGAGGAGGAGACATCACCCACCAAGAAGCTGGTAGATGTGTTGTTTCTCACTTTGTTGAAATGATATAACCATTTGAATGGATCCAGGTGATTGATCCTTTGTGATTACAACCTGCTGTTAAGAGAAGTGTCCAACAACCAAATTGATCTTTCAGAAGACTGAATACAATGTGAAGTTTTCTGATGATTTATTGTTAATCGTGCAGGTGGCTGATCACAGTGAAAAGGTGGCGAGTCACTACAACAAGCTGCAGGAAGTTGGGCTGGCAGTTCGAAGTCAAAGCAGAATTTTCTTCATGAGGAACTTTAACAACTGGCTGAAGAGTGTTCTAATTGGTATCTGATCAGTAATCGATATTTTTTTGCTTTGTAAATTATTTCAAGCATGTAACTATTAGGACTATCTAAATATTTAACAACTGCTCAATCTGGTATCACAGCATATTACTATTTGAAAAAGTTGTGATTTAAAAATTACAACAAAAAAAAATAGCATACCATTCCCACAGTATGCATTATTTATGTCTCAAAAAGTCAGAGTGCAGGGATTTCTTGAAATTGTGCGCAGTGCAGAGGAACACAACCTCTCCCCACCTGGTGATACAAACTGTGAGCAGTAGTTGGTTTTCTTGGTGGCCGAGGTAGGGGACTCACCAGCACTTTTCCACCCGGCTGAGAAAACAAAGTTGGCATTTTATTTAATCTTTCTAGTTTCTTAAGAGACTCAGAAATAAAATATTTTATGAGACAGCTTTAGGTTTTCCTGAAAACTGAAGTTGTGAGAGGCTTTTTAAAATCATGTTCTTGGGTTATGATGGTTGAGTGGAAGTGGACACAACAACATAAAAATCTTCAACCTCCTGAGACCCAGCCCATTCACTTATGTCCTCTTTAGTGGACATTTTGTTTACCTGTATCTCCCTTTAATAATTTGGACTTATCCAATCAAGCCCTTTAGTCTTCTGTAGAGGACATTTCCAGTGATATGCCATGTGATGGGTTTGCATGCTGGGAACTTTACTTTTTTTCTCTATCAAGATGACCAGCATTGCAACAACCACATTTTATGCATAGAGGAGAGTTATGTCAAATATTCTTCATGTAATGCTATTTTTACCATGATAACTATATATATTCTTGTTCATTAACATGTCAATAGCAATGTTTTTACAATTAAAAACAGTTTCAATAATTACGTTTTAAAATAACAGTGATTTAATGAATGTCAACTGTAGTGGTCACCAGGACCATTTTAATGTAAATAATAATAACAACATTGTTGAAGGAGAAAGGAGTAAAGCAGAGAGGATTCTATACCAGATAATATAGGGATTCAGATTTGGAGCTTTCAGATGAGGAAGAGGAGAGGAAGAGGATGCAGGAGAATCTGATGAGACTGAGTCAAAGCCAGAAAGTGAGCAGTGAAATCAGAGTGTTTTGTGGATGAGGACTAACGTGTATGTTTTACTTAGTTTCAGGCTATTGGATTCAATTTTCAATTTTTAATTCAAAGTTCACTGTTGAACTAAATATGTTTTTGTCCTTGGAAGCAACAAGCAACAGAAGAGAACAGAAGCGATACAGAATTATTATTTTTTTGATCAAATGAAATGTGTTCTTGGGTTAATATCCCTCTAAAGACATAATTTGCTAAGTTTTTAATTTTCTAAGTCCAGTTCTACTTTAACACAAACATTCTCCCGTTGTCCTCTATGGTGGACATGCTGTAAAATAAAAAAATATATGATTTAAAAAATATTAAATTGTAAGGCGTCGTAGGGCCAATAGACAGGGAAACACAAAAACGAAATTGTAACACTTTTATTTCTTAAGTTCTCCGGAGGCTAAACTGATTGTTTGACAGGTGAGATCCTGGAGAAGGTCCGGCGAGCAGGAAGCAAGCACGTGTCTGTTCTGGACCTCGGCTGTGGTAAAGGGGGAGACCTACTTAAGTGGAGAAGAGGAGGGATTGATAACCTGGTCTGTGCAGGTAATCGGTTATTACTGTCTATTCTTCAGATCAATATTCTCTCGAATTAAAAAGTAATTAAGTAAATTTACCACTCGAACTCAGATTATTTTAAACTGGAGACTCCATTAAGACTTTTTGTGGTTCATCTTCCAAAGACTGGTTTTAGGAGAAAAAACACCCAACTCTTCCTCCCCCTGAAGTGTTTTTTTTTAATTTAAAATAAAAAAAAAAAAGGTTTGACAAGTAAAGATTTTCCTTGCAAATGCAACTAGAATAGGTTGGTGTCCATAATTTTGAAATAAAAAACATAAAGTGAAAAATGCATATATGTTTGATTTTCAGACATTGCAGGAGTGTCAGTGGAGCAGTGCCAGAGTCGCTATGAAGAGATGAAAAGAAAGAGTCGTTTTAATGAGAAAATCTTCAGTGCTCAGTTCATCACTGCTGACTGCTCAAAGGTAGAAGCTCACAAGCTAGTTCAGCTCATGTTTGAAGACGGTGAATCCCAGGATTAATTTCTGTAATGACATTAGAGGCACATTGTAAAGACATTAAGTGATTAAATTATAAGTGATGCAGTAGAGAATATGCAATAATGGCTTTGGGTTTTTTTTTCCCCTCTGACCCGTGTTTGTGCAGGAGGCTTTGTCAGAGAAGCTGGATGACCCAGAGCTGATGTTTGACATTTGCAGCTGTCAGTTTGTGTATCACTACTCATTTGAGAGTGAACAGAAGGCAGAAACTATGCTGAGAAATGCCTGTGAGCGTCTGAAACCTGGAGGGTTCTTCATTGGGACAACACCAGATGCCTATGAACTCGTGTAAGAAAGATGCATCTTTTCAACATGGCACAAGACTGCTCCCTGCTGGATCCTGACAGAAAGATCACTGCTAGATGGTGGCTTTTATTTTCTTATTTATTTATTTTTTTTAATTTATTTTTTACTTGAGACAGCTGAGATGAACAGGTGCACCACTGCTGCAGTTTATCATAGCTGGAAAGTCTTTTTTTTGTTGTTGTTTTTTGTTTTAAGAAACAACCCTAATTTTCTGAAATAGCCAACAGTATATTTTTCTGTAAGGAATTCTTAGGTTAACTATGTAATTGCCTTTCTCTTCCTTCTCTCCAGTAAACGTCTGGAGGCGTCAGACTCCCTGATGTTTGGGAATGAGGTCTTCAAAGTTTCCTTTCAGTCCAAAGGTTCCTATCCTCTGTTTGGATGTCAGTATCACTTCAGCCTTGAGGATGTTGTCAACGTTCCAGAGTTTCTTGTTTACTTTCCTCTTTTTGAACAGTAAGATTTTATTTCTATTACAAGCTCGCTGACAGTTAAATGCGGAAGTATTACTGTGCCGTTGTGAAAGATAAAACATCTGTTTCATGGTTGTTGTGTAAAAAATGGTGCGCAGACAAAAAATAACCAAGTAGTGACATTTTCATGCATTTAATATTTAATACTCAACAGTCAGCTGCTTTTGTTGAAGTAATGTACTGCATTTGTGTCTCTTGGTATTAGCATGGCAAAGCGCTATAACATGCGTCTGGTGTTGAAGCAGCGGTTCTCTGAGTTCTTTGAGGAGAAAGTGAAAAAGGAGCAGCATCGCAGCCTCATGATGAAGATGATGGCTCTTGAGGTAGAACTGTGAACAGTCAATAACATTTACTGGCTCAAAGTGAACATTCAGATCTGTTACCAAATTAAAATAGTAGTTTATTCATTTACGGGGGGGAATTCAGTTTGTTGGTCATGAATTAAATGTTTTTTGTGCTTTCAGCCGTTTCCATGTGAGGATGGAGGTCGACAGGCTAGTGACAGCAGAGAAGAGTATTGCCATGCTAAAGAGCGCTGTGAGAGAGCTGGAGTCAGACTACCGGTGGTGAGTCTGCTATCAGCTCACGTTCAGTGGAGTTCAGGGCGGACAGTCTTGTTAGAACTAACATTGTTGTCTGTCTGGGATTACAGGGAACCCTGAGCAGATCCGAGTGGGAGGCAACCAGTAAGTATTAATGTTCGTCCCCTTTCCTTCATACTTACAGGTCAATTTTAACCTAACTGCTTTAACAGTTTGCGCAAGTACTGTCAAAGAACTGACTATGTACCTGTCATTTGTTTTTCGGCTTTCGATGCGAGGAATCAGTCTATGAACTCACAACACTAACAGTTTCTGAGCTTTACTTATTCAATAATTGAATTATCAAGGCACAAGTGTTCAGAGGAGCAGCATCCAGTAAAGATATACTGACTTTATTACAGCAATGTCTGAGTTTATCCTCTTTCCCTGTTTCTAGTGGATCAAAACTGCTGAGTAACCTAACCCTTGACCTGTTGTTCTGTGCAGGTATCTACTTGGTGTTTGTGTTTCAGAAGATGTCCTGATGCTGAAAACAAATGTCTCCTCTTTACTTTTTGAAGTCACCTGCTGCACATCTTACCACTTCTTTAGTTTGTGTTTGTACAGTTTTTCCTCTGTCCTTTTAATTTGTTTTTGATAAACCATGAACTGTATTAGATGTGTTTGATAAATGAATTCAAAGTACAGTTAAACTAAGTTGTTCTCATTTTTTTGTGTATAAAAAGAAAACGGGTAAAAATACATTCAGCAAAGGACTTATGCAGGGGATGTTTGTGGTGGAAAATGATGGCTCAGTGCAGTTAAAAAAGAAAAAAGTTTCAGCCTTTATATATCTACTCATGAATGTATACAAAACCAAATCAGTAAAACTTTTGACAGTATGGAAAATCCCCCCCCCCTTTCCAAAAAGTAATTCTTGTACTTACTTTCACACATATTTCATTCCTATCTGTAATATTTGTCAAACTAGTATTTTTTTTTTAACACAGCTATACTTGAGACAGCTGAGATGAACAGATGCACCACTGCTGTAGTTTATCATCGCTGGAATGACTTAATCCCTGTGCTGAAACTTGATCAGCATGATTTGCAGGAGTGCGAGTGCAAGTTGCACCATTTAGCAATGTTGTAAACTCACTTAAGGTAGCACGTTGTCATTTGATGTGACAAACAATAATGCATATTCATGTATTTCTGCTTTACTCCGACTTAAATTTCACACACACACACATCCAGCTGTCTAGTCCAGTGGTCTTAATCTAGAGGTGCTAAAATATAATCTTAGACAGTGTGTTGTAAAGAGCCCAGAGATGGAAACTCTCAAGGAACGAACAGAAAAGATATGTGTATATTGAAACTGCCCTGGAGTCTTGTGGTGAAATGACACCTTAAAAAGATGGAGTAAGCGGAAACAGTCCAGCTGACTAGATAAAGGGCAGAATTACTGTAAAACTTTAAAAAATACATAGATGGCCTTATGAGTGAAAATGCTATAAGATTATTTACTGTGTATTAATTATTTGACAGCTATCAATATGTAAAATACTGGTTTGTTGGGAAGATCTTGGAAGTGCGCCATACCTAAATGGTAGTAGGAGCATGAATTGAACACAAATGAACGTGTAGGTGGACTGTGTGGTTATCTTTAGAAGCCGTTTTGAAATGTGCAGACGTCCATGATCTTTACCAGCTAATAACCTCTGGTGATGATGATTATGGTTTGACCCCTTCCTTGTGTCCAATGACTGTTCTAGTCTGTTGCTGTTAATAGTATGTAGTTGGTTTAAATGAACATTTCACAGTTAAAATAACGCTAGGTCTAATATTAGTTAAGTAAGGACTGTAAACTTTAGTTGGGCATTAAAATGACATGAGTTGATGCAGTTTTAAGTGAGAATAGAACATACATGTTCAGCAAAATGATGATTACTTGGTCAGTACTGTTACCTCCCAGCGAGAAGGTTCCTGGTTCAAACCTCAGCAGGGGCCTTTCATGTTGGCATGTTCTCCCCGTGTCACTGGGTGTATACCTCTGGCTAGTCCAAAGAATTTAGGTGCATGTCAGGTTAGTTGATGGTTTTAAACTGAGTGACTGTGAGTGTGAAATGATTGTTCATCTACATGTGGCCCTGCGATGGACTGGCTACCTGTCCAGGGTAGACCCCTGCCTTTCACCTGAAGAGAGCTGGGATAGACTCCAGCAGATCCCCGTGACCCTCCAGAGGATTAAGCGGGTATAGATAATGATGATTTATGTCAGCACTTGGCAATTGATGTACATCAAAATAAAATGTTATTTTCAACCTCTATAATTCCATCTAAGTAATGGTGTGGATAGGGTCCCTACAGACAAACCAAAGTCATTTTTCCTGTGTAAGTAAACAGAAAATGCATTAACAGGTCTTTGCCAGTAGTTTGTGTGACATCAGAAGTCGACTTGTACAGACTTATATCAAAGTGGACGACTGGAGGGACATGCCTGTACAAACGCATTTTTTCATAAAAGTTTACAGCCTTAATATCAAATACCGTAATGGCCTGAGTATAGGACGATATTTTATTCTAGAAATCATATTCTCAAAAATGGGGGTCGTCTTATAATCAGTCGTCCTATATTTGGTAACAGACCTAGAGTTGTTTTAACTCTGCAATGTTCCTTTAACTTTTAATTTCTTTTAAATTGGATCACATGTGTTGGATTCATAATAGGCATTAGTTGGCTGTCAAACTTGTTATGAGGCTATATCTAAAATATCTCATAGTAGATGTAGATGCACCATCAAACTGTGATCACTGACACTGGTTTTCAGAATTTTTCTTGAGCCCGTGCAGTGATAGCTGTTTATAATTCAGTCCTTGAAGATCATGTGCATCTAAAGGTTTTATGGCATTAGCCAGTGCACATTGAAAGTTCTTAAGACTGACTCTTCAAATGACATTATGTACAACTGTTTGAGAAACTGATGCTGCTTGGACATTTTACATTGACATAGGTTAGAAATTTAATAACAACATATTTGTCCCAAAAATCTTTCAATGACCTTTCCCTGTCTTTATTTCTGGAAGCATTTCTTTGATGCTCTTTTTTATGCAAACGTGTAACTGACCCGTTGTCTAATATCATAGTGTCGAGAGATGATCCATGTCATTTTTGCACGGGCATCTTTTCAACTCTTTTGTTGTCCCAATTTCATAAGCTTGACAACACATCCAGTGGTTTGTGATAACCTTGTTCTGTCGTCATTTCTAATTCTAAATGATTTTTATTTTTCATTTTATGCTTTTTATCCATGCTACCACAATAAACTATGGTGCAGTTTTTCACACAGTGTGACAGGCTTTTTCTTCATGATACTGAATACAAAATGTTTGAGAAATCTGTAGATATCCTGCATTTATACGTTCTTCTACACCAGGGGAGATCCTAGGGTCAGAGCTTTAGGGGTGCTGAGCACCCAATGAGCCCCACCACAACCCCAACTTTTTTCACACAAAACCAAAAAACGTTTATTGAAAAAATAATTTTGGATAATCATTATGACATTTATGAGAGAAGAACATAATCTTTTGGGAAAAAAACTGACTGGAAAACATGCAAATCTTTGAAAATTTCAATGAAATTTGAAATGCTAACTGAGCTAACGCGCTAACTGGTAAACGGTCAACGAAGAGGAGAAGTAACGTTAGTGAGAAGAGGACGATACCATTAGGCGGGGTCGTTTTCATTTTCATTCTTAAAATATAAACTTAAACCACAAACTATGGATTACGTTTTGGACATTATCTAAGCCTGTCAAATGCGAACTAAAATTTTAGAATAACAACATTTCTTACTCCAGGTTTTTGGGGTGCTGAATTTCAATTTTGGGGTGCTGAAGCACCCCTAAAAAAGGGCTAGTCTCGCCCATGTTCTGTATCAAAACCTCCGGTCGACCGTTTCTGTTTAAACCGATTCCTGTGAAAGACTACGTTCACTGCGTTTAAGAGTATATAAAGGTTTGTATGTAACTTGCTGTAACCTGCGCCAACTTTCCTCTAGCTGCATAAATTAATAATTCTGTCACGTTCCTGAATCAGTGAACGGCTGCAGCAGCGCCCCGAACGACGGAGCTCCACCGGCCCGAGAAGACCCCCACCGGCCCGAGAAGACCCCCACCGGCCCGAGAAGACCCCCAGGTAACTGTTCTGCATAAAAGATTTCTGCTGCTCATTCTGGCCCCTTTTTCCTTTTTTAGAAATCTAGACCTACCGCAGGCAAATTGAAATTTTCTTTGCATATAGGTTTGAGCTATCAGGCTAGCACTTTTTAAACATTTTTTATGAGACGTTAACATTACAACGGGTAGTTGTTTGCAAACAGTTAAACCGTTAAAACGGTTCAGTTTAAATTCAAGAATACTTAATAAGGGAAATTCATTGTAGCAGTTATGATTTAAGTCTGGTCAGTGATTCATTGTAGAACAGGGGTGTCAAACTCAAGTGCACAGGGGGCCAAAATTCAAAACACGCTTCAGATAAACATTTATTGAACACACTAAAACGAAATGATTTTGGAACATAAATATTAATAAAAACAGAAATGTTATTCTGTAATAAACTTAAACCCTAAATAACTTATATTGAATATTTTGCTCTCCATAAAAAATATCTTGTTAAATGATACAAGTTAGAAATATGAACAACTTACCATTAAAATTACATTAAAATGTCTTTGTTCCTATGTCAATGTATATATAAAAAAGAACTTTTAAATGTCCCAAAAGATTTTGCTCTCCTTAAAAATATCTCCTGTAAAAATTATACAAGTTAGAAACATGAACTTGCTAGAAAAGCTGGAAATATACATAAAATCTGTG
Organism: Hirundichthys speculiger; assembly: GCA_018398805.1. Taxonomy (NCBI): domain Eukaryota; kingdom Metazoa; phylum Chordata; class Actinopteri; order Beloniformes; family Exocoetidae; genus Hirundichthys; species Hirundichthys speculiger. Next base: position 1,587,838 of record JAGFBZ010000261.1, read on the forward strand.
CTTTTCAGCAATAACAATTCAAATCATTCAGTTTTCTTTGCTCTTATGACATCTGATCAAATTGTTTCTCCCATAAAAGCAGCTTCACTGCGTCATACATGTCACTGATAATGTGGTGACGTCCCTGGAGCTGCACATTTCAGGCGTTAAGATGAGCTGTTATGTCAGACAGGAACGCCAACTCGTACTTTTCTTTTACTGTCCATGAACTGACAGATTTCGTTGCTGAGCTCAAAAACTCTGTTGAGAACTTTCCTTTTGTCTTGTTGACATTTAAGATGAGATGATTGTTATCACACCATGCCACAAAGCAGTCCAGTCCAGTTCTCTCTACTCAGTCTCTTGTCCATCACTGACACACCCCACAACTGAGTATTTTTCAGGACTCTGGGGCTGATGTCATCTGGACCCGTATCATTGTTTTGGTTCAGTCTCTCCAGCTGCCTCTTCACCTGACTGATAGAGACAGACAGGGAGGAGGAGGGGTGAGTTGCAGGGTGCCCGAGCATCTCCTGATGTGGTTGGAGAGAATGACATCAGTAGATGCTGGTGCCCCCTCCAATCTCCCCCCTCATGCCTGTCTGTCTCTAGCGGTCAGGGGAAAGCAGCAGATTAAACTTGCAGTACCAGTTAACAACAGATGGTCTAATCCTGGGAATTTGACTGTAAAGCAACACCTCTGCACCCCAGACATTAAACTGTTGGCTTCTGGCTGTGAGTTTCCATCCATACTGTCTATTAGAGAGTTAACCTTTAACACAGAACAATGCTACATGTGATGTCACTGCTGCTGGCCAACAAAGACAACACTCATGTATTCATGATGATTTCTGAAAATTTCAGCCATGACAGTTTCTGACGGTACCTGATAGTTTCTTATCTCATGCTTATTTTAATTTACACTGGAACACTATAATTGTCCTTTGGGTATTAATAAAATACTAATCAATTCATTTCAGTCCAGTTCCATTGGCAAAACAAGTGATGATGTGATATGATATGATATTACAAATTGTTATATATTGTATGTAATAAAATAATATAAAGAGTTCTGGGGATCTATTCAGATATTGTTTTCTCCCTCCCAGGATGTGTTGAAGACCCGTGTAAAACAAAAAAGAACCTAATCCAAAACTTAAATGTGTGTGAGCAAATGTGTTTGAGGCTGGTGCTCTCTGCCACCTTCAACTAAGGAAAAAAATGCAACAACACAGATGTCAAGCATTTCAAGGGGAGATCTTTTATTTAAAACCAATAGCAAACATTACTTCAATGCTTCAGAGTAAAAGTTCTTAAGATGTATTGAATTAATTGAATTAATCTAAAATAAAGAAAATACTTAAGCCTTAGTTTTTCAGTGATATTCGGAAAAGATATTAAGCCTTTAGGCTACTTGCTGCCTGTCGAAGGGTGACATTCAAATGATTGTGTCAATATGACCATGGAAAAAATTACATACTTAGTTTTATTTAAAGGAATGTTTTGTTGTTTTTTTTTTTTCATTTGTCTTCATTTTTGTCTCTCCAGCAGACTATCCCTTTTTGCATCTCAGTATTTAGTGCCAACTCCTAGTGTCCACAGACTTCCATTTTCCCTGAAGAGTGGTGCACAGCCGGACCCTTCATCCAACAATCAATTTCATAAGAACAGTAAAGAGAACAGCTTGGCCAGTGATCAAGCAGTAATGGCGACGAGGAGAAAAAAGCATGACATTACCCTTGACCAGTGGAAAGAGGAATATAATGACCATTGCAAACTGATCTATCTCCCACTCTTTGCCCACTTCAAAAAATGGAAATCCCTCCATGTCTGGCATGCCAAAGTTCGTGCAAAGAAGTTTCATGTTGCTCAGACGTTTCTACGAGACCATCTATTTTTTGTTAAGCCGGTAGGCCTGTGTATAAACTCACTTCTTGTTCCTAATAGAGTTGTTCCATTTCCTGTAACAGCATCTAAAATACTCACTGATTCTTCTGAAAATAAGTGTATCGGTACCTACGAGTATTTATGTCTATGCACCATCTGGTACCATTTAAAGATGGGGTAGGTGTTCTTTGAAAAAACGGTTCCAGCAATCCAACTCAAGTGAGATTTTGAAAATAAACACTCCTTCCCTCCTCCCAAAAGCTCTGCCTCCTTCTCTTCAGCTCACCGCTCGAAACCACGCCTTCACAGGATTCACGACTACATGAACCGCAGGGAGGGAGGGAGGGGTGGGTGGGAGTGCATTAATATTTGATGGACGTATTAGGCAGCCAAGTAACGATGATCACTATTTTGATTGGTCAGAGTTTTTCTCTGATTATACCCTCTAGACCGGGCCAAAACATTTCGTTTTTTTTTTTGCATACATTTTATTTCAGTGGGTGCAATGGGAATGTAAAAAAAGGTTTTCAGGCAATATTGTAAAAAAGTGCTGCAAAAAAGAACACCTACCCCACCTTTAATTTTTATAAACTGAATCCAAAAAATGCTATGCAATTCTACCTTGCAACTTGCTGATTTAAGTCGGCAGGTTGTGAAATAGTGGCACATGAGTTGTTGGACTAAGGTAGCTGTCTAGCACTAGTATTATGTTTTACACTGGAAAAGGTGGCACAAATGTTGCTAAATATAACATAATCAACCTTATCAAGCTATTAAATAACCATCAAATGAAGGAGGATGAGGAGTTGATTATCCCTCAGTGAAATCATTGGAATTTAAAAATATCAACCATAGACGGTAATAGGAGAATATTACTTGCCCTTCATTTGATCTTTGTAACCTTTTTCCAGAATTGTATATCGTACATATAGCTACTGAAGTTACCAAATACTTGCCCAGTAAAGTGTTAAGCCAAAGAGGAAGACAGGCAAACTGTGATAGTAATAACAATAATAACATTCATACATAGTTACTACTAAACATTAATTAAACTAATACTGGCTTTGGATCAGTAATCAATATTGGCCGATACCCAAAGCCGGAACATCTCTACTTCTTAATGATCTTGAACATGGACTATGATAATATTGAAACATAAAACACAAACTTTGTACAAACGCTGACAGGAAGAAGTAATTGTTGTTTACAAATTTAATTGTAATTTAAATATGTGTTAAATTTTGCATCGTGACTAACATTTATTTTTTAATATGCAGTCCTCTCAGTTCTGCACTGATAAAAATCAGGCAAATGTGCTACCAAATCAGCAGCACAGACCTGCTTCAGATGAAGAAAAAACACACATACACACTCCTGGAACTCCAAGACCTCCAACTCAAAGAACAAGAAAAGGTGCAGCTGTATATTTTTATAAAAAATGTTTTGAACATTTGAAGTGTATGCATACATTTAAGTCTTAAGGACCTTTTCAGAAGCGTATTGCCCTCATTTCAGGTACAGAGTCACCTTCAGACGTTTTATGAACTGCTGAAGGAGGTTACCATTTCTGTCTGCTACGACTGCTGGGACCTCTGCAAACGTGTGTGTTCTGACTCAGGTGCGTGGAGATAGATTTAAAAACATATGCAAGTAGGTAGGTTCTTCTTGTATAGTTAATGGTACTCTGTTCATCACAGATGCTCCAACTAAGAAAAAAAACAAAAAAAACAAAAAAAAACAAAAACCTACCAGTAGTCCTGACCACGTCCAGTGTACCCGGTGAGTAGCATGCATTTATTACATTTGCTCCCCTGTAACTCCGTATGTTTTATGCCATCATTCATAATCCAGTTTGCACAAAAGTTGGGGCTCTGCATAAAATATAAAGGACAATAGATTCCAGTAGTTTAGAAATATTTTAAACACTTTATTTAATTTAAAGCAAAGAAATGAGAAAACACTGAATTTTTCTTTGTTTATTGTATTTTATTCTATTTACCCCCTGAACCCTACAGACCTGCTACAGAGTTTAGAAGAGCATTATTATAAATGACATCTCACAGCACCTTGGGGGTAAATTGATTTAAAAATGTGGTATGTCTATATTTTAATCCAGAAACAGGTTAAAGAAAATATAGAAATGCAATGTAGGACATTTCATGACTGATGATGTCAACTGTGAACAGGTATCACAACTGAGGCTAAAAAGAGCTCTCAAAAGAAGCTGTGTTTTTCATCTGTAAAGATGTTCACATTCTGAAAGGAAGGGAATCAGTATTCTCTCCACACATAGGAATGTGAAAAAATTGTAAATTTATACAGTTAGGACAAGTCTTATGAATACAATGCTTATGAAAAGTATTTCATAATCTGGATTTACATGTTACAAAGCATTGTTTAATGAATGGGCTGTCCCTTATGTCTCTGTGTTTTGTGTTTCCCCTCATGGGATACAGCTACAGTGAAAGCTAGTGGATATTCTAACATTTTTTAAACTATGTTTTGAATGTCTTTTAGCTTTTATTTTTCAGTTTTTCAGAATTTTTCAGTGGGTATGCAAAACTCAACGTAATACCTATTCAGGCATTTCCTCAAGAGTTTCATACAACAACAGTGAACAAGTTTATTTGCATAACCCATCAACTTCCTCATGTAGCGCGTGAGGCTGCGTAACTGTGTGTCTGAGTTGTTAGACTGCAGGGAACCTGCAACCTGGAACTTTTTTTTCTAATCATCGTGCTTGATGTATGAATATAGATGCATTTTCGGTTGTTATTTGAACTTATTTGAACAAGACTCATTTATCATGTTTTATTCAAGCACATTTAAAAATTGTCTCTGTCATACAGCTTCATCCATCTTGTTGACTGTTTGGTTGACAACACCTTGTACAGTTTGGTGATAAATGCAGTGGAAAAACTTCTGACTGTATTCCAGGGGGAGGTAGGTGAAATGCCCTACCGCGCTGTTGTTCAAAACTGCAGCCACCATTCTGAGGCTATCTCTGAAAATAAGACTGATAAAAAAGTAGGCTAATATCTGATAGTCATAATAAAAAGCTTTTCTATTTTCAATAGCTACAAAATTGCAAAGCAAACACCAACTTGTGTCGCTTATTTGTATATCTTTCTTTGTTTATTGAGTCAAAGGCTCCATGTGTCAATCCTTTGTTCATGTCTGAGCTGATGCTGGAGACAAATGGCTTGACATGCAAACCCTCTGAGGAAGAATTTCAGGTTTGTTTCTTCTTGAGTTGTTAAAAATTGAAGTTACATTTTACATATCAAGCATCCCTCTGGAGTACACTTCTTAACTGTTTAATTCCTACAGGACATCATTGAAGAGATTATCAGGCAGTTTGAGAGGACAGTGATGTCAGTGAAGACACTGATGAAAGACCGTGAATTTCACTCACTGACAGACCCTGAAATGCGTATGGTAAAAGTAATCGGCACCTCAATCCAACACCTCTAAACAGAATATCTTTGTTATTCTTCGTGTTGATGTTTGCCTGCTGATATATCAGAAATCTTGTGGTGATCATCTGTTTCTTTACATGTTACCTGTTAGAAGTCGCAAAATGAAAATCATCAGTCTTTGGAGTCTGTCTTGAAGAATGATGGTCACCTTAAAAGTATCAGGCAAAAAATCAGGGTCAGTTTTTACAAACCTCATTGTTTTCATACAAAGCTTCATGTGTTTGAATTTTTTTCTTTTCTTTTTTTTTTTTTTACCTCCTCCTTAGGATTCTCTACATTTTGCCTTTGACTCTGCAAAAGTGTACTCAAATACATTGGAACATCTGCCAGCATTCTACGAGAATGAAAGTCTTCATGTGGATACAGTGAGGCAAGAGGATTATGGTAATGTCCAGTTTATAAGCACAGACTGCATTTTTCTATTATATCTCTTGCTCACAATTTAGGAATTTTAGTATTTAATATACACTGCCCAGCCAAAAAAAAGGTCATGCACTCTAATATTTCGTTGTACCACCTTTAGTTTTGATTACGGCACACATTCACTGTGGCATTGTTTCGATAAGCTTCTGCAATGTCACAAGATTTTTTCATCCAGTGTTGCATTAATCTTTCACCAAGATCTTGCATTGATGATGGTAGAGTCTGACCACTGCGCAAAGTCTTCTCCAGCACATCCCAAAGATTCTCAATGGGGTTCAGGTCTGGACTCTGCGGTGGCCAATCCATGTGTCAAAATGATGTCTCATGCTCCCTGAACCAACCTTTCACAATTTGAGCCTGATGAATCCTGACATTGTCATCTTGGAATATGCCCGTGCCATCAGGAAAAAAAAAATCAATTGATGGAAAAATGTGGTCATTCAGTATATTCAGGTAGTCAGCTGACCTCATTCTTTGAGCTCATACTGCTGCTGAACCTGAACCTGACCAACTGCAGCAACCCCAGATCAGAACACTGCCCCCACAGGCTGGTACAGTAGGCACTAGGCATGATGGGTGCATCACTTCATCTGCCTCTCTTCTTACCCTGATGTGCCCATCACTCTGGAACAAGGTCAGTCTGGGCTCATCAGACCACATGACCTTCTTCCATTGCTCCAGAGTCCAATCTTTATGCTCCCTAGCAAACTGAAGCCTTTTTTTCCGGTTAGCCTCACTGATTTGAGGTTTTCTTAATACACAGCTGTTCAGTCCCAGTCCCTTGAGTTCCCTTTGCATTGTGCATGTGGAAATGCTCTTACTTTCACTATTAAACATAGCCTTGAGTTCTACTGTTGTTTTTCTTAGATTTGATCTCACCAAACGTTTAGGTGCTCGCCAATCATGATCATTGAGGATTTTTTTCCAGCCACATTTCTTCCTCAAAGACAATGGGTCCCCACTATCCTTCCAGTTTTTAATAATGCGTTGGACAGTTCTTAATCCAATTTTGTTAGTTTCTGCAATCTCCATAGATGTTTTCTCTGCTTGATGCATGCCAATGATTTGACCCTTCTCAAACAGACTAACATTTTTTCCACCACCACAGGCTGTGTCTTTTGACATGGTTGTTTAGGAAATGAGAAGCAACTCATTGCATCAGTTGGGGTTAAATAACTTGTTGCCAGCTGAAAGATAATTGCCCATGCAGTACTTATCCAATAGGAGGCTCGTACCTACTTGCTTAGTTAAATCCAGGTGGTGACTTATTTTTTGGCCAGGCAGTGTAGATGTGCAGTGTGTAGAACTATTCCCTTGATGGATTACTTTTGATCACATTTTTACATGAAAGAACAAATGCTTTGTTTGCATTTACAAGGGGTAAAATTAGAAAACTAAGCTATATGCTGTCAGTTATTTATTAAAATAAAATTCAAACTTGTTAACTACAATTACCATTTGAAACATCATAAGTCGCTTTCCCACTATTTAGCCAAAGTTGAGCATATTGAGGCTAAGCCAGGTCACTTGCTTTCCCATTGACACTTCCAGTGCTTGACGGAGCCAATCCAGGTTACCCTGGCCCCCAATTTCTAGCCTCACTTTTCTTTGCATTCAAACAGGGCTAAATGGGGCTGGAGGTGGTGTCACAGTAGAAGGAGAGTCATACAGTTCTCCCCAGTTTATTTTAGGACTCATCTTAATATTTGTGTTTATGATGGGCTTTCTTCACTTGCCACTATTGTCACAGAACATCTGTCACAGATAGGTCAGGCTTTGTTTTAGGGCTCCTATACACTGCGCAATATCTGCGGTTGGATAAGATCATAAAATGTCACGCTGTAGCATTTGCGTTTGCCTAGTCTTGGGTACGATGTCGAGAATGGTATGTGCAGACTGTACATCAATAAGCCCTCTTGAATCGTAGGCTCTGACCGATGGAGATCCAGACAGATGGAGAATTACATAATCCATATGGGCTGATGGAAAACAAACAACACATGACAATAAACCGCTCTGTTGTAGAGTTTACATGTGCCAAAATACCAAACCATGTGTTCCTGGTCATGGTTAGTGAGATTAGGCCAATTTCAGAATCTTATTTTTCTCTGGAATGGCACTACAGTATGTCACAATAATCAGTATGTCCCTTTAACTTACATTTTAATTGGCTAGTAAGTAGAAGGTTTTGTAGGTTTTTTGACGATGTCAGAAATTGATATTGTGATGACTGTTGTCACTGATTTTGACCAAAAATATCCCCACGATTCTTTCACCATGTTGATCTTTCATTTGCAACAGTCCAAAATCATGCTGTGCATAGGAGCCATGAGATCAGGGGTGTCTAACTCCAGTCCTGGAGGGCGCCTGTCCTGGATGTCTTAGATATTTCCCTGTTTCAGTGCACCTGATGCAAATTAATGGGTCACCATCAGCTTGCCATCAACGTCTGCAAGAGTCTGTTAATGACCCATTCATTTGAATCAGGTGCACTCAAGCAGAGAAACATCTAAGGCATGCAGGACAGTGGTCCCTCCAGGATTGGAGTTGGACACCCCTCCCTTGGATAAATTCCTTAGATTTGTTAATTAAAAAGATTTGTTCAACAAATCATTCAGTACTTGGTCAGAGCTCTGACTGCCTATCAAACTCACTGAAATGAAACACAGCTGAGAGTTTTGTGATTCTACTCATTAATCTTGGGCTTCACCAGTGCTGTCACTTGCAAACACCAGAGTTCAAAAACTAATGACAGTATAGAAGTTTCCTCACTGAATATTGGACTAGATTTTATCGATGACCCTATGAAATCTAACCCTAACCCATAAAATCTAGTAACAGCAAATAAAACCCTGACGGGCAGATTATATAAGCATACACGAGTGGTGATTAATAGTTAGAGTAGGTGACATAATCAGGTTCCTTTGAGCATGAAATGTGTTGACTTCACATCACAGGTTTGATCTTCCTTGAAGAAACTCTTGAGTTGCACCACAGAAAGCAGAAGGAGATCTCAACTATTCCAAACAACAGCCATCATGGCTTACTGCTTGTGGACAATATGCAGCTCAAAAAGAAGTTAGAGTCTTCTGCCTTTCATTTTCTGGAGGTCAGAACTCACATATACAATATACACACACACACACTGACACTCACTCGTAAACACACGTGCTGTACACAAAAACATTACCATTTTACACTGAAATCTGCTGTAGCGCTTCATAATGTTTATGCTTATTTTTTATTCATTGTGCAAAGCTTCTGTTGGTGCCTTCAATTTTTTTTGTCTTCAAAAATAAGGGTTTTAGTTTGTCAAAAGGAGTAGTGTAAGTAAAACGCTAGAACAGTGATTTAGAGGTCTTTGGGACAACCCGAAAACCCGAGGTAAGAAAATCAAGTTGGTTCCGGGTCCAAATATTGTGGGTCCATTTGGGTTCAGACCCCTGGACTTATGATAATAGCTCGGGTCGGGTCAGTTTCGGGTCAAATTTTCACGGGTCCATTCGGGTGAAGACCTCTACAGTGATTACCAAAGTGTGGGCCGCGGCCCCCTGGTGGGCCGTCGCGGTACTGCAGGTGGGCCGTGAGTGGTCATAAAAATTGAACAAATATGTTTTAAATCCTCAATTTAAATCCTTTTTTCAATATGTTTTTAATTACTTTAAAATATTCATGACATGTGTAAAATCCCCCAGTTTTGGTTCAGTCTCTGACTAGCAGAGTCTGTCACCGGGACCAGCTCTCCATCCTACGGGTAAGAAGTTGCGGTCTAGGAGAGGTTCCTCACTAGATTTCCTCAACTTATTTAAGCTGGTGTCGAGAAGATACGCCTAGCTCTCACTGCCTACTTCCAAACGTATGCCCCGCTCACTCCAATAACTGTCCTTCAGAGGAATAGCCGGGTGGCTCGAAGTCCAGCTATCGGTCACGTCTGTTAACGGCAGCTCTTCTCTCTCACGATCTGGGCTCTTGTTACAGGCTAGGAAACTTTAGCGGCTCGGACAGCGAGCCTCAGGGACAATTTGACAAAAATGTGGCTAAAATAACCCATAAGAACCTGTGCGTTAGTGCAGAGGCATAAACAAGTCTTCAAAATTCTGAATACAGATATAATGTCCACAACGACGTCTTATGACAGTTTTTATATTTATTAAAGCAGATTAGCAAGGTTAAGCAACAGCATTGATTGGTTATACAATTTATAATTCTAAAAAGGCAGATTAAAGCTGTGGCTTACTGATCAGTTCATCTGGTTGGTCAAGGACAGGCTGAGAAACGCATGTGGCCACTATGCGGGTTCAAGGCCGCTGGCAGGGAGGGAGAGAGAGAGCTCAAACGATCAGGCCTGCAGGTATGCTGATCCGGCCCCTCCTCCTTGCTAGCGGTGAGCTAGGCTAACCAAAAAGGCTCCAATTATTCCTTCAAGAATTGGGAAAAATTCGTAGATCCTGTTCCAAGCGTCTTTCTGTCTTCTTTTCTTGAAGTAATTCCTTCCAGTTAATCCTCCAGATGGGGGTCGCTCGTCCAGGTTTCAGCTAGTCCTTCTTCGTCTGAAAATCGCTCCAGGAATCCACCCAGAGTCCCTCTGCGTTCTCTTTTTATGCGCTCTCTCTCTCCTTGCTCGCCCTGCACCAGCCTTCATCTGATTGGTTCTCTCACCTTTGCATATGCATACATAATTTCCCTCAAACTCACATGACACTTCTGATTGGTTATTCACATATACAGAGGCGTGCATAATTTTACATAATCATGCATAACACACATCCACAATGACTTCACATGTTTACAGCTTTGGCAGGGGCGTTCACCTTAATCATCATGACATCATGGCACACACAAGCCTCGCAAGGTCACCTTGTTTTTCTTGGCTATCCAGCTCGTTAAGCTAAAGCTTATCAGCTAACGCTAACCCTTTTTCTAACGATCTACATACCAACGTATGTTCCAACGTTACATTAACTGATTGATTGATTGGTTCGTGTTTAATAACAGAATTCAGTAAATGATCTGCCGTCTGCAGCAGAGACTCTGCCACTTCTGCCAAGGCCACTTCCGAGCTGAGCGGATGACATCGTCATTTGACCCAGACACCTGGTCCCAGTGTTGTGTATGCCGAAGTAACTTATGTTTACACTTACGCCCTCTCTCCTGCCCTGTTGACATTCCAGAGAGGAACATGCGCTCCGCTCTGTCTCTGTCCGTTTTTGACCCAACAAAAATAAGTTTTTCCCTTTAACATACACTATGTTAAAAATTAAAAATCACTAATACATTTTGTTTCTGATCCTTGACTAATCACACACACATTTCATACATTTCATTGATTAGGAATTGCTTACAAATCACGTAAATCACCTCTCCTTCTGTTACTTCACTTGTTTAGACTAGTTACCGGCTCGTGTTTACATTACCTCACCCGCGGCTGCTATCTCCTACTCCTGTTTTGATAAACATATGGGTTGTTTTTATTCCCCTGAGTACACAGTGACCTTCACTCAGCCGCTGAAAGCAGAGACTCACAGTCCCGACCCAAATCATACCGAATACATCTTTCTGATCATTGAATTATTGAGTCACCCATGTCATGGCTTATAGATTGATTCCAAATCACATCAATTACCACTTTTTCTGTTTTCACATCCGTCTCTCCTTTAACACACAGAGTTAATAGTGATTATTGATTAGAAGCTGAGCTGATTCCAACGATCTCTCCGGGTCATTTGACACATGATTAAAAAACATTAAGAAGTAATAAAACAAACCAGTTAAGTGTTATTCTACTGTCATCTTAACTTAATATGACAAGTGTCACTTTATTTGTTGGCCCCGTACACTGGTAACGGAACATAGCTTCTAGTCCTGTATGTTGATCACAGTTGTGATTGAAGCTTTGGGTGGGCCGCGGAGATTTTTCACATTTCAAATCGGGCCATGGTATTCTGAAGTTTGGGAATGGCTGCCCAAGAAGACGCATTACTAAATGAATCTGGTAAACTAATGCAACAACAGTACCAAAATCCCCACATGCAAGGCTCATCACACATGCTTTCTAGCCACACTATCATTGTTCCTGTAATTTAAATACACTGATGCCAAAACACTGTACCAGTCTTCTTCAAGGATAGTGCAGATGCTAAAGGGTCTAATAAATGTTTTTGACCATTTTATGAAAGGGGTTTGAAGAAAAGGGTTAATGTACATGTACAGAGACCTTGAATGAAAATTAAAAAGATCTTTTAAAATTACAATATAATACATTTCCCCAAGGATGTATCTAATTGGACAAAACCTTATCAGTCAAATTAAAAGTAAAAGAAACGCTACATCAAAAATTATTGTTCCTCTTCTTCCTCCCCAGGTCATCTATGACATAATTAAGCTGCAGGCAGAGAGGAAGCTGGATGCCATCTCACGTGAAGTTCAGGAAATACACCTTAAAGTGGAACCAAATCCCCCTGCTACAGCAGAGATTGTTTCTTATCAGAAGTTTTGTGATATCCAGGAGAGGGTGACGTACATTTCTCATTGATAGCAAGAAAACCACTGAGAATCCTTGGTGTCCCTCCTCCTATACTTCCTCTTCTCCTTTTCCCAGATTTCCCAGGTTTATAAAATGCATAATCTGATCAAAATATACTCCGTACCTATTCCGCCAGAGGACCTTGTGGTTTTTACCACAATGCAAACCACCATGAAGTCACTGCAGAGAACAGCTGATGATGCATGGCTAGAGCAGGAGTGCAGAATGGAGAAGCTGTCCAGCTCCCTGAGCACAGGAGTAAAAAACATATAACATGAGGTCTAAAAAATTCTATTCAAGTTACAGGTACAGTACCTGGAGAATTATTAATATTATTATATTATTATTGTTATTATTATTATTGTATCAATGTAGGTTATATGATGTTTTAATGATCCCAGACAGGGGTGCACAGTATTAGGAAAACATACAATTTGAGGTACTGTATTTGAAAATTGCAATGATGATAAGACTTCATTGTGGGATATTTAAACAAATACTTCATGGAATCATTTTTTTTTCTGCATTGCATCTTACATTAGCAGCAAAGTTTCTTCACTGGAGAACATCTTCATGCTTCCTTAAAGTATTCCCTGCAGTATTGTTTGACGCACTTTTCTGCAGCATAAGTGTTTGACCACCCAAAAATATAAAAAATAAAACAAAAACAATATAATCTACGTTCATGATAACTTGTTTGGGAAAAAAACTAACTCAAGTATAAGTGTAGAAGAATATACTTTGTGTAGATTCACAACAAGTATGTATGTGCGCATGTATTAGATGTATGCGTACACACATATGTACACAGCCAAAAGTTCTTCTTTGCCCATGTTATCCTTGTTCATCTCCTTCCCTCCTGTTATCACAACGCTTACAACACTCTCCATAAAAATTAGCCTTTCTTTTTTTTAAAGATTTTTTGTGGCACTAGTGGCCTTTATTCACAGTAGTAAGACAGGAAGGGGGGCAGAGAGAACGGGGAAGACACGCGGCAAAGGGTCGACGAGTCGGGAGTCGAACTTGCGACCAGCCGCACGAGGACTGTAGCCTCTGTATATGGGCCGCCTGACCTAACCACTGCGCCACCGGGGCAGCCCAAAATTAGCCTTTCTTGGAAAAAGTTCCATCTGATTGGCAAATATGTTACTGATTTTAAGAGTGAATGAATGGCACTTGGAAGTAATGGATAGCTTAATTTGTTTTATTTATTTTTGTTGTTTTTACAATATTGATATTGAAGTAACAATACATTTTCGATATATTATAGAGCCCTAATCTCACATGTACTTTACTTATATCCCAAGAATTTCAAATTTGAATGGTACGAAACTATGGTTTCAGTGTCCTTGTTACTCTTCTGTTCATGTACATTTGTGTGCTCCATCTGTAACTGGTCACCTTGTGGTTTTTCATGTGTAGAATCCAGAAATCTTTGCATCAATGCAGATTCTTCCCAACTGCGTCCTCTCTTGGGAGCGATCCACATTTCCATAGATGAACTTCAGCTCCAATCATCTGCTTGTAGTTTTCACCGGAAGAAATTAAAGGTCCTTCAATTCTTTTGACATTCTCTGTGATTTCAAAGTGATTATTAAAAAAAATGTTGCAGTACATGTTATAGCATGTTTTTTGTTTGTGCTAAAATAGATTATACAACACAGAAAATGCCATGTTATTTTAACATTGCCAGCCAAAAAGCTAAACAGCCCGTGAGTTTTTCCTGCTGGTTTTTCGTCTGGAGCAATCCAGTGACTGCTGTGAAAGGGCAGCTGACAATCAGGGAAAGACCAGATGACGGCCTGGAAAGACTGCTGACAAGAGGGAATAGACCCTAACAGGGCTGGTGTGTGTTAGCGACTCACACCGGCAGGACTCAGCGCTGGTTAGCATTTCTGGGTCCACCCACCATTGCTACGAAAACTTTAAGGAAAAGAATACCCCCAGGGTCTGCGAGAGCGGGGGCGCAAGATGACCCACCACGGACGGATCTTACGGTAACAGACCATGGAACAGAACTGACAATGAGTAAAACAATCAGCACCGCAACTGATGGACCGTCAACACTGGCAGGAAAAACGCTGCAGAGCTGCATTTGTGGCTGGTCAATGCTAACAACAGTGAGGGGCCTTAAAATCCACCAAGGCCTAAAGAAATGCCTCAGCGAACTCAGAAAGGGGTCTCGCATTGACCAGTACTTGTTAAAAAGTAGGCCAAATCAGTCGAGTGAAGCCCGGAGGCAGGATAACCCCCACAGTCCTGAGGGTATCAGCACCCCAGTTGAAGTTCAGCTTCGCATTGACCCTCCAGTAGTCACCAGCTCGGAGCTTAGCCAGCCACAGCCAGCAGCAGTATCCAGCCCAGGGCCCAGCCAGACACAGCCAGCAGTAGTCTCCAACCCAGGGCCCAGCCAGCCGCAGCCAGTAGCAGTCTCCAGCCCAGGGCCCAGCCAGCCACAGCCAGAAGTAGTCTCCAGCCCAGGGCCCAGCCAGCCGCAGCCAGCAGCAGTCTTCAGCCTAGAGGTCAGCTTGCAACATCCAGCAACAGTCTACAACATTAAGCCCAGTCAGCAGCGACCAGCAACAGAGAGGAAGATGGAAGGAAGGAAACCCCATATCTTGTGGCCTAAATCCAGCCTGAAAAGAGAGAGGGAGAATATTGACTCTGACCTGGTTCTCTTACTCGAACAACAGAAGGGTCCTGTTGAAAGAAAGCTGGAGAATATTGGAGCCATCATCTACAGCTATAGGGCCGAGAGATTTGGGATGAAGGGTAAGACTCAGAGGCAGCAGAAAGGCCCCCCTTCAACCAGATGAAATCAAGGAGGCAGTGGGAAATTGACAGGCTGGTGAAAGAAAGAAGACAGTTGAGAAAGCAGTGGAGGAAGGCCACAGAGATGGAAAGAGTGGGAATTGAAGACCTTCAGGCTGAAATAAAGCAGCGACTGACAAAGCTGCGAAGATCAGAGCACCTCAGACGGCAACGCAAGAAGAAAGAAAGGACAAGGACCCTGTTCTATGCCAATCTTTACGGCTTTGTCAAATGCCTGTTTGAACAAGAGAAGAGTGGGAGCCTCAGAGTGCCCATTAAAGATCTAGAAGAGCACCTGAGGAAGACCTACTGTGATGATCGGAGGCACGAGCCTTTCACCATCCCAAATGATATGCCACCAATCCATGCACCTGAACACCAGATGGACATAAGGCCCCCTACATGGAGTGAAGTGGAGGAGACCGTGAAGCAGGCAAGATCAGCATCAGCGCCTGGGCCCAATGGTGTCCCGTATAGACTCTATAAGAACACCCCTGGAGCCCTTAAATACCTCTGGAAATTGATGAAGGTAGCATGGCAAAAGGGGGTGATACCAAAGGCATGGCGAAGAGCAGGAGGTATCCTGATCCCCAAAGAGAAGGACTCTTCAACCATCACCCAGTTTCGCCAGATCAGCCTGCTGAATGTAGAGGGAAAGATCTTCTTTAGCATCCTTGCCCAAAGGCTCTCTGCATTCCTTCAAAGAAACAACTTTATTGATACGTCGGTACAGAAGGCCCGGATCCGGGGCTTCTCAGGATGTTTGGAGCATGCCAACATCATCTGGCATCAGATACAAACTGCCAAAAAGGAGCGGAGAGACCTTCACGTGGTTTTCTTAGACCTTGCCAACGCCTTTGGATCAGTCCCACATAATATGCTGTGGACAGCCTTCAACTTCTTCGGTGTACCAAATCACATCACAGAGTTGGTCAAGAACTACTTTCAGGATCTCCAGTTCTGTGTGACAGTGGAGAACAACACCCCTGCCTGGCAGCATCTGGAAATTGGGATCATGGCAGGCTGCACAATTTCCCCTCTGGCATTTGTCATGGCAATGGAACTGATCATAAGGGCATCTCGTTGGGTGGCGGGAGGCGAGAGGGCCAAGGGTGGCCTGCGCCTTCCACCTATTAGAGCCTACATGGACGACATGACCATCGTCACAACAACAAAGCCATGCACTAGACGCTTGCTGCAGAAACTCCAGGAAAACATCCAGTGGGCACAAATGGAATTTAAACCAAGCAAGTCACGCAGCATCTCCATCATCAAAGGCCAGCTATCCAGTGAGCGGTTTAACATCAGGGAAGAACCAATTCCAACAGTTCTAGAGAATTCTGCCCATCAAGAGCCTAGGACGATGGTACAATGCAGAACTCAAAGACACCCAAGCAAATTAAAACAAACTCCGGCAGGACACAGCTAACAGTCTCAGGCAGATAAACAACACTGCGTTACCAGGGAAATTGAAGCTCTGGTGCCTCCGTTGGGGGCTGCTACCCAGACTCATGTGGCCGTTGACCATGTACGAGGTCTCGCTAAGCTCTGCCAATCAACTAGAAAGGCTAGTGAACTCCCATGTGAGGAAGTGGCTTGGACTTCCCAAATGCCTCAGCAGCGTTGGGCTCTACAGCGATGGAGCCCTGTCACTGCCAATTTCTAGCCTGGTTGAAGAGTTTAAGTGTGCCAAGGTGAGGCTGGACATGTCCCCTCACTCCTCCGGGACCCCCTGGTGAGAGGCACTGCTCTACCCTGGTGACAGGGAAGAAGTGGACTCCAGCCACAGCTGTGTTGCAGGCCAAGTCGGCTTTACTCCATCGTGACGTAGTGGGCTATATCCAACAAGGGAGGGAGGCCTTGGCCTTGGAGCGTCAAAACCTCTCTGGCGAAAGGCATCGGCAACCGAACGGCGAACCATGGTGGTAGAGGAGGTGCGCCAACAGGAGGAAGCACTAGACGTTCCAGAGCTGCAGCACAAGCCAAACAGGGCCGCTGGATGAGGTGGGAAGGGGTTGAAAAAGAGGAAAACTCACATGGAGCGAACTCTGGAGCATGGAGTCCAACAGAGAAGCTTCCATTATCCGAGCTACATACGATGTGTGCTGCCCTCTCCAGTAAATCTGCAGCTATGGCTTGGAAAGGACCCAACCTGCCCCTTGTGTACAACCCCAGCAACACTCAAGCACATCCTGGTCGGCTGTAGAACTAGCCTCACTCAAGGCAGACACACATGGAGACATAACCAGGTCCTCAGGTGTCTGGCCGATAAACTGGAGTGCAAAAGGGTATCCATCAATGCCCAACCCTTCAGCACCCAGGATGTGCACCGACACCCACCATTGTTTGTTCGGGAGGGGGTCAAGCTGAGATCTGGCCCCTTAACTCCGGATCTGGGCCCACTAAAGCAGCCAGAGACTGGCAGATGCAAGTGGACTTAGATCAGAGGCTCATATTCCCTCCGGAGATCGCAACGACACCACCCTGCGACCAGACCTCGTCCTCTGGTCCAACTCTCGCCAGCTGGCCTAACATCATCGAGCTAACGGTTCCTTGGGAGAACGCCACCGAGGAAGCGTTTGAGCGAAAAAAAGCTGTGGTATGCCAACTTAGCAGCCGAGGCAGAGGACAGAGGCTGGAAGGTAAAAGTGCGCCCAGTGGAGGTGGGGTGTAGGGGCTTTGTAGCCAGTACAACAGCAAAGCTCCTTAGGGAGGTTGGAATCAGGGGACAGGAGTACAGAAAGACCATCAAAGAGCTGGCCAACATCGCGGAGAGGACGAGCCATTGGCTCTGGCTGAAGAGGAATGACACCATCTGGGCTGCTAGGGGGAACTAACCACGGGACACAAACCCAGGTTTGATCAACCTGTGGTGGGCCTGCAATTTGAGGTACTGTGTTTGAAAATTGCAATGATGATAAGACTTCATTGTGGGATATTTAAACAAATACTTCATGGAATCAGTTTTTTTTCTGTGTTGCATCTAACATTAGCAGCAAAGTTTCTTCACTGGAGAACATCTTCATGCTTCCTTAAAGTATTCCCTGCAGTATTGTTTGACATACTTTTCTGCAGCATAAGTGTTTGACCACCCAAAAATATAAAAAATAAAACAAAAACAATATAATCTACGTTCATGATAACTTGTTTGGGAAAAAAACTAACTCAAGTATAAGTGTAGAAGAATATACTTTGTGTAGATTCCAACAAGTATGTATGTGTGCATGTATTAGATGTATGCGTACACACATACGTACACAGGCAAAAGTTCTTCTTTGCCCATGTTATCCTCGTTCATCTCCTTCCCTCCTGTTATCACAACGCTTACAACACTCTCCATAAAAATTAGTCTTTCTTGGAGAAAAGTTCCATCTGATTGGCAAATATGTTACTGATTTTAAGAGTGAATGAATGGCACTTGGAAGTAATGGATAGCTTAATTTGATTATAAAATAGATTATACAACACAGAAAATGCCATGTTATTTTAACATTGCCAGCCAAAAAGCTAAACAGCCCGTGAGTTTTTCCTGCTGGTTTTTCTTTGTGTGTCCCATAAGTCTCTTCTTGTGTTCCATGAGTGTTTTTTCTGTTTTACTCCTGGATTTCTGTTTGGATTGCCTATGTGGATTTTTGGTTAAGTTTAGACTTTTGGTTTTTGTTCAATAAATATCTTTCTCTATGATTTCAAAGTGATTATTAAAAAAAAAATGTTGCAGTACATGTTATAGCATGTTTTTTGTTTGTGCTAAAATAGATTATACAACACAAAAAATGCCATGTTATTTTAACATTGCCAGCCAAAAAGCTAAACAGCCCGTGAGTTTTTCCTGCTGGTTTTTTCTTTGTGTGTCCCATAAGTCTCTTCTTGTGTTCCATGAGTGTTTTTTCTGTTTTACTCCTGGATTTCTGTTGGGATTGCCTATGTGGATTTTTGGTTAAGTTAAGTTTAGACTTTTGGTTTTTGTTCAATAAATATCTTTCTCTATGATTTCAAAGTGATTATTAAAAAAAAATGTTGCAGTACATGTTATAGCATGTTTTTTGTTTGTGCTAAAATAGATTATACAACACAGAAAATGCCATGTTATTTTAACATTGCCAGCCAAAAAGCTAAACAGCCCGTGAGTTTTTCCTGCTGGTTTTTTTCTTTGTGTGTCCCATAAGTCTCTTCTTGTGTTCCATGAGTGTTTTTTTCTGTTTTAATCCTGGATTTCTTTGGATTGCCTATGTGGATTTTGGTTAAGTTTAGACTTATGCTTTTTGTTCAATAAATATCTTTCTCTATGATTTCAAAGTGATTATTAAAAAAAAATGTTGCAGTACATGTTATAGCATGTTTTTTGTTTGTGCTAAAATAGATTATACAACACAGAAAATGCCATGTTATTTTAACATTGCCAGCCAAAAAGCTAAACAGCCCGTGAGATTTTACTGCTGGTTTTTCTTTGTGTGTCCCATAAGTCTCTTCTTGTGTTTCATGAGTGTTTTTTCTGTTTTACTCCTGGATTTCTGTTTGGATTGCCTATGTGGATTTTTGGTTAAGTTTAGACTTTTGGTTTTTGTTCAATAAATATCTTTTTGTGCATACTTCTGCGTTTGGGTCCTCCATCATGTCTTATAACATGACAGAACGGACCAGCCACAGAAAGGACCCAGCAGGAGGTGACCAGATCACCTTACATTACATTCTTTTGCCTTGCCTATAATATTGCACATCACATCTTTCCTAATGCTATTTGTGTCTTTTTTGATCTCTGCTGAGGTGATAAACTGCACGACTGTACTACACACCTGATGTGCTACAAGTGGTTTTAATGTCATTGTATGTGTTGTCTGTTGTGAGAAAGATATGAAAAACATTTAACTTGCACCTGTTAAAAAAAAAATTATGTTTGTAGAATGATCGAGGGATGGTTTTCTTGCTTAACTCAGTTTATTGTGAACCAACACTTACAGCTAGAGGTAAGAACAAGCAGCACATATATATGGTCTCCTGTTTTATGCGGGAACTCCCTTACCGTAAAACTTCACTGTCGTAAACTGTTGAAGCTTTCAACTTAACTTCCATATTACATATGCCATACATGACATCTCCCCCTTTTCATGTTATTTCTTATAACATTAAGTGCACACAGCTGCTTTCAACAAACCATGGTAAATGACATTTACCATTTACTATTTGGGCGTAGCACGTTTCAGCCTCTGATAGGCGCCTGGAGCAGTAGGCAGCTGGCTTCCGCTCTTCTTTGTGGAGCTCAAGTAGTACCGCTCCGAGTCCAAAACTGCTACCGTCTGCGGACAGGGCTGTGGGCTTTGTGACATCGTAGAAGGTAAGAACTGGTGCCTTTGTCAGCATCCTCTTAATGTCCTCGAAAGCTGACTGCTGTATGTAGCCCGAGACCCAGATGTTCTTGCTTTTTAGGAGCTCGCATAATGGTTGAACTACAAGTGCGAGGGCTGGAACAAACTTTCCCAAGTAATTCAACATGCTCAGGAGTCTTTTAAGCTCTTGCACATTTCTTGGCGCTGGCAGCTGGTCAATGGCCTCAACCTTTCCTGGATCAGGCCTGATTCCTGATTTGTCGATAACATGGCCCAGAAAGCGCAGTTGGCTCTGTCTGAGGAAGCATTTCTCCTTATTGAGTTTTAGGCCCGCTGACTCAACACGCTGCAGCACCCTTTCAAGTCGGGCATCATGTTGCTCCCATAGACATATATAGAGATAGACGCCGCATCGAACGCTACTCCCTACTGGCGCTGACGAGATTTGGGGCCGCCATCTTGGACCGGTCACCCGCTCCGCTTTGTGTTATTTGTTTGGCAGGTGTGCCGTCAATGTATTTAATCATACCTCACGGAACGAACTGATTTTCACGCGTTTTTTTTCTTTTGCTGCAAAGGTCATAAATGTAGCTTTGATACATGACACATGGTTTGGCGTATTCTAATATTGATAGTGACCTTAGTAATATAATGAATATCTCCGTTCCTGTTATAGGCTAGTAGCCTTTTAAGTAGGGTCTTTTAAGAGGGTCTAAAGACTTAGGCTACAACATGGATTTAGTTCATTTAGCACTTTTAATGCCTTATGGTTTGTATAGTTTTATTCCATTTTCATTAGGCTTTTTATTAATTTGACATTGCTGTTCATTAGCCTACTGCTATTCTCCTTATTGTAGGCTAGTCTTATCATGGTGTTATATTTTGCTTGAATTGACAGTTTATTATTGCTGTTTTCCCTATTTTTTTATTGTTTATTTCATTATGCTATTGACTGAATTGACGTTCATTTTTGCTATTCTCCTTATTAGCTATAATCTGACCAACATCTCAATCTGTCCCCTGTTACATTTAAGTAGGCTATTATATTGTTTTGCATAGATGTCATTTTGGACAAAAGCGCAACCGTAACTGTATGAGGTGTAGGCGATGATAGGAATTTTGCAAATCACACATTATAAGTATGATAGAGAAGCAGAAACAGATAGTGACGGTAAAGGTATTTTAATCAATTGAAGCTCTCTATCTCTTGCTCACACACACAACAGCATTCCTTCACAATACTCACTTCCATCATCACTTGAAGGTGAGGATGTTAAAAAAAATCTGTGAGAAATCTCAAAAAATGCCTTTGTATTAAATAAGTCCAATTTTAGTATAGTAATATAAAAAGGTTTGCCAGGATACATGATTAGTGATGTTAAAGGAGAGCGTTTTCTGAAGAATTTCAAAAGATTTATGTTCAAAATTAAGTAAGACTATCCACATAATGCATTCCTTCTATTTTTTTTAATGGACAGTAACATGCATCTGTATTTTAAAGCAGCCTGTGAATTTCTTCATGGAGCTTTTGGTCATTTTAATGGACAGTAACATGCATCTGTATTTTAAAGCAGATGAGTCAAAGACTTCCATCACGTACGGTAATACTACGGTTATAATCCCAGAGAATGACCGGTCCAAGATGGCGGCCGCATTTCTCGTTCCAAACAAGCCAATGCGGCGTCTATCTCTATAAAGATATGTCTATGGTTGCTCCATCGAGGTCCCATAGACTATAGACTAAAATCTCCATCAAGACTTTTACGGCAGCGAGAGTGAGAAATGAGTCTTCACTCATGACAGTGACATCAGCTCCTATATCTATTTTAAATTCAACTGGAGTGGAATCCAGCTGTAGCTGTACAGTCCACTGTTCACTTCTGTCTCTGATGTCACACACTGAGGCCAGAAAATAAGAGCTCTGCTCTGCTTNCAGAAACTCCGGAAACATCCAGTGGCACAAATGGAATTTAAACCAAGCAAGTCACGCAGCATCTCCATCATCAAAGGCCAGCTATCCAGCGAGCGGTTTAACATCAGGGAAGAACCAATTCCAACAGTTCTAGAGAATTCTGCCCATCAAGAGCCTAGGACGATGGTACAATGCAGAACTCAAAGACACCCAGCAAATTAAACAACTCCGGCAGGACACAGCTAACAGTCTCAGGCAGATAAACAACACTGCGTTACCAGGGAAATTGAAGCTCTGGTGCCTCCCGTTTGGGCTGCTACCCAGACTCATGTGGCCGTTGACCATGTACGAGGTCTCGCTAAGCTCTGCCAATCAACTAGAAAGGCTAGTGAACTCCCATGTGAGGAAGTGGCTTGGACTTCCCAAATGCCTCAGCAGCGTTGGGCTCTACAGCGATGGAGCCCTGTCACTGCCAATTTCTAGCCTGGTTGAAGAGTTCAAGTGTGCCAAGATGAGGCTGGACATGTCCCTCACTGACTCCCGGGACCCCCTGGTGAGAGGCACCGCTCCTACCCTGGTGACAGGGAAGAAGTGGACTCCAGCCACAGCTGTGTTGCAGGCCAAGTCGGCTTTCTCCTCCATCGTGACGTAGTGGGCTATATCCAACAAGGGAGGGGAGGCCTTGGCCTTGGAGCGTCAACACCTCTCTGGCGAAAGGCATCGGCAACCGAACGGCGAACCATGGTGGTAGAGGAGGTGCGCCAACAGGAGGAAGCAGCTAGACGTTCCAGAGCTGCAGCACAAGCCAAACAGGGCCGCTGGATGAGGTGGGAAGGGGTTGAAAAGAGGAAACTCACATGGAGCGAACTCTGGAGCATGGAGTCCAACAGACTGAGCTTCATTATCCGAGCTACATACGATGTGCTGCCCTCTCCAGTAAATCTGCAGCTATGGCTTGGAAAGGACCCAACCTGCCCCTTGTGTACAACCCCAGCAACACTCAAGCACATCCTGGTCGGCTGTAGAACTAGCCTCACTCAAGGCAGACACACATGGAGACATAACCACGGTCCTCAGGTGTCTGGCCGATAAACTGGAGTGCAAAAGGGTATCCATCAATGCCCAACCCTTCAGCACCCAGGATGTGCACCGACACCCACCATTGTTTGTTCGGGAGGGGGTCAAGCTGAGATCTGGCCCCTTAACTCCGGATCTGGGCCCACTAAATGCAGCCAGAGACTGGCAGATGCAAGTGGACTTAGATCAGAGGCTCATATTCCCTCCGGAGATCGCAACGACCACCCTGCAACCAGACCTCGTCCTCTGGTCCAACTCTCGCCAGCTGGCCTACATCATCGAGCTAACGGTTCCTTGGGAGAACGCCACCGAGGAAGCGTTTGAGCGAAAAAAGCTGTGGTATGCCAACTTAGCAGCCGAGGCAGAGGACAGAGGCTGGAAGGTAAAAGTGCGCCCAGTGGAGGTGGGGTGTAGGGGCTTTGTAGCCAGTACAACAGCAAAGCTCCTTAGGGAGGTTGGAATCAGGGGACTGGAGTACAGAAAGACCATCAAAGAGCTGACCAACATCGCGGAGAGGACGAGCCATTAGCTCTGGCTGAAGAGGAATGACACCATCTGGGCTGCTAGGGGGAACTAACCACGGGACACAAACCCAGGTTTGATCAACCTGTAGTGGGCCTGCAATTTGAGGTACTGTATTTGAAAATTGCAATGATGATAAGACTTCATTGTGGGATATTTAAACAAATACTTCATGGAATCAGTTTTTTTTTTCTGTGTTGCATCTAACATTAGCAGCAAAGTTTCTTCACTGGAGAACATCTTCATGCTTCCTTAAAGTATTCCCTGCAGTATTGTTTGACATACTTTTCTGCAGCATAAGTGTTTGACCACCCAAAAATATAAAAAATAAAACAAAAACAATATAATCTACGTTCATGATAACTTGTTTGGGAAAAAAAACTAACTCAAGTATAAGTGTTGAAGAATATACTTTGTGTAGATTCCTACAAGTATGTATGTGTGCATGTATTAGATGTATGCGTACACACATACGTACAGAGCCAAAAGTTCTTCTTTGCCCATGTTATCCTCGTTCATCTCCTTCCCTCCTGTTATCACAATGCTTACAACGCTCTCCATAAAAATTTGCCTTTCTTGGAGAAAAGTTCCATCTGATTGGCAAATATGTTACTGATTTTAAGAGTGAATGAATGGCACTTGGAAGTAATGGATAGCTTAATTTGATTATAAAATAGATTATACAACACAGAAAATGCCATGTTATTTTAACATTGCCAGCCAAAAAGCTAAACAGCCCGTGAGTTTTTCCTGCTGGTTTTTTCTTTGTGTGTCCCATAAGTCTCTTCTTGTGTTCCATGAGTGTTTTTTCTGTTTTACTCCTGGATTTCTGTTTGGATTGCCTATGTGGATTTTTGGTTAAGTTTAGACTTTTGGTTTTTGTTCAATAAATATCTTTCTCTATGATTTCAAAGTGATTATTAAAAAAAAAATGTTGCAGTACATGTTATAGCATGTTTTTTGTTTGTGCTAAAATAGATTATACAACACAGAAAATGCCATGTTATTTTAACATTGCCACCCAAAAAGCTAAACAGCCCGTGAGTTTTTCCTGCTGGTTTTTCTTGTGTGTCCCATAAGTCTCTTCTTGTGTGTTCCATGAGTGTTTTTTCTGTTTTACTCCTGGATTTCTGTTTGGATTGCCTATGTGGATTTTTGGTTAAGTTTAGACTTTTGGTTTTTGTTCAATAAATATCTTTTTGTGCATACTTCTGCGTTTGGGTCCTCCATCATGCCTTATAACATGACAGAACGGACCAGCCACAGAAAGGACCCAGCAGGAGGTGACCAGATCACCTTCTTACATTACATTCTTTTGCCTTGCCTATAATATTGCACATCACATCTTTCCTAATGCTATTTGTGTCTTTTTTGATCTCTGCTGAGGTGATAAACTGCACGACTGTACTACACACCTGATGTGCTACAAGTGGTTTTAATGTCATTGTATGTGTTGTCTGTTGTGAGAAAGATATGAAAAACATTTAACTTGCACCTGTTAAAAAAATGTTTGTAGAATGATCGAGGGATGGTTTTCTTGCTTAACTCAGTTTATTGTGAACGAACACTTACAGCTAGAGGTAAGAACAAGCAGCACATATATATGGTCTCCTGTTTTATGCGGGAACTCCCTTACCGTAAAACTTCACTGTCGTAAACTGTTGAAGCTTTCAAATTAACTTCCATATTACATATGCCATACATGACATCTCCCCCTTTTCATGTTATTTCTTATAACATTAAGTGCACTCATCTGCTTTCAACAAACCATGGTAAATGACATTTACCATTTACTATTTGGGCGTAGCACGTTTCAGCCTCTGATAGGCGCCTGGAGCAGTAGGCAGCTGGCTTCCACTCTTCTTTGTGGAGCTCAAGTAGTACCGCTCCGAGTCCAAAACTGCTACCGTCTGCGGACACGGCTGTGGGCTTTGTGACATCGTAGAAGGTAAGAACTGGTGCCTTTGTCAGCATCCTCCTAATGTCCTCGAAAGCTGACTGCTGTATGTAGCCCCAGACCCAGATGTTCTTGCTTTTTAGGAGCTCGCATAATGGTTGAACTACAAGTGCGAGGGCTGGAACAAACTTTCCCAAGTAATTCAACATGCTCAGGAGTCTTTTAAGCTCTTGCACATTTCTTGGCGCTGGCAGCTGGTCAATGGCCTCAACCTTTCCTGGATCAGGCCTGATTCCTGATTTGTCGATAACATGGCCCAGAAAGCGCAGTTGGCTCTGTCTGAGGAAGCATTTCTCCTTATTGAGTTTTAGGCCCGCTGACTCAACACGCTGCAGCACCCTTTCAAGTCGGGCATCATGTTGCTCCCATAGACATATATAGAGATAGACGCCGCATCGAACGCTACTCCCTACTGGCGCTGACGAGATTTGGGGCCGCCATCTTGGACCGGTCACCCGCTCCGCTTTGTGTTATTTGTTTGGCAGGTGTGCCGTCAATGTATTTAATCATACCTCACGGAACGAACTGATTTTCACGCGTTTTTTTTCTTTTGCTGCAAAGGTCATAAATGTAGCTTTGATACATGACACATGGTTTGGCGTATTCTAATATTGATAGTGACCTTAGTAATATAATGAATATCTCCGTTCCTGTTATAGGCTAGTAGCCTTTTAAGTAGGGTCTTTTAAAGAGGGTCTAAAGACTTAGGCTACAACATGGATTTAAGTTCATTTAGCACTTTTAATGCCTTATGGTTTGTATAGTTTTATTCCATTTTCATTAGGCTTTTTATTAATTTGACATTGCTGTTCATTAGCCTACTGCTATTCTCCTTATTGTAGGCTAGTCTTATCATGCTGTTATATTTTGCTTGAATTGACAGTTTATTATTGCTGTTTTCCCTATTTTTTTTATTGTTTATTTCATTATGCTATTGACTGAATTGACGTTCATTTTTGCTATTCTCCTTATTAGCTATAATCTGACCAACATCTCAATCTGTCCCCTGTTACATTTAAGTAGGCTATTATATTGTTTTGCATAGATGTCATTTTGGACAAAAGCGCAACCGTAACTGTATGAGGTGTAGGCGATGATAGGAATTTTGCAAATCACACATTATAAGTATGATAGAGAAGCAGAAACAGATAGTGACGGTAAAGGTATTTTAATCAATTGAAGCTCTCTATCTCTTGCTCACACACACAACAGCATTCCTTCACAATACTCACTTCCATCATCACTTGAAGGTGAGGATGTTAAAAAAAATCTGTGAGAAATCTCAAAAAATGCCTTTGTATTAAATAAGTCCAATTTTAGTATAGTAATATAAAAAGGTTTGCCAGGATACATGATTAGTGATGTTAAAGGAGAGCGTTTTCTGAAGAATTTCAAAAGATTTATGTTCAAAATTAAGTAAGACTATCCACATAATGCATTCCTTCTATTTTTTTAATGGACAGTAACATGCATCTGTATTTTAAAGCAGATGAGTCAAAGACTTCCATCACGTACGGTAATACTACTACGGTTATAATCCCAGAGAATGACCGGTCCAAGATGGCGGCCGCATTTCTCGTTCCAAACAGCCAATGCGGCGTCTATCTCTATATATGTCTATGGTTGCTCCATCGAGGTCCCATAGACTAAAATCTCCATGAAGACTTTTACGGCAGCGAGAGTGAGAAATGAGTCTTCACTCATGACAGTGACATCAGCTCCTATATCTATTTTAAATTCAACTGGAGTGGAATCCACCTGTATGCTGTACAGTCCACTGTTCACTTCTCGACGTCTCTGATGTCACACAGCGAGTGAGCTATCTCGCCAGAAAATAAGAGCTCTGCTCTGCTTTCTCAGTCTCTGTAACTTCATTCACTGATCTGCTGCTACAACACTCTCTGGCCCAATGTCCTGATTTACGGCAGTTATGGCATATAGCTTTCTCCGCTGGACACCTTTCATCTCTGTTATGTTGCATTTTTCCACATCTGCCCCATGTCTTATCATTTCCGCCATGTTTTCTGTCTTTTGCCTTGCTTTGTTGTCGCTTTCGTGGTTTCCAGTTTGCGTCCTTGCGTTTTTCTGCACCTCCTGTACTGTACCAGTGGTGTCTCCCTGCAGGCTCACTTGTGCAGCGACCTCCTCTGACTGTCTGACGGTCTGTATCGTCCGTGCCAGCGTCAGGTCCACCATAAGCTGCAACCTGCGGGAGAGCTCTTTATCCAGTATTCCGACGACAATCCGGTTGCGGATATTTTCTTCCCGGCTAGCACCAAACTCACAGTGCTCTGATAAGTCATACAGGGCTCGTATAAAACACATGTCTTCCACATGTTTGGTGTGTCTCCCAGGTGGCTTGTGGCAAACTTTAAACAAGACTTTTTATGGATATCTTTGAGAAATGGCTTTCTTCTTGCCACTGTTCCATAAAGGCCAGATTTGTACAGTGTACGACTGATTGTTGTCCTATGGACAGACTGTCCCACCTCAGCTGTAGATCTCTGCAGTTCATCCAGAGCAGGGGTCTCAAACTGATCCGTTAAAGGGCCGTGTGGCTGCAGGTTTTTGTTCCAACCATGCAGAAACACAGCTGACTTATTTCATTCAATCAACTGAACTGGTTCAGACCTTCAGTGAAGACAAGTAGTTGATTGACTAAAACAAGTCAGCTGTGTTTCTGCACGGAACAAAAACCTGCAGCCGCACGGCCCTTTAACGGATCAGTTTGAGACCCCTGATCCAGAGTGATCATGGGCCTCTTGGCTGCATCTCTGATCAGTCTTATCCTTGTTCCAAATGAAAGTTTAGAGGGACAGCCGGGTCTTGGTAGATTTGTAGTGGTCTGATACTCCTTCCATTTCAATATGATTGCATGCACAGTGCTCCTTGAGATGTTTAAAGCTTGGGAAATCTTTTTGTATCCAAATCCGGCTTTAAACTTCTCCACAACAGCAACAACATACCACTGGAACTAGAGGGGGCAGCCCTCACACCACCACAGTCCACCCAAGAGCTAGGCCCCCCACATGTCTTTGAGTGACATCCTTATCTTGTACTACATAGTCTTTTAAGAATTGGATGATCTCTTCATTATGTTTATCTTCATGTGTTTTTCTTAACAACATTATAGCAGCTCAGTCTTTGTGGTCTTTTCATGTCCTTGATAATTTTCACTCTCTCTGGAGATAAGTGTCGACACCCGTCTTTCAATACATATCCCAGATAGGAGCTGTGAGGTAATTAAAAACCTACCAAACTTGAATGCAGTCCATTTCAGAGGGTGATGCTACAAAAATGTAATTCTGCAGATGTATCGGAAACTTTTTTCTGGTTCCGTTGGATCAAGTATTGGGCCATCTAAATCACAACCCAAAGTATTGCATTTTTCAATTAAAATGTTAAGCTGCATATCTGAAAGTTGAGTTGTGAGTACATAACGTCTTTACCAGAACATGTTCTGTGTGCCAAGACTGTGTTTTTTTACCAATTAAGAAACCTGACTGGATTTACAAAGGGTGCAGTGTGGCTTGTGTGATACAAGAAGTATCAGTTAATGTCAATGGTTGGTCAGTGACAACAATTAGTGGACCGATAATCTGCTCTTTTTCTGCTTTATCCTCGATATTTTCACCACTTCATAACCACTCTGTCCAGCTCATTCACTCCATCATGGAAAGAGAGGCTTAAGCATGGAATGTATCACTAACCGATTGAAGAAGTGGCTGACATTTAGATGTCCTAGTTGTGGCTAGAAAAGGCTATTCTGAAGAACTTTATAGAGCCATTAGTCAGAGCAGCTCAAGAACAGACCTGAAACTTAAATAGAGTCCAGGGTCTACCACAATAGACAAGACTCCAGGTGCAGGCTGTGCAAAGATGCGCCAGCGACAGTCAAGCACATAATAGTGGGACGTAAGATGCTGGCTGATAAGGCATACATGGAACGCCACAACCAAGTAGCTGGAATAGTGTATAAAACAGTGGGGCCTCCATCATAAAAATATTATCATTATTAATGTTATTACTGTCTTAAATTATTGCATATTATGTTATGTATATAATATTATCTATTTATATGAATTAATGATGATAGAGAATTGCAATTACTAGTTCAAAGAACACCTGTGGTTGTAACACAGTGTTATTCCAACTTTGAATGTAAAATTCATCCACTGTCAAAGACAAGAAAGAATCGCCTTTATTTTGAAGGGTCAAGCTCAGCCGTAGCTGCAAGTACTAGTGATGGGTCGGTCGCGAACGAGAGCCGGAAAAGAGCCGGCTCTTTGAAGTGAACGACGGGAGCCGGCTCGCGATCGACGGGAGCGGCTCGTGAGCCAGAGCAATTTTTTTTTTTTTTTAATTATTATCTTATATTGTCTTTTAAAGAAGCATTGGTCAACATGTGTGGCTGTGGCAACGTCTGTGTGTCTGAGCAGGAGGGAGGGGGGGAGCGGAGTCAAGAGGATTTGACCAGTTCACCAAAGATGAGTGACAACAGGAAAAGGAGTAAAATTTGGACACATTTTAGAGTGTTAGTCTCCGGAAAGGCAGAGTGAACACTTTGTAAAATACAAATTTCATATGGAGCAGACTCCACAAACAACCTGCACAGGCATACTTCATCAACAGTGCAATTACAGAGTTGGAGAAAAGACCAGCAAGGGACTCTGAAGGTTTTTCACTGTAAATAGTTGCACATTTTAATTTATATTTTGTTGAGTGATGTTTAGTTGATTTTGTTTTTTCACAAATTGAAATGGGTCTTTTTTTTATTTAATTTATTTATTATATGTTAAGTTTTAATAAAGCAATACATATGTATATTATGTTTTTTTAACATTTTATTCATTTTACACAATTTGGTAATAAATTAATTTAATTAACAAAAAATGAGGAGCCACTTGGGAGCCGAAAGAGCCGGCTCTTTTTAGTGAGCCGAGCCAAAAGAGCCGGCTCTCCACAAAGAGCCGGAATGCCCATCACTACTCTGCACGTCCCAGAGCACTCGGTCTCCCAGCAGCCTCCCAGTACTTCCAGAAGCAGTCAGAGCAGAGACCAGTAACTCTGCAGAAGAATCTGTTTCAGGTCACTTTGATCCTAAGCGCTGATAAAGGAGGAGCTAGTAGGTTAATTCTACTCCACATATGTCTTTTAGTTAAATTAATATTCTAACGATGAACAATACAGATAATTAATTCATGTGATCTGGGGTCTAGACAAACATTTAAGTCACAAAGATATTTGAGAAGTGATGGCCTATTTGAATATATATTTTAAAAAAAAAAAAAATTAAAATAGGCCATCACTTCTTTGTTATCACATCTTCGTGATGGCCTATATTTATATATATATATATATATATATTTTTTTTTTTTTAAATCAACAAGAGAAAGTTGATTTGTTGTTCTACATGTATTTAGGGTGTTTGTCTCTCCCATTATGTTATTCCTCTCTCATACAACGTCCATTACTATTACATGTAATTCAACAATAACATCCATCCATCATCTATACCCGTTTCATCCTTGAAGGGTTACGGGGATCTGCTGGATTCTATCCCAGCCGTCTACGGGTGAAAGTCAGGGGTCCACCCTGGACAGGTCTCCAGTCCATCGCAGGGCCACAAACAACCACTCACACCCACAATTACTCCTACGGGCAATTTAGAACCACCAGTTAACCTGACATGCATGTCTTTGGACTGCGGGAGGAAGCCGGAGTACCCGGAGGAAACCCACGCGAGCACGGTGAGAACATGCAAACTCCACACAGAAAGGCCCCGAGGTTCAAACCAGGACCCCCCCCCCCCGCGGAGGTTCGAACCAGGAACCTTCTAGCTGTGAGGCAACGGTGCTGACCACTAAGCCACTGTGCTGCCCTCAACAATAACATAATAATCATAAATATTTGTTATTCTGTATATTTTTGTGTAAAATTGTGGTCAACTACCATGTTGTTTCGGGCAGGCAAATAAAAGTTAATGTCGAACCTCAAGAATATTTGTTTTGCTGTAACTGTGGCTGTTTCTCCACCTTGAGATGTGCAAGGGACTCTTCCTTTGTATTTAGATTGATTTTTGACACATTTCTCTGATACTACAGTTGCAATAGATGACTTTACTGCTGTCATCCTGATCATAGTAAGTTGCATACTTGCATTTTCATCACATGACATAATCAGTTCATTTTTCAAGCGGGATCATCATAAAAAGCACCTCCAACTCTACCATGGTTGCATGAGCATAAAAAAAACACAGCTTTACTTCTTTCTGTTACAAATGCAACAAGATCCACAACAACTATTCTGTTTTTCTGTAAGAAGAAAAAAGTAACATCTCTCCATGTGCTTTCAGGTGACATGACAGGAATTTGGTGCTGGATGGTCAGCATTGAGGGACACGTTATTTGTTAAGGGATTCAGCGGACGTTTCTGACAGGGCTGGCTGCCCTATTTTCCACGTTTTACACCTTTAATCTGGAGTACCAAGAAATGAAATGAAATGAAAAATACTTTATTTATCCCATAAAGGGAAATTCAATGTAGTAAGGGCTCTCTTTTTTTTTTTTTTTTTTTTTTATAAACAACAGACAGCAATAATAATAATAATATAATAACAGGTGTTAAGTCTTGTTGTGGAGGCTGATGGCTGCTGGCAGGAATGATCTTCTGTATCTTTCCGTCTTGAAACGGACCTGAAGAAGCCTCTCACTGAACACACTCTGCTGTTTGATCACTGTGTCATGGAGAGGGTGTGAAGAGGCATCATGCACTCTTGAGTTCATCCAGAGGTTAGATTTTAAGTAGAACCTGAATTTTTCTTATTTTTCAATCCTAACTCTGTACATTTTCTGCCTTTTATTGTTTTATTTGTACGATTCAGTTCAACAACTTAATTTTTACACATTCAATAAACACTTTAATTTTTCAGGCGTTTCATTGGAATCAACCCTGAGAAGGGCACCAAGACTGGACGAGGCGAAGTCATATCCAAGAAAACGGGCAAAGTTACGACCAAAAAGAGAAGCACAGTGAACCCACATGTGTCCACTCTGCTAAGGAGGCTAATGGATTTAGGGGGGGCTTCATTTCAGATGGTGAGATTACTCAACCCCATTAATATTTTTGTCAAGACACCTGATTGTCTCAATCTTCTAATTCTCTCTCTTCCTTCATAGCTCTCTAATACTTATTATTTTTATATTCTTTCTTTTACTCATGTCACCTTGTGTTCTGTTTCTGAAACTACACATAAACTGTTTGGATGTTTCAGGTTGGAATGTTATTATGATGGGAGGGAATGAGGGACATGAATGTTAACTTTGTATGCATAATAAGTTGTTTTGGAGCTGATCTCTCCTCTCTCTCTCTCTCTCTCTCTCTCTCTCTCTCTCTCTCTCTCTCTCTCAGGCACACACACGGCTACGTTGGCTGGATTGAGAAACCTGGGGTTTTTGAGTGAGTTGTAACTCTCCCTCCAGTGTTCTTGGACTTTTACACTAACAGTAACTACAGCTTTGTAACATGTACTGTATAGTGATGTTCATTATACTGATTTTCTTTTTGTTTTGACTGTTTTGCAGACTATTTACTAAACTTTTTTTTTTAAAATTTAACAGTCATTCATTTAACATGCAATTGTTCTGCATGTGAAGGTTTTGCATGTCAACTTTACATTCAAATAAAAAGTAAAGTGCAATAAGAAGTTGTGAAGCCTTTTCGCTTACATTTCAATCACAGGATTGAAAAAGCAGTGGGTTTATTTGGTACACCATCTGCTTGTAGCCATGTTTCAAACAGAGATTTTGTGACAGTTACATCTTTTAACATGTTTTCTTTAACAAAAGTGCCTTTAATTGTATGCAATCATGTGACTATTCATGTCTTAATCAATTTTTTAAAAATAGTCTATTAAAATGTATAAATAATACAAACTAAATAGTAATTCAATTGTATAATACTGTGAAAGAAATTTTACAAACCAGTCCATACTGTATTTTTCATGAACAGTATTAAACTGTAAAGTAAGCAACAGTAAAGAGATGTTAATGTTACCGTAACATAATGGCAACCCAGCTGCCAGCTGTTTACTGTTTTTTTACAGGAAAATTTTTAACAGTGTAGGCGCTTTTAGAAGACCCAGAGCATGACCCCTGATTCAATGTTTTATCCATTTCTGAGCAAAACATTGAACTTTTATTACTTGTTTTTGTTGCACTTATACTGGAACACAGTCATCGATGTTTTTAGTGTTTCTTGGGTGTTTTTTCTGTTTTGTTTGTAGCTGTCATCAACGTAATGATGTTGAGTTCCAGCAAATATAATGTTAGCAGTTGAACGTCTGAGAAGCACAGCAGACTCTACCAGCTGGAGCTGCAGACTTTCCTCTTCTCTGCAACCCGTCGTAGGGCAACCTAAAACAGCCAAAAAACATGACTGTAATAAGAACAGTTGTACCAAAGCACAAGGAACCTCAATCTTCTATGATTGTAAACCCTTATTTATGACACGTGAGAACATAATACTGCATTTTATGCTGAAAATTTATTTGACTTTCTTTACAGTGAAGTAAAAATTAATACACAACAAGAAAATACAATTTGATGAATTGAAGTTAAATCCAATGGATCCAGTTTTAGAACCATTTTATCCTGTTAACTCAATGACTGCCATTGCGTCAATGGCAGTCAATGAGTTAAGGGTCACTGGAGTTGAGTCTAGCTGCCATCAGAGAAGTTTTTTTTTTTCTTCTTTTTTTTTTTTTGGACTGGGAGAAAACCAGAGCACCTGGAGAAAAACCCTCACTTAAGATGAGTGAAGCTCATCTTAAGTGCTCTGATTGGTTGTGGTCTTCTTCTTTCTCTTCTTCATCACTTTCTCCCTCAGAAAGTGACGGGCTCTCTTCAGAAGTGTAGGTTTGGTGCTGGACTGTGGGATGGCGTCATGGGAGACATCAGTCACCTCCATGGGTTCTGGTTCATCAGCCGTTGTCTCAGGGATGGTTCCTTTAGACAACACAGTCGTATTCATTGGTTCAGGTTCTTTTACCGTCTCTGGGACGGTTTCTTTCAAACACTCAGTCACCTTCATGGGTTGAGGCTCAGGGAAGAACACTGGCTCCTGGTTTGGCTCCTCACATCTGGCTCTCTTTCTTTTTGGAGGACCATAATAATCATCTCCGTCCTGGAGTTCAGCAGAGAGCTTTTCATTGATGGAGATTTGCCTCTTGAGTTTAGTTTTTACACCCTCCAGCTGTTTTTGAAAAGCTTTCTGTGTCTCAGAGGAACATTGTTTTACAAAAGTGATCTCCATGGTCTTTTCTTGATGGAGTGCTTCCTGCTGAGCTTTCATTTTGTCGAACATCTCCATGTTCTTGGTCACAGTTTGCGCGTGAGCCTTTACTTCTCTGTCAAGCTGCTGCTGGTAAGTTTCCGCCTGTTTTCTGACTTCAGAAACTTCAGCTTCGTACTTCTGGCTGAGGTTTTCCTCTAAAAGCTTGACCTGCTCCAGTTCTCTCTTTAAGCGCAACTCTGTGTCCTTTGACCTTTGCTGCAGGGAACTGGTCTCCTGCTCCATCATGGAGTCCTGCTCAGCTCTCAGCTTGTTGATAAGCTGTTGGTTTTCTGTCAGTTGGTCTGCATGAGACTTCATTTCTCTTTCCAGATCCTGCTGAAATCTCTCAGTCTTCCCTCTCTCCGCCAGGACGTCGGTTTCATATTTCATGTTCAGCTCCTTGTATAAACTATTGGCTTTGTCCAGTTCTTCTTGGATGTCCTTGTATTTTTGCTGTTCAGTCTGGAGCTCGATGGGAAACCTTTCCTGGTTGAGAATAAAGGCAGTTTGAAGCTCCTCGTAGTCTTTCTGAAGAACTTTTTTCTTCTTTTGCCTTTTGGTGCTTTGCGCCAGAGAAGTCATTTTATCTGCGCTGAGAGTTGCTGCATCAGCGTACTTCTGCAGTCTCTCTATCTCCCTCTTTGTATCTTTACCCTGGTTGATGTACATTTCTTTGAGGGCTTTCAGTTTTACAACCTGAGATCTTGTTTGTTCCAAATCACTGAACAGTTGGTTTGCTCTTAAGGTTTCCTTGTGGGTGTTGGCTCTCTCAGTATTCAACAGAATATTCAGCCTGTGAATTTCTTCATGGAGCTTTTGGTCGTTGTTCTCCATCCAGCGTTGGTGGTTTTCACCGCTCCACTCTTGCCTCCTGTTCGGGAATCTTGATGGTTGACGTGCCATTTGAAGTTTGATAATGTTCTGAATAAACTGATGGTTATTTTGAACAGATGTGTGTTTCAGCGGTTAGATTTTGCTTATTGCTCAGAGATGTGCCTCTGTTGGAATATTGGAGCTGTTGGAATTATGTCATATAGCATTCTCAGGTTGTCGTGGAAACCGCTCCTCTGACCTGGAGAACTACCAGAATTCCAAAGCTCCGCCCACTCTGTTTACTTTTGTCTTGTTTGTTTACATTTAGAATTGTGCACAATAAAATAATTCTAAAATGAAAACATGATTGTTTTTAATTCATTATTAAACTTATATTATCCAATTTAATACTCTGTTGAGGGCAGAATTATTGGTTGAGCTTTTATGGATCAGATCTGATCTTCTGCATCAGATGCGAATCAGCCTTTGAAATTTGAAAGAGGTCCCTGAGTCAAATTACATGAGTTTTGGGCAATAATTAATAGAGATATCAAGAAACAAAATTTTTGGCCCCATTTATTGCAATGTTATCGTAAATTTGAAATTGATACAGAATCCAGGATTTCTTCCGGATATAATATAGCCATATAAATACAATACATATGTTATATTTTATGTTTTTTTTTAACATTAGTTATTCATTTTACACATAATTTGGTAATAAATTAATTTAATTAACAAAAAATCTGAGGAGCCACTTGGGAGCCGAAAGAGCCGGCTCTTTTTAGTGAGCCGAGCCAAAAGAGCCGGCTCTCCACAAAGAGCCGGAATGCCCATCACTAGCAAGTACACATTAACCAACATTCCTTTTTTTATTATTTCATTTATTTTGGTGCAATATTCAGCACAACATATTTCAGTATTGATGTGAACCCCCCCCCCCCCCCCCCCCCCCAAAAAAAAAAAGAGAGAAAAGAAAAAGCAAAAAAACGAAACAAAACAGTAATTTCAGTTTGATCTGTGGCTGCGTTCCACAGCAGGAAGAGAGTTTCGCTGCTAGGAGACCAGATTCTGTATCAGGGGCGATCCTAGGGTCAGAGCTTTAGGGGTGCTGAGCACCCAATGAGCCCCACCACAACCCCACCTTTTTTCACACAAAACCAAAAAACGTTTATTGAAAAATAATTTTGGATAATCATTATGACATTTATTGGGAGAAGAGCATAATCTTTTGGGAAAAAAAAAACTGACTGGAAAACATGCAAATCTTTGAAAATTTCAATGAAATTTGAAATGCTAACTGAGCTAATGCGCGCTAACTGGTAAACGGTCAACGAAGAGGAGAAGTAATCGTTAGTGAGAAGAGGATGATACCATTAGGCGGGGTCGTTTTCATTTTCATTCTTAAAATATAAACTTAAACCACAAACTATGGATTACGTTTTGGACATTATCTAAGCCTGTCAAATGCGAACTAAAATTTTAGAAAAACAACATTTCCTACTCCAGGTTTTTGGGGTGCTGAATTTCAATTTTAGGGGTGCTGAAGCACCCCTAAAAAAGGGTTAGCCTCGCCCATGTTCTACACTGCACTTTACTGAAATCATATTTACCTGCAGTGGCAGTTTTATGTTTACTCCATATTCTGTCAAACCTCTCTGAAATGAAAGGAGGCTTCTTTAGTGTGTTGTGCTGTGCATCTGTTAAAGCGCCTGTTTTTTTTTTGATGAACAAATGTTCTACAAATGTTTCTTGAATAAGAGAGGTACACTGCAAAAACTGTGATCAGGGTTAATTAATATTTACTAAATAAATAAGAGTAAACTAAACATAATAAAAAAGACTGTGTGCAGTTTGGAATCAGACTGAGTTGAATTCACCAAATTTTAATAATTTATTAACTGCATTTTACTCAGTTATTTTTTAAATAAAATCAGCTGAGAAACACTGAGTAGAATTTAATTATTTTCATCAGGAAAGTCAAAAGTGCAGAAAATTGATAAATTTTACTCATTGGGAGGTCTTGATTTTAACAACCTACAATCCCGCCCAATGCATTTTTCATCACAGGGACATCAAGTCTGCCACACATGTCATGGAGTGCCGTTTGTTTTCAGGTAAGACCTGTTTAATTGTTCTTGTTTAACAAACAATTCAAGTGTCTGTAGCAGTTAATATTGTTTTGTGTTACTGTGTGAAAATGAAGTTACAGTGTTAGTGATTGGAAGTCAGCCTACATTGTCTTTGATTCGGCTAAAAGCATCGCGACGATTGAAAAAGCAGTCTCACTGCCACAATTTAATGTTACTTCCCAAAGTGTAATGTAATACCGTAATATAAGGGCCGTAAAATACAAGCTAGTCTTTTTATTTAATTAAATTTCCTGGCCTCAGCCTCAGCCCCACCCCCTCCCCCACATAACAAGCTAGCTAGCACGCGACGACAGGGTTAGGGTTAGAGGGTTAGAGGGACAAACTAACGGTGAGTAATCAGGAGTTTCGTCTAAAGTTACTGCATTTCGTTTTCACAATTACATTGTACTAACATTTTTACTCAAGTAGCATGTTAAAAGCAGAATACTTATCAGCTTTTGTAATGTTACACATTTTGGAAGGAAAAAAAACAGTTGTTTTTGTGTCGCTGTTTTGTCTTTCGTTTTTTTAATTTGGCGTTATTTTCACTGAACGTCTGTTAATATGTTTTGAGCACAATGGCTGGTGTTTGGCTAATCCTAAATTCACCAGCTCTCCCCGAGCCTCTCCACTAACGTTACATTAAGTTACATCAGTTACATTCAGGGGGGTCCTTGTTTTTCCCCTTAGTTTTCTCGGAGTAACGTTTTGCTTTCAAACTGGTTGCAGCTCACACTGACAGATGAAGTTACACCGATTGGCGCTTGTAAATGCTGGCTTGAGATCAGTACATAAAGTTTGGTACGGACTCTGAGCTGCTAGGGAGAGGCTTCGTTAGTCCGTCTGTTTGCGACCACACATTAAACACTGTACATTATGTCCCGCTAAATTCTACGTTATGCCTCCTTTTCCCCACTAACGTTTTAGAAGTCATACTGCCAACAGTAGTAACCACAGAGTAAATCATTCAGTTAGGCATTGGACGTTCTTATAGAATGATGAGATCAAAATAAATACTAGAAAAAAAGACCATATCCACATGGAAAAATGACCAAAATACATGTCCTTTTATGAATAATTTGCTCTATAATGTGTCATTCACTGATAGCCTTCCTCAGGTGAAAGTGAAGAAGGGAACACACACTTGTAGGTTTAAAAGACAACTTATGATGAAACAGCACATCTTTTGATTATATTATACATTTCTTTGTCAGGGTTATTCTTAGCCTCATTCTCATTTATATGACATGTTCCAGTGTCCCTGCTATTATCATCCTCTTAAGATAAAGGATCTACAAAGGTTATTAAGCTTCAACAATTATTTCATGCCACTCTTTTTATGATTAGTTATGTTTTTATTTTTCACGGAAGTAAGTCTATTGTAAGTGTGTCTAACTAGTCTTTCAGAAGCTACTGGGTTATTTAAATGTGATTCTGTACTTAAGTAAGATCATAGACCTCTTACTTGTTGTTTCTTATGCCCCTGAACGAATGTTCTCTTATTCTGACGTTAATAGAGACCTGAATGTAGTGGACTTATATCTGATACACTGCTAGTTATCCAAAGAAAGGTTAAATCAAAGCACCTGGACATGTTTTGGGGTATTGAAGATGTTTCTTTAAGAACAATAAGCCTTTTGGATGAGAGGGGAAATGTCTTGAAGATCAAAAAACAAATCCAGTTGCCTTGATTCAACCCTCTTTGGGTGATAAACTGATATTTGTAGGTACCTGGGTGACAATGTTTATACATTTAGATTGTTTAAGTTACTACTAATATGTTCCCTGTTGTATGTGTGTGTGTTAATTAAATACTGATATGAATTTATTTCCAGATGCATGAAGAATCTGTGACTAAAAGTTTTTAGCAGGTATGTATCACACTTACATTATGCGTAGTACACCATATGCTGTGATACCATTTTCTTTTTTCATAATATGACCCATTTAACATGCTGTAGAGTCTGACTCAGAAGGTAAACAATCGACAAACTTGGAGGTTGTAAAATGATGTAAAAATGATTATCTTTAGTAGGTTGTCTCTTGCTTTTGAAAAATGTCGTAAGAACAGTATTTATGTTTGTAATATTTGAGGCTTTAAAACTGGTTTCATGATTTGTCTTTCAGATCCACGATGAGTTTCACAGAATCACGATGGTGCATCTTGAATCGAAGTTCATGTCCAAGCTGGATGAATATACTCCTCGGCTTCTGAACCTCTTCCACTCCAAGGGCGGAAGCATGGGGTTTAGGGTTGCAGGCTATCCTGCTCAAGGTATTCTTCATTGAGCATTACGTTTTCTAATATTTTATTCTTGGGGCTAGGTAATGTTAGCCTGTGATTCTCTTTATAAATGGACTGTGGAATAATTGCTTGAAAATGTGTTTCGTTATACTGGTCTCTGAGACGGCACATAAAGGATCTTTGATAAGGGCATATTAACAGTAATATGAACAACCTGGTGTTTATTTTTTCATTTCAGACTCCAAGCAATCCTAACATCAATATGACCAGAGATGTTGTCATTTGCTGTTTGATGATGTACCTTGGGGAATCTACAGATCAACTCTTAAAAGAGTACGATGTAAGTTACATGTTGAAATATAAAGAAGGTGATCTCTCTCATCTCTTCTACTTGATATGACGTGGGAAAGTCAAATCACAAAATAGTCATAACTATATTTCTCCCAGTAGTTCTTGGCAAGCTACATCATTGTCCTCTGTTAAGTGTGTTTAAAAGTTTTTTTTTCTTTAAGGAATTTTTAAGTACTATAGTGCAGAAACAGGAGGTTTATTAAATGCTTACTATTTGAATTTGATATTGAATTTTTCACCAAATAGCAGAATTTAAGACTTATCAGTAGTTTATGTAATCTTTTTCCTAAGAATGCTTTACCTAACACCTGTATTTTTACAAGGCTTATTTTTTTTAAGTCTTTATAATTTGTCCATAAAAGCTTGCTAAGAAATGCTGGCCAAAGAGCTGCTTTGTGAATACAAAGACATTTTTTACAGAGAGACTGAGCCAGCTTCTTAAATAAGTGAAGGAGAGCAGAGTTGAACCAGTTGCACACTAAAATAAGCGCGGTTATAGAGATTGGTTGACAGGTGACCAGCCTGTGTTGTGCAAATGTACAGTAAGATATTCATCAATACAATGCCAGGAAGAAATGATGTCGTAATGGATTGATTTCATTTCAGAAATTTTATTCACATATATTTAAATATTTAATAGTGAACTGATTGGATCATTTTCAATTTACCTTGTGTGAAAATATTTTTATGTACGTTTTTAAGTGCTATCTCAGATTTGTCTAAAACACTGACATAAATAGAGTACATTACAAGCAACGGCTATGACAAACTCCAGATTTTCTTGTCCGAACAGTTGGAAGCAATTTGGGAAATAGGACCTTTTCTTTTGGCTGTACTGTCTGATATGCACAATGTTCTTGCTATTACAGGATGCTGATGAAGACGGCGTGTCACAGGACCTTGCTGTTCAAAGTCTGAAGATCTACAACATCAAAGCTAACACGTCAGAGGATCCAGACAACATTGGTATCGTGGTGGATGG
This sequence comes from Hirundichthys speculiger, assembly GCA_018398805.1. Lineage (NCBI taxonomy): Eukaryota > Metazoa > Chordata > Actinopteri > Beloniformes > Exocoetidae > Hirundichthys > Hirundichthys speculiger. The sequence continues at coordinate 1,629,588 of JAGFBZ010000261.1, forward strand.
CATGAAAATTCTAACTGCTCTGGGTAACTTTCCAAGGGCTTGTTCCCTGCTCGTTGGTTTGGCGTATGCTGTGAATCTTGCCTATCCAAAGGAGCTCTGGTACACGCTTAAAGTGTTTCAGAAACTTCTCCTCTGGCTGGATAGTTCAAAGCTCTCCCCAAAAGTGAACGGCCTCAAGAATAAGCTACTGGCTTAAGAAAAGGGACCCTTGCTAATCAAAAGGGAATTGACAAGTCACTGTCAAAACCGACGCAAGACTTTGTGAAATGCTTGAGTTTCAGTGAAGTTATTTAACATTAGGGCTGTTTCAGTCAAGTTTGGATTTCTGCATGTGTATTTTTTCTCGCAGTACATTAGAAGTGTTAATATGTTGATTTTTTTTGTCCTGTGTTATTACACTACAGTGTTGTTAAATGCTTCCATGCCATTAGATGGCACCGCCCATTCAAGAACCACCCTCTCTAAGGACAGACCCATTGTTGTCATATATGGTAATGTGGCCTGTTAGATGGCTTTGCATCTGTCAGTTTGAGGTACATATGTGTCTGTCACATGACCCTTGTGACATTTTGTGGACGGCTTCACCACTGAAGGGTGATGATCTGCAGGCTGCAAAACTTTGGTGTGTTGTAATATATCATTTGCACTTCCTTCTCTGTTTTATTGTTGTATTTTGGCATTTTGCACTTGTTGAGTGCTGGATAAACATGTTTTTAAAAATTGCACAAATAAATGTTTATCTGCTGCTATTTTATGCACTGTAATCTGTTTGTTTCTTGATGCCACAGTTTACTTAAGTTTGGTCAGGATATTTGGTAAATTAGACACAGAAAAATTATGGCAACAACGTGACATTCAATATTATTGAATAGATTTAAAGTCCTGTGATACAAATTAAAAATTAAAATCAAACAATTATTTTAGGTACAGATAAATAAGAACAACAGTGTAAATGTGTTGAATTAAGTAACAATATGCTAGAATATGAGTTGATATAATTTATTTTATTTACTTCATCCAAATAATTTTTTTGCAGATATTTAGTAAATATAAATCAATTTCACACATATAATTGATAAATATAAGTCAGTTTTGCCTAGATTATTAGTAAATATGAATCAGTTTCCCCCATATATTTAGTAAATCTAAATTATTTTTGCTCAGATACTTAGTAAATATAAATCAGCTTTCCTTGTGAAATTGACTCGGATTTACTAAATATTTTTTGGCGATATAACTCATCATTTGGCATGCTATTACTAAATCCAACTCATTTCAACTGTTGCTTTTATTAAGATGTACCTAATTTTTTTGTTTGAGTTAAGTTAATGTATTCAATACTTTTTAATCAAATTGTAGAACTTAAAATCTATTCAATTATATTATGTGTCACTTTGTTGCCACAATTTTTTTAAGTAACCATTGGTCATATTTTTCTCAGTGTAGTTTATCTGTGATTATTGTGGCTATTTATTTTTTTTATTAATGTCTGATTTTCTTAAAAAAAAAAAGGGCATCTTGTTAAAAAAAAAATCACCATGTTGTTTGATTTCTGTAATCCTTTTGCAGAAAACAAAAAAACTGGTTTTGACTTCTCTTTAGTTCACACACAAGGAAGTTGTGATGTTTAGTTACCTGACAGTGTTCGCATGACATTATCATGAAAGGATATCTGGAATTTTGTTGTTATTCAAGACCAGAAATAACTAAAGGAAGCTGCTGAGCAGATGTCTGTGTTTATTTACCGTATGTGTGCCCTGACAGGAAGGAAACTGACACCTAAAGTGGGAACTGTCTTGAAGAGAATATGTGGATGTTCCTGACAGTAACTGTAGAAGAATATTACTGTGTGGACTGGGGTTGCAGCCCCCTTTATTTTCTTTTATTTTCTAAATTTTTAAGTCTGCGTTACTAGTCGCTCTTTGGTGTCCCTCTTTTATTTATCCTTGTGTCAAACCTTAACATGTAATGAACGCGTTTGTCCTGGTGGAGGAGCACCGTTCTGCTCGGGCCCAGAGAAGAATATGCAACGCTGTAATTGGTAGGACTTCACACACTGAGTCATTCTCTGTGACAGACTGCCAACAGCTGCAGCTGAATGTCTTCTATTAATAAACACACTCCCTCTTTAAGTACAGTTATGAAAAATCAACATGCATAAAACTTAAATGAGGTATTCCATGTAAAGCACAGCTCTTAAACCTGAATGCACCCTTGCCAGAACTAAGTTTTGCAAAACATAAATTCCTGATGTCCTGGTCCACATGAAAGAATGTGTGCTGTTTAGTGTTTTCTGAGATATGTTTCAGCAGAAATGCTGCAAGTGTCACATTCTTTAGGTGTTCCTTGTTTCTTTTCTCATCATCAGATAAAATGTTTCCTCATGCTTGTGTGTGTGATTGTCTGTGTTAAAATATTCTCTGCATCTCCATCCAGATTCAGCTTTTCTTTCTCTCTTTGACCCAACCCCCATATGGTTTGTATGCAAAGTGTAGAATAATTTCATTTGAAAGCTATATCATATAAATGTAATATGGACATTTTTGCAAACACAAAATTAATGTCTAGCTGTTCTATGGAAATTCAGTTTATATAAACTCAAACAAATGTCAATAAATTTAAAATCTGGACTTTTTCTTCAACTGGAATAGTTTTACAGTGGTATTTTTAACCTTGAATTATATGAATAGGGACAGTCTTTGTTGGAGACTGTTGCAAAATCCAAGAACTTCAGTTCAGTTTTTCAAGTAAAATGAACTTTTTTATTTTTGCTATTATATAGGGGTGGGCGTGGGGGGTATACTACATTTGAGAGGGAATAATTTATTTTCTATTATTCCCTTTTTTGGTTTGACAATTATTTTTTATTTGGTTTGATAACTAAAATGGAAAAAATTAACAAATTCTAAAAATTTGTTGTGTTGTAACTAATATTTGCCACCACAAGCTTTTTTTTTTTTCTAAATAAAGCAATTATGCCTACAAGTTTAAGTTTTATCATTTGTAAGAGGAAAAAGTTGGATCTTTTTCTGTTAAATCACAAGGCATCATGTTAAGGTTCTCAGTGCCTCCCGCGGCCTCGGGGATGACAGCACTAAGCTGAGTATGTTATAACAAGATAATTTTATGATCTCTCAGTGTGCAATGTAATCTGAGTGTTTCTGTAAAGAAGATGTGTGTAAGTGCATGTCATTCTGGTCTTTATATATGTGCACCTGCTCATTTAGCTTTGCTGCTCCTGTCTGCCGCCCTGTTCACCTCTGATTACAAGCACTAACAGTGATGAAACATGAGTGTGTAGGGCTGATCGGTGTCAGGGAAAGACGATCAGGTCGGTAGCCTGGGATGACTCGAATACTTTCCACCATCGTGTTAGGGTTTCCGCTCCCTATTTTAGAGCTGTAGCTGTAAGTACGAGGTACGAGGAAAACGATGAGGGAAAAGGCAACAGAAACAAGTGAAGCAAAGGAGATGAGGTTCTTGACACAGATCTGGCAGCTCCCTTAGGAGTATTTTTTGCACCTAATTTGATGTATAAATACAAATAATTATGTCTGAAAAGCAGACTGGTCAAGCTTCCCAAAGGAAACTAAGCAGCAACAAAAACATTAAGAAGCTCCGCACTATTAGCCTGGTGTGCAGCCTGACAAGCAGCTGGCAGCAGTGGGTGACGGAGAATGAGGAGAAGCAGGCCAGTGAGCCCAGTGGCTGGGCTCCCTCTCAACTTAAAGAACCAACAGAAGAGCCAAGAAAGACATGGGTTCCCAAAAAGCGTCCCTCATTTCAAGCCGAGCCAACTTCTGAAGATGGTGTAGAGGCTCAGACACGAGATTCTAAAGAATCATCCAAAAACGAAGAGATCAGGACCTCAGATGAGCCACCTCCTTTGTCTCGCATCAAAACAAAGCAGGTGGTGAAGAGTGTGACCAGCAGCGTTCAAGACAAAAGTGCAGGCATTGGACTTCTGACTGAAAGGATAAAGAAGGAGTCTTTGCCATCAGATGAGGAGATTGACAGGCTACTGAAGAAGAAGAGCTCACCCACTCGCCGGAGGAAGTGCTCCAACATGGCGTCTTCTCTGACCAAAAGCTGGAAGCAGGTGGAAAGTAAGAAGAAGCTTGTTAAAGATGAAGGAGAGCCATTAGATAGATGCAGTGGTGGAGCAGACAAAGACAACAGGCATGCAGGGAAGGAGAGAGTGGATGCAGAGGATGCTCAGACGGATATCACAAACTTTTCAAAAGAAGAGGAGCAAAGCGACTCAGAGGGGGACACAGTGAAGATAAAAAGACCTCAAGTCTCAATGTGAGTATTGTCACTGCTATATGAAGTACTGGCTGTTATAAGAGATTGTTTTCATTACAAAATGTGGTGCAAAAGTTACCTAACAGATTCTGTCTGGCATTATAAACCTGGTTGTCAACTTAATGAAATGCCTTATAGATGAGGAAATACATTTGACAGCATTGGATGAGAATGTTCGGAAGACATCAATTTTGATTTGTTGGGATGGGCAGAAAAGCAGGATGTTTTTTTTTTTAGATGTGGAAAGTGTTGTTCCAAGTTCCAATAGCCTTTTTTTTTTTTTCATTTTTTAAAGAAATAAATTTAAATCGACATATAATTACAGACACTATTTACAGGTTGATACTGATACCAAGTAAAGTGTGTGAATGCTTAAAATGGGGGGAAAAAGATTAACCAAACAAACCTGAAAGTGTCAGAAAACTCTCCGTCAGCGCTTACTGAACTAGTGAATGTTATTTTGGACAGAGTGATTATTATTTCAAGCTTCCATATATTTGAGTCTTTCTCATTTTTATTTACCTTGAATGTCATCCGATGTGCTTCACAGGTACAAAAAGGAAGCTGAGGATGCCAACAAGATCAACACCCTGTCCAAGAACTACAGCACAGTTGGAAACCTCAAGAGTCGCTGGCAGAACTGGGCCGTAGAACACACAGTTAACCAGAAGCTAAACCCCTTCAGTGAATACTTTGACCATGAATACTCGATGTCCCTCCGCCTCCAAAAGGGTCAGGAGGGTTACGGACGCCCCAAGGAGGGGAGTAAGACTGCAGAAAGGGCCAAACGAGCTGAGAAACATATCCACCGTGAGATAGATGACATGTGCTATGTGATCAGAACTATGGCTGATCCGGACCCTGATGGAAAGACCCGTGTCACGTTTGGACAGCTATTTGACAGATACGTTCGGATCTCTGACAAGGTTGTGGGGATTCTGATGAGAGCCAGGAAACACGGCAAGGTGGCGTTTGAAGGAGAGATGCTGTGGCAAGGCCAAGATGATGGAGTGATTATCACTCTGCTGGTGTGATATTTGCAGCTGGGTCAAAGTTTCACTGTAAATCCTCTTACACCAACTTCGATCGCACATGGGGCTTGCCAAGTAACCTCAGTCATGCCTAGCAGCAGGACTGAGACTGAAGCGTGACCAGGGACTGCTTAGCAAACACAACAGAACAATATCACATGGATGCAGAAACTGCAAATCTGGATGGATGAATCATTGTGGATTATAAAAAACTGTATATTTGCTGATACTTTTAGTCAATCCTTGAAGACTTTGACTTTCTCTCTTGTGGATATTTCAAATGTAGCTGTTATTCAGCATGTTCTGAGAAATCTAGAAAGACCGAAGGTTAAATGCACAAAATCTGACAATTTAAATTTTGATTACGTAAATACCTAGCTCTTAGATTTTATAAATAACTCATCTGTGCCGTCTTCATAGCCTGCATGTTAACCAGAGACTTCTGTTAATGTGCCATATCCCTAACAGCTTGACAGTATATTTATAGCAGAGTAATTCAAAGCATGTGTTGGGTTGTATTCGTGAATACCTGCAGTTCAGTTATTACACTGTGGTAAGTGTACCACCGGGGAACAGAGACGATCACAACAATGACAAATAAAATGAAGATAGATAATTATGTGCATTCTTCTGAACTGTGGATTGGCTATGTTTATAATACATTTTGTTTTTTTTTTTACAAACAAACATATCAGTATCTATAAGCACAGGGTTGATGATGCAGGTGTTGGATCTGTTTCCTTATTTCACCTTCAGTTATCGGTATCTAACTTTCCTGCTCATTCAGTGTTAATTTTCAGCATATCAGTGTTAGAGAAAAGCAGTTCTTGTCCCTTTGTCTCCCTGTTTAATAGCTGAGATGATGCTTGAGGTGTCGTTTCTTTTTACTTGTCCAGTTAATATCCTTCCAGTGTTCTCCCTTAATTCATGGAAATTATTTTTTCGTTTATATTTGTATTCAACTTTTTTATACTACAGATTTAGTGCAACAGAGTTCCTGATATTTATAGGTAATACCAAATCCTTTTCCTTTAATTTAATTTGATTTCACCCTCCAACTCTCTAAACTTATTTTGGCTGTCTTTTTTTTCCATCAGTTTCCCTCTTATATGCTTTGAGGCTTCCCAGACTGCCGCCAATCCTCAGTTCAGAAAAGGAATTCATCTCTTTTCCCAACGATGTCTTAAAGCCTTTGTCTTGTAGTAATGACGTATTTATTGTCCAGCCAGTCCTTTTATGTCCAATTCTGTATTATACATAATTCAACTGCATTGTTTTATAAGGGGCTTGAGATTAAAAATAAATCCCTTCAGTAATATGAAGATGTTGATGTGTCCCTGTCTTTAGACATCAGTGGGGCCTTAAACTGACCCATGGATAAAACAGGATCAATCACTTGATTGGAACCTCCTATCAGTATTATTTGCTTGTCCATTTCTTCTAGAACCTGATTCACCTCATGAAAAAGTGTAGTTCTTCCTTGTTTGGTGCATAAATGTTACATAATATCTGTATAACAATGCAACTTTATCTCATAATCTCCTTCTAAAATCTTACAGAAACATGTCTTCTATGAAACTATATCTCTAATAGTATTTAATATCTAATTTCTAAGTTCTGAATATCTCAAGGAAGCAGTTGACAACGTAGCTGACCTCTTGAGCTTTGTGCAGAGGAGGAATTGTTCTGTTAATATAAACGGTCTGAACTTTTTTCACTCTTCACACATACATCAACACTACATATTTAACAGCAGGCTGCTAGTCTGTTCCATGTTTGATGTTATTCCTGGTTTCTTCTGGTTGCTAAACACTGAAATTTTGTTTTTGCTGTTGCTCTGTTCCCATTTATCCTTTCTGTTTGGATATTTTAGAAAAGGTAGAATTAAAATCTTAAAAACAAATAGAGTGAGCAGCTGAAAGTGAAAATTGGAAAAAAATAAATATTTTTCTTTTTTTCTTTTGGTGAAATACCTATGTGCACAGGTTGATTTTGACTCAGGCATGGTTTCTGTGACTTCCTGCTGCCTGCGCAGACACTTTATGATAAGAAAACAAAAGGCAGACTTTCCTATCTATCTCTCTTAGATCGTGATGTGCTTGTTTGATCTGAGATTAGCCCTCAGACAAGACTGTAAATGCTGGATCACCACTTTTTTTTCTTTAAACTTCACTTATGAAAATGTAGTAAGCATTGCGTGGACCTACTTTAAAAAAATGAAGGAAAAGAAGAAGGAAAACAAAGAAAGAAAACGCTTAATGCCTTTAATGCAATGTAATCTGAAATAGAAACCTGGCATCTTGTGTTACCACCAGGGCCAGCTCTTCAGGTAGTATGCTGGAAAAAAGGGTCATTCATTTCTGAATGCATCTGCACACTTAAATGCAAAATTATTTCAAAATGATATGTTTTAATTTAACGTAATAACACAACAGTACCATTCCTCTAATTGATCACTCCTAGTTAATTGTACCAAATGTTGCCTAAATCAGTTTTATTCACTAATGATAAACTATGAAAAAGAAATTTTAGAATAAAACCCATAGAAAGAAAATCAGATACACCTCCTGCTGCTGCCATGAACATTCAGAGTGGATCAGAGCAGAGGGGGCACAGCTAAGACACAAGATGTTGCTGATGAGCCATCTGGACGTGTTGTGGGCTAATAATCGAAACGGCGTTAAAAAAGCGTGCCCACCTACTGACCGCAGTGAAGCTTTTTGACCTCTTCTAAAACTCTCTTATTTCTCCCAGACTTTACATTCCTGTTACTTCACCCATTTTTCAGATGAGCTGACATCACCTGGCAGGTCCAGGTATCTCCAGACTGGAAGTGGAGAAAAAGCCTTCGAAGCAGAGAGTGCAGCTCTGGAGGCCAAGCTGTGCCAGGTGACAGCATAATTGATTGTCACATTTGGTCCTTTTACTGAATTTTGAATTAATCATGTGTAAATCTTTCCTGCCACTGGCCTATCTACAACCTCAATTCCAAAAAGGGGGATGTGTGTAAAATATTAACAAAGACAGTGTAATAATTTTCTAATCTCATAAACCCATATTTTATTCCCAATAGAACATAAAAAAAAACATATCAGATGTTGAAACTGAGACATTTTAATTTTCTTGGAAAATATTAGCTCATTTTGACTTTGACGGCAGCAACGCATGTCAGTTCGAACAGGGCCATTTTCACCATTGTATAGCATCACCTCTTCTTTTAACAAGTGTCTTTAAATGTTTGGGACATGAGGACACCAGTCGCTGGAGTTCTAGGAGAGGAATGTTGTCCCATTCTTGTCTGATGCAGGATTCTCGCTGCTCAATAGTCCTGAGCCTTCGTTGTTGGATTTGTCATTTTATGAAGCGGCAAATGTTTTCTGTTGCTGAAAAGTCTGGACTGCAGGTGGGCCAGTTCAACACCTGGACTCTTCTCCTGAGAAGCCATGCTCTTGTGATGGATGTAGTATGTGGTTTAGCAATGTCTTACTAAAATGTGCAAGGCCTGCCCTGAAAGGGATGTTGCTCTAAAACCTCCTTGAACTCTTCAGCATTGATGGTACTTTTTCAAATTGGAAACTGCCCACATCATAGACACTAATGCGACCCCATACTATCAGAGATGCAGGCTTTGAACTGTCTGCTAATAACAAGCTGGATAGTCCCTCTCCTCTTAAGTCTGCAGGACACGGTGTCCATGGTTTCCAGAGAGAATTTCAAACTTTGATTCATCTGACCACAGAACAAAAAAGGTCATGAAATACAGTAACAGGAAACAACATTGATGTGCCACCAATTAAAAAAAATGCTCTAACAGTTGTAGGATAAACCAAAGTCAAAGTAAAAGTCACAAATTATGTTAAATGGTAAAAAGGCTGTGAGGTTTCCTTCAGAAATACTGGCAATGAATCTCACAGCACAAGTATTCATAATGGCATGTATTTCCTGTTGTGGTTAGAACATGTCCTGGTTACAGAATTTACTTGAAGAAAAGATAACTGACATGTTTGTTTGGGAACACAACCAAATGCAGGCATACTCTGACCAAAAATCCCTCCTACGTGGGCCATGTTTGGACATCCCACTATCTTAATTCATCCTCAGTGTGTTAACATCCTTGAAGGACAACCAATGAAAATAGTTTCTGGAAACTACAGTTCACTATAAATATACAGGTAGACATACTAGCAACATGCAGGGAGCACAGTTACACACTGTAGCTGAGTTTTCATCCACTCTCATGCATGCTGTCTTCTAACTGAGGTCAAATCAACTAATCTGACAGGTAAGAATCAAATCATCTTATTCTTCCAGTTAAGGTTCACAGAAACATGAAATAATGATGTTATATTTTCCTTTTGCAGAATGCTTCTTGTTGCCTTTTTCGCACTCCTGGCAGTTTCTGCTGCAACTGACTGTAAGTGTCATTGTGGAGCTTGAGTTTCTGTTTGGCTTACTGAAGTGTATCACAGAGCATCTGCAAGTTTGAGACGTTATATTGTGCAATCAATGCAATCTTAATCCTTTCTGCTGTTAAAAAGATGCTCTCCTCTTGCAGTCCAGTCTCTCTACTCGTTCTCCCCACCAGTGGGCTCAGGAAGGGGCTCCTCATACACTCTCACTGGAGAGGGACGGATCACTGCCATAAGAGTATGGGAATACTACTATGGCTACATTAGAGGGTAAGTAAAAAATTCAATACTGAAGTGTGGACATTTTCAGTGTCAGCACTGTAGTTCTCTTCCCACCAGAGATAGCATCATGTTATTTTAGAATATGCAGCATTAAAAGTTTTCTACATTTTTCTCTTTTTGCCTTCCATTCAACAGCATCCAGTTCCGATATGGCTTCGTGTGGTCTCCCATTGGCGGTTTCACATATGGTAGGCCTCAGGAAATTGAGTTGTATGATGGTGAAGCCATTGTCCAGGTGTCTGGGAAGTATGCTCACTATCTGCAGTCTGTCATCTTCACTACCAACCGGGGCCGCTCCCTGTATGCAGGCCAGCCTTCAGGTCAGTCCTTCAACATGTTTCCTGAACACAGCCAGTCAGAGCTGGTCTTCATCAGCGGTCGGGTGCATGGAGGCATCACCTCCCTGGGAGCCCACTGGGCTGTTGTTGACCCGTCCTTCAACAGCACTGCTGGACACTAAAGAGCAGGACACCTGACTTTAAATGGGAAAGCTAATTTTCAAAAATGGTCATTTGCATTTTATGGAGGCCCTTTTTTGAATTAGCATATGAAGTGATAAACATTTAAAGTATATTGTGAATTTTTGTCTCTTTTTAAAAGTCAGGATCTATGCTCTCAGCTTGTACACTTAAAATCAACATTTTATTAGAAAAAAAATGGATCCTAAACTGGATTTAATTCACTTGTGTCTATTGTAATATTTGTGGTCTTGTCTTTGTTGTGTTTTTCCTTCCTACCATTCTGTTACTTTGATGTCATGATCAGGCCAGTAAATCCTAAATTGATTGTGGTTTTGCTGTACAAGTTCAAGCAAGATTAACAACATGCTGAAAATAAAAATAAATAGTGATTTTTGCTCAGACTTTTGATTCGTTGTGTTTGTTTATCAGCATGTGAGTTTTATAAATCTCATTTCCAGGGAAGATGTGAGGTTTTCTAAAATTGTTAATAGCGAATTTGTTAAATCATTTGAACTTTTTTTTTTAAAGAGGAGTACATTGGAAATAATTGTCAGTGTCTTCACTGACCTTACCTGTATTTAGAAAATAGCAAACCAGCAATACACAGAGATATTTGTATCCATCTTCTGTGGTTTTCATGTATGACGTTTACATGCAGGATTATAATAGTTTTGGATTTTCCATTAGTTTTAGTTTTTATTTAATTTTTAGTTTAGTTTTGCCAAATTCAGTTAGTTTTAATTCGTTTTTAAAGCAGTTTTGCTAGTTTTTATTCGTTTTTGTTTTGAAATACTTAGGTTTAGTTTAGTTTTTATTAGTTTCAGTGTTAGTTTTATTTTGTAAATTAGGGTTGTAATTTTGGTTCGAGTGAAGCACTGAACTTAAGGCTATCGAATCACATAGTTATGTATACATTCCCGTCTCAATAAACATATTTATCAATGCAGCTTCCCGCGTGTGGTGTTCCTGCATATTTACTGACCAGCAGCTATTTGGTTGCCGGTGGAAACAGTCCATTATAGTTGCTGTTTTCTCCTGGTCCTTCCCAACACTGACTGGCCTGCAGCTGCAGCTTCTCTTTCCAGGAGGGCAGCGAGGCTAGCTTAGGCTAGCTTATCCAGGTAGTCTTGGTTAGCCTTCTTGTGTGAGCTTTTCAAATGTACTTTCAAATTCGTGTTTTTTTTCCCCTTTAGAAGTATTCCACACATTGTATCACCTGCTTCTACAACAAGGCACTTATTTTTATCGTTAACACAGTCATAGTCAAAGAAATCCCATATAGGACTGTGCCGCTTTCTCCCAACTCTTTCACTTTTTTTTTTTTTGCGGTTGTTGTACGGCGGAGAGAAGTTAATAGATTTCAAACGTTTATGAGGGGGAAAAAAGTATAAATGCGAAAACGAAGGACGTTCTTGACATTATTATAGCTAATTTTAGTTCATTTTATAAACACATAATACAGCTCAGTTAGTTATCGTTTTTTTTTAAAAACTCTTGTTTTTATTTTAATTCAGTTAACAAAAATGTTTTTTCAATTTCAATTTTCGTTATTTCGTTCGTTTTCATTAACGATAATAACCTTGTTTACATGTTCACTAACTGTTAATCAAAATTGTCCAGAGTGAGCGTGTGTGTGTATCGTGGTTTGTCTCATTTATCTTTGTGTAGGTGTAGAAACCAGTCACATGTGGTCAAATCTTAGCACATGTCATGCTGGGGATTAAAATGTGGACTCAAATGCATCTTGAGTGGTCGACTTTGACCTTTCCTCTCTAAATGCAAACATACAAGCAAGTCATTGGCAAATGTACACGCATGACACTCTTCCCAAATGTGTGTTGTTTCTTTTGTTTACTTGCCAAAAGGTAGTAGCTGGAAATAACTAGGTATAACAACAAACTGCATTAAAGGTGGACAAACCCTCTGTATATCCCTCATAGATTTTTTGAAGAGTGCTTTAGAAGCCTCTTTATCCTCGCTCGCCATGTTGCAAATAGATGGAACGAACAGATTTAGAAAGCGCCTGGACCATTCACTACTTCTCATTTCAGCTCTGGCAGCGCTCATTTTGAGACGTATTTAATGGTCTGGTTAGTCAACTTGGAAGGGTCCTGAAATTATTTGAGGAAAAAGTCATTAAATGGGAGAACGCAGATGCTGAAAGCTGTAGAAAATGAGTTACAAACAGGGTAGCTGGTGTTCTCTGGTTATCTGTGGCCAGCAGCCTCCAGACAGGAGCAATGATGGCTGCTGCAGGCAGCTTTGCTTGTCTTCCAACCCTTCCAGGCCAAGCCAAAACCAGTCACAGCATTTCCTAAGTGCAGTTAACAGCACAACAAGCCATACTCTTTATATTAAAAATCCATTGTAATGTCTTTATTCACATATCAGGAATCAAATCAGTACTAAGACAGTACCAAGTGCTGAGAAACTAAACAGGTGACAACTAGCCATCAAGCAGAAGACCATGCTTCTAGTTATACGCAAATTTGTCCCTTTAGATAAGTGTACTTGATGTGGTACAAAAACATTCACTCCTTGTACAGTTGTCATGGCTGTGAAATCAAAGTATCAAGACCAAGACTATTTTTCCCCCTTATTTATATATTTTTAACCAGGTTGTAAATATGTTTATTGTTACTGCAAAATTTGACATTTTAACATACTGGTCATTGGAGATTGATTTGCTTTTGAGCCAGACCCCAGTGATCACTCAAGGACCTGCAGCCTTCACATGTCCCCATTACCTTCAAACCAGAAGATGAAATGCTGGTCATCAGGAATAACTTGCAGGACAAAAAAAATAAAATACAAAGAAGAAGCCGGGGGAAAAAAAAAAAAAAAAAAAGAATTGAAGGTCAACCAACAAACATTTATCTTTCAAACTGTATTTGACAAATTATTAGGGCTGGGCAAGTTAAACACGTTATTATCGCGTTAATGCATTAATTCATTAACGCCGACATTTATTTTATCGCCCGTTAACCCATTTTGCTCACATGCTTTTATTTTGAAATCTGTTACTGGCTGCTGTGGAACCGGAATAGAATTGCCAAGTAAATGTCAAGAGTGCAGAGGAGATGGAGGACCCAAACGCAGGAGTTCACAAAAAAATAAAGTATTTATTTTGCGAAACAAAACCAAAAGTCCAAGGAAACTAAAAAAAAAATCCACAAAAATAATCCAGGTATTCAGGCAGGGGAAAAAAACAAAAATCCTGACAGTCAATAGGCCCCAAGGCCTGGGAGCAAAAGTCCAGGCAGAAGGCCTCAGCGCCATGCAGATGACAGAAACAGTTCAGATGAGCGGCCACGGCGGCGGGCAGACGGCAGAGACAGTTCAGGAGGGTGGCCACGGTGGTGGCAAACTGGAACCAGGAGGTGGCGAGGCGGACGGCCGCGGCGGGAAACTGGAACCAGGAGCTGACAGGACGGGGCGGCGGCTGAGGCGGCGCGGCGGCGGACTGGACCGGGCTGCGGCGGCGGACTGGAACCAGGAGCTGGCGAGGAGGACGGCCCCGGCGGCGGCGGACTGGAACCAGGAGCTGGCGAGGAGGACGGCCCCGGCGGCGGCGGACTGGAACCAGGAGCTGGCGAGGAGGACGGCCCCGGCGGCGGCGGACTGGAACCAGGAGCTGGCGAGGAGGACGGCCCCGGCGGCGGCGGACTGGAACCAGGAGCTGGCGAGGAGGGCGACCCCGGCGGCGGCGGACTGGAACCAGGAGCTGGCGAGGAGGGCGACCCCGGCAGCGGCGGACTGGAACCAGGAGCTGGCGAGCAGGGTGATGGCCATCGACCGCCACAGAGGCTAGGTGAGGCTCGTCGACGACCGCCAAAGAGGCAAGGTGAGGCTTGTCGACGACCGCCTGGGAGACACAGGGTGGTGAAAGCGTGTCGACGACCGCCTCTGAGACACGCAGAAGGCCTCAGCGCTGTTCACGCGGGCGGCCACAGTGCCGGGCGGAAGTCAGAGACAGTTCAGGCGGGCGGCGGCCACGGCCAGCAGCGGCCATGGCCACGGCTGGCGGCCACGGGGTGGTGAGAGCGCATCGACGACCGCCTCGGGAATGGGAAAGGGTGAAAGCTCGTTGACGACCCTCTCGGGAACGGGAATAGGTGAAAACGCGTCGACGACCCTCTCGGGAACGGGATCGGGCTGAGGAGCGTCGACCACCTCGGAAACGAGACCAGGCTGAGGTGCGTCGACCGCCTTGGAACCGGGGTTAAGAACCACCAGCTCCTTCCTCATGATATTAAGGTTCCCGTAAATAGTCTGTATCTCGAGCAAGTGAAGGAGCTGGGGCCAGAGGGTCAAGTGCCTCAGGAGGAGGTCATAAACACAGTCGGAGTCGGAGCTACATGTACTCCAATGTCCACCTCCCCAAAATCCACCACATGGGGGGCATTCTTGCCTCCCTGCTGAAAAAAATCAGCAGGGAGATCAGCTCCCCTCCTTCTGGATCCATGCTGGCTGGTCCGTTCTGTCAAGAGTGCAGAGGAGATGGAGGACCCAAATGCAGGAGTTCACAAAAAAATGCGTCCTCCTGGAACAAAACCAAAAGTCTAAGGAAGCTAAAAAAATCCACAAAAGTAATCCAAGTATTCAGGCAGGGGAACATGATGGGAAAAACAAGTGACCAAAAACCAACAGAGTACTTACAGGACACGAGACAACGGACCGGCACAGACAGCGGGTGATGACAAGACTTAAATACACAGGGAACCCAACGAGAGGCAGGTGAAGACAATTAGGATAACAAGAGGGAAGGAAGCAAAGCTGAAAACAATGGATACAAGACAGGCCTTCCAAGTAAAACAGGAAAAACGGGTAACACAAAAGATAGGGATTGACGCCAACTTAACACAGAACAAGGAAAAACCCAAAATGGCTATCATGTCCCAGACCATATATGAAAAGCTAAAATGGACACGGAGAACGGTAAAAATACGTGAACATTACAGTTCGGGTAGCAACTCAGATAGCAATATTAACAATTCTGTCTAAAAAAAAAAAAAAATTCTGGACTGTAACAAATCTTTCACATCATTTCTTCATGTTACATCAGATCTGCTCCATGTGTTCACTGTTCTGCTATTCTCTTACTGGTTACTTCAGTGCGGCTCCATCTAGTGGCACGAATGCGTAATGACAACAGAAAGTCCAGTCCTCAATGATTAAACAAATTCAGTTCTGTGGCCTGTTTTTTTTAATTTCATATTTTTGATCTAAAAGTTAAAATTAAATATAAAAAAACAGGCATTTTTTTCATTTTTTGTGCAAGATTAAAAAACCAAAAATGTAATAAAATGTCACTTTTTAATTTTTTATTTTTTATTTTTGATTGACAATTCAAAATGGAAAGAATGAATGATACATGGATTGGTAAAGTTACTGAACTTTAACATGGATATTTTCATTTTAAAGTTCTCCCAGACGGAGGATTTGACAGAAACAAGGTTATTTGTAACAACTGCCATACTGAACTCCTGGTTAAAAGTTTCTGCTGTTACCTCAGAAACTGCCAGTTTTAATGTTCTGATTGTGCTGAGACACAATCATTTTGTTGTTTGTAGTCTTTTTTTAATTTTTTTTTTTTATAAAAACAGGATGACATTAATGCCCTGGCAGTGGCAAAAAGCTTTATTTTATTTTACATTTTTTAAGATGAGATTTACATTAAATATGTGTTACTGACAAGTGCTGATGTTAAAAGTGTTTGAACAACAAATGTTATGACACTTTAGTTCATATGGCAGCAGAACATTTCAATAAAAGTGCATTTTACACTACTTTTGAATTCATTATTTGATTTTGCGTATACAATGTGATTAATCGTGATTAATCAAGGAAATCATTAAAATCATTAAAAATATTTATCGTTGCCCAGCCCTACAAATTATATATAGGGGAGAATGGGGTATTGTGAGACACCCCCTAAGCAACAGGACACACCTGTGGTCACTTGAGTGACTGATTTTCTAGGCCTGTCCATTCAACCTTGGCCATGTAGAGCGCGACTCCGTTGTGCTGTGGTAAGCATTTGTTTTGTACAAAAATACATTTTTGGGATGTAAAAGTAAATTTTTAGGTTTTTACCATAATCAACTCTGGTGCTAAAAGTAATTGATTCATGCGGACAAACTCATATCCTGTATATTAAGTTTCTTAAATTAAAACTCTGATTTAATTACAAAGTTTTTAATCTACATTCTGTGGAGCCCTCCAACCTGCCTTTTTAAAAAAAGTAACTCTAAATATCAGCATTTCATAAGAAAATGGATCTTAAACTGGATTTAATTCACTTGTATCTATTGTAATATTTGTGGTCTTGTCTTTGTTGTGTTCTTCCTTCCTACCATTCTGTTACTTTGATGTCATGATCAGGCCAGTAAATCGTAAATTGATTGTGGTTTTGTTGTACAAGTTCAAGCAAGATTAACAACATGCTGAAAATAAAAATGAAGTGACTTTTGCTCAGATGTTTTTATTCACTGTCTTTATTTATCTGCACCACAAGTTTTATATTTTCAGAGAAGCTGTGAAATTTTCTAAAATTGTTGAAAAGCTTATTTGTTCAATCATCTGAACTTTTATTTAAGAGAAACAAGTACAGAGGAAATTGATTTCCAATGTCTTCACTGACCAGCTTTCTCATAATTAGAAACTACCAACAAACCTAAAATATAATAACAGCAATCTGTCTCAGTCTATCTCAGCACATGTCAGATGTGGTATTCATGTATGAAGTTTCATGTTTATTACATACCTGCATGGGTTTTCATGAGGTACTCTAACTTCCTCCTGCAGCTCAAAGATATGCAGGTTAGGCTCATTGTTGATTAAAACTGTCCAGAGGGAGTGTGTGCGTGTGTGTGGTTGTTTGTCTCGTGACCTGTCAAGAACAAGCCATACTTATCACCGTGAACATTTGGATTGGCTCAACCCCCAGAAACCCTGAAACAACTTAAACACACCAAACCAAATATGGTAATTTTGCGATTTTTGTCTCATGGATCATATGTGAAAACTAGCTTAAAAAGCCTCTATCATTCACTATTCTCCACGGGTCATGGCACTTTCTGCTCTATTTTTAAGATATTTTTAATAGTTTATCTCAGTGACGAATACTGTAAACTAACATATGGACAGTTTTCAATCTTTGTGCAATTAATCCTACATTGTTTTCATGTTTACCCAATTACTCTAACAAATGCTAGTCCACACCTTTTTCTCTCTTTACCTATGTTCTTTCTTATGAGAGTTAAGTTTATTCTAGTTATTGTTGGTATAAACAAACAGTTGTAATTTCTTATTTCTTTCTGAAGGGAATTTCATTGTTTGGTGTAACCACTATGTTTTTACTGTGCGTATATCCGCTTAATCTTGAATATGTAAATGAGGCAAGAAGCCATTTCCTTGGGTGAGGTGCCAGCCACTCCAAAAATCTGCTTTAACCGGAGTGGAAGTCTTTGACGGGACAACAGACAGCATGTCTTTACCAATTTCCTTGTGTCAGTGTGCTATGGTAAATGCTCAGTGATGCTTAACCTCAAAAGACAAGCCCCAAAACACATTTAAATGTGGTTATTTCCATCTCTGTTGAATGATATTAAAATCATCATCTCTCCAAACCTTGTAGAGTGTAAGAAAATACGGAAAGGAAAATGTTCACACAGAAACATTATGTACAAATTAGCATAAAAGGATTATTGGAGCTAAAATGCTAATATTAAGATGTTTGTTTTTCCACCCACAAAAACTGAACAAAAATTGGTCTGTGATTAAAAAGTACACAATCCCTCACCTTTCATAATCAAATCTAAATGTTACATCTAAACCTAAATGTTAAATCTAAATATTCTGGGTGAAACTAAACATTTAGCTAATAAGCAAATTTAAGATGCTGGCAGCCGGAAATACCAAAATAAAAGCTCCAGGAGGTTAAAGTCTGTTTATAGTGATAACGGATAAACAGCGATCCTTTCTGGAGAAATTGACTCTTGGGCATAGATAACAGTGATAATTACTATCCCAAATAAATATAAAACTATACTTTACAAGTACCTTGAGTTTTTAGTGTCACTTTTTTTTTTTTTACTTCACTGAGTAGTTTTACTTTACATATATACGTACATTTTCCTTTCATACTTTTGTTGACAATGCATTTTCACCATGTTGCCAAATTGATCCATGTTAAGAATGAATTAAAGCTGCAATATATTTGTTCAATGTATGTTACAACTCAAGTTAATATTCACAATATTGCATATTCCATTTTCTTCAAATGTAGCAGTCCTGGCACAGAGATTGATGAAAATAGCATAACGTATGTATGATCACAGGGTTACTTCTTACATGTTTCAAGCTGAACATTTCACTGAAGAAATTATGTGCAATGTAATAAAAGACAGTTATGAATGTATCAAAACCTTTGTAGAGCTCTAAAGAGTAGTGAACTGTTCTTTCACATAACAGGAGTCATCTTGTACTTATCCACTGTACCATTGCTTTTGGTGCTGAATCAAGATCAATTTATTTGTGCTTCTAAGAAACAGTAGTTAAATTCATCATCATCAGCCACTGTTGTGCTCACAAAAATCTGAAGCTCATTTGCACAAGTGTGTGCAATGGGAAGATGTTTCTTTTCATCATGAATAAATTATAACTTAGGAGTTGGATGAAAACCAATGGCCGGGACCCTGAAGTAAGTGCCAGGATGTGACCAGGGCTCAAAGTCTTCAGGAATACCTCCTCAAAGGCAAAAATACCGTACGGGGTGCTACTCGCAACTCCCAGAGTTTTCTGAACGTAAATATACAGTATTCAATTTCATTTTCCTAAAGAAAGTCCCCTCTATACCAGGATGGTTTGACCCAATTTGACACATGGCATAAGCTGTCAATCACTGCCACCTTGTCAACTCAATCCATGGAGTCGTGGTGAAAGCTGAGCAGCAGTGCTGCTGAAAACACAAGGAAATGCGTGACAAAGAAGTCTAAATCACAGCTGTCAAAATTCTGACAATATTCAGGTGAATGTTTTCAACTAAAAACCCTTTGCACTAGTTAGGGGGTACATGGCTAAAAACATATTTTACATTAGGTACATCACTGAAAAAAAGTTGAGAACCACTGCTCTATTTGATCTGCTTTGCTCCTCAGAATTCCTTCACGTAATCTTGAAATTACATTTCCCAAACTTGTTTTTCAGCTCATTAACTCATTAACTTGGTCAACACGGTGTGAGTTTTATGCCGCTGAGCCACCAGTGTAAGTAAAACTAGCATGACAACGTTACACATGAAGTGCATTGGTGCTAATAGAAAATCTGTAAAGTCAGCCAGGATTAGTAAGGTTACGCGATGATGCGTGATCTGGAAACCACACTTACTGAGGTGTCCTCTGGTGGTCCTGGTCCTGTGCTGGCCCCGGCCGAAAATGTGGGAATTGCCGCCAAAACAGCTCTCCCAATGTTTTGGGCTACCGCCGACTCCACCATGTTAGCACAGCATGTATCACCAACAGCAGACTGCACCGATTAGTTCATTTAAAGTGCGCCGCCTTGTGACTGACTGTAGTAGCTACAGGTTATAAGTCCCTCAAAAAAGTGACACTAAAAACTCAAGGTACTCGTATAGTTTTATAGTTATTTGGGATTGTAATTATCACTGTAATCTATGTCCAAGATCTATGTCTAATCTATGTCCAATCTATGTCAATTTCTCCAGAAAAGATCTTGTTTATTCGTTATTTGACACTATAAACAGACTTTGACCTCCTGGAGCTTTTATTTTTAGTAAATATTTAATATATAATATTTAGTTTCACTTCGAAACTAAAGTTTCATTTAGATTTAACTTTTAGATTAAACATTTAGATTTAGATTTACCTTTTAGATTTAGATTTAACTTTTAGATTAAAGATTTAGATTTCACGTTTATATTTAGATTTAATTATTTATGAAATTTTAGTAAAAATGTTAACAAAAGAGGGCAGCATGGTGGCTTGGTGGTCAGCACTGTTGCCTCACAGCAAGAAGGTTCCTGATTCGACCCTCGGCCTTTCTGTGTGGAGTTTGCATGTTCTCCCAGTGCTTGTGTGGGCCTTCTTCAGGTACTCTGGCTTCCTCCCACAGTCCAAAGACATGCATGTCAGGTTAATCTATGGTTCTAAATTGCCCGTAGGAGTGATTGTGAGTGTGCATGGTTGTTTGTCTACATCTGGCCCTGCGATGGACTGGCGACCTGTCCAGGGTGGACCCCTGCCTTTCGCCTAAAGAGAGCTGGGATAGACTCCAGCAGATCCCTGTGATCCTGCGGAGGATTAAGCAGGTGTGGATGGATGGATGGACATTAACAAAAGTTAACGACAAAACAAAAGTTAACAAATATTGTGCTAAGTGTGCTAAAAACTGACTCTCAAAAAGTCACACCACTTTTTAAAACATGATTTGAACATGATTTAATATGATGTGACAAGGGGTGTATGGGGTGTACTTAGATTTACAAACTTTGCTTCTTTGCTTCTGTTTTAGTTTTAGATAAATAATTACAAATTGGAATATATCATGTGTTGCTCACCTGAGCTCATATTTAGCCAATTGTAAGAACTAATAAAGAGCAAACTACCACTGACTGACCTTTTTAGACCACATTTTCAACCCCATTTTGCACACTTACACTTATGACACCAGTATACCTTATTTATTGTTGTATTATTTTTTTTCAAGGTTATTTATACAGATATTTCTACAAAAAGCATTTTCTTTTTGTCCCCAGTAAATATTGAAGCTCTTGTACAGCAGCGGTTTTACTGGTTACATAAATAGGTATAACTCAAACACATAATGAGCATCATGTCATTATTACCGTAGCGCTTGTTTCTCAGCAACAGGACATAATTAAAGGAGGGTATTTTTGCTCAGCTCTTCCTGTATCCATTTCTTGGAAATAAAATCAAACTATGTGTGGGCTGTCAGTGCAGATTTACATGAAGTGGTTTTGCCAGTTGCATATCATGCTGCACTGAGTCAAGTCAAAGTGAGAACCAGTAATTTAAATCTGCTGGCAATTCCAGTCCAAGTGATCGCACAACTTGATCTGCTGAAGCTTCTAGTCAGCTGCAAAAATAACTGAATCCAAGGGATTTATTGATTTGATGAACAATAAAAAAAAATATGACTTGCAGGCAGACACATAAGACTGTGAATGCTATTATTAGCACTTCTTGATGAACGACCTGTTTAATCTCTGACATTTTAAAACTCAAGAATTATTTTCCTTCTCTGTTCCTGGGCGGGGATACGACAAGGATGAATGCTTTACAGGGCATGTGCTTATCTTCCTTGAAGTGGATGCCTTTTTTTCTGATGAAGAATGCTGTCTGACAGAAACAGGAACACGACAGATTTAACTACCTGGTTCTTGTCATCCAATGGTATGCAGGAAAGAAACCAGCAAAGGGGAACGTGTGATGATGATATATAAGCACAGGTACAAGGGGAAAGCTGACAAGAGGAGGATCTTCACTCAAACGCTGAAGTCTGAGAAAGATTGAGAGACTTTTCAAAACTTGATCTGTAAGTATGTTTTTTGTTTTGATAAATTGTATTATTCAAAAGCTGGTTTGTTGTTTGTCGTGTCATGCTTGATAGAATTACCACTCTCAAAATTAAAAAAAAAAAAAAAATTGGTCTCAAACATTTAAAAGAAAATTTAATTAAAATGTTTTATTCTTTGCTTGTAGGTGTGTTGTCCATTGTTGCGCAAGACTTTTGATCAGACAGGTATGAACTGATCCTTCCTTTTTTTTAATGTTGCATATTCCAGTGACTGCTGGCCACAATCTGACTCACCATCAATTTGTCTTACAGAATGCATTACATTGCCATCTTCGCTCTGCTTACAGCTTTGGTCGTTGCTGATGGTAAGCGTGCATGCAACCTATTGCTAATATATTTAAGATATTGTTCTGAAGCTACGTGGAGTATATTCTGATAAAAAGCACCTTAGGCAGGTGGTCTGCCTAAATTAGACTGTCAGGTCTGGTTTTGTGTTTGCCTTTTATGCTGCCAGGTGATCATTGCCAATTCTCAGCTGACCCACCTGGTTGAATAAAGATTTAATGAATTAGATCCTAATAGGACATTTTACAAAACATAATCATAAAGGCAACAGTTTCACTCATATTTGTACCTCTTGTTTTTGCAGAGCGGCCCTTCTACTCATTCTCTCCAGCAGTGGGGTCAGGAAGTGGCAGCACATACAGTATCACGGGGGAAGGAAGAATCACAGCAATTCGAATTTGGGAGCGTAGCAGCAACTACATCTATGGGTGAATCTACTTTCCTTTCACAAACATATGGAACAAATGTGGAATAGTAGTCATAGATAATGACCTATTGTTACATTAGTGTGGTTGTATTTTAGTTATTCTACCTCTTATTACTCATCTGGCTACTTAGCATGCTGACAAACTATTAGTTTGTTAATCATTTAAATATGTAATATCTCTATTTTCATCCCCTCAGCATCCAGTTCCGCTACGGACCCATTTGGGCTCCTGTTGCTGGCTTCGTATCTGGCCAGGCCCAGGAGATTGAGCTGCTAGATGATGAAGCTATCATCCAGATCTCCGGGAAGTACTCTCACTACATTCAGTCGCTGGTGTTCGTCACTAACAAGGGCCGCTCTCTGCACGCAGGCCAGCCTTCAGGCCACTCCTTCAACATGTATCCTGGCCACCAAGACGCAGAGCTGGTCTTCATTAGTGGGCGTTATCATGGAGGTCTCACTGCTCTCGGAGCCCACTGGGCTATCGTTTCAGTGAATAACACAGCTGGGCATTGATGAGGACGAAAGCTGACAAGTTACCTAAATTGAGGTTTTATCAGATTGTAAATTGTAAATCAGATTTATGTGATTGGAAATAAATTTTAGCTTTCGTAGTCGAATCTTTTATTCTTATGAATCAAGATTATGTATATTAGTAAATTTCATTTGTACATAAAAGTCAACATTTCCCAGTTTGGAAACTTCACTGTCCAAAAAAAAAACAAACTCAGTAGAGTCCTACCTTGTCAACTGCTTGTTTCAAAGTAAACACTCAGCTAATTTTATCATTTATAACACTTCTGTCTTATTTAATATTTTCTATTTAATAATGGCTTGTAGTGACAATGGTCAGTTTGACGTTTGGAAAGGTTGGCGTACCAGTGTACATGTTTTGTTTGACTTTAAGGTGTGACATCACTCCCAGTTCTGGCTTCTGACTTCTGAGGTAGATTGAAGGTGGTGTGTGTTTAAATAACTTGATTATTCCTATAGTAACTTTTTAAATAATCTCAACAAAAATAATTTAAACAAAATTTTAAGCCAATTGCAGCAATACAAAGTAGACGTTAATAATATAATTACTTGTGTTAAACTTGAACTTGGTCACTTTGGTTACAGGGAAGAGAATGTCTAAAGAAAATGCCTAATTTAATAAAATGTTCAAAGCAGAAAAAAAACTGAAAAGAGATGGGAAATGTAATAAAAAAAAGTGTAACATTTTATTTGCATCTTGTCTTTTTTTTTAAAAGAGATATTCAGTATATATTCATATTACAGTAAGTATGAGGACATGTAGAAACCTTAAACTGTTTTTGCTTTTTTCAAGAGCATCGGTTTTAGCCATGGTGTCCAAAAGAGCTGTGCAGCAAATATCTCTGTTAAAAAATACTCACGCTTTAGAAGCACAGCTTTAGTTTGAACAGTTTTGACACACTGTGAGAAAAAACTGCAAACTGGATAACCCAAATCAGTCTTTTATTCTTTTTTAATGGAGTGAGAGAGGTTTCTTTTTTTGAGCATTTTTTTTTTGTTTAAAAAAATCTGCTACCTGGAGCGGTGTCTGCACAGTTGTCACAGAAATTGCAGTCGGAGGCATGCCATTAAGCTTAAGACTGTTTAGCATGCTCTCCCAGTAGTGGAATTTCTACTTGGCACTGCTTCTTACCATTGATAATTGCACGGGAATCATGTTCTGGGTCTCTGAAAAGCGCCTGGAGACAATTTGAATTGTAATAGACGCTAAACAAATAAAATTAAACTGAGCTGAATCACTCAAATTGGATAGGAAGATAAATGTCAGTATCCCAGTTGTCCAAATGGAGGTCTGGTGTTGATATGGGGGGGTTGCATAAAACATTACAACGCACATAAAACATTACAACGCAACCCACCACACACATATTTTTTTGCTGAAGCATTTTTCAGGTATATTCAGACTTTTTGAGGTGACATGCCCTCTTTCCCATATGCAGTTCATGTGTTGTTTTAAAAGTGGATCTTTTCTTCTGTGTCTTTGCTCATTTATTTCTCCCCTGTTTTGGGTTTGTGTTGTGTTGTCATCGCCTCGCTGTTCTGTTCCTGCAATTCACTTTATTTTCTTTTTTAATCCGATTTTTGCGTTCTGCTTTTTTCTGGATGCCTTTGCATCTATATTTGTTTCTTCATTGTTTGAAAGTGGCTCAGTTTTTGATCCTGTGCTTTGCCTGCTCTCTTTCTGTGAATTTGCCTCACAGACTAATTACACCAAGCCTCTTTTCTTTTTTAATTATACCTCATCCTTTATGAATTTGACCTTGTTCTACTCTGGGTTTTTTCCTCCACCACATGCAAGCATCATTTTCTTTTTATGAGTGTGTCATGATCATCTCACATTTTACTGTGAGTCCGGTTTGCAATGGCTGAGTGCTGTCAACCTCCTGCCTCATCGTGTCTGTGCCTTTGCTTTAGCACAACGTGAGTCTCAATAGTTGTTTTGCTACACTTTCCCTCTTTTGATTTTCATGTTTATTGTTCTAATCTTTCATTCTCATAGTCTTGAGTGTAAATGTAACAGACCAGTCAATCGCAGACACAGAACAGAGGGAGAATAGGAGAGAAGGGACAACTGAAGTGATGGTTTTCAAGTTTATGACAACTAATTACACCACTACAAATAATTGGCTATAGATGTAATAATGGAAAACTCAACAAGTTTTAATTAGCAGAAAAATAATCCTTGGTATCTTCCAGGACCTTCAGAGTTCTAAACTGAGCACAAGGTTTCCCTCTCTTGGGTGGAAATGCACACAGTGTGTTATTTTGCACCTTGTCGCCCTTCTTTGAGCACCAGAACAGGCATTATTGCAAAGAGAAACTCAGTAAGAAACCTGAGAGACATCCCAGTAAATGGGAACCACCACCCAAGAAATATGCTGAAACAGACAGACTTCCTCATACTGCTGCATACATTGTATTTTTCTTATCACTCCACTAATCACAGATAGCATTTGGGACAAAGGGCTTTAAAAACAGACCTGGTGTGATGCTTTTGTTTTGTTCATGTTTACTGTCACTTGCATTACCTGTACATCCTGTCTTTCCTCAGAAATATGACAACCTGAAGACTCTGTCAGTGCTTCCCCTTACAATGTGACTTAGATGGCTATTATTATTTTTGGCTTATGCCTTTACTCAGTACTAACATTATGCAAACACATTTAATACAGAATTAAGAGCCTTTA
Organism: Hirundichthys speculiger; assembly: GCA_018398805.1. Taxonomy (NCBI): domain Eukaryota; kingdom Metazoa; phylum Chordata; class Actinopteri; order Beloniformes; family Exocoetidae; genus Hirundichthys; species Hirundichthys speculiger. The sequence continues at coordinate 1,655,628 of JAGFBZ010000261.1, forward strand.
TGCAAAGACAGGATGCAAAAGCTCTACAGGCAAAAATACAGTTTTCTGGCCTTTTTGCCACTGGAAAGAACTGAGATGGGATCCAGCAGACCCCAGACTGTGACTGTGAATCGGAGGGAGCAGTTATAGATGGATGGATGGATGGACAAGCAGACACCTCTTTGCCACTGTGAAGGAATGACATAATAAAAATGACAATGCCCTGTGGTATGTAGCCCAACCATTTGACCATCAGGTCACAAAAGTGTAAACACGTGCTGTTGAAACTGCAATGCTTAAGTGACACAGTAAAGCAAATTTGCCAGTTCAATACCCTAAAATTTACAGCATACCAGTTTAGATAAAAACATAACCGTGATGATGCATGTAGACACACTAATGGAGCAATGAATGAACATCTGGAATGTATGCCGGATATCTTTATAGCACAACTAAATGAGCAAAGAATGGATTAGAGCCAGAGAATAAAAGGTGATAAAATGTTTGTGAGCAGTCCTAAAATGATGAAGCTGGAATATCTCACTGAGTTTCCATCATAATTCAGATGATTGTTTGTGCCACATGAATATATTTTTTTTTTGATGTTTTTTTTTTCTTCTTTGTTACCTCAGACTGATGCTTAACTTGTCTGGTCTGTGACTTTTAGTCATCTGCTTTTTCTTTCTTTTTTTTTGGCAGGTTTGTTATGGTGACACATTCTTTCTGTTCCTGATAACTCATTTATTTTCACTCTGTGGTGTTATGAGAGGCATTTATTTAGCTCTCTGTGTCTTTTTTAAAATTTATTTTGTTGGGGTTTTTTTTTGGTGTCCAGCACTTTGGCCAACTGTACTGATTTTAAAGTGCTTTATAAATAAAGCTGCATTGATTTGCCTTGATTTAGAAAATGTGTATTTTACTCTAAATATTTAGCTTTAATCATGCTGCTTAATTAAAATTGAGCCTTGCTTATATTTGCGTGATTTATTATTTAATATATCATTTTCCATTAGGACGCAGGCTAATACACCATCCACAAACAGAGAGGAGAGTGACATTTGAACTCATCTCAGAAAAAACTGATTTGACTTCCCCTTCCAAAATCCAGGAAACGCTCAGCCTACACTTCCCATGATCCTTAGAGGCGTGGCGGCTGTGCGCTCCTGCTCGCCCGCAGCTATGTGATGATCACACGCCAAACAAGGTACAATGAGAGAGCTTTGAGTTTTACATTTCGCCTGCTCCCTCGCAAGTGATGCACACATCTGTGGAATAGCACAATGGCTGTCGAAGGTAAGACCCTTAACCCGCATTGTCCTCGCTTGTGTGCCAGTTTTTCTCGTTTGTTATCATTTCAAAGATTACAGACAGTTGTTATAGTTGATGGAAGAAGGTTTGCAGGGCAAAACCCAGACTCAGTCGGGTCAGCTGTGATCGGGTGATCTTGCAGCCGCATTATTCACACAGTCCTGTCATCTTTTCTTACTATTTATCTATAAGTAAAGCTATTTACGGCTTATGCAGTGTTTCTGGTGCATGATCCCAGATCATAGAGCCTCGTGTGACCGCTCAGCCTCTATCTGTATTTACATGCTCTCCTGATCGCAGCTCTGTAACTGGAGACGACTGGTTAACAGGTCCGCGAGACCTTTTTTTTTTTTTTTTTTTTTTTTTTTTTTTTTTGCATAATCACTCCCCAGGTGTAGGCTACGTGGCACTGTTTGTTCTCTGGAGGACAGCAAAGACGCGCCAGATCGATCGCTCATTGTATTACAGGCTGGTGTGTTCACGGATCTGTTCTGTGTTGTGATGCAACAGAGCGCCGTGTGTGCGCGCTTAACCTGCTCCTTCGAGACCAGTCGGGTTGAGGCTCCTCATCTGGCAGCAGGTGTTGTGACATGTGGAACGGGGAAGTCACCCGCTTGTCCTCGCGATTCTCAGTAATCAGACGTTTGAGGTGAGGAAAAAGTGAGAGTTACAGAGTGAGTCGGGATGCTCGGCCAATCTCCTCACCTTATCGGAGGCATCTTGTGGATTCAGAATCCAATGAGAGGTATGTTGGACGGGATAAGAGGAAGCGCGCATGCAAGCGGTGTGACCGGCTTTCCTCCCTCTAAAAGGCCTTTGCAATCCCCATTGTGTTTTTTTATTTTATTTCCTGTATTTGACCCATGCAGGCATGACTGGTATGATTCTATGGCGCTCCTGCATACATAGTCAAGATCAGGTTATTCATCTCTGACAACCTTGTGCTCCGTGTCCACGTGTAGTGCAGAATGTAATCTTTTCGTGGATGTTGGTTTTACCAGAAAGTATTAGTGCAAGTTGCATGCAGAGCCTTGTTTTGTAGCATGACTATTTTCCCATGTTAAGAATCCCAAATCTGAAGCATGAAACTTAGTTTGCAGATATAGTGAAAATGCAGCATTTATGATGGTGTTTTAGGGCCACCTGAACAATGTTACATCATTATCAAATGTTACATTAGTGAAGAAGGATTTTGTATAAGTTGTGCCCTTCCTACTGTTCTGGATTTGTCATCATGCTAACAGCTAACCCACGGGTGAAAATGTACTGATGTCTGTTTCAAAGTTTGAAATATGCCTCAGAAGATATACAGTGATCCCAGCAGCAGGTACAAAACCCACCAAACCTTACTGCATATTCCCCAGTATGGTTTCATTCATGCATCTCTTGAGATTCATCTTTCAATCTGTAAAGAGGAAGGAGGGAGCTGAGGCTGCCTGCAGATGCACACTTTGTTCCAGCGCTGAATATAAATCTGTTTTCTAGTTTCACCTATTTCTTCATCCCTTTCTCATTTAATTCTCTGTGCTAGGGTCAGTAGCTTAAAGGCTTCTCTTCTCTGAAGCAATCTCTACACAACCATAAAATTCCAAATTTATGATACCACTCTATCACTCCTGTGTAATGATTTTATGAACACATTCATGCCACCTCTCACAGAGACAGCAGTAAAATACAACTGAAAAGCTTGCAAAGCATGAAAGGTGAAACTAGGGGTCTTTTGTAATTGGTACATTCATATGAACACAGCCTGAAATATATTATCAATATTATTATTTCAGTAGTTTGAGCAGCCTTAGGACAACTCGGTGCATCTAATCATGTTTTTCTTACTTGTCACTGAGAGATGTGATGAGTCACATCCTTACTCACTGAAGCAGCACCAACTTTTTTTTGTTGCCATAATTCATCCATCCATCCATCCATTTTCTATACTATACTATTTCTTTCTATACCACTGGCCTACCCTGCCATAATTCAATTCAAAAGTTCTTTATTGATCTCTGAACGGAAATAAAAAATTAGAGACATCTCAAAGAAAAAAAGAGTTGTTCCTATTCTGACAACCAGCATCTGGTATGCTTGCTGATTCTGCCGATAATTTGGGTTCTGTATTGGTGTCTGGCTACCATCCAATACCACATATTTTTTACAAACAGAATCTGCTTCTTCTTAATTGCTCTAAAAGCCAGCACAGGAAGTCAAGTTGCCAGGCCATGTTTTCCTGTTTGAGCTTGGTATCTAGCATTAACATTATGTTGGCAATTAGTTTATACTGGATAAATTCCCCCCCAAAAGCCAGAAAGTAATAGAAATAATGGATGAAGTTGTGGTACTCCTTATCCTGGTATAACCAGAGTTTATTGGTTGTCAAAAATGTCAGATTGTACCTTTTTAATTGAACATTTGGAATTGCAGTTAAGTTGTCTGAGTCGTAAATACATCTCTGAAACAGTGCTTTTCAAACTAGGAGACTGTGACTGAAGTGTAACCTAAAAGAACTGCAGGCAATCATCCCTATAATGGACATTTAGACCTCTGACATGATATCTGACTAGTATAGCATCAGTGCTGGGTATCAGCTGGATACTCTAAGCTCAACCATCATATTCAGTACCAGAAAAAAAAAAGTTATTGAAACATATCTAGTTTCAGGTTCTCTTAAGACCTGGTGTAAACACACATCTTGAATGTTTCAGTCCCAAATTGACTGTGTTAAATGCAGGTATGAATTTACTTGGGACAGCTTTTCATTCAGATCTGACTGTTTAGGCCATTCAGACATGGTCTTGACACTTGTGACAACATTCTTATAACAATTTTAACACTAGTAAAGCACTCGGAGAGAGCAGACCTCCGCCAAGCACAACAGTTCTTCCATATAGCGATTTACAGGTTGCGATAAAATCCGCGTTCTGGATCAGATCCGGATCAGATCCGGATCAGCCTTTGAAATTTGATAGAGGTTTCCATTGTCAAATTTCATGAGTTTTGGGCAATAATTAATGGAGATATTGAGAAACAAAATGTTCGTCCCCATTGACCGCAGGGTTTTAGAAAATTTGAAAGTGATCCAGAATCCAGGATTTCTTCCAGATCACACGCAAAATGAAATCAGTTCTTCCTTTTCACATTTCTGACAACTCCTGAAAATTTTATCAAAATCCATCCATAACTTTTTTAGTTATCTTGTACACAGACAGACAGGCAGATAAACGCCGGCAAAAACATAACCTCCTTGGCGGAGGTAATAAATGTGTCAGCCATTTCCATTTCCATTTCCACTTAGGGACCCCCAAGGCAAAGTAAATACATTTTAGTACACTTACACATAATAGAATCTTGATATTTGATACTGCAACCATATTTCTCATGTAATTTTTGTGGGCTTTCTCCACAATATCATAAGATTTTGAGAAGTCCACGGATGCTACATAACAAGCTTGTCAAACATTTTGAACGGCTTAGCGTAAGTGGGTTTGGGTTCCCACTGCAGCAAGATTGTCTTTTCCTTTCAAAATTTTCCTGTTATCTTTTATTATGACATTTCCTACAAGGTAAATGGAAAAATGCTGAGGAAAAGACTTTGGGAGGTAACTTTGATTACTAGACCATATCCCTGATCTGACTGGTTTTAATTTAGATTGATTAGATTGATAGATTAGATACAGATGGAAATGATGCATGCATTTATTTGAATTAAGACATTGAATGTGAGATCCAGTCACAAAAACTTAGTCTAAACAAATGTGAGGACATATTTTAATACCAAGTGTGAGCCAACGTACTTAGAGCTGTCCATTCTCATTTGGCCCACCCAGGACACATGTCAATGCCAGGTCTAAACAGGCCCTCAGAGTTATATATACTCTGATAAAATTATGGAGTAATACGCTATAGGTTATATGGTCTTTACTTAATTAGTGCTATTTGCTTTGGGCGTTCCTTTACAGTACATTTGATTGTATTTTAATTTGAAGTTTAAATATTTATTCAACATCTGTGATCATTTTTCAAAAGTGATACAACAGTTTGAAAAGCACTATAAAGACCTAATAAAATGTAACACTGTAACTTTTTGTCTTGTTCCAAGTTGGATTCCTCTTTAAGTTACTAATCTTTATCCATTACAACAGAATACTTTTTTTTTCAATTAAAATGTTCTTTTTAAATGGCTTCCGCCTTTGTCTCATATGCCTCATTTGGTATAATGTAATATATTTAATTATCCAATGTAATCCTGTTTCTCTGCAGCCCTGTCCTCTTTCTCTATGATGTGAGGGAGCTTGGGCTGCTGCTCTGTTGAGAGTATTCGTTAACATTGTGGCTGTTTTCACTTTGCCTAAGCGGGAGAGGAAAACCCAGTGCTTAGTTTGTAAATTATGAAGTACCACAGCATAGTGAGAGTTCTTAGTAAATGAACACTTTGTAAAGATCTTTTATTGCGACTGTAATCACTTCAGCAAGTAGGTTAATCTTCCTTTTGATTCATCGTGTGTTACGGGGAAAAAACACAAAGCCAGCATGTCCCAGCAGTTTAGACGCACAGTGCCGGGAGGAGACACACAGTCAGCAAAGGGCACCAACACAACAGAAGAGAATCTTTTTGTATTTAAAAAAAATGCACATGGATATAACAAGGTTAAAAACTTGATTTTCACACTTGATACTTAGTATCAATGTGTTTGACAAGTTAAATCCTTATTCCTTGTTTCTATCAGTGACTATTACACCCATCGCTGTATTTGCCTCAGTTGCTTAAAAACAGAAGGAAAAAAAAATCTTGTTTGTCTTTTTAGATGGGATTTTTTTAAATGTTATTTTTGTAACAAGTTTTGTTTACTTCTTCTTGGCACCGGAAAAGTTGTCTTTGTAGATTAGAGAAGGCTGCGAAGCCCCATCACTTTTAATTTAGTATAAGATGTTTATGAAAAATCACAACTCTGCAGTGTCACCGCTTTCTATTCCAGTGCTCCACCAACAACCCCCCAAAGACAGAGAATATAGGTCATGTATTAAATCATTTATACACATGAGAGGACAACGAGCTCTTTGAGAAATCAGTAGCAGTCTGGAAAGTGCAGTTGCCTACTTGTGCTTTACTTTGGGGGTCCTGTTCTCTGCAAAATCAGTCTATGAAACATAAATCCCAAAATATGTACATTAATCTTTTCTGGTAGGACTTTGTCAGCAAATAGTGGGGGAAAGGGAAAAGGTCAATCAGGATCTAAAAATGAAGTTGATAACGTCAGCTTTACAAAATATTCATTGTACCGAAAATTGTCCTCTTGTCCATTTATTTTTTTGGTGAATTTGTTCTTCTTTAATTGTTTTTTGGCAGTCTGCATTGGAAATCAAAGGTAACTTGATCTGTGGACCATTAAATCCCTAACATGTTACAATGTGAAGGTGTGTTGATACGTCCTGCAAGGGGATCCTACTACACTGAGCTGCCATTCCTGGACCGCCAAGTTGAATCTCATCAGCAGACTGCATGGACCTCATGCATTTACCTTTGACTGGTTTTATGAACTCTATAAGCTCTGAACAGTCCCATGCTAAAGGGAAATGGAGATCTATGATAATGATTAATGTTACATGACTTTGCTAAGCAAAAATTACACCTGCACCTAGTATGCTGTTTGAGGTTTTTGAAGGCAAAATTTAAAGCGACACCAAGGAGTTTTTTTAAATAGTAAAATAAAAGTTCCTATTTCATTTAGAGCAGCCGTTCCCAAACTTCAGAATACCAAGGCCCAATTTAAATGTGAAAAATCTCTGCAGCCCACCCGAATCTTTAATTACAACTGTGATCAACATACAGGACTAGAAACTATGGTCTGATATTATTGTAAGGGGTCAACAAATGAGATGACGCTTGTCATATTAAGTTAAGATGGCAGTAGGATAACACTTGACTGGTTTGTTTTATTACTTCTTAATGTTTTTTCTCATGAGTATTTTACAGTAATTAAGAACGTAATTAAAAAATGTGAGGATTTAAAACATATTTGTTAAATTTTGATGACCTCTCACGGCCCACCTGCAGTACTGCGACGGCCCACCAGGGGACTGCGGCCCACACTTTGGGAATCACATGTATGGTTACTTTTTGGAAGTGTGATCTAGCTGTTTTTGTCTCTGATCCCTATTAATGGCAAAAACAACCCATAGCAACACTGGACATCATCCCGGTCGTCTCTTACAACAACTGTTTATTGCATGGTAGTATATCACATATCAACAACAATGAAACTAGCTGACAGAGCTACAGTGAACATCATGGCAAAGGTGACTAAAGGCCGATTTATGCTTCTGCGTAGCACCAATGCCCCATGTCACCTCTCGCGTTTTGGCCAAGGTTCCTTTTCTGTTTACTTCCTACATGTAGCTCAGACATGGCAACAGGGCAAACGAAGTGAATTTTATGTGAGCTGGCGCTGATGAATGTTGAGCATCTGTTGTTTTGAATACATTGTTGCAAACAATTGTTCTACCCGACATAGAGATGATGAAGAAGAAGTAGAGGCGGGAAATTCAATGACAAAGAAGAAAACAAACCAGTCATATTCCTTATGGTCCATGTCGACGCAATGCACAGTTACATTTGGAGACAGTGTAGCTTTCACACAGAAGTATGAAGCAGCCTTAAGAGGCTAAAGAAAATAATTATGGAAGAGAAAATGAGACAGTGATCAAGCAAGACACCAGACAAAAATAATTCTTGGATAGTCACATAAAAGTAACTTAAGCTTGACATCTAGGGAGACCCTTTGAGCTAAACATTTGCAGAAGTTACCTTTTGCCACTTTAACTTATTGGTCATCATAAATTGACTCACTTTTGGAGACGACTCCTAATGTTCACTTGAGGAACTGCACATTTTGGTTCTGTGGTCGCCTCATTTTTCAGACTCAGTTTTTTTCCTTGGTTTGACCCCTTCTCAGCATAATTTGCAGATGCAAATAATATCCCCTTTGCTGTAGGGCAGCCATTCTCAAACTTTAGAATACTATTGCCCAATTTGAAATGTGAAAAATCTCTGTGGTCCACCTAAACCTTTTATCACAACCGTGATCAACATACAAGACTCTGAGCTATGTTCCAATACTAATGTAAGGTGACACTTGTCCTATTAAGTTAAGATGACAGATGACGGTTAAGATACTTGCTCGGGGGTCATGCTCTGGGTCTCTGTAAAGCGCCTAGAGACAATTGACATTGTAACAGACGCTATACAGTGATCCCTTGCCACTTCGCGGTTTGAGTACTGCGGTTTTAGTGCTTCGCGGATTTTTTTCCCCATTAAGCGCGAAAAATAAGGGATCACTGTACAAATAAAATTGAATTGAATTTGAATTGACAGTAGAATAACACTCAACTGGTTTGTTTTATTACTTTTTTAAAAAAATCATGTCATAAATATTTTACAGCAAATAAAAACATTTTGAAAATACAGGTTTAAAAACATATTTATTTGTTTATTTTTAATGACCTCTCACGGCCCATCTACAGTACCATGACGGCCCACCACAGGGCCGCGGCCCACACTTTGGGAATGACTGCTGTAGGGAATGAGTTTCTTATTTACCCACCCATAAAAACACAAAGGAAGAATTATCTTCTACCTGTCTTTGAAGCATCTAATTATTCACTTAGCAAAAAGAACTAAAAAAGCATTGCTGTAGCAAAGTATTTATACTTTTAGGTCATATTTTTAATGTCATAATAATGCCACCTGTTATTACCTGGTGACCAGCATTCAGTGTTACTGTCTTTGTGAAAAGAGTAGGTCTGGGTATTCTTTGACCCTTTTAATAACACCAAGCAAGTTATTAAAAGGCCAACTAATGGCAGGAGCATGTATTGTATGGACAGACACAGAGAAGAGAGTGAAGAGCTGGACACGATGTCCGGTCATAGTAGTGTTTACCCCTGTGGCTGAAATTGCTCGTTTCACTTTGTCTAACTTGCCTCTGTGCATCAAGCCTCCTTGATATGTCCTGCTCTACTCTGGCAGCCTGTGCACCCATTCAGAAAGCTCAGCTCTAATCTGTCCCCGGGATCTAGCCCTGGATCAGAGTGAGTAGAATAAACCTGTTTATTTGAGCTAGTGAAACAGGATTACACCTCACTAAAGTTAATCAAGAGCTGCTACGGCAAATCTTTCCCACATTACTCAACAAAATGGGATTAAGGTGACAGAAGATAAAGCAAATGTCATAGGAAAGCGGTGTTATGCAACCAGACTCCTTTGGGTGGACCTACAGCCATCTTTCATACACAACACTCAAGTGCTGCTGCCTGGAATCTAGAATGAGAGCTAAGCAGAAAACAAAAATAGAACAGACCCATCCTCTAACCTTGTATTTCCATAAGTGACTTTTTTTTTCACTAACAAACTTTCTGAAATAGTAATTGCTAGAAGAACTGATGTGAGTGTAAGCAGCTTGATGAATATGAACCAACATCAGAGGTTCACTCATGACAGTTAGACTGGGTCTGTTGCTGATCTTAGTGCTTCAGCTGGCTCGGCGAACATTACTGTGTCCCCTGGTAATGTCTGACAACTGACATGGAGAAAATCTAGTTTTAAAAAAAATGACAACTAGGTCCGGTCTGGACTTACATATGTATAACTCTCATGTTGGTAGAAGGTTCCTGTTTTTGTTTTCATGTTATCTTTCTTACTGACTGTCGTATTTTCTTCCAGATTTTTGTTATTTAGTAGAACCCACTGCTCCTTCAACTAGTGATTTTGGCTGGAAGCAGCAGAGACCCAAATTATGATTAGTCCATCCTCATACTCAGCAGTTAGGGAGTGAATGGACTGATGATTGCAAAATTTATTTTCATGATCATCTATGCTCATGTTTTTTTTGAAAACATCCCTGTGGTCATCAAGGCCAAAATGTTTTGTTTCTCAGTCATCTGTTCACAGGACTTGTTAAGACCTGTTTAGATGTTTGTCTACTCGTCACTATGATTTTCTTTTTTTTTTTGTAATGACTTTTCCATTTATGTCATATTTGTGCAGTTGTCGCTGTGCAGCAGAATATCAGTAAACCACCATTTCAGAGTTTGATAAAACTGCAGTTCTTTTGATTTGTCTTTCTAGCACCAACAGTTCTAGCATCTTTTAGGATTTACCTTGATCTCAACCTTTCCTTGGACAGCCATTTCTTTTCTTTTCTATATTACAAACTGACACAATGGCTCCCTCAAATGCCTTTGCTGGTTTCTGATTGTTCTCCTTCATAGGGATCTAGTGCTGGGCGATATGGAAAAAATCATATATCACGATATGGACTGTTTAATATCACGATAACGATATATATCACGATATACCATAATAAAGTATGTTTTCAGTTATTCTCTGAAAAGTTTGACAAAAATTTCATTGCTTACTTTTCAACTTTATTTTGAAAGGACATTTAGCTGAACTGTCACAAACATACATTTTAGTGCAGCAAAAAACAGGTAGGTACAGAGGTACAGTAGCTTTCACATTTTTTTTAAAGTGCACAACAGTTTCTGAGAGGAAAAACACATTTTTGCACTGAAGTTCAGCTATAAAAAATAAACACAAATTATTGTTCAACTTTCTGAAATCTGTAACCTTGTAGTGCAAAGTTTGCAAACCAATATAAAGTGTCTAAAGTAAACATCAGGGTTGAAGAGAACTCTGTTTAAGGCATTAACCATGAATAAAAGTGCAAACATAAAAGGTTACTTTGTAGAAGTAGATATGATTCTATCAAATTTATCGTTGCAGGTTATTTAATTACATATTTGCTGTAATAATTGATAAAATTAGGTTAGAAATGATAGAAACGATAGAAACGATATAAGAGAAATGGCTTGATACACACTTTTCTGTTGTTCCCACGATATATATTGTCATATTGCTCAGCACTATAGGGATCAGTTACTAACCATTTTCTGAGTTCTTGGTTGCTGGATGGAGGAGTCTGTCGCTCCTGGTTGTTGCAGCAGCTACAAGGTTAGAGAATGAGAATATTTCCAAACCTTCGTTTTTGAAGATTGGGTAAAGTCCTTAGCCCTGACAAGCTAACTGAGCTCTAAGAATATTATAAAAATTTATTGCAATGTCAAATCTCTTTGGATAAGCAAAGGCAAGCCACTTATGCTAGAGTGCAGACACTTTGCTGCTTGCTCTCTGCTTCTTTCACTACAGTACTTGTCTTTCTTTTCTGTCTCAACTACACTTATAGAGAATGCCAGGTGCAAATTCTTATAAATACTTATAAACCAACTTTATTCAGATGTCGTCTTGAAATAGACTGGCAGAAAAGGAATGCTGAGCTTGGCCCAAGATTGTTGGTCTGCTCAGTGTCTTGTCCTAGTTGTCAAAGGCAATAGACATATCCCCAGGTAAACCTGTGAGCTGTTTGGAATACAAACAACTGACTTGGAGAATTGTAGAAATGGAAGAGAGAATCAAACTTTGTGTCAGCTAAGTGAGAGTGAGCAGTTTATTGACTCAATTACAGTTGCTGAGCCTCCAATGCTAATGGACAGACAGATGTTAAATGTAGAAGCCATGCCTGATGCAAATAATGACCCATGCTGTCACTAAATATGCACCAAAAAAAAAAAAAAAACAAACCCTACTGTACATGCTACTTAAGCTTTATCATCCATCGTAAAGTATAGAAGCATTGGCAAACGGAATACCGTGAGAGGGCAGGGGATAAAAACTTGGATGCAAGTTGACGTCGGACGACCACACACGAATCTTCTGCAATACCTCCACCTTGGTAAGAAAGACATGCGACCGCCTTGCGGTGGCTGTCAGCTCTAGGTCCGAAGCTAAGTAGTCTGGGCGAGGCGTAATGTCTGAGTGGTCTTGAACGCAGCATCCGAGGTGAGCTGGGGTTTGTTCGAATGGAGGGAGAAGCCCCTGACTGCAGACCGCAGATTGGGGCGTGCCTCAATGTGGGCGGAGCTCAACGTTTAACTCCGCCCACGTTGAGCCACGCTTGCAGCACATTTACAATCAGCAATGGAGCACCTATGGCCAGAGTTGCCTAAAATAAGGAAAAAATATAAAATACGAAAGAGTTATAATAATATAAATGAGATAGATTTTTTATTTTATTTAAAACTCTATATAGCTTTTCCCCAGAAAAAAAAAAACGAAAAACATACACTTCTGCATAGAAATCTACTGCATATCCTCCTGAGAACTAAAGAAGAAAAGTATCTTACAATTTCTTTTTTGTGTTTTACTATTTTGTGTGTTTTTTTTAGTTATGCAGAGAAACATCTTGTATCTGATGCATCTCATGTAACAAGGACTGTTGCAGTCCTGGTTTAAGTGGTTGCCCCCGAAACCAGATAAGTGGGAGTTGATGGATGGATGGCAATTTCAGTGTGATGGATGTGATATCACTCCCTAATGAATAACCTTATAAGTGTATTTTTAGGCAACTTGCATATATTGAACAGCAGTTACAAATACTACAATAATCTAGCATTAAAATTAAATTGAATCCATTAGCCTGAATCTAAATAAAACATACACTTTAGTCTTCGCCCACAAAACACTTTGATTTTGCTGCTCCCTTTCTGGCATTGACTCAGTCTCATCAGATTCTCCTGCGTCTTCTTCCTCTCCTCTTCCTCATCTAAAGCTCCAAATCTGAGTCCCTGTATTATGTGGTATAGAATCCTCTCTGCTTCACTTCTTTCTCTTTCAAAAATGTTCAGTTATTAATTACATTAAAATGGTCCTGGTGTGTAGTTGACATTCATGAAGTGACTGTTGTTTCAAAACATAATTAATCAAACTGTTTTCAAGTGTAAAAATATTGTTACTGACATGTTAATGAACAAGAATATCTATCATTATCATGGTAAAAATAGCATTACATGAAGAATATTTGACTTAACTCTCCTTCTTCCATAAAATGTGGTTGTTGCAATGGTGGGCATCTTGACAGAGAAGAAAAGTAAAATTCCTTGCATGAAACTGTCCACTACAGAGGACATGATTTACCAGAGATAGTCTACATCATCAACCATGTATGCGTCAGGAATTACAGAGGACTGGACCCAAATGCAGACGCTGGTAGAGAGGTAGGTGAACAATAAACTTTATTCATGACATTTATTACAAAGAACAATAACTACACAAAACAATATAAACATAAATAACAATAACCATGAAGAAAAATAAATTTTATTTATTCTGTTTTATTGGTCCAGAGTCTCCTCCTAATCAAAAATAAAGAAAACAATGGTTAAAGTCAGGGTTGGAGAAGCAGAAACGGTGAAATCAGAAAAGCCCATAGCAGGCAACGTACCATGTTCCTTGTTCCCTGTCCTGGCACGTTCTCCGTTTCCTCTAGAACGGAAACAGATTATGGTTCTTATAGGCACAATAAATGCAAGATGAACACAAAAAATAAATAAATAAAAAAAATCAGTGGCTGATTAGAGTATACTGGTTCAATGAAAGTAGAGAAATGACTGAAAATTAAAAACCACCTCTACAAGCTTGATGGAAGTGTGTACAACAATGATAACTGAACAATACCTGATGCTTCAGAGACAGCTTCTGAATCCCTGAACCTCTTAACAGGGAATGCTTCCAGATCCTGAAATAAATGGAGCGATTAGACTTTTGACTTCAAGCAATAGTTTGACTACATAATAATTCATCACATGACCTCTCACCTGTAGTTCTTTTTGGTCACGACGCCTTTTTCTTTCCCGCAACCTGTCTTCTTCAGACCTTGATGATTTAATGAAAACATACATTAGTGATGAAAACATTCATGTTAGTCAGCTGACAGTGAAACAGGTGATTTAAAAGGATCTGATGTTGATCTTGATGATCTGATCCGATGTGTTATTGAGGGCACTTACGGCATGGGAAAGTTCATCAGGATAACAAGACACCACCATCTTCTTATCTGCAGCATGTTTTCCTTTAAAGAAGGAAAACATGCTGCAGATAAGAAGCATGTTTTCCTTTAAAGAAGGAAATGCAAGATTCAAATATGTTTTGAAAAATAATATTTTGTATACCAAGTGTAACACGTCACAATTTATACATACATCTCTGAAATCGCAACTGGCCCCCATTACAATGTAGAGAGCGTACTGTAAGTCAAGAGGTAGAGGTGAATATAATATCATGCATATTCCCCAGGATACAATTTTTCAATACAAATAGTGTTTTTTGAATGTAGCAAGAAAACATTTTACAGATAATAGCAACAATATAACATACTGAATAGGTCTTACCATCAAAACAAACATGTTTCTGTAATACTAACAAAGCTGTCATGCAGCTGTTAAGATCACCAATTACTAATTTTGTTGCGTGAGCACATAATGGAGGAAAATACAAATGTATTTACACAGAGTATCCAATGTCCAGGTACAAATACTGGAAGAAGAATCCATTGTAGACTGGCTGCATTGTCCTGTAAAAAGACATCAATAGCTGAATATGAGATGCTTCACTTACAAAAGTAAAACTTTTTACAACTTACTGGCAGGTGATCCATGGGGTTCAACGAAGCTGGTGGGAACCAAGTGGCAATGACATAGCTGTTTGCAGCAAACACATGCCCTACTCTCTGTAACAGAGATAGTTGGCCGATATGTTACTGTCAAAATATAGTGACTTTTGAACTATACTATCCAATCCCTTTGAATTAAATATTTCACAACAGCTACACTACCTCCTCAATGACTTTGAGACAACAGTTCAGGATATAGTAGAACACATAAACACTAATTATGAAAACAATAAAAAAGCATTACCTAAACCATATCAGCAGAGTACATTCTCTATGCCTACCATCCCACCAATGTCCCGATCCAAACCCAGACTCCAAAAGTCAAAACGTGTCAGGATGTTATTTTTCACCATTGCAAGGTGCTGAGTGGGATTTTTGGTCTCATGCAAGACTTGTGACAGCTAGTGGAAGAAAGCAAAGTGTGTATACATTTATTTGATTATGTCGATGGCATTCATAGATATCCACAGTGACACAATGGTTGTTTTTACCAGTTGTTCCTGGGTGTCTTGGAGCTTCTGTCCCCAGCAGCTCTGTGCGCTGACAACTTATGGAGACTAGTGAAGTCTTCATGAGGTCTCTGCTCACTGTTATCATTTACTAATGAAAAAAGCGACAACAGAAAAAGATAAAATAAAACAAGTGTGAAATGACACATTTCTCCTTTGAGTCAGCTATAAATAACAGAAATGACTCACACTCTTGAGAATCATCTTGTTCTTTGCTGTTGCCATCTGACCCTGATGGTATTCCAGCAGATGGGGAATGAGCTGTAGGACAAAAAAAGTCACATACATTATTGTCTAAAGTAGATGAAGATAACAAATGTGCATAAATATTCAACAACATACCTAAGACTACCCTTCCATGGCTTTCACACTGCATGTAAACATCTGAAGTAACAATCTTGCGATATTGGTCTTTCACTCTTGTTTTTTGCTATGTTGTAGTGATGCAGTATTTTTTTTTACCTCAACAACAAATGTTGATTTATGTCATATCATGAATTCTGAAGAGCATCGATGTACTGCTAACATGACGGGACTGCCAAAATTTGATTTATGCTCATCTTTACCCAACAGGTCACATGACCTGGAAGCTACTGAGCAAAAATGGTCATATTTATTTTGAAAGAAATGAGTGCAGGAGCATAGTCCTACACTTGTTTTATGAGACACACATATTTTTTTACATAAAATTTTGACAGTTCTCGTTTATTTTGAAAACTGGACGTTTCCACATAAGTTAGAGCTGACTTTCTCTTGTCTGTTTACCGCTCATTTCAAATGTTGTTCTTATACAAGTCATACATGTCTCATACCGGAAAAATGCCAGATAATAACTTTCAATTCAATTCAATTCACTTTTATTTGTATAGTGTCTGTTACAATGTCAATTGTCTCTAGGTGCTTTACAGAGACCCAGAGCATGACCCCCGAGCAAATGTCATTAACTAATATTATAATATTAAATCCAATCAAGGATAATGGCAAAAGTACCATGAATATTTAGCACCCTGTTGTGTCAAGTACAGAAACTTGGCAGTGTGTCAGCTCAATTCCCTGATGACCATGAAAGCCACTGCATTCCATCCTGCTGACCGACTGAAGCTGCAGACCTGAAACAATTTGCATGTCACTGATTATACAATGTGCACAAATGGAGGGAGTCAATATAAGATGAAGATGGTCATTATGTGGCACTTTTGGCAGTGCTGCAAAGTAGATTTATATATGTATATATACATTAAATATTTCTGTATCTGCTGTTTTTTTGAGATGAAGCAGTTGAAAAATCTTCCCAAGTGCAAAGTTTCATAGTATTTTTACTCTAAAAATGACTGTATTGAAAAATCAAACCTTAAATGCATTGTAAATGTGTTGTCCTCCATTTAGCTGATGCTGCTCTGCACGTACTGGAAGCGGCTGATTGGCAGACTGAAATGACTTTGAAGCAGCAACCAAAAACAGAGAAACTGTTAATTAGAATTCCTATAATCAAAATATGTAGGGGGTGGCAGCAGAGCTAATTTAAACACTTAATTGAATCAGGCTAATGAAGAACAATAAACATCAGGGGCTATTGAATTTTTCTGTCAGCTGCAATGATATTATTTTGTTGTTAACACAAAACAGGAGTGTGAGTCTAGAGATATTTTAGATTGAGGGATATAAAGAAGATGGGTGTTGTAGCCATGTAGTGCTTGCTGTAACCTGCCCAACCATTGTTTGAATGAAAATAGTGTGACATTGCCTTGACTTTGTACTTTTTTCCATTTTAAGTACAAGTCCCATAAATAGCAGGATGCAATGAAGGCGCCTATGCAGAACTGGCATTGGAGTAATGTTGTTTTCATCTAACTAGAGGGAAATAATGCTGCAATGACAGATCAGATTTCTTTTTATTTATCAACCATTCGCTGAGATAACCAAATAGGGCTTAATTACATGGACTTTGGTAAAAACCTTAACTGTTGTCAGGCATAATACCTAGGGTTGTGAAAGCAATAACATACCGAGAGCTTAGGAGAATGCCCTTAGAATAAAATCATCAACCTGTGAGTCAGTCCCTAATGAATGTGTCTTTTTAACATAACTAATGGTGGAAAAATGAACTTTATTATGACTTTGGCAAAGAAAATGTTTTGGTAACATCACAGCTGACAAAGCTGAGGTTGTGGCTGGTAATAATGAGTCCGTCGAAGAAACCAGCCTGACACCGCCCATATGTTGAAGCATCAAATTGGTTTTATGCTGTAATTTTTTCATTGCTAATTTTTCATCATTGGAATCAACACTAAGATACTTTGCTGGATCATGAACCTGGACTGGTTCTAAGCAAACTTAAGAAAAAAAAACTTGCATGTATTTTACCTACTAGTACAGAAATGCATTTTAGTTGCAGTTTTTACTATTCCAATTTAGTTGCTAAAGCAAGTCAAAGTAAACAGTTAAAAGATAAACAATGAAATCATAGACTTTCCTCTTAGTCTGCAGTACTTCCTGCTGTGCTGGCTAAAAGAAGGGAGTTAGTATCTCCTATCAAATATTAATAGATCTTACTCAGCTCTAAATTAAGACAGTCTATTTTTGTCACCCATTTTCTGTGTGCCTTTGAAGCAGAACCCACCAACAGATTTAAGCCAGGGATACAAGTGAACAACAGTTATATTTGGCTTTCGTGCATTTGTGATTTAAAGTGGGTCATTTTCCTTACTTTTTCTTCCCAGCTCCGTTTCCACTCACTCATTTTGCCTGTCTTTCTTGCTCTCACTTTCTGTCTCCTTCCTTTTTTTACATCTCCTCTCATCTCATTTGGCTCACCCTCTTCTTATCCTTCCTCACTCTCTGCTCTTCAGAAATGTTCAAAGTTGAGCACATCTGTGCCTGATTTACAGCGCCAACCAATCGTAGCTGATTCAGCCCTGAGGTTGTGGAGGGCACTGTGTGAAGTTTGAGCATAGTTAACTTTTGATAGAATGTCAGAGTGAATTAAAAGCCCCACGGGAAGTCTATCCAGCTGGCTATCTCTGTGCTTGGCTTCAGTTTGATGGTTAGACATGCTATCAGTCTCACCAATGTCTAATGTCTAATGCCTAATGTTTCACCAGCAGACTGTGAATAAGAAAAATATCCATTCATGATTTGGACAGAAAAGTTAGGACTTCACAGATGTGCAGGATGTTCCATTAATTCTACAGTTCAGTTGTGTGACAATTTTTAATCATAGCAGAATATATGAATTGATAAAAGAAAGGAAAAATGTGATTTTCTAACAAAAAGAAGAGGAGTTCTGCAATGACACAAAAGCAAATATTAGAGGAAAAAACAGGCTATGTAAGAGCTCACAGATCTAGGAGGTGCATCCATTAACTGCTGTTTTATTTTCCTAGCTCATCTGTTGTTGGCACATTTCCAGTCTGGAAGCAGATGAAACTGACATCACATGTGCTCCATCATACAGCAACACCAAAACCACTTTTGCCTTTTAGTCCCTCAGGGTTGATCCATTGTAGGCCCTATTCTGTGAACATCACCTGAGATCACCTGAGCCCCAGATTGCAGAGCAGGATCATGAATTTTAATGTTGTACGAAAGCCCTAAATTCTGTGATCTGTGAATGACTCATGGATGAGCAGCGTAAGGGATAAATGTCCTACATTTTCAGTGTTGAAGCAGAAACATTTAAACCTTGCACATTTTTAAGTAGAACCTAGTTGGTTTACATAACCACGTGCTGTCTCTGAAAGCAGGAATGTCTCTCTGTAAGACACTTACTAATGCCCCAGATACATTTTAGATCAGTGGTTCTCAAACTTTGTACTGTGTGCCCCCTGAAAAACTGTTCAGCTCTTCGAGTACCACCATGATGACCAATTTTAAAATATATGCCTTCTCAATTAGCTTTAAACACACAGGAGAGATGTTTATTCCTTATTCATCCATCCATCCATTAACTTCCACTTGATCCAGAGTAGGGTGGCGGGGGCAGCAGCTTCAGCAGAGAGGCCCAGACCTCCCTCCTCTTGGCTGCTTCCACCAGCTCCTCTGAGGCGCGCTCCCAGCCCAGCCGAGAGATATAGTCTCTCCAGCCGGTCCTGGGCCTGCCCCATGGTCTTCTCCCAGTTGGACATGCCCAAAACACCTCTCCAGGGAGGCGTCCGGGAGCCATCCTAGCCAGATGCCCGAATCACCTCAACTGGCTCCTCTCGATGTGAAGGAGCAGTGGCTCTACTCTGAGTCTCTCCTGAATGACTGAACTTCTCACCTTATCTCTAAGGGAGAGTCCAGCCACCCTGCGGAGAAAACTAATTTCCGCCGCTTGTATCCACGATCTCATTCTTTCAGTCACTACCCACAGTTCATGACCATAGGTGAGTGCTGGAACAAAGATCGACCTGGTAAACAGATAGCCTTGCCTTTTGGCTCAGCTCTCTCTTCACCACAATGGACCGGTACAGAGTCCGCATCACAGCAGACGCTGCACCAATCCGTCTGTCAACCTCCCGTTCCTTTCTCCCATCACTCGTGAACAAGACCCCGAGATGCTTAAACTTCTCCACTTGAGGCAGAACCTCACTGCCGACCTGGAGGAAGCATTCTACCCTTTTCCGACTGAGAACCATGGTCTCAGATTTGGAGGTGCTGATCCTCATCCCTGGCGCTTCACACTCAGCTGCGAACCGCTCCAGCGAGAGCTGAAGATTCCCACTCGATGGCGCCAACAGGACCCCGTCATCTGCAAACAGCAGAGACGAAATCCCGGACACCATCGAACCTGGAACCCCTTCGCTCCTTGGCTGCGCCTAGAAATTCTGTCCATAAACGTTATGAACAGAATCGGTGACAAAGGGCAGCCCTGGCGGAGTCCAACTCTCACTCAAAATGAATCTGACTTACAACCGGCAATGAGGACCAAGCTTCCACTCCATTTGTACAGGGACTGGACAGCACGTAACAATGGGTCCAGCACCCCATACTCCTGGAGTACCCCCCACAGGACCCCCCGAGGGACACGGTCAAATGCCTTCTCCAAGTCCACAAAACACACGTGGACTGGTTGGGCAAATTCCCATGTTCCCTCCAGGACCCTAGTGAGGGTATAGAGCTGGTCCAATGTTCTACGACCAGGAATGAACCCACATTGTTCCTCCTGTATCTGGGATTTGACTCTGAACTCTCTTTTCCAGCACCCCTGCAAAGACCTTACCAAGGAGGCTGAGGAGTGTGATTCCCCTGTAATTGGAAGCACACCCTCTGATCCCCCTTCTTAAAAAGGGGAACCACCACACCAGTCTGCCAATTCAGAGCTACTGTCCCCGATTTCCATGCGATGTTGCAGAGACATGTCAACCAAGACAGTCCTACAACATCCAGAGCCTTCAGGAAATCAGGGCGGATCTCGTCCACCCCCAGAGCCCGGCCACCGTGCAGCTTCTTAACTACCGCAGTGGCCTCAGCTCCGGCAATGAACAAGTCCACCCCTAAGTCCACAGGCTCAGCATCCTCCACGGAAGACATGTTGGTGGGATTGAGAAGATCCTCGAAGTATTTGTTAAGCTCCACTGAAAACATAAATTGCCAAATGTGCTGGGCACCCCAATAACTGAGACACAGAGACCAGAGTTGTATTTCAAGAATCCAGAATTTATTTTTGGGGCCAGAATTTTCAGGTGAGGTGTTTGAGTGTGTGTTGGTGCTAGGAGTGAGTGGGGTGTGTTTGGCTATGTGTGAGAAATTATATGAGTATAAGCGGAGTGAGGGGGATGAGGGTTGAAGAGATGTAAATGTTGAAAAGGTGTTGAGAATGTGCTGCAAACCCGATGGAGAGATGGAGTCCGAGGTCCAGGGTAGAATCCAGGATCCGAAGGAGAGCGAGGGAGGGACTGGAGACACTGGACTGGAACTGAGGCTTTGTCTGGAGGCAAAGAGTGAGACTGAGATTAACAGAGGTCTGGATCACAACAGTGGAAATGGTGGAAAAATCGTTGGAGCAGGAAACTTAGTAGGAAGATCTGGAGGAGCTTGGACTAACCACAATGGTCAACGTTCAAGCACTGGGCACCGGTACTCAGCAGCCTTAGTAGAGAGCCGCCTTGATTGTCGGCGGCTGCAGCTGGACTGATGGTGAGTGCCCACACCTGTGCTGGCTGAGGTATACGGGCCCTGGCTCAGATGGGAGGAAGAGGGAGGACCAGGAATCCTGCCACTCAAGCTACAGATTTAGTTTGAAACGTATTTGTAATTCCTTGTATGTTTCTGTTTTTTTTTTTTTTTTGTGAAAATGTGGAAAGTCATTACATTCCCCTGCTTACCACCAGAGAGCACTCATGTAACACAGTTTGCGCACCACTGTTTTAGATAACTGTGACATATTTGCATCTTCTTTTCCCTTTTGTTTTCTGGCAGAAAACATATTTAACCTGGTCACACTCTGAAAATTATATGACATTAACTTCTTAGATTGTATCTGGAATGCCATGGAAGACTTCTGGAAATTTAGACATTTTATGCATCTTTTTTGTGCCTGTGATTTTTAGCTTCCCATGCAGCAAGGTCTTCCTGCAGGTTCTCCTTGTCCAAAACACCCTGTACTGACAGCCAGACAGTCTCTTCTGTCTCTTTCTATTCTTCTTCATTCTTCTATTCACATTCTAATTAGTACTTGATTAAGCATGAATTTGAGACAAGAACTTGTGTCTCGTGTCCCTTGCTGATGGAGACGTCCTTTCCAAAGCCCTCCAGGCATCTGAGTAGATTCTCTTTTTGCACACATTTGCACAAACATCTCAGTGAAAATGAACACTGCATCATTGTTTGTCGCAGTATGCGCACAGCTAAGTGTGTCAGTTCATGCCAAGGTGGATTTATGCAGATTTGTCAGCGTATGATAGCGTGTGTATAACAGTGGAGGCATATGAGGGAAGGCTGGAGAGAGATGACAGGAGGTGGAAACTGATCAGCTCTGAAAATTATGGATCATTCCACACGTTCCTCCCCCAAATGCTTATTTCATTTTCGTGTGAGCAGAGACTGATTTCAGATTCAGCTCTGAGCCACTGTTAACACATAGAAAGAGCAACAGCTGTGAAGGTGACTGAAATGTAATTTTTCAAAGATCTTGTCAGTTTGAGTGCAAGACATCCTTTTCAAGTGCTCCTGTTGGCACCGTTAGTTTGGAATGATTACACACAAACCCATTCCATCCTCCGTTGTCATTTAGTGGATGCTGACTGGCTTACCTTTTGCTTTAACCCCAAAGATCCGATAGGGAAACAAATGTTTTATTAATTTCAGTGCAAAAGTCTGCCTATCTTTCACAGTCATCTGGGTTAACCTGGCCTCTTTCGCTTGGCTTTGTTTCTGGGTTCAGAACAGTTTTTTTTTTTTTTTTATTCAAAACAATTCATACTACTCCACTTTGGAGCTCATAGTGAGCTCAAGCTCACTATAAGCTTCAGTGCCCACCCAGAGCAAACTTCACTTTTGATTATGGACCTGCCGCTGGTTTCACTTTAAACCTGCTCATGCTGTGTAACAGTGCCATAATGAGCAATATGGTTTCTAAATCTAAATCGACCACCAGCGGGAAATGGAAGATAAAAAAAAAAAAAATGGGGAAAACATATTTCAATTGTGAAACAAGCAAGCAAGACGGGTGATGAAAACTGAAAACTTGTATGTGCATGAGTACAGTGTCTCTCCTACAATCACTGCACTGTAAGAAATTCCACTGTAAAATTACAGTAAATTATTGACTAATAATTGCATTCATTTCACAACAATTTGCTGTAAATATTTTCACAACAATTTACCGTAACTCAATTCACAGTACTTTACTGTAATTATTCCACAGTAATTTACAATAAAACAGCAACTTTCTACCGTAAATTCATTGTTGCCATGCCCAAGGAATTACCATGATATAGCAGTAATTAGCTGTGGACTTACTGTAAACTAATGTGACATAAATACAGTAAATTACTAAGAAAACATCTACGTTGAATTACTGTAAAATGAATGCAATTATTAGCCAATAATTTACTGTAAGTTTACAATTTAATAAAAAGTGTAATATATTGTAAAATCCATTTGATAATTGTAATTTTACTGTACCCTCTCACTTTATGCTCAAAATAGAACAAAATGATAATATGTTTTCACTTGTTAATCAAGCTTATAAGTGCAAAGTGCAATATTACACTTAACAGGTTTCCCAGGCAAACATGCCAACATATTCTGTACAAATCTTAAGCAAAAGTATAAAATGTGCAACAGCAAAAATGTGCAACACTAAAAATGTAAACAGTTAAACCACTCACAGGAAATAGATTTTTTTGACTCTTACATACAGTTCCCTGTGAAAGTATTTGGCCCCCTTGAACTTTTCAACCTTTTGCCACATTTCAGGCTTCAAACATGTAAAATTTTAATTTTTTTGTCAAGAATCAACAACCAGTGGGACACAATCGTAAAGTGAAACGAAATTTATTGGCTATTTTAAACTTTTTTCACAAATAAAAAACTGTAAAGTGGGGTGTACAATATTATTCGGCCCCTTAACTTTCAGTGCAGCAAACTGACTCCAGAAGTTCAGTGAGGATCTCTGAATGATCCAATGTTGTCCTGAATGACTGATGATGATCAATAGAATCCACCTGTGTGTGATCAAGTCTCCGTATAAATGCACCTGCTCTGTGATAGTCTCAGGGTTCTGTTTAAAGCTCAGAGAGCATCATGAAGACCAAGGAACACACCAGGCAGGTCCCAGATACTGTTGTGGAGAAGTTTAAAGCCAGATGTGGATACAAAAAGATTTCCCAAACTTTAAACATCTTAAAGAGCACTGAGCAAGCAATCATATTGAAATGGAAGGAGTATCAAACCACTGCAAATCTACCAAGACCCGGCCATCCCTCTAAACCTTCATCTGGAACAAGGAGAAGACTGATCAGAGATGCAGCCAAGAGGCTCATGATCACTCTGATGAACTGCAGAGATCTACAGCTGAGGTGGGAACATTGATCCTGATTTTGACCATACCATTGTGAGACTGACCAGTCAACAGATGGCGAGGAAGAGGCTCCAGAGGAAGACATACCTGAGGAAGAGGCACCTGTGATATTCCAGTCCAAGGATGGCAATTTGCTCTGGTATTCATCCACCCAGGAAAGAGGAGGCAGAGCAAGAGTAGAAAATATTGTTAGGATGCCGCTCCTGTGTGTGAAGACACATGCCCCCACCCCCACCCCCCACCCACACACACACACACAGACACAGACACAGACACAAACAAATGATAGGCTCCTGGGTGGATGAATACCAGAGCAAATTGCCATCCTTGGACTGGAATATCACGAGACAGCTCCCACCGCTACACCGGGCTGTGGGTTCGAACGTGAATGTTCAGCACCAGACAGCTCCTTACCCTTCAGCACTGGACAGCTCCCACAGCCCAGAGAAGTGGTGGGAACTGTCCAGTGCTAAATCGTGAATGTTCAGTACCGGATAGCTCCCACCACTACTCCGGGCTTTGGGAGCTGTCCAGTGCTGAATATTCACGCTCAGCACTGTACAGCTCCCACCACTTCTCTGGGCTGTGGGAGCTGTCCAGTGCTGACCGTGAATGTTCAGCACCAGACAGCTCCCACCACTTCAGCACCGGACAGTTCCCAAAGCCCGGAGAAGTGGTGAAAGCTGTCCGGTTCTGAACGTGAATGTTCAGTACCGGACAGCTCCCACCACTTCTCCGGGCTGTGGGAGCTGTCCAGTGCTGAATGTGAATGTTCAGCACTGGACAGCTCCCACCACTTCTCTGGGCTTTGGGAGCTGTCCGGTGCTGAACGCGAATGTTCAGTAGTAGTAGTGGTGGGAGCTGTGCGGTGCTGAACATTCACGTTCAAGCCCACAGCCCGGTGTAGCAGTGGGAGCTGTCCCGTGATATTCCAGTCCAAGGATGGCAATTTGCTCTGGTATTCATCCACCCAGGAAAAAGGAGGAAGAGCAAGAGTAGAAAATATTGTTAGGATGCCATTCCTGTGTGTGAAGACACATGTGAAGACACAGCCCCCCCCCCCCCCCCCCCCCCCCCCCACACACACACCACACACACACACACACACACACACACACACACACATACACACACACATACAAATGATAGGCTAATGTTGATGTGTGAATTTGGTCACTGTTTTGATTTTTGTTACTTTCTTTTTACAATAAATGATCATTTTGGAATACAGTTGACCATTTCTGTGTCTATTTTATGTATATTCACTGCAGTTATTCGTATAAACCAGTGGTCTGAGACATTGTTTACAGCTTAAAAAGGAGTTAAATAAAATTTGGTGTTAATCAGTGGTTTTTCTGTTAATGTAGGAGCAGTTAAAACAGACCGGTCAAATTTGACCGGGAACACTAAAGTAAGGGGGGAGAAACGAACACGACACAAAGGTTAACAGATTTTAGTAATAGCAGATTTGGTAAATGGACCGCACTTATATACTGCTTTATCCAAACCATCAAGGTGCCCTCAAAGTGGTTTACAATGGCCTTTCATTCACCCATTCACACACACATTCATACACCAGTGGGCGGCTGCTGCCATACAAGGTGCTGCCAGACCCACTGTAGTAGTAGCATCTAAAAATGCATAACTCTCACAAAAATGCCTAAGAGTGATAGTAGTGATAGAAGTAATCATAATAGTTGTAATAGCAAGATGGAAGTTGAAATAGAAGCTACCGTTAGCGTGGCTGTTTTGCACCGTATCAAACCAACTATCTAACTTGCTACCGTTACCGCAGCCAGCCTCAAATCAAAATGTGGACCAAAGAATCACTCTACCGTGACACAAAACGTCCCTTTAGTTCACACAAACAGTTAATCAAACCAACTAACCATGTTAATCCTCCGTGTGGTCGCTACTCGCATCCTTCAGTGAGGTGGGTGTCACTCTGTTTGACTGTGTAGAAATAAAAGCATCAGAGAATAAAGAGTAATTAATATGATGAACATCAAACTTGTTTAAAATGTCAGTATAGTGAACACAAAGGTAGAAAACGAGGCTAAATTACCTTCTCAGGTTCTCTGGGTGGGTGGCATCAACTGCACCAACTGTTAATATTTGAAAAAGTCCGCAGCAGGTCCCACAATTCAGTGCGGTTCATGTAATTTGCAGTGTTTTTGCATGGAGAGTCTTAACACAGTATTTTATTAACAACAAAAAGTACAGTAATTTACTGTGATGGCACTGTTTTTATAGTAAACTTCTAAATTACAGTGTTATACTGTGAATATTAAAGTTAAATCTGTAAAGTGATATTAATGCAATTTACGGTGACATTTTACAGTTGACTATTGTGAAATCCTGGTAATTATTCACAGTGTGCTTATGCAGTCTCTTTTGGCAGAAATTACAGCTACAAGTCCAAGCCAAGTCCAAACTTCGTAAAGCTGAAAGGATTCTGCTGGTCTACAGCAGTCCTTCTCAAATAGGGGGCGGGACCCCTGGGGGGAGGGTTGCTGTGCGATGCAGGGAGGGGGGCGTGTGAAACGTGCTTTCTTTTTTTTTTTGGCCATTCTGGAATAAAGTAACAGAAAATAATTGAGAAGCACTGGTCTACAGTAATTTTAAATCTCATTCCCTTATTCCAGGTTAGGATTAGGGTTCCCAGTTCTCATATTTAAAGATAAACCTGTTACAGTTTCTTCTCTCTCAAAAAAAACTGGAGCAGGTTTTGCTCAAGAATTTGTCTGTGTATTTTTCATGATTCCCTTTAATTTTGAGCAAGTCTTCAGGTCCTGTTGATGGAAAAATCAACTCACAGCGTAAGGCTGCTACTCTCGTCCTTCACTCTGAGGATGGTGTTGAGAGGTGTTTGCACCGCACTGTTATTTGGTGGCAAATAAGGCGCCCAAACGCCTTTTAGTGAAATCCACACAAATTTTTTTGCTGTTGTTGTCATCTTTAAGCCGTATCCTTTTCTTCTGGTCATTCTTACCTAGAAAGGGATTTTGCAAACTTTTGCAAAGTACCAGAGATGCTAAATGTTTCAAACATCCTGTTATGTGTATTGTGTTATCTGTTGCTTATAGGAAGCTTACCTGGTGTTGAAGTCCTGCTTGTAAATACAAGATAAAATTGATCAAGCAGTATTTTGATAATCTGCTCCTTTACATGCATTCATACATGTTACAGATAATCAGCTGGAAGTTTTCAGATTTTATTGGTTCTAGGTTTTTTGGATTTTGAAAACCTACAATAATTAAGACAGTTCTGCAAGATGCATTCAAGTTCTTCCTAGAATTTAAAAAGGCATTTAGCTGTACAGTGAGTGAAATTGTTTTGGCTTTAAAATCCTGTGTGCTTCATTATTTTTTCCCCCCATTTGTCTAAAATTCATTGATAGGAAAATGAAGTAGCTGAAGAATGGAGGCAGACAGCCTCCTCATCTGTCTCTTCCCTCACGACGTTTCATGGCGCATGTCAGAGAGGATGGAGAAGAATGTAATGGTGCTATTTATAGAAACTGTTGCTCTTTCCAAAAAAAAAAAAAAAGAAAAGAAAACATGTCTCTCTCTTCCAGCCCCATTGCTGCCCATCGTTTTTACCCTGATACGATGAGAAGCACCACGCCTGTCCGTCCTCTCTGTGCTGTGTTCCTCCCTCTGCCCAACCCCTCTCATCATCTTGTCAGCCTTCTATCCCATTAGTCTGCTTGTACTATTGTTCTCATCCACTTTGCAGAGGATGCATAATTCATTTCTCCTTCAGAGAGGCTGCACACCAGTCATGAGTTGAGTCAGGGGTGGCAGGGGAGTGAGAAAGTGAACTGGAAGGAGAAAGAGTTGACGAGGCAGTGAGAGGGAGCGATGCTTCATGGCTTTCATTCAAAGTTATGTTTGCGTAAATCATGGCCTTCTCAAAGTTTAGTTTCTGTATAGTTTAGTTAAAATATTCGTGGCCTCATTATAAAAAAACAAAGAAAATGACAGGATTTGAAAACAAATATCTTTGCAATATTTCTCTGCTAAATTTACTGTCCATTCCTGTTTTCTTTTAGAAATAATATGCTTGTCAATTAAAGCTTATTAATAACATTCCTGTTGAATGACATTCAATGATATGAATGAATGATATTCCATATTAAGGAATAGAAGGATGCTTCCCTATAGGCTTAACAAAAATCCCACAACACTGAAACAAACAAAGCCCTCATTAAGGTGTCCCTGGATATCACTGAATGTTATTTGAAGAAAACAGGCAGTGAATTTTCATAATTTTACACTAAAGCCATTATGCGTATATGACATGATTTGTATTTGCAGGGTATGGTTCAAAGGGAATGGTGTTTCTAACATGTTTGCTTGTTTACTCTCTGTATATTTTATTGCACTCCTGCTGTTTCCCAGATGTGCACAGTATCAGAGGATGCAACAGGACCACCCACTGTGGATTCCATTGTGCTGGCCTCGCTATATAAATTGACATCACAGATATAGTTCAGTTTATTTATATAATGACAGCCACAACAAAAGACCACACAGGGAACAAAGAAAGTGAACAGGTCTAATGCTCTTCCAGTTGAATACAGTCCAATTCAATCTAGTACAACTCACTTACGATTCATTTCAATCTATTTTCATCCTCCCTGAACCAGTCTTTTACATCTGAGCCCACTATATCTTGGTATTGTTATCTTGAATAGGCCCGTGCAGGAGAGAAACATCTATTGATGGAAAAAATATGGTCATTCAGTTTATTCAAGTAAGTGACCTGAATTTTTGTCCAGAACTGAAGCAACCAAAGATTATAGCAGTTCCCCCTCAGGCGTGCACAGTAAACACTAAGATGAGAGCATAACTTCATCTGCTGTTCTTCTTATCCTGATGCACCCATCACTCTGGAAGAGCTGAAATCTGGACTTAGAAGACATGATTTTTTTTTTCATTGGTCCAAAGTCCAACTCTTATACTTCTTAGAAAAGTGAAACCCTTTTTTTTCCCTTAATAGGCCTCACTGATAAGTGGACTACACAGCAGTTTAGTCCTAATACTTTTATCTATATTGTCATTACTTCTGCCAAGGAAGTTATGCTTTTGCCGGCGTTAATCTGTCTGTCTGTCTGTGTACAAGATAACTCAAAAAGTTACGGATGGATTTTGATGAAATTTTCAGGAGTTGTCAGAAATGTGAAAAGAAAGAACTGATTTCATTTTGGCTGTGATCCGGAAGAAATCCTGGATTCTGGATCACTTTCAAATTTTCAATAACATTGCGGTTAATGGGGCCGAAAATTTTGTTTCTCAATATCTCTGATAATTAATGCGCGCAACTTATGAAATTTGATTCAGGGGTTGACAATGGGAACCTCTATCAAATTTCAAAGGCTGATCCGGATCTGATCCAGAAGGCGGATTTTATCGCAATCTGTAAATCACTATATGGGGGAATTGTTGCGCTTGGCGGAGGTCTGTGCTCTCCGAGTGCTTTTCTAGTTTTGCATATGGAAACACTTTTGTGTTCCCTATTTAACATTGCCTTGAATTATCCTGTTAATTATATTTGTTTACATTGCACCTTTTAATAATCTCTAATTACAATCATTTAAGCATTTTCCAAAAAACCTTTTTTTGTTCTTCCTGAAAGAAATGTATTAGACAGTTAAATGAGGAATCGTCTGAGCAACAGGAGTTTCTTGGTGAGATTGGTATGTTCTGCCATGCTGGCTAATCTTGAAGGTAAAGATAGTGTCTGCCTCCTCAGCCCAAACTGGGAGCCGTTTCCACAAGAGCAGAGGCTGATAATTGAAGACTTGCCTCCTGTTCTCCTTTTGGAAAATCTTGGAACCATAAGTAAGCCTGCAGTTTGAGAGTAACATGCTCTGTCGAGATCTGTTCTTATCTCTCTATATATATTGTAAAGCACTGAAGTGCCCATGGCTATGAAATTTGATATTTAAATAAACTTTTCTTGTCTATAATATAACAACTGTTAGATCTTTAAGATGCATTAGAGCTTTGTCATTTAGAGATTTCTGGTCAGGAAAATGATTTTAAATGGTATTCTGGGTTCAACAGGGAGCTAATGAAAGGAAGCCAAAATTGTGCCCGACATTTTGTAATTGCTCTGTGGTTGTGGTCTGAAATAAATCCCCGATTAGCAGTTTTCCTGGAGTTGCTGCTCTGCCAATAAGCAGACTGAATTTTTTTTTTTTTTTTTTTTGGGGGGGGGGCATTTTGCAGTATAGCCATCTCTCTAATCACAGTTGATACCAGGTTAACTTTATAAACTTTTAAGTAATGTTCAGATATTTATTTCTGATAGGCAGTCATGCAGTTCATTGGTTCTCCTACTGTTATAAACTGTGCATATGTCACAATCACATAATGTCTTGATCTACTTTGCTTTAATGTTTCATTCATTCAATCATTCTTTCTATCTTTTAAGTGAAACAGAATACGCGGCTTTTCAAAAACATTGTGTTAGTCTTCTAATCCACAGCTACTGCAGTAGCCAGAGCTTCCTAACCTTCAGGGGTGATGAAAAGTATTTGTGGTCTTAACACTACAAAAAGATACCCCGCAGTGTTCGTTTTCTTTCTTTCTTTCTTTTTTTTTTTTTTTTAGAACAAATGGATATGTTGCATTGTGACAAATCATCTATTTTCATATATCTAACTCTTTGTTAGCTGTCACTTTTGTGCTTTTTGAACTGCTTGATGACATTAAAATAGTGTTTGTGCCTGACACTTGTGATGAACAAAATTATAAATAAGTACTTCATGGAGAAAATGACTCAGCACCACCATGTAACTTGAAATAAAGTAATACAAGCCTTACGTCCTTCCTCTCCCGGCCTTTAGTGTACAGCTAGCTCAAACGTAATCATACGTACATGCACGTCTGGCTGACACTTGAACTGGAGTCAGTCGTTGGCAGGTGCTATTAACAAGATTGATATCTCAGCGCTTCACAGCTGAGATATCAGGGCCTCATTTTATAAATGCATTACATTTATGTTGGCATTTATACTTTAAAATTAATCTTGAGAAAAGGATTTTGGCTGTTATTGAAACTGCAAACCTTACATATGCCACACACAATATACTGTAACCTAATTTCTTTCCTCATGTTGCATGCTAGCTCTGTTTGAAATCATTTGTATTGACAAAAGACTGAAATACCTCTAGAGACCTTCTCACATTTTGTTTTGTGGACTTTCTCTTCATCTTAGACCGAGGTCATGATGCTGAGATCAGGGCTTGGTGAAGAATTTTCTGCAGGAGCCCCAGCTCTTGTTTTTGCTGAGGACAGTTATTTGTATAAAAGTCCCTGACAGACTAGGATGATAGACAGGAATTGACATTTTCTTCCACAACTATTGCATTGTTATGAATATTACTTTTGTCTGATGACTACACACACTTAGTTATTCTATATGATCTGCAAAAGGTAAACTGTGCTACACTGAACCATAGTTGAAGCTGCTCATCCGCTATGTCTTTCCATCTTCTGCCATCTAGTGGACATTGACAGTCAAGCCTTTGATTTCTTTGGTTGTAGGTGTCTGATTCACAATGCCTTTCTTCAGTAAATTTAGATATCACACTTCAACCTATGTGGTCATATTATTAGGTAGACTATGGCAGGGATGTTTTGAAGCCTTTATTGTTAATAGTTAATCAACAGTAGAGTACAACTTATCAGGCTACATACTTTAGCCATAATTATTGGAGTTTAGTGCATTGTCAACTCAGCAGTTCTGGGTGCATAAAAGATCATGTCTGTGCTTTATCTTCTGATCCACTCAGCTGTTCACTGCAACCTGAGCCAGAATGGCATCGACCATCAGATGTGTCCAGAGGACATGATGTCTCAGCTGGAGGAGGATGAGGAGTTGGTGGATGCTGGGAATGAGCCGCTGGACGACAATAGCCCGAGCTACCGGGACATCAGCCCACCCATGTACCATCGCCGCTCCCCGCCACATCGATCTGTCTCTGAGTCTGAGCTGACCCGGGTAAGACCTGGTCTCAAAGCAGTCTGCACAGTCAAGGGTTAAATATTAACTCTGTCTTTATTAAGATTCCAGCATTCAAACTGTTGTGCTAGATACAAACGTCTACATGAAAAGCTATTGCTTCAAATCACATTTAGACAAATGGTTAGTGTGTCTGTAATAATTTGAAAGTGTTAGATGCATATTTGAGAAAAAAAAAATTGCTATCTTGAGGAAAATAAATCAAATCATTATCCCAGCAGCAAAAATGCAGTCTACCTTTGTTTCTTTATGATGCTACCCAGTTTTCACAATATGCAACTTTCAGGCTCAGTATATGAGAAATGTCAGGGAAACCTGGACAAAGAGACTACAGCAGTGGCTTGATCTATTTGTTAATCTTACATGTAACACTTTTCTGTGAATTAGATGCCTGCTTATAATTTAAATTATTGACAAAACATTGCCACACCCCTACTATTTTTTTTTGTTTGTTTTTACTTTGTGGCTTGCTCAAATAGTGCAGATGCATAAATATACAATTTAAATTAGGGATATTTATAGTCTTGTATACTGCAATCTGTAATATAACATTCTGAGATGTCACCCATTAAAGGTGGGGTAGGTGTTCTTTTTTTGCAGCACTTTTTACAATATTGCCTGAAAACCTTTTCACATTCCCATTGCACCCACTGAAATAAAATGTTTGCAAAAAAAAAACGAAATGTTTTGGTCCGGTCTAGAGGGACCAAAACCCTGAATTTGTTCCCAAGAAATCAAACTCTGTAACCGAGAGTGCAATCATCGTCCTCGGTTACACTTTTCTTTTCCCGCTTTCAGTTCCAAAGCGCTCTCAGTTTTCTTCTTTTTCAGTTGCACTTTCTCTTTCCGCAGTTGCAATTCCGAAATGCGGCTCAACCTCGAGCCCTGTCAATCTACAGCAGGGGAGGCGGGAAATAGAATAGATCTAGTCCAGGGGTCGGCAACCTGCGGCTCTGGAGCAAGGGCAATACAAATCGTTCATGAAAGTACGTGCACAGAGCCTAACTAAGTGCTTTGAGCCCTGCAGTGGATGGTGACTGCAAAGTTAGAAGCGTATGGAGTCAGTTCAGAGACAAACATATTGCGAATCAAAATCCAAAATCTGAGAACCAAAACAGAGAATCTGTTATCAAGCAGACAATGAGCTACTAGATACATAGACACAATTTTATTGTTTCAATACACATTTGAAGCCGGAAAAAAGTCATTGCTTTTGATACCCAATAAAGTTTTGGATTGATACTTGGATACCAGATAACCTAAATTTGGTTATCTGAGGTTGGTGACTAATATGGAGAATATTTTGGCACAAAAAAAAAAAAAGACATGTAGACTCATTCATCTGGTTTATTTATACAAAGTACTTATTATGATCATCCTTCGATTACTGCCGAATTAATATGAATACATAAAAAATGCAGATGTTTGTGTTTGCTGTGAGGAGAACAAATTGTAGGTCATTTTCAGTTCACCACAACCTTTGAACGCTTCATTTAAGATGAATCATGCACGCATTTGGATTTGTAATAGAGTCAGAGTTTAGCTATGGATTCAACATGAAATATAAGGCTGCAATTTAAACTCAGCTGATGGGGAATACACCCACCCGCCCCTCACCACGTCACATCAATATGAGCCCCAAAGTGTATATATCTTGTTTTGTGCTGTCACACCCTGCTATGCTTTATGGACCCTGCCAACTCCCAAGGTCGAGCACTGTGAAGGGGTCTTGTGTACTTTCTTTGATGTGCCTGAATAAAGTTGGCATTGCCTGTAAATCCAATTTTAAACAGAGGATCCTCATGAAGTCTCAATAATTTATCCAGCAAAGCGTGTTATTTTGTCAACCATCCAGAACTCTCTGCTGGACTACTCTCTACCGTCTACACACACACACACACACACACACTCACTCAGACTTATAACAGTCTCATCCCCACTCTTGTACGTTACAGATTAATTAACAGAGGGAATTTTCATCTCCTGCCAGCTTTGGCCGAAAGAAATGGAGCGAAGAAGAAAAGAAAGCGGTGCCAGAGCACACCAGAGCTGTTAATTAGCTGTGCAGTGGAGATGGAGAACCTGAATCCAGTTTCGTCAGCACTAGCCACCATTCACTCAAGCAGCTGCCCTGCTTGTCTGGGTGCTGCTCTGTCCTCACTCAAACCTGGTTGCAGTATTTAGTTGTGACACTAGAGGGCAGTATGTGACAGTAATTCCACCTAATGGAAACTGCAGTTTCAGCTGGTAAGTAGAGGTTCACTGTCTAATATGAATTTGCTCTTTCTTCAGTAACTGTTAGATTAAGTACAAATAATAAGAAGAAAAAAGTAGTCCTGATTATAAATGTACTTTTGTGCAGCTCTTTTGGCATCTGTTTTATAGATAGATAGATAGATAGATAGATAGATAGAGAGATAGAGAGATAGAGAGATAGATAGAGAGATGCTTATGTATAAACTAAAGCAGCTTAATTAAAGGACCTGCATTAATTCCTACCTCCATGTAGGATATAACATTGGAGAAGTGGAGCTAACAGCAGTTAACACCACTAGAACCTGCTGCATTGTAAATCAAAATGACTTTTGACTTCCTGCTGCACATGTAGAAACTTGACCTTCTATAGCCAGTATATTTTAGTTATTTCTGTTCATTGAAGAGACTGGGCAAAGTAAATTAGATTATATTGTTTTGATGACAGCTTTGCTTTGTCTTGGAATGTTACACTTAATGGGTAATTTGGGCTATTTCTGAGAAGTAAATAAAACTCTCAGTAACTATTTGACTGTTTTACTTTATAATCTCCTTTTATGAGCTAACTGCTATTTAAAATATTTAAATGAGAGAAAATCTACGTGAATCTGCAATCAGCCTAACAATTCTGGAACCAAAGAGAAAGTCATGACACAACAGGGTGGCGGTTCTGAGAAACAATTATTGTTGTACAACGCCTCTGCCAAATTCACTCTCTCTGTTGGAGAGTGTCTGTCTCTGGAAATTGTTTTAGTGATTTCAATTCCCAGCTCTTTTTTGTATTCTTGTGCTGTCGTAACAAAGGAACCATGTGATTGCCTCTTGATTAATTTAGCTGAGTGCATTCATATTGGCTCTTTAAATGCTTATCAGTGTTAATGCGATTACAAGCTTCATTGTTTATATTATAGTTTTCCAGTATGGTTATTAATGTGCGGATGTTTATTTCATACTCTGGTTCATGTTCTTGGCTGGTTTTGTGCTTTCCTAAAGGCGTTGCTCCTCATCTTTAATTTTCAAGGTTGTCCTTGCTCTGTTGCTAGGGAAACATGAAGAATACTGGGAGCCTGAACTGGGTCTTCAGATATCAATTAAAGCCAAGGACTGCGCATCAGTGAACTCATGTTTGCACAGATTGCAAATAGATGGTTTTTGTGCATATTATTGTGCTAAACTGGTCTATGCCTTGAATTTATGTCATTTTTTTCATCCAGTGCAAATATAGTGGGTGTGTGGGTGTGTGGGTGTGGGTGGGTGTGGGTGCGTGGGTTTGCCTATTTCTGCATTTATTCCACTTAAAAGTAAAGCAGATTTCTCCCCTCACCCATATGCTGTCACTCAAATCGCTAATTGGCTCGGAGTCTCTTGAACACAGCTCTCTGAGCGTGACTGTACTCTTGTACTGGTTTCCCTTCACCCTTTGGCTCTGCTAGCTGGCGGGCAGAAAGGCACCGGCTCACCCATTGTACTGGGCTTGAAATACAGCCATTGGCTAAATCAGTGCTGAATGTAAAACACAGATGGCCATTGACTCACAAATGGGTTCATAGAAAATCAGAGTCTCCTGTGTCAAATTCAAATCCACTCTGCAGCTCTAGTGTTTTATTCTTGTGCCTTATCTCTCGGCCCTCTTGTCTTTCTTCCTCCTCATGCAAACTCTCCTTTCAGCAGACCGACTCCTCCCCATCTCTTACTTTCTATTCCTCACTCTTTTTCGTCCTGGCCTGCCTCTCTCTTCTGTCGCCTCAGGCGCCTCGTCAGGGTTAATTAGCACTGAGTTGAGCTGTGTTTAATGGTTAATGTGGTTTCTTCCTGTGATAGCACTCTGTCCTCGCTATAGTCTCAACATCTATTAATGTAGGCTTCCATACGCTTTCACTAAGAGACGTGGCTTCATCTACCTGCCTACACACCTGTCTGCTTGCTTTAGCTGTCTGTCACTTCATCTACCTGCAGGAGACACAGACCATGTGCCCAAACCTGCATGTACTTTCCCATAATTTCTCCAGGATGTGAACTATAGAATGATTCGGAGTAGTGGTGAGGCACAGAAGACGAAAGTAACGCTGAAGCAAATAAGAAACAGGTGAGCGCTGTGGAAAGACAATGGGATAGATCTGACAGGGACTGCATGAGACTGAGATTGAGACAGATATGAGACATAATGAAAGCAGCAAGAGGGCAGAGCAGACGAAAGGCTTCCAGCACTTGGTTATTCAACTTTCTCTGGCTGGAGGAAGAGATGGTGGGCCACTGCCATTCTCCATCACAGCTAGAGAGCAGACTGAAGTGGAAGGGAGTGGATTTGAAATTTTTATCACCTCTCTGTGTTTGTAATTTTAGTAGCCCTTAAATCAAAAGCACTGCCAACACTTTCAAGAGCGATGCCTTGGCAGGCTGAAGAATTGCCTGCTGTTAAAGTATTTAAATTAGAGAGGCATCTTGCAACCAGAGTACAGTGCAATATGAATATGTAGGCTACGAACACATCTATTATTGCCTGCTCTTGTCTGCAGTCACAAGTAATATATTTGTATGCTGCATGCATCATATATCTGTGCAGTTAAATTTAAGCTTCTTTTTCCACAGTGGTTACAAGTAAAACATATTGTTTATTTGAATTCAGATGATTTTCACAGAACAGTGAGTGTTGTTTTGTTGATTGTGTCCTGGAAGGGTCCCCACTTTTGGTACAAACACATTTTGGCTCACTGTGTTTCCAGTTTCTAACATTTATGGATACGTCTGTGGTACTGCAGGTATTGGTATTCATGATGGGAGAACATTTAAAACACATTGATTTTTTCCATTTTGTTTGGAAAGAGTCACAGTTTATTGGTTATTTGCCACTTGAATTTAAGAAATATGCTGTTCATAGCTGCTGAGAGACTATAGGTAGGAATCTATAGCAACCTTTCCTCACCTGGATAAAAGCTGGTTTTTCTGGTTTCTGATCTGTCACCATTTCGTATCTTTTATTCTCACAGCAGGTAAAATGTAAATTAGATGAGCTCACAGGTTCCCTTTTAATTACTCATCACACATTCACACTGTTCTTGGGAAATTTTCCCACACCACACCTATGGTTTTGTATCACATCTTCATTTGGCAACATTTTGTTGGCATTTGGGAAATTAGGGGATAAACTGGAGTTTTAAAGCAAAACTCAGATCATTTATGTTCCATTCTTGTTAATGTCAGCATTTGTCTTATTAACAGCTCTTCCTTTGTTGTTGTTGTTTTTTTTCCCCATAATTCACCACATGATTTTAGGGAATGGCAGGTCTGGGCCTGCAGACAACCAGGTGAATGTTCTTTAATGAGGAATCACCTTGTTGTAATATGTAGGTGCAGAAAGTGATCTGGCATGTTCTTACTGAAACAAGCAGGACTTTCCATGAAAAAAGATAGTAGAAGGCTGCTTAAAGGCAATGTTCATGATGGTGCCTTCACATGTGTCCATGTCATGTCAACAATGCTCCCTGATGCCGTCATGAACTTTTGACTTTTAAACTGTGCTGTTATAATAAGGGGACTTTAAGGTTTTGATTGATTGTAGCGGAAAGTGTCAGTCTGTGAAATGAGCTCAGGCTCAGAGAACTCAGCAATAGTTCCGGACCATGATTAATTTATTTCTTTCAATCAAATTTAACAATACGGAGACAAATTTTCTTCATTAGGAATCATTTTCAGAAGGGTTTGCAAGCCAGCAAGTGATTTTTTACAAGAGAGCGGTTTCATTCAATACTGATATTCGGTACTGTCCCTTTTGTACACATATTTCTGCAGATTCCCTGAAAGTTTTATGTTGTACCACAGATGATGACATCTCTAAAATTCTTTTCAGCTTTATGTTGTGATCTGTTCCACTTTAATATTTTAAACAGCTTGCTAAACTGTTGAAAAACCGAAATTTTGTACCAAGAAAAAGCAGCAGAAATGGATTTATTCGGCTGATAACACCATGCTGTTAGAAGAAAAGATATAAACATGCCCCCTGCAGCAACTTTGTTTAACAATACTGCAACTCTGAATTCTTAATTTTAACTTCTAACATGTTGTGTTCAAACTAATGTTCATATTCAGCTAAATGTAGTTTATACAATAAAATGATGTAATTTAACAATTTGCAAATAATTGCAGTTGGTTTTGTGCAGAGCAAAACCAAGTGTGTTTATGGATAAAAACATTTGACAGAAATTCTATTACTTCTGAAGTAAAACGATTAGTGCTTACATTCAGTGGGAGCTACAAGAGCTTCTACTTCACATGTTTCTACAGAAATATGTAAGTAGTAGACCATGCAGGATCTATGTTTTGCTACTAGCTGTGAATAGTGACACAGTGCAGCAGGTCTCTGAAAAATTGCTTTCTGAATTCATTGTTTTTTTGTCTGTCATGCAGCCAGGATATGTGAAGCTGTCCAAGCCAGTGGCCCTGTGGACTCAGCAGGACGTGTGCAAATGGCTGAAAAAGCACTGTCCCATTCAACATCAGATCTACAGCGACTCTTTCAAACAGCATGACATCACAGGTACATTTTTGTCAGCTGAATAATGGTTGTCATGGAGAACTGTCATTATTGAATCTGCAGTGGCTTTGTGGTCCAGCCCCTTCTGAATTTAATTCATGGTTGATGTCATTCATGGTTGAAGCATGTTGCATTTAAATTACATAAAATATTGAAATTTCCACTTGAAACTTAAATTTCGCACTAAATAAAAATGACTCAGGCCAATATAGAGCTGTTCTAATAACCCCTTAAATGCATTTTTGGCCAAAACTCCAGCATGAACTCTGTTACTTACACCGAATCAGCATAACATTACGGCTGACCACTGACAGGTAATGTGAGTCATGTG
Source organism: Hirundichthys speculiger (assembly GCA_018398805.1). Classification (NCBI taxonomy): domain Eukaryota; kingdom Metazoa; phylum Chordata; class Actinopteri; order Beloniformes; family Exocoetidae; genus Hirundichthys; species Hirundichthys speculiger. The sequence continues at coordinate 1,695,133 of JAGFBZ010000261.1, forward strand.
AGTAATCCTGACATTTGCATTAATCCTATTTTGGCACTTGGCACAGACTAAAAAAATCTTGTAGAGCAATTTACACCCTCAACATGGTAACAGTTTCCTCCCACAATAGCCACCTCCCCCAGCAGGTCAGTAGTGGGACCCTCAACAAATCTTTTTAGATTTAGAATCTTGGGTGAATATTATTAACTCAAACTCCACTGGCAGCAAACTGATGGGGCATCTGTGGGAAGCAATCCCCTTCCACAGAGACCCCGCTGCACAACCAACAGGCCCTAAAAGATCTATTGATGACATTCCAGTAGCGGTCACTCCAGGACACCCTCAGATGCTCTTTGTCCTGACCCTGACTGGTGAGAGCTCTTTTGCGAGGACAAGGATGTCTCGCTCACTATTAAGTAGGTTTGGTATAATGTTATGCTTGATCAGTGTAAATAACTCTGTTATTCACAAACAGGAGGAAGGAATCACTCATCTTTGATCAGGTGGAAGTGTGTGTGTCATTCAGAACACAAATCATAATGTGGCAAAATAACTGAAATCATGATTAAAAGTTGATTAATTGGACAACCTTAATTCAGTTCAATTCAATTCATTTTAATTTAATTAAATTCAGTTCAGTTCAGTTCAGTTCCTATAGCGTCTTATTATAATACAAATTGTCTCTAGGTGCTTTTCACAGATCCAGAGCATGACCCTTGGGTGAATATTATTAACTATAACTAAAATTATTAAATCTTAATTTTAAAAAAAATGATGGCAAGTTAAAAAGGCCCCCTATGTGGGAGAAAAACCTTTAAGCCAACCATTGGCAAGGATTCCTATAACTGTTGCTATGGCTATTAGATCTAACACACGATTGTTTAGATGAACTGTATGCTTTGCTAAAACAATTCAAAATTTTACAGGAAGGAATTTTACAATGGAGGGAGGCTAACACGGGAGAGATGTGATGTCTCTTTTTGATATTTGTCAGCACTTGCGCTGCTGCATTTTAGATCAGTTGGAGGCTGTTCAGTGAATTACTTGGTACATCCTGTTATTAATACATTACAGTCTGGAACTGACAAAGGCTTGGATTAGTTTTTCAGCATCATCCTGGGAGAGGATGCTCTTAATCTTGGCGATATTACAGATGTGAAAAAAGACCATTTTACAAACTTCATTGATATGCTGTTTAAATGATAGATCCTGATCAAAAATAACTCACAGTTTCTCACAGACGTACTGGAGGCCAACATAAAAACAGCTCATCTGTTCCTAAGGTGTTGGGATGGTTTAGCTTTACTGATGGTTGAGGATCAGATCAGAGATCAGGTCAGGACTGGAAGAAGTTACTGGAGCTGTAGAATTGCCCACAGCCGATGGTGGTTGGGTTTGGTTGATTTCTTCTCTAATTCTGATTATTTTACTGCTAAAGAATCTCATAAAGTCTTCACTACTGACAGCTGCATGATGCACAGCTCAACAGAGTTGTGACTCAGCCTGGTTACAGTGCTGAGCAGAAAACGTGGCTTATTTTTGTTTTTTCTTCTATTAACTATGAACAGTAAGCTGTTCTAGCATCGTAAAGGGCTGTTTTTGTATACTATTAGATCTTTCCAGGCACGATGGGAATCTACAGATTTACAAGAGTATCACTTCTATTCCATTTTTACAGCGTGCAGATACATTGATGTATTAATGTACATATGACATGAATTGGTTAAAAAAACCAAAGTATTGCTTACAAAAGCATCCTTTTTTCCAAGTCTTTTATGAGCCACTGCACTCCACCCAGGGTGTGTCTCTTTTGAAATTGGTGTAAAAGCTTTGTGCTGCCCACTTCTAATAACAACTGTATGATTCACTGAATGACACAAAGAAACTAACAGGGTTAGATTATGTCAGAGGTTTCGATTTGGTAGTCACCCTAGACATCCAAATACATACTCTCAAGTACTTAAAAATAAAATTTCCTATATAGTACAGTACTCTGCAGAAGTCTTAAGCATCCTAAGTTTTGTTATTTTTTATTGAAGTTTTAATGATATCCATATGAATCTTTCAAGTCTCTGTAACAAGTCATTTTGCTCTGAACATTGGATGGTTTTATTTTGAGTACTTATTATCTGCAAGTAGACTGATATGAATTTTTCTATTGCTGACGCTGATTAAAAATTGCTAATAATCAGCCAACCAGTACCTCTGCACCTACCTTCTGAATCATAAGCAAATTTACCAGTCTGCAACATACCCGCCGTGCCAGCTACCAACATAACAGTTAAAGCATATTAACCAGCAGTGGACAGGTGACATGTAGTTAGAGCTCACAATAGCAGTTAGGAAGTGACATCTCACTGAACTACTCCCTGATGGCTCCTCTGGCAGCGTGTCAGTGAGCCCCACATGCCACTTCTTCAAAGCATTTACATGTAGCCATTAGTGACTCGTTTTTTGGTTCTGATTTGAGCCACTTGTCAGCAGCCTCGAATATTCTTCTGCAACGTCCTTGTGCGATTCTGTTAGATTTGCTGCAATTCATTTTAATTATTTAGTTGCAGTTTTCTGGTGACTCGTCGGATGTTGGCATTAATGTCTAACTCAACATACGATATGTCACAGAGGAACCGTGGCAAATGTTTTTAGATCAGATATCAAAACTTTGGGCAACTTAGCTCTAACCTTCTTAAAACTCTGCTACTCTTGTCACAACATGAAGCCAGATTTCATTCATATCATCCCAGGGGCACGACACACCCAGTTCCTGCCACCTCCAGCCCTGCAACGAAGCCAGCCCATCTGTCCACCCCTCCCATCCCACCAACAGCCTTACCACATGGCAATAGTTGCCATGTCAATCATTCCCCCTAATGAGGTTCTTCAAGGTCATTCTTGTCTCTAACGACACTCCAGCCTGCATGGCAACAGACAACCATTAATTTGCAATGCGCTCTTCCCTCTCAGAGCACAACTGATCACATTAATATGTTTATTTGTTGCAGTTGAGGACCTCTTCGACACAGTGACTGGTTGGCAAGATAAATCACTTGGCGGTCATGATGAGTGCTGTAATGACTCATGCTGCCATTTTACTCTTTGATGCATTTTGACTGTTCTGTAAAAGCATGGAAATTTTGCATCCTCTGTTTAATGGTCTGTAAATATGAATCTCACTGCTGTGCATCATGAGTTGCACAGACATCTCATCAGCAGCTAAGAGGTCCAAAAGATGACCCACAGTTCATTTCATACTTTCTGAACCGACACTACTACCCCTGCTGAGAAGCATTTCAGAAGATTTTAATTTGTTTTGTTTTTTTTATTCAAAGTATGAGCTGTCATGTAGTGATGAATCAAGCATGAGTTGTTGCTCCTTGGACAGCAGACTGATTTGAGTTTTTTTATGCTGAATAGATCATTTGCTGTTATGGTTCAGATGAAATCAAGAACACATATGTGGAAAGGATTCACAGAAGCTGTGGGGAAATTATAAGTAAGGTAAAAGGAGGACTGTGCCGAAGGAAGTTATCAGAAATTTCTCTGGAGATCCATCTCTAAATGTAGAAAATTAATCTAGCTTTAAGATTTAATGCCTGAGTTTTTTACTTAATAGACTAATGCATTAAAAAAAAAAAACCTCTAAATAAATTATCTTTTCTCTTATTCATGTTTCAGTTGATTAAAACATTAAAACTTAGTGCTTAATGTATTTACTTAATGATGTGTGTAAGCTGTTTAAGGTGTGATGATTTTTACAGAGTCATACCAGCAGGGAAAGGTTTTTTTTTTTTTTTTATATGCATGAACTTTCATGCACTCACAACACGGGTGCAGACATGCTTTTCTGCCGCTGCAATTAGGAGATAATGACATGCACAAAATCTGCAAGTAATTCAGTTTGTCTGCACATTGGGCATTAATTAACAGAAGCCAATTAAAACAGGCCAAGCCGCACCAACTGGGCTCACAAGGCAATTTGCAGCCCAATCAATCTTATTATATTATGCAGATATATTTCTGTTCCAACACCGCATTATGATAAACAAGGCAAACAAATGGAAAATTGTCAACAATAATCATGTGTCATCAAACAAGCCGAGTATGGATACATTTATAAGAAAATCCCTGCATACATCTGAGATTCTCTGTTTGCACTGCATTTGTACTGAGATCCTTTTTAAATTGTTGGTCCAGAAATTGGTCTGAGTCTTGTTTCCTAGCATTGGATTCTCCAACCGTAGCATTTCTGCGCTATATTCCCTCCAATCTATCCATAACAGAACACTACACCCTCTTTTCAGCTGCCAGCGGTGCTCAATCTCACTTGTCTTGGCAATGCAGCCATCCCTTCATGAAGTAACAAATCAATAAACACACTCTACTCCAGACCATAATTCAAACAGGCATTTGTGTCCTCCTCCTTTTGACATAAAACATCGACTAGGGAAACACATTTTACTGCATATTGTGGCAGGTGCAACATTTTAGCATTGAATGACTCCAGTATGCAGCAGCTGCCTCCCTGCTAGGCTTCTGTAACCTCTGCCAAAGAAATCAATGTTTCCCTCCTCCCTCCAGCCTCCACTGCCAAGAAACCCCGTCCCTTCCTCGATCTTCACCTCCCACCCCCTCAGTAGAGACAGAAGCGAATTTGACTTTAACACCCAGCTGCTATTAAAAATGCATTAAAGCATATTAAGACATAATTAGATATTGGTCCCTAATCCGCTGTAATTACAAAGACAAAGCTTATTTTGGTTGAGAGAGTAGTGTGGAACAATTTATCAGACTATTTTCGATACCCAAGATTTAATCAGTATAAAAGGTGGGATGACATCGGTAATCAAAAGCAGAACAGGTTTTAAAGAATAAATAAATGAATAAAAAGGTTTAATTACTATATTAATTTGTTTTAGAAGACTACATCACAGTGTGGAAATAATAACAAGCTGTACATTAAAAAATTAAATATATTTAACAACTTAAAGAATATATTTGTAATAACTAGCCAATCGATTATGATTTAGCTTCCCACATATGATCAACTAACTGACTAGTTTGTCAGGGTTACTTGACAGGTTAATTTTGAAATTTTTGTTTCTTTTCTTTTCTTTTTTTGAATGCAGTGATTTGGAGCATGAGCAGACTGATAAAACTACTTTCACAATCTAGGAAATTTTAATAAGCAGCCTCACAATACCCACTGATCTATGGTGTCATAAGGCCTTATTCTGAATAATTAATCGCCTGTAATATTAGTGGATTAATGAAGGGAGGCCTGTATCCTGCAGCTCTTTTGCCCTTCTCGGCTGCCACATCCATATTCTCCCCACTTTAAAAAATAACCATAGTCTGGGCAGCTGTGGTTGTTTTGACCGCCGGCATCCAGCATACTCAACATAAAATATATGATGAGCCAGACGGAAAACTGAAAATCTTTCAAAACAGGTGAGGATGCACAGCAACAGGTCTCTACAGCCCCTGAGCTATGAGACACTGAATTTTACAGGGATCACAGGCTGCTGTCATAAAAGTGCTGTGGTGCAACAGATAATGACCTTATAGTGAACGGTTCACACCGAGGGATTGTGGCTACATAATATGAACCTGGCAGCTGCAAAGCAACTGGCCAGTGCGTGTGTAATTATCAAAAGGGGAATATGAAGGTTTAGTTTCTGATGAGTTGTCTGGGGGCTTAATCTGACCCACAGACATGAAAAATCTAAGTTAATAACACTATTCTCAAATTGATTGTGTAGCGATGTTAAATATGAAGTCAGTTCCTGTTTTCTCAGTTTGAATATTTGAAAATATCCTGCTAATACAGTTCATGTTCCCAGTGATCATTCAGAATAATAGATTTAGTCAGTAATAGTTATATTCCCACACTGTTCTGAACAAGTTTCCCAGTCTTTTATTACTATGACTTAGCAGTGGTACTCCAGCAGAGAAAGGTGGCAAGGGTGTTCAGTGAAGCCAGCTAGGAAATGCATGGTTTACTCTGGAATTGTCTCTGCTTCAGGACTGAGCTTCTGTTGCTGCTTGTTGCCTCAGAGACACTTTAAATCAAGCTCGCATCTTTCACAGCAGTAGAAAATGATTGCCTGCTTTACTACTACCTGTGCCCAAATTGCTTTCAGTGCTGTTGCTTATTCCTGGCTCATGATTAAATTGAGGCAGTAAAGATAAAATTAATAAAGACTTTGAAAGAAATTACTTAAATTATGTCACTTGAATAATATCAATTTGGGATTTGAATCATGTCATATTTAGCGGCTAGAACGATTCTAACAAAGTATATTAGACTAAGGCTCATAGAGCTTGATTAAAAATGTCTTTTATGCTTTTTAGTCTTGTTGCTTCCTCAGAAGATGCTCCTTGATGAGGATCTGTAGTTCAGACTTTATCTTTTTAAGCAGAAACTGACTTCTTCAGACTAAGGGTGATAATGTGCCATGAAATTAAATAATACATTTTTGCAAATAAACCTTTTTTAGTAGATCCCCAATATAATGAACCCCATTATGATGAGCCTGTAAATGAGTAGGATATGGTTTCTTCAAAACACAAGATTAATCCAACACTGATTAATCTTGCAGGTCCACAAACTGGCCATCTGCTTGAAATTGATTTTGAAAACATTTTCACTTTCACCAACTTTTTACTTACCAGTTATAGTCAGATCAGATGAGTAATGGCATTAGGAGAGAGAAGCCTGCCTACAAAAAAAGATATACTTGTCTTTATAAAGCCTATGCTCGCGTATCCCTGTAAGATATACACAGTTAAGAATTAAGTAAATTTGTAAAGTGCCTTTTCATAGAAACTGTCATTTCTTGGGGCATTTCACTGAGAGCATAAACACGTTCAGTTCAGGTCCGATCAAATACAGTCGTATTCAAGCCAATGTCGATGCAGTTATATTCCAAATAATCTGGTTCATTAATATACATTTATAATCTAATTCATTTCAGTTAAATCCAATTTATTATAATCGTTTTGATATATCCTTTCTCAGAAAGTAAGGGAAGCCAGTTGCATCAAAGTGTAGTTCAGTTCAGTCCTTTATCCTGAGCACACAGAGGGTGATGATCAACAGCAGGGAGAAAAATTCCCATTTGAACAAAAACAAGACCTCCAGCAAACCAGACTCAGGGAGGATGGCCATCTGCCTTGAAAAATTATCAGTTTGGATCAAACAAAGATGCAGATCTTGATTAAATAAAGAGGTCAGCAGAACAACATAAAAGTCCTCTTATAATATCACGCCAAAACAATTGGTCTAAAATGTGACGAGAGGTGAAACAAATTTCATGGACTTGCAGTAGTGAGCCATGTTGCAAGTCAGTGACATACATCGCTCATTGCTGTCTCCTTCACCTCAGGCAGAATGTTTGTTTTTTTGAAATAACAACTAAGTCCCTCCATAATGACCCTGGGAAAATGGTTAGTTAGCTCCACAACAAACCTTTATGATTCAATCATGTGCACCAGCTCCACAGTGTTTAGAGTTCCTGTCTACAGAGTCTAGCAGGCTGCACGTCGTTAGCTGTGGGAACCCAACAGAGTTGCCATATAATTATCAGGAAAACTGAAATACATCAGTAGTGTTAAAATCACCATGAGACTACTTCCACTGCGACGAGTGTTGGATCTAGACAGCTTGTTATCTGTGCGTAGGTGTGTGTCTCCATGTCTGGCTGGACTGTTTTCATGACTTAGACAGATCCCTGCCCTCTTCACGATCATAACTGGCTTCTTCTTCCACAGTCAGCCGTTAGCCTTTGCACTAGATAACAGGTGCTGAGCGGCTGCACTGGCCTTTTAGCTCCAGGGATACATGAAACCCTATGTCTGGGACAATCGGTATCCATTTGTTTTAAAGACTTCAAGCTGTGCCACATCACAGCGAGTACTAGCGAAGGAAACTTCTACAGTTTTGCTGTTGTCAGCTAGTTGAATCCGTTCTTTCATCCTGCTCTTATTCATGAGGGGGATGCTACTGCATATCGAAGCAAGAAATATACTACTTACTACCCAGCACTCATCGCTTACAGTAAATCACTTGTTATTATGTGCTTAACAGAGTGGAGTGGAGGTTTGGATGGCAATTTGCCAGATGAGCTCAGTGACATTCTTAACCAGAGGATGCGCATATGGCCACACAGATGAGTGGGACTGTTGAGAGAAATGTGGAACTGGTGTGGAAAATCTACCTGAAGAAAAATACAATACGTGCTTGCAACAAATCCAAAAGTACAATTTTTGTTGCTTAAGCAAGAAGCAGTATTTAAAAGCAACATTTTTGTGCCTGTTTTTACTCACGGCTGCCCCACTAATAGCAATAATAAGCATGGTGTTTTGTAAAATGAAGTGGACTCTTGCAGGATCACTACATGCTGTTTATGTGTGTGCACTTTTTTATGTGTGTGTGTGTGTTTAAATGCATTTTAAACTCCCATTCATCAAAGGCGTAGTTGGCTGTGCTGCAGATTAATCTGCTTCAGCACAACACGGCTGCTCACCCACCACTGATTAATCCAATTCTCAGGGACAATGTGTTTGTGTGCACATCAGTGTGTTTCTGTAAAATATGTGTGTACAACAAGCGTACCGATATTTGGGTTGTGTATGAAAATAAATCCAGTACAGTAATACCTATCATGCATCTTTTGTTAAATTGGCAATATAATTCTTGTCTCATAAAAAAAAAATCTTTGGACATAAATCAAAGGGCAAGTACATTGTACAAGTGCTTAGTACATTAAAAACATCTTTTACATTTGTAGGGTCATGTTCAGTTGGAAAGTGAGAGTTGGAACATATTTATGTGGAATCCAGGCTTTATTAAGTCTTTTCTTTTTTTTAATTCACAAAAAAAATCTGTTTTCTTTAAAGTTCCTACAATTAATTGACATATTGCTTTAGCCAAAATTGTCAAACCCACGAACATTTCAACTGAAATGCAATGAAGAATAAAGATAGAAAACTGGTCAGCTGTTAGAGGGGAAATATTCCATTAATCAATACTCTGCAAGAGAGCAAACTGTGGTGACGGCAAACGGTAACTGTGTTACCTTTATAGATTTTGCGTACACGCGTACATGTATACTGTATGTACATGGACATATACATGTACATCCACATTGCGGTTTTCACAGCCCCCATTACCCGCGAAGTGTGAGGGATAACTGTATGACACTATACAATATGAAAGAATATACTTTAGTTCAAGAATTAATGCATTTCTGCCCTTCTTTTTTTAATCATCACATTTATGTGTTGACTTGATAAACTGAGTGCAGACTCAATCATAGTTTTGCAATTGTGTAAATGGGAATCTTAGACATTCACCACCTCTTAAAGAATTGATTTATTTTACCTCATTTATTTCTTCTCAACTACTTCCTTCTGCTCCTCTCCTCCTCCCCATTCTCTCCTTCTGGCCATGCTACAGTGCACAGTGCATTAATAGCGGTATGAAAAATTCCCAGCTGAGACATGGTGAGATTGTCGATGCCAGAGTCTCAGAACAGCAGGATGAGAGTAAAAGCGTGGACTCTTTTCAAAGGCTGTTCCACCCTGCTGATCCTGCCTCGCTGACCAGAAGGAGAGGCATTTTGGCATCCACCGAAAAGAACTGCCAGTTTGTGTGTAATAATCGCAAATATTCTAAATATTCTAAATATTAAAGGAATTGCAGACCTTCACATGTTTCCCGTGGTTGTCAGAAGACATCAGTCGCATTTTATGATTTGAACATCCGCACAAAAAGCTTTGAATAATCTCCCCCTGTAGGGATTCTTAAGCATTTAAATCAAGTCTTGAATCAGGGAAATCACTAAAATATCTATAAGAATTCTTAATAAGCTTATTTTGCCAATATAAAACTAAAATACCCAAACAGCCAGCCATGCATCCTCACACTAACACTTGTGGTGAGTTTAGAATCTGCTTAATCTAAAAGCTTGAGTACTATGCATAATTAACACGCTGATATAGACGGGCACCTCCCAAACCCAGCTGCAGAAAAATGGCAACAGATCCTGTACACTGCAATTAACCTGTGAGAAATGTCATCTTCTGCACGAGTCAACAGCAGCTCCTTGACTCATGTCTCCATTTATTTAACCTTTAACCTTGGCTTCAATAACACATTGCTTCATTTCACATTCAACACATGTAAAAGGACTGCTTTGTATCCTAGGGGGCTCTCGGGTCATGAGTCCTGCACACTTTCATGTTTTGGATGCATTCGTGGAAGCCACTTATACAGTCTGCAACTTCCACAGACAGCAACTTATTTAAGTGTATAGAATTAATGTAAGTTGGATTCTTACACTGAAAAATCACTATTCTGTGTATTACAGTGTGTATGTTTGCAGGTTTGCTACTCCCCTGGAAGCTTCAGGATAGCCATTCAAAATTTCTAGCATAAATTTGTCCCTGGTTATTTTTTGCCCAACAATTCCAGTGGTGGTGAAATTTAAAACATAGTTTTTCATGCTTGGATCAGTTTTGAGACAATGTGCAATATTATTCGGCCCCCTTGCATTAATACTTTGTAAGCGACTCCTTTTGCTGTATTTACAGCTGCAAGTCTCTTGGGGTTTGTCTCTTTCAGTTTTGCACATCAAGAGACTGAAATTCTTGCACGTCCCACTTTTCAGTTTTTCATTTGTTAAAAAAGTTTGAAATTTCCAATACATTTCATTTCACTGCACGATTGTGTCTCACTTGTTGTTGATTCTTGTCAAAAAATTAAAATTTTATATCTTTATGTTTGAAGGCCTGAAATGTGGCAAAAGGTTGAAAAGTTCAAGGGGGGGGCGAATATTTTCGCAAGGCATTGTATGTGCTAGTCCAAAAAATAATTTTATGGTTTATAAAGTTTTGCGTTATAGTATTTACATCACGGTGTAAATAAAAAAAAAAAAAAGAAGAAAAAGACCATCTGACTTTTTTGATGCAGGAAACTCAAATAAGAGTTTTACTCCATACTAGATTTAATTATAGACTGAAAAATTACACAAAAAGTGTGTGTTTTCTTTTTTTTTTTTTAAATACAAACAGCATCATGGCTATAGGAAAGACTTTTTTCAATTTCCAACTTGTGAATAGTATAATGAGTATCCAGTATACCAGTAAAGATGCTGTAAGAGTGATAGTGTAGAGTTCCTGCTTGTGTCTCTGATATCTGCTGTTACTGAAGACAAACGTTACTGAAGCAAAAAGAATGTGAACCTCTGTTGCCATGCCGATCTATCTTTGGTTTCAGGTTCAGGTGCCAAGTGATGGTTGGCCAATATTTATAGACATATAACAGCATGGTTTATGTGCACGTTGAGTTCTTTCTGTCGATTTCTATGTCTCTCTTCTCGCCCAACTTTCCATCCTCTTCCCTGCTGTTGATTCCTGAGCCCACGTGTCCTTTCCACCCTGATGTTGGGTCTTTTTGTATTTTTCCAGTTGATATGGGTCTCTAACCTCTCAGTCTTTATGAGCCTACTTAGCACCCCAGTGTTTATGTAATGTCTACTTTCAGTGCCTTTTTACATTGATGGATCTTAACTACATTTGGCATTTCACCTCCATCTGTGTATGGGACTGAGTGAGGAGCTTCTTTTATCAAGACGGGAGAAAATTGGCTTAGCACTGTCAACATCATACCACTAACACTCAGCTACTTATCTTTCCCAGCTGTGATTCAGTGTGCTTAGATGGAGTTCATGCTCTAACAAGCTCTGAAGATTGTCCAAACAAATCAAGGAACATGGATGGCCAATAGTCTGCCTTTCTTTGATGTGTTGGTAGAGATTGAATACCAAGAGTACCTTCTTGCATGTAATATTAGCTTTGCTCTTGGATGACACTTCATAAGTATTTGTTGCTGCTCTGACCACAAATAGTCTCAGTGAAAACTAAAAAATAAACAAAAAAAGATACACAGAAAAAGAGAGAGATGAATGTGATGAATTCATTCCCACGAGTATTTGAGGACAATATATGTGCATTTCCACTACACCATGACAAGACAAACGGTCTCAGTTTCTTCTGCAAGCAGATATTAGGGTTAGGGAGCAGAGAGAGCTGTTGGGGACTAACATAATACCTAGTAATTAGGTTTGTTTTATCTGCTTACCATCTCACATGCTACAAAGGCACTCATAAGAAGCATTAATAATTACACAATACCTCTACATCCTTTTTATTAGCAGCTTAAATCCCCCTCTATCAAGTGCTGATTGCATGATTAAATTATGGATTTTATACAAGGATTTGCAATTAAGGAAAGAGCTGTGAGTGATTCTTGCTCAAGGGATATGCTCCTCTGGTATTTATGCAAAGAAGAATCTGCTTCACATAGAGTTGTGCTGGGCTTAATTGGAAAATTCAGACTGACAGTCACATAACAGGGAAAGACTCTTTGAACTGTTTGTTTTCATAAGACCAGTGTTACACTCTTGAAAAGCAACTCAGATTTACAAATGCAATGCAAGATTTGTGTATCGTCCTCTGACTATGGCTTATGTTCTTCTACTGACATAAATTCTTCATGTCTACCTTTTTATTGTATCTTCAGTTATTGCATACCAATTTCTTTGTGGCTTGCATTCTGTCCATGAATCTTCAAACCATCCACCCTGTTTTTTTACTCATTTGTTTTTCCTGTTCAGGGCGGGCTCTGATGAGATTGACAGATAGAAAGCTGGAAAGAATGGGCATCATGCAGGAAGCCCAGAGGCAGCACATCCTGCAGCAGGTCCTGCAGCTTCGTGTCCGGGAGGAAGTCAGGACTCTTCAGCTTCTCACGCAAGGTAACTTTTCAGCAAAACACCTTAATATTACACCGTGAAGTTCATCTTCATTGTCCAGGCTGGTCTGATCTTATCCATATCCCAGAATTTTAGAGCACATTCTGTATCTCTGTCCCTTTTTCTTCTCTATCTCTTCACCTCTTTATCTTCTTCATCCTTTACAGTGTAGTATTCACATGCCAACTGTAGTCATGTCAATCACACTGTTTTAATGCCTGCAGGAAGTGATGAATCAGAAAAAAAATTATGCAACAAAGGAGTTATACACAAAGCTTCTCTTTTGGAGTACTTTGATCACAGAGCGTGCAGACTGATGAACATGATGGCTTGGCAGAGTAAGTGAGTAATCATGTCTCACTGCATACTCACCCGAAATTTTTAAACGTATGTGTTAAAATCAGTGAAAATACCAAAATCAGGGTATTCACTCAGGCGGGCAAAAGCAGCATCATATACTGCTCTGGATGCACAGTATGTAGTACGCAGTTTGGAAAACAGGCTATGCTTGTTGCAGATATTTGGGTGCAGGTCTGCTGTCAGAGTGGTTCTAAGATACTAGATGATAATACATATCTCCTTTAATAACTCATTTCAATCAGATACACCTCTCACCACCCTGTTCAGAAAACCCTTCTGAACAGTCATATGTTCTGAATGTTCTGAAAAAACAATGAACCAAAAAAATCTGTAGCATTGCACAAAGGATTAATACAGTCATAATTTAAAATGATTCCTGTTTAGCAGGTTGTGTATGTAGAACAGCAGCTGTTACTTATTTTATTATTTATTTCTTTCAAGATGTCAATACCATTCCTCATTGCCAAGCTAAAAGATTTTCTACACAGAAAACTGCTAAGCTTCAAAAAGCAGTCTTATTTAATATGAATCCAACATCTCCGCTGCTGACCAGATTATTCCCATCAAATGCTTTTTTCCCGTGGAAACACTACTCTATCACATGGATTATTACAGATTTTTAAATTTTATAATAATACTATTTGTTGTAGAATTGTAAAGTAATGATTTGTCTAATGCTATAAACTAAGGAAAAAGTTATTGCAAATTCTTAAATTGGGTGATATTTCATCTGAGACATCTGAGCCTCCCTCTCCTCACAAATCTGTCACATCTATCTCAAGTACGTATGGATTTAGATATGGATTCATATATGGATTTATAGATATTATTACGTATATATGACAGTGGTTCTTAACCTGGGTTCGAGCAGAAGTCTCACTGATTTTGGAGTAAAAATTAATTATTATTGTAGCCTGATGGGAATTAGGTGACGAGTGTGTGTTAGGCTCTGAGCTGGGATAGGCTCCAGCGACCCCTGTGACCCTAGTGAGGATAAAGCTGGTTCAGAAAATGAATGATAAATACAATAAATAATAAGTAAGGTGTGTAATTCATACAGTTCATGCATTGTATTGGTTTTGTTCTTTGAACACAGTGATGTTAATGGACAGTTCATTTTGTGTACCAGTAAAACATACCAATGGATTGAATTTGAAAAAAAAAAAAAAAAGCATATTTTATTTTTAAATAAAGAAGGGTTTGGTGAATGTGCACATGAAACTGGTGGGGATCGGTACCTCCAACAAGGCTAAGAACCACTGATATATGGATATATGGATTACACTGAATTTCAAAAAAGTTGTTAGAGACTTTCTTTTTTCACATTACTGGCTCTAAAAAGCCTATTTGAAATTAACGGTGGGTTTTGAGGTGGTTCTGTAGTGGGTTGTGGATTAGGGGCCCAATTTGGACATTTTAGTCCCCCGTTCATGTTTCCAACTTGCTGGCTGAATTGTTCACACATTTGATGAGCATTGCAATGAGCTATTCTCAAATATTCAGGGAGGTAAGCGAAAATGTGTTAAAAAGAAAAGACCCCACATATTATATGTGCTTTACAGAAGATTTATACACAGCATAAATCTACAAAAGATCTGTGGCAAATTATGTGCGAAGGAATCTACCATGGTCTGGCCCTTATGGTTGTCCACACGGTGACACCAAGCAGTTTCTTACTTCAAACATTTTTTTTTCAGTCTTCTGTTTGTTCTCTCCTTCTCACCGTGTGATTCTCAGGTTCCCTCAGCAAATGGAGTAGCTTCCCTTTGCCTGCATCACCAACATTTCACATCCACACACTCAAAAACAGACTTCGATCCAGAGGCCAAAACACAAATTTCAGAATTCAAAATTTTTGGAAAACATTGGAGCATAATGAAGAAGATTCACTTTCCCATCTCTGTTTTGGTTAAAAGTTAAAAATAGAAAGAGCGAGTGCAAGGGAGAGCGTTTAGCTGAGTGATGACACTTTGCTAAGGGCTACCCTCAGCGTTCCATGCCTTTCTTTTGCTTTTTGTCTCATCTTCTCTGTTTCTCCTCTCTTCTCAACTGTATTGATGATATGGGAACCGACAGCCCACCAGTCGCAGCAGGAAGCAGTCTTTTAGAGGAGCCTATTTGGGCCTCAGGGAGAAAGGAAACAAAAGACTGAAGTTTGATGGATGGAGGAGATGTGGAAATGCTAGACACTGAGACAAGATGGCAAAACTAAAATAACATTTTTTTGTGTGTTTGGTGCATACATATTGTTTTGAACGATGAATGAATGAAGTACTTACAGATGGCTATGGGTGAGCGCAGTCTTGTAGTGGGAACGAAGTAAGTCAAACCCTTAGTTGACATTTACTGATGTCTCAAGATGAATTGGGCATTCTTGAAATCACAAGACGGATTACTGAAGGTAATGTATGGATTTTAATGACGAGGCAGCAAAAAGGGGAGTTTACTGAGCTGAGGCTTTTGGCAGGAGGGCGAAAAAAACATTGGAAAGAGAATGGTGAAAGATTTCTAGGCCTGAGGCGCACTTCCTTGAGCCGGTGTTGGAGTGATACGACTTCGCCCAGTTGGAGGCTGAGCCAGAGGGAAACAAATGAAGTGAGAAAGTGGCAATGGGTGAGTGGTGATGAGATGATGAAGAGAAAAAAAGGAAGAGGGAAAATAGTGAGAATACTGAGGAGGCAGTGAGATAGGTGCCAAGAAGGTAGGATTGGAAAAGAAGGAGAAAGAAAGAAGGCGATAAAAGTTCTAATGGAAAACAAATGTGTATAACTGTGTGTGTGTGTGGGTGTATTTGGATGGAGGAGGAAGAAAAACCTGTCTAGCCATCATTTCAGAGCTACATTTTCAACTCATAACATCATAACCTGAATGCAGATGGATCATTTTGATGTATTTAACCTGCATATTAAATGCACATACCAGTTACATTATTTTACTATCTAAGGAAAATGGGTCAAAAGAGGTTTCACAATGAAAACTCAATCTGTAAAATACCTGTGACCCAGAAGCAATCAAATGTCTGACTGTGAAGTACATAGCCCAGTGGGTTATGAAACTCACGTGGAGATGAAGAGCTGCAAATTATCCATAGAAGCGTGAGAAAAATTAAACATGAAGCTACCAGGGGATCCATGATCCTCAACTGCCGACATTTTTCACAACTATACCCTACTTATGATACCTTGACGTACAATGTGTCACGTCCTCAAAGACTCTGTCATGCTAAAGAAGGGTGGTGCATTATCTTCAATAAATGAGACTGTCAGGATTGGGCCATGAAATATCTCAAGGTTTGATGGACAGACAAATGGAAGGAAATTCTTTGGAGCCAGTGACCGGAGTCACGCTGAGTCACTAATGGCCACCATTTTGATTCAAGGTGGAGGAGGGGTATGAGCTGCTATTATTCAAGATGACCTAGATCATCTTTTAAAACAAATTCCCAGACATGCTTTTACACTTTCTTCCAGCAGTGTGAAAGGAGTCTGCAGCATTCAAAAAAAGCTTCTTTTTTTTTTTTGAAAAAAAAAAGTGCTTTTAAGTTGTCCACTACTTGGCTGCAAGCAAAGTCCTCACAGTGACCTCTCTAGAATTAAATCCTCAGGCGACGTTATGAGGTGCTGTGAGTCATATGAACAGGTTTCAAGTTAGGGAAGACCGTATGGCTCTTTGAAAAGAATTAGAGAAGCTGTAGAGGTGACTAATAGTTAATGTTGTATCTTTTTTCAAATGAAACTTTCAAAAGGTGAAATGAAAATGGTTTGATATGAAGTCAGATGCAAAAAAAACAAAGCAAAAAAAAATTTCCAGATCATTCCACAGTAAAGTCTCTGCTGCAGACAACCTCATTTCCTCTAGTTATAATTGGAGAAACCTCTTTATCAGGAATCATAGCGGATGGAAAACAAACACATGTCTCCACAAGAGTCAACAGCAACTCCAAAGGCAAACTTACACTTATTATATTATGTCTTATATTGATATTCGCTGTGGCAGCCAGGGGATGGATTGCTTTCAACACACATTAAAAAAAGAAAAAAAATATATAATCTGAAGCTTGGATATGCAAAATGCCCATCAATTAAGATAAATTTGTTATACTCATAAATTAGTATTATGTTTAGAATACACATTTTAAAGGTATATACATACTGTTAAAATGATAATAACAAGCTATTTTATGTGCAATATGTCAGAGCAGCTTTAGATTTTGTTCATACCCACAAAAGGTTCAGAACAGCTCTCATGAATGTAGAAAAAAAGGGTCAATTTACAGACAAATTTGTTCTTTTCACATGTCATGAATGAGGCCGACTGTGTTTGTAGAATCTGGATAATGGAGCAATTACCGTTTTAAGGCTCATGGATGACAGTTACTGAAAAGGAGGGAAATGGTTCAGTATGAGCCGCTTTAAAACACAAACTAGCGAATGTGAATGGATTGATAGTGCGAAGGCTTTTTATTCTGGATAAAGCAGTCTGAAATGCCAAACAGCAACAGCAAATTGTATTATTTACATTATAAAGTTGTCAAATTTAGAACAAGTGTTTCCTCAATTTCCATCTCCTTTAAATGAGTGCCTCACTGTTTCTGTGTGAAAGTGTCTTAAAAATATGCTATAGGAGAAAGACTAGAGCAAAGGAAGAGTGGCACCAGAGAGAGGCAGAGATACATCTCTTTGTATAAAGAGAGAAGAGATCACTGGAGTGAGCAAGGTACACAAAAGGGGAAAAGGAGAGAGTGGGCAAGAGAGCAAGGTGTTGTAATTACTGCGGTGTGCCCAGCCAGAATTAGCTCAACGAACAGTGATTAACCTTTAAGTCTTGCTGGGCCATGGGAGGGAAATAATTAGATTCGACCCTTCCCTGTCTCTGTCTTTGCCACGAGGACAGAGCGGCTCATGATCTCTTATTGCTTACAGTCAGAGGTGGGCTGAGGCGCTCCAGACAGAAAGTGATATCTGAACAACAAAGCCCTCAGAGTGCCAAGTGTACGGCCGAGCTGGAGTAAATGTGGTGCAAACGAAGAAATGATTGATGTGGTTTCCCCAACTGGGTGGCATGGCATGCATGATAGGATGAAGGCAACTTTGACTTTATAGTCAAAGTTAAAAAATGTCAATAAAGCTAAATTAATAAAATTAATGTATGGCGGTGATGCTTTCCCAGTAGCATAGCTTGTGTAACCACTGCAGGTGTGAAAAATGTTTTTTTTTTTTTTTTTTTAACTCATAGGAGGAATGAGTTCAATCAGATGCAGAAAGAACTGTTCCTCCTTCAGCTGAAGATTGAATTTTTCTGAGAATTTGGAAAGTATTAGTCATAGAGTTTGCTTTCCAGGAAGAAAGAATAAATCACTCTACAATTTGTTTTCAGTTGTCAATTGTTTCCATTATCTACTAGAGAGGAAATGAACAAAAGATAAAAATCAACAGGAAAAGAAAAAAAAGATTTGATAAAAAAAAAAAAAAATCAACCTATAAACAAGTCCATGTGAAGAAGAAGAACGGGGAGGAAATTTGAAAGATTAATATATCAAAGAAAGCAATAAAACTGAATCTATGATGTTGATTTATAAAAAACATTACTCAACACAGGATGAACAAATCCTGCTACAGTATCCCAGGTTAAAAACGTTTAATTCTTTTAAACCGTTCAGATGTGGACTCTAAGTCAGATTAAGTATTTTCTGATTTTTCTCAAATATGCACCTGCCCCAGAAGCAGAAAGCCACTGTTAGAACCCAGTTTTCAGATTTCTCAGGTGTGTTGTAATACTGATGAGCATTGATGTAAGGACTTCTTGATTATCAGTGATTTTCACTTTGCTTCGAAGTCATGTATGTCAGTTTTGCTTGATGTCTTTCAAGTAATGAACACTGATATTCACTGAGTTGCATTTCCTTGGGTGTTTTCTTTTTATGCGTTTCCCTGATAAGTCACTGTTGTCCTCTTTATTAGATCAGGCACATCTAAGAATAATCTGTTTTGCTTCTATGTCTTCTCCAGTTGTAAGAAAATTACTTTTTTGCAATGGATCAGTTTCATCCCAAAACCACAGAACTTGCTTTGTATAATTATTCCCAAATAGATAAAATGGAAAAAAAAAGTTGTCTCTTCTAGAAAGTATTTTTGCCTTTTTGACATGGTGTCTTTCTGGTTTAATCTTTAAGCCATCTTTATGCCTCTCTTGGACTTTTTAAGTGATGATTGGACGGATAGGGCTGGTAGTAGTCAGGTCCAGGTGTCCAGTCTTGCTGCATGTTTGGTCAAACCCTGCAGTGTAAATGTGAGACTGCATTTACTCTGCTTTGAGGCACGGATCAATTACAACCAATGGATGTGGAAACATTATATTTAGGTGCATGGATTCAGTTATCATTAGATCAGTTTCTAACCTCATGGAAATTGATCAAAAGTAGAGGACATCCCCGTTAATGCAACTCAGACGTCCTTGAAAATGCAAGGGTGGCTTGTCGCATGAATACAGGTGGAAAGGCTCTACTCCTTTCTTCTCCGTTTCAGAATACACCCTAGCTGACCTCCAACAATATAAATGTGGACATAATGTACAGCTCCTTATCAATTCAGTAAAGGAAAAGGGTGCATATGCTACATTTCCTATTCCACCTGTGTTTATTTCACTGGGATGTATTCATTTAATATAGTGCCCGTTGTTCTCCATTGGCTGCCTAGCTTTTTCCATGTTGGTAGCCCCAGCTGGCAACCAGTGCCAAAGCAGATACTGGATATGGAGTCACATTTAAAAGATGACCATCAAGTACTACAGTGTAAATACAGCCTAAGTGGGCAAATACTTTTCACACACATAACCCTTTTGTCTTGAAACTTACAGCTAAGTTTTTTTTCTGCATTTTTTTTTTGTATTTACTTATGTTGTCTTTGTGTTACATTCAAGTTTGATGATCTAATGTGGTTTCCTATAGACACACAAATTAAAATAAAGATTTATCTCAACACTGCATTGCAGCTCCCAGAAACTTTCCACTTTTCCAGTCATGACCACAACTTTGCATGATGCAAGCAGTGGTTGCAGGTCGTCAGAATGAATGGCTTCATATGAACTCAGTTGACAGCTTCTAGAGCCAAACTCTGAGGCACTGGAAAGGAAGAAATGACAATGTAATGATCAATTAAGTTATTTATATTATATTTAGTTAGCATGCCTCTGTTAGCACTGAATTAACTCACTAAAAAACTGGAAGCCTCAAAGCCTTTGCATTTCTCCCCTCATCTCAAAGAGAATTAGTCTTCTGTCTTCTGTATTCAATTTCATGCTTACAACCGTTTCAGTTTTCAATAGCAGCCCCGTGCCGGTAAATATCCTATTACTGGCTTGTGAAACCATCACTCTTAAAAGAGACTTGAATTACTTGAATTACACAGCTGACAGAGCTCTATGAGCTTGCTCTTCTGAGAACACAGTGCTAATCTGTGAATGTAGACACAAGCTCACTCCTTATGTTTAATTTACTGTACCAAAGTCCAATTTAAAACTGTAAATGCAAACTTGGAAAAATGGACAAAAGCTCAGCAGCTTAACTTTCCCTCACTTCGTGTGTTTGAGCCCGTTATTGTAACATCTTTTTGCTTAATTCATGACTCATTTACTTTTTACTTGGTAACAAAGACGAACTTGTGAATTTCTGACTTTTTCAGTTGCATAAAATATAAAAGCAAACATTTATTTTTAATGTTGGAGCTGCAATCACCTTCTTAGACTAAATCTAAGACATAAAAAAAGTAGGGCTGGGCAAGTTAACGCGTTATTATCGCGTTAACGCATCAATTTATTAACGCCGACATTTATTTTCTATCGCGCGTTAACGCATGTTGCTCACATGCTTTTGTTTTGAAAAGTCTGTTACTGGCTGCTGCGGAACCGGGAAAACAGTAAACATAAGAAAAAGTTTAACAGACATGGAGAACGGTAAAAATCTGTGAACTTTACAGTTTGGGTAGCAACTCAGGTAGCAAAATTAATAATTATGTCTAAAAAAAATTCTTGACTGCAACAAAACTATCGCGTCATTCCTCCATGTTACATCAGATCTGCTCCATGTGTTCACTGTCCTGCTGTTCTCTTACTGGTTACTTCAGTGCAGCTCCATCTACTGGCACAGATGTGTAATGTGCATAATTAAATGTCACTTTTTAATTTTGAAATTTTTTTTTCTTTTTTGATTGACAATTGAAAATGGAAAGAATGAATGGTACACTGATTGGTAAAGTTACTGAACTTTAACATGGACATTTTCATTTTAAAGTTCTCCCAGACGGAGGATTCAACAGAAACAAGGTTATTTGTAAGGTTATTTGAACTCCCCGTTAAAAGTTTCTGCTGTTACCTCTGAAATTAATGTTTTAATGTTCTGATTGTGCTGAGCCACAATCATTTTGTTGAATTTTGTTTGTAGACTTTTTTTTTTTTATAAAAACAGGATAACATTAATGCCCTGGGAGTGGCAATAAGCTTTATTTTATTTTATATTTTTTAAGATAAGATTTAGACTAAATATGTGTTACTGACAAGTGCTGATGTTAAAAGTGTTTGAACAACAAATGTTATGACACTTTAGTTCATATGGCAGCAGAACATTTCAATAAAAGTCCATTTTACACTACTTTTGAATTCATTATTTGATTTCACGTATACAATGCGATTAATCGCGATTAAAAATTTTAATCGTTACCCAGCCCTAAAAAAACAGGCCCCAGTGTGACAGCTTTTGGAGATTTGTTGCTTCGGGGGCAGTAAATAAAGGAAGTCTTCCTGATTCATCTTGGTAGACTTTGGGTGCTTTGTTGTACACGTCTTAATGAATGATCTCCCTGTGCTTCATAGAGGAAAACCTTTCAAGCAGAGCTCTTCACTAAATCTCTTCTCTGTTTGTGTCATTTTGAAGAACAAAAAAAAAGAAACTCTGCTTATGTAAAGATCTAGAATGACTTGAGAAACTTCACCAAGGTGAGCACAATTTTTAGTGTGGTGATTGTGAGTTGACGAGGACCGAAAAAAATAACTTCAATGCGTCACGTGACAATGTTGGCTTGTCACACAATCTAATGTGTTTGACCACCTTTAGTTTTGATTAGAGCACCCTTTTACTGTGGCATAATTTATGTAAAGTTATGTTATTTATTTGCATCCATTTAGCTGCATCAAATTTTCACCAAGCTCTTGTACTGATGAAGGGAAAGTTGGTGAAAAACATTAAGCCTTCTTTAGCACATTCCATCAGTGGGATTCAAGATGTGGTGTACCAATCCAGGTGTGGTCATTTTGTCTTATTGTCCCTGAAACGTTCATTCACAGACTGAACTCACTGGTATTGTCATTTTTGTCGTCAGGGAAGGGGGAAAAAATAGTTGATGTTTTCAGTTGGCTGACCTCTTTTTTTTGGACCCATGGGATTGCTGAACCTAGATATGACCGACGTAAACATTTCCAGATTATAATAGGGTTGCATGGTAGGTTTTCAGCATGATGGGATAGGTCACCTGTTTGTCATGGTTGTTCTTTTGTTTTTTGTTTTTTAATTCTTCTTTGCCAGAGTTTTTTGTTGAAGAAATTACCACCACCTTTGGCACAGTACATTGAGTATGATTTCTGAGGTCTGGATTCAGGAAACAAAAATCCATCACAGTTCTGCCCTCTCACGGCACTGACGTTTGAGCACCTCTAAGCATTTCTCCATATGGGCAAACCAAGCACTGCAGTAACGCCAGCTGTCCTAATTCTTTTCATCTGAGAGGATGCGAATCCTCTGGATTCGACTGTTTTTGGTATCAACCAGTTAACCAATTGACATCCACAATGGCATGCAGTGGATTAGGAACACTGGTTAATGAGTGCTGGCCTTACAGTAAAAATGTGTTTATTTGTTCAAGTGTTATTAGCAGTTCTGCAGCGATGTTAGTTGTTTTGAATAGTAGCTCTTGGACATGATTGCATGACCCACGGCATAAAGCCTCCCCCCCACCCTTTTGCAAATGGCTCGGTACGGTCTGTACCTAACCAATAAGATAAAATGCAAAACTCAAAGGAGAAAATTTTTATAATTATACTTATAATTATATTTATAAATTGTTACAGAACAGAGATCTGCCTCTTCAGTGAAATTAGGGAAAGCATGGTTTTTACGTAAATGGAAGGTATAACAGAAATTAAATATGAGAAACAGTGCAATTTTTATCATATAAAAACATGACTTCCTTGAATACAAAGGTAAGAACTATAGAATATGAATGGCTAAAGAAATGTACATAGTGAATGAGCAAACCTCTTTTAAAAAGTGGACTTTTTCATGTTGAACTGTTGCAACTTTTATAATACTAATACAGATTGTACCAGATCTCAGATTCAGCTGAACAGAACTTTTGAATTCAGTCACTTTGATCTTGCTGTATTATCTTAACCAGGGTCTTTGGTGAAGCAAGACAAACTGAGTCCATCCTGTTGGCCATCAAGAGTGAATACATTTACTTTTAAGTGTCGTTTGAAACTGTTCCATTCTGAAGACATAGGTCGCTCAGAGTGACTACTGTCTTTCCTTTGGGCTTTTCAATAAATCAGATGCTTTGCTGGAGTGTATGGGCAGCTTGTGAGCTCTCATTATCTGAGTTCTGTCCTCAGGCTGCTGCCCTTTTTGGTTGCACTTCTCCTTAAACACCCCCTCCATCCTCCCTCATTCTTCCTTTCCCTCTCTCTGGCTGCAAGTGAAGGTCAAATTAATTCTTTTTTTTTTCTTTAATGATATCCTGCCAGTGAGATTCCTCCCTTGGAGACTCCATCTTTAACTCAGTGCCTGAAAGATATGATTAAGGTTAAGACAAAGTGAAATACCTGTATGTGACAAAGTGAAGTGTTTTTTTTTTCTTTTTCCCCTGTTCATAAAAACTACTGTATGGTAATATCACAGTTACTAAAGGCTACCGCAGTCTCATTTCTACTATTTGAATATGAATACAATGTATAAGCCCTGGGTGACTCCACATTAGGAGCTATTATGGATTTATACTTACAAAAAAAATGTCATTTATGCACAAATGCCGTAACCCTCCTTAGTAACACCACGGGTCTCTAAGGGACTCAAAGCCAGCTTGCAGACATCCTCTATAGAGGTGTATGAAATACACAGTACAGATGGTAATTGCTTCTCCTTCGTAAAAAGCAAGGCTTCTTTATTCGTTTTAGGAATGACATAAAACTGGCCTTTGTAATGAAGGTGGAGCTGACTCTACATAGCAAGTCCAGTTGTATTTGGAAATACTAGCTAGAAGACACTGCAGCATTAAAAGGAATCCCCCTTCCACAAAAAATACTTTTTATAATCCTTAGCCTATTATCCTCTTTGATATGCAGGGGATCCTTTTATTTATTCATTTTTTTACCACTGCTTCATACTGGAACACCGGCGGGCTATTTTCTTTTATTATGGAGAGAAAAAAGTGGAGCAGCATCAAGGTTGAGAAGCGTGCATTTCATCCAGTCGTACCTAGGGAGAAGTGAGGGATGCATGAATACGACAAACCCACTCTTACCTTCAACTCCAGCTCTCAAGGACAGGCCGCAGTCGAATATGAGCAGCATGAGCAGATCTGTTAATGAGGCTGAAGAAGAGAGAGAGCACTGCTGGAATTTAAAGCAACGTGGTGAAACAGATGGAAGGGAGAGCAAATAGCAGGGAAGAGAGAGATAATCAAGAAAGATAAACACAGAGGCAAAAGAAGAAAAGGAGAAGGAGATACAGGCGGAGTGGCCTGAGGTACAGCATCAGCAGTTGTCATCTGTGATGTGTGTGTATGTGTGCGCCCGTGTGCTTGTTTCTGGTCTCACCGTCCTGGCCTCTAACCCATGGCAGAGGAAAACAGATTGCTTTGACAGTTCCACTGACATCACATGAGATGTTCTGCTCTTTTGCAAGAGTCTCCTGAGAATCCCTGGCTGCCAAATGTCCAGCAGGGCTTGAAGCAGTGCTGCAGCTTGTGCCCCATAATGTGACTGCTGGAAAGGAAAATTCTCTGAGTACTGGGTTGTCAATATACTATTTGTATAGACATGATCTTCTAGCACAAAGGCCAAGTCTTGGCAGAGTCTGGATGCCAGCAGTCATAGAACTTTGATGTACTTCATGCATCATGTACAATTGAACTCGTGTGTGAAATCACAACCTCAGCTCCTTCTAGAAACAACCTTTCATCAGTCAATAAATCCACTGTGCTCCATAAATTGTTTTTTCTTTTATGCCTTTGTAAACCAGAAGGGGTGGAGGAGGTTTCGCTGCACAGAGCCACACTCATTAGTTTATAGCAAAATGAGAAGCTGTTAAGGAGTCATTGTATAGGTCGCCTGGCAGCACGACTGGTTCCACTCAGTCTGCTGCTGTCTCCAGCCTCCCTGACCACCTCCGGACATTCAGGAGCCCAGACTGCACGGACAGGCCAGAATCCCGAGTACACGCCTTAACTTCCCAGCATTCACTTATGATCTTACCAACCTGAATCAATAGCTGGAGGACACGTACTTTTCTCTGAGCCAATCCATTATACCAATAAACATGCCCAAAGCCTGGCTCCAGACATTCTCCGTGTAATGGAGAAGAAAGAAAATAAATGAATAAATAAAATGGCACTCTGGAAGTTGTTTTACCTGCAGTTTGTGAGAGCAACCACTATGCAGCTTTGAGGTGGTGTGGCACTAAGCCCATCAGTGAATGCATAAAATGGACAAACAAGATGATGTGTTAATGTGGTACTCTTACATTGTTCTTTAAAGGAGATAAGGCATTAATAGTGGTGGTGTTAAAAGTCCAAACCCAGATGTGGGTGTAGAACATCAGGAAAATAATACTTTTGTTTAAATTTACTATCTTATATGTCCATTAGCAGTCCATTAGCAGCCGATTTTGTATAAAAGGCCCATTTAAGTACAGGCCATTTACCTCCACACATATTTTATGTTATACCAGTAATAAACTCTCAATGATTCTCAATAACATGAGTATAGAGATATACTAAAAATGTTTCTCATCCAGTGGGTCTGGAACAGTGCAGACATAAAGGTCTTTCTGTAATCGTAAGGGGACTCCTGGCACCCCATTGTTGTCCTTTTAAATGTACCACAAGCATAAATAGCCAGGAGCATGAGAGATGAGGTAAAAACACATAATTATTCACTGAATCATCTTTGAGTGTTCTGTATAAGCATAAAGGAGAGAGAAGGAAAGGTGTTGAGCGAAAAGGAAGGGGGATACCAAGGACATTTTGTGGGAAATGGTGTGCAATGAGCAGGTGCATAAAAGGAAATGATGTATAATATACCAGTGTGGGATCATGGTTTGTGTATCCAGGATTTATGGCAGCATACTTAGCAACCGTACAGCACCAAACCCGATCATCCATTATTATTGTAACATCTTTCACTTTGGGGCAGATATGATGGATGGGAGGCTGTTAATGACTTTGGGTTGAAATTGTTAACAGCAAATAAGTAACACACAGCATTTAAAAAGGTGGCGTGGACATTGAAAGGAAGTCAGTCATTTGTCATCTTTTTACTAGAAATGGAATATGAAGCATTTCATAGTGGCCGTAAAAACATTTAAGGGAAAAATAAAACTTGAGCTTTTCCTTTCTCTTTGGCGTGTAGATTTTGTATTAAATTTCTACTGAAACATGCATCACTGTATTTAGCATCACTTTAGCACCTTTTGCTTAGAAACAAATCTTAGTTTTCAGTATTGAAATGTCTGTCATCCTTCTGAAGTAGCAAATTCAAAATCATCTTTTTACGTATGTTTTTTGTGCAGTTGTACACTAACAATGCTCCCAAATAACATAAAACATAACTTACAATAACTCACTTAAAAACGCTGTTTTAAAGAAGAGGAAATCAGAACCCTTGTACGGGAAACATCGATCCACCCTCCAGTCAGTTGTAACTGGTGCCATTAGTCTTTCTGCTCTTGATTGCCTGCCATAATGTCAACCTCTCTATTTTCCCTGTGTCAAATTGTCTGTTTTTTACTGAACTGTGAGTAATTAAAAATGATTGTTTACTTGTTTTATTGCCAGATGGGCAACTTCAATAAATCAAGGACATAGAACTGAATAATAAGAAAAAAACAAAACATGTTTGCTTTTAGCCACATGTGCCACATGTAGAAATGCCTGGATAGAAGTGTCTGTACTGAAGCCTTCAGTGCAGTTGTTCTGTCCTACACTGTGCACAGTATCTGCTGCATGGGTCATGATGAGCTGTGTCCTGAATGACCTTATATTGACCCTGGTGGAAAATCAGGCTTGCAGCAAAGCACACGGAGCGATTTTAAACTAATAAAAGGGCAATGACTACAAGAATCTAAACATCCTTCGTGTGTCTTACAAGTTACACAGTCATTTGAATTGGAATCTCTATTAAAGTTATATTAACATTAGAGCACAAATGTTGTAAGGAGAACTGTAGATTGCAGCTGAAAATGGTACTCCATGTATCCCCGTTGGCATTTACGTGATTTCCCTCTTTTTTATAATCTCAAAAAATCTCACAAATGGCTTCAGCATCTGTCTTGCATATACTTTGAAGGCTGTTTCAGTTTCTTTGTTTTGAAGAAATAGATTTCTGAAACATACATTATCTGTGTGAAGATGAGAGTATGTATAAAAGCTTAATAAGCCACTATTAAATGAAAACATAATTCTGTGAGAGGCAAGGCAAAGACAAAGACTAAAGGCTAATTCATCTTCATTATACTGGGAATTGGTTAGATGAGCATTCATTATGTATCCAAGGTGTAATTTACTCTGACATTGTGCTCCAATACCAATGTCCTGACAACACTGGAGAGTTTTAACCTCGTTTGTTTTGTAGTTAAGTTTGAACTCGTAAAATGTAGCCATTGTTAATCATTGGGGAGAAAAAAAAATCATTGGGGAGACACAGCTCTTGAACAGCAGATTCAGTTGGAAGGGCCAAGTTATTCAAGTGTTTTTTGAAAGTGCTTGTAAGCCTTGTAAGTTTATAAAGTTTTAGCTTTTTTGTGTGTGTGTGTGCTTTGAACCATTATGTCAACAAAACATGTCAGCAAAATGTTTGATTGGCATACATTTTGCCAATTTACAGGTTCCTGTAGAAGAAGCCTTTTTATTATCTTTCAGGTAATGAAAGTGGCTTGTAGATTGTACATTAATTTAAGGGGCTCTCTGGCAGTATTTGGATTGAAGTAAGACATTCACAGTTTTGTTTGAATAAGATTTGCTTTGATGAGAGTTTTTGTTACTCTGTAAATATGTTTGAGAAGGTTTAACGTCCTGGTTTTAAACAGAATCAGATGTAAGTTAGTGCTTTTTATCCACAACACCATCACAAGGGCTGCAAAATGCTTTTAAAATTTCATTTTAATTTCTTAATAAATATTTAGAGCCTAGGCGTAAGGGATGAAATCAAAATGAGGCTTTCTTTTTTAAATATACCTCATGATGTAATTCTCTCCACATCTTTTTTTTTTCTCTCTGTAATGTTTTACTTTTTGGTTGCTCAGTGTAAATAGGTGTGCACTTTCAGTGCAGAAGAGCATAAATATGAATTTGTAAAAACCTGTCCGTTATCAGCCTCTCCTTACAAACTTATCCACAGAACAGGTAGCATGTAATTTTCCCATGCCTCTTATGTGTTGTGTGAACGAACCAGGAGAGGGTTTCAGGGCAGAGCTTGCCCTTCATTGAAGATTTAGCATGTTCACAGAGGGGAGCTATTAGATGCAGAGGCCCCTGCTCGTCAGGAGAAATTTCAAATCAAAACCAGTTTGTTGCATTGTCAAAAGATTAAAGCACGCTTGCTGAAAGGTCTGATTCCACATGACTGATCTTCATCCACCCACATAGCCTCCACCCCTTCTTCTCTTTCATATATCAACTATGGATGTCTAGCTAGTAGGTTGTTTTTTTTTTTCCTTTTCGGTTTTCTATTCACAGGTAGTTTCTATTTACATGTCAGTACCTTCCATATTTTATTCCCACTCTGCTTTTGTCCTTCTATTTCTGTCACTTTGCTTTTTCGGTGTAACAAGACTAGCACTCTTCTCCTGCAGCTGCTCAGGGGTCTGTTCTGTCTCGAAGCTGTTTTCTCTTTCATCTTTTTTTTATTGGATTTCTTTTTGGTCCTGTTCTCTTTCTTCTATCTGTATATCTTTCATGTTTTGTGTCTGATACTGGCCAGTGATCCTTTGCTCCTGACAGTCACTTTGCTTGAGGGGCATTCCTGATGCGAATCTAGCTTTTGATTGCCGTCCACACTGACCCCAGGACGGCCTGACCCTGACACAGAGCCAGTCTGCTGGCTGCCACTACTGCTGGAGCTAATGAGGTGCACCTGGTGTCTCTCAGTGCTGGCTTACTTCCTGATTTATTGTTTCAATCATTTCATACCTTCATCTAAGTAATGAAGTTGACTCTACAAGTGACTCTGGTGTTTTACTGACAAGCATGCTGGGGCTAAATAGCTGTGTGTACCTTGCAGTGATGTCCTGGTGGGTGAATAATGTTTCATAGAAAATGGCTTTACCTTACAGGGTTATAATAGTTTTGGATTTTTTATTAGTTTTAGTTTTTATTTAGTTTTTTGTTTAGTTTTTCAAATTCAGTTAGTTTTAATTTGTTTTTAGAGTAGTTTTGCTTGTTTTCATTCATATTTATTTTTTTTAAATGACTAGTTTTAGTTTCGTTTTTATTAGTTTCAGTGTCAGTTTTAGTTTACTCGAGTGCGAGTGAAGCACTAAACTTTCAGTCACATAGTAGTGTAGACATACCGGTCTCAATAAACATATTTACCAATGCATCTTCCCGCTTGTGGTGTTACTGCGTATTTACTGACCAGTAGCTATTTGGTTGCTGGTGGAAACAGTCCATTATAGTTGCTGTTTTCTCTTGTTCCTTCCCAACGCTGACTGGCCCGGCTGTAACTTCTCTTTCCAGGGAGGAGGGCAGCGAGGCTAGCTTATTCAGGTACTCTTGGTTAGCCTTCTTATGCAAGCTTTTCAAATGGACTTTCAGATTCGTGGGGTTTTTTCCCCTTTAAAAGTATTCCGCACATTGTATCACCTGTTTCTGCAACAAAGCACTTATTTTATCGTTAACACAGTCATAGCCAAAGAAATCCCAATTAGGACTGTGCTACTTTCTCCCAACTTTTGCCGCAACCATCAGTGCTGATCTCTTTAGTTTTTTTTCTTTTTTCATGATATTATTATAGTTCATTTTAGTTCGTTTTATAAACACATAATACAGTTTCAATTAGTTCTTTTTTTTTTTTTTAAATCTCTCATTTTTATTTTATTTCACTTAACGAAAATCTTTTTTCAATTCTAGTTTTCGTTATTTCGTTCGTTTATGTTAACTATAATAACCTTGTTACCTTAGCACCACATCCGTCACTCTACATAACTGATATGACATTAAAGTCTGGAAATATTGCATGTTGTGAAAATAAACAGGTTGCTATGCAGCAGAATTCAGCTAAATGCTAAGACACAGATGGTAGACGCACACCAGCAAAAGCTGGAAACCTGGAAGAAGTATGGTACATAACATAACATCTATTTTCTGACATTATTTTGTATTTTTTTGGTTGGGTTATGGTTTTTTTGTTATTTTTTTTTCTGGCGGGGGAGGCGGCCTGTAAGGCCTGTTGAGATCTGTGATGCCTGAGAAATATCCTGCTGATTTCATACAAGTTATTACTGTTGCACAAACGCCAAACCAGAATGAGATGGCGCAGCTATGTATGTCAAGCCAGGTGTAGCTAATCCTGATAAGTGTGTGCTCAAGGCTGTCTCATGCAATCCGTGATGGAGGTCGATCACAGAATTACTGAGTCAGAAATGACATTTGTTGCTTATGTTTCACAGAATAAAGCTCCATAGCAGCTCGTCAGCTTCTGCTTTTATACAACCAACCGGAGTTGGTCAGCGAGGTTAACTGACATATGCCAGCTTAATTAACCTCGTGGAACAGACTTCAGGACTGTGTATGCAGATCTGGGCTTGTTTGCTTTTTTTTTTTTTTTTTTACACTGTAATCACAGGATGGCCAGCTAGTGGATGGTCAAAAAAGATTCACTGAATGTGACCAAAATAGTTCTGGGTAAGGAATTACATAGAATCCATTACCCTAGCTTTAAGGAACCACCCATTTAATGTAGAGCAGATTGTGAAAGTTTTAGCACAGCTTTATTTTCATCACTCAAAAATAAATATGCATATGCATGTCCATGCTCAAGCTGCAAAAGATGAAGTACTGGCTAGTTTTTCACGAGTGGAGACATTTTGCCTCCCCTCTTCAGCGTATCCGCCATGCACACAAGATCTTTCTAATCAAAACAGCTTGTAGTGAGTATGCTGATTATCTGGAGGGGGACTTGCTTGGTGTTTATAACCTTGGCAAATCAAAGGAAACCTCTGTGACCTCACATGTTTGGTCATGTACAAGCACACACTCCCAGACCCGCAGACACACATACATGCACAAGCGCTCGGTGTCTGTACTGCAATTATGCAGATGGAGCGAAAATAAGTGGCCAGCAAGCAACACTTTAATTTGAATTCCTCCTTTCACCCTCCATGTTTCACTAATAGTTCCATTTACAGTAATTTGTTCCGCTTGAGGCAATGACTCACAACAAAGGCACTTGGATGTAAAACAAATGTACAACACGCGCATGCAAGTGCCCCCCCCCCCCGTCCTAAATTCTTTACTCATTTTACCCCCTTCCTTACACTTACCTCAGCTCCATTTCTACCTCCAACTCTTCTACTCTATCAACATTACAGCTTTTGGCTGTAGAAAGTGTTGAATTATGGCATGTCACAGTTTTAAGTACTCCGGTATAAAATGAGAACAGAAAAACCATAAGACGTCGAATGAGGCGGGCAGGCAGGCCATGCTCTGCTATGCCAACCATTTACTACCCAGCCTGGCAATATCGTGATACACTGCACACTTGGGGCACATGACACTGTATATACCTAGCACATATTTATGAGGGATAAATTATTTTTCATTATGCACACATTAAATCATCAGTTGAAATATAGGACCAATGCTTGCTCTCTCTCTCTCTCTCTCTCTCTCTCTCTCTCTCTCTCTCTCTTTCATTATTCTGATTCCACACTGGAGCCTGAAAACGTTTGCAATAATTCTGGTTTTGCTTCAGAGTTTTATTTGCCTCTTACCAGAGTGTTTTGGAAGTTGTTCACTTCTGAACACCTTTTACTGTAGCATTTGACTCAAGTAGACATGGGTGAAGGCTGCTCCTTAACCAATACCCAGGGGAATACATGTAGCTCTTCTGACTTTCATCTTTGACTACCTGAAAAGTCATAATTAGAATAAAATGATCCCATGCTGAGGTAATTTTACTTTTACCTTTCATACATTATAGCTTCTGGTTCGTACTAGAAGTGCTCTCTCTGGTCCTGTGTTCTCCGCTGATCTCACTGCATACAGAAAGTATCCCCTGACAGCTGTTGAGCCTGTCTCATTTTAATATCAACTGAGATGAGAATTGCCTCGTTAGCAGTGTTTGACACAAACATCTTCTCTGATTTGATCCTGCTCGCTCACCGTTGCTGATCTAAAACAACAAAACCTTCCCGTCTCACAGGAACGTGTCAGAACAAAGGTTAACCGCCACGGAGGTGTGAGTGAGTCACTGTTTGCTCCACGGAGCACATTGTTGATCCGTGCACACTCGCTTGGATTGTGGACCCACAGGAAGAGATGTTCAGGTTCCCAGAATGCAGCAAAAATCAACTTTTTCGATTGTGGATTGTGTTTGCATTTTGTCTAAAACAAAATTTTATTTCACATGCCCCTCAAGTATTGTGACCAAACAAAGTGCGGTTACTGTACATCTTATAACGTATATCTATATTGTATGTTTCTCAAGCACATAATTTAGTTTGTAGGCCTGTTTTTAAACCAATTATTTACAAAGAAATAAAAAAAAAACAAGGTAGGCGTCATTTAAAGGCAGTTCCTCCGGCTAGTCAGTGCGGGAGTGATAGCAGGGTCTAATCCTGTTTTACATTTCAGGGATCCAGAATTAACAAAAGCATCTTCGAATACAGACAATAGATTGTAGCTTTAAAGACACAAGGAATTTATTTTTTGAGCATCAAATGCTTCCTTCCTTGCAAGCCGCAAAAGACCTTCTGCCTGTAATCACCGCGTCTCCACAGATGCCAGGCCACTACCACGGAATAACCTACTGTCATTTATTTATTTATTTTTTTTATGAGTGTCATGTTTCCACAGAAATATTACCATGGCGTATTTAAGACTTAATCTGCATTCATGTCATGTGCACGATTAGCTGTCTCAGAGTACGCCCACTGTGTTTGGAATCTATGCTCCATGTACAAAAGATAGGGATCCTTACAGTACTCTTACAATGGAAAAGATAAACTCATTTGACTGTATTGGTTCAGGGGCTTTGTATGGGTCTCGTTTCTCATGCATTTCGCTAAACAGAGATGTTTCAAGATTTAAATGGGCACCATGCTGATGATTTGCCACCATGATGGCGCCTCTGCTGAGAATTCCTCATAAATTGTCAGTCTCTGACTGCTGACGGTAAATTTCTGTATCTTTATTGGATTGAGTGCCTTTCAAATCTGGAAAATAAGGAGTCTGCAGTCCACCATGTTTTATGCATCTGTTGCTTTTCTTTCACACTTCAAACACGCCAGCTGAAGCCTGTCTTGTGGTTTCACTGTCCGTGTGTGCGCCCCTCTCTTGTGGGACACACACAAATTAAAAAGCGGAGCTGCTGTAATTAAAGTATTGGTCTGAGGGGCTGGTTGGGATTCTCTCAGTCCTAATTTACCAGGATATTAAAAGGTGAGACTTGGAGACAAGTTTATTGTAATTCAAAATTAAAATTTGTCAGTGCAGATTCACATCTCACAACAGAAGCTTTGGAGGGTGTTATCAATGCCCAGCTGTATTTCAAATGGTGTACAATAACACTTTGGCTGATGAAGAACAGCAACATAAATATAAACAAGCAGAAGAGTCCCAGTGCTTTTCAAGTGACTGTGAAGATTGCTTAAATACTTGGCATGATACCAAAATGAAAGTAAACAGAGAAAGTAGATGCCTGGATGAGCTGCTTTTGCAAACTGAATATGGATATATTGATCTGAACACACACACACACGCACACACACACAAGAAAATTCAAAGGATTAAATTATGTAGGGGATTGATTCTTTAATGTCCTGGAGTAGAACAACAAACCCTCATTAACACTGCACAAATTAATTTTAAATATTTTTGAATAATAACGACACACAATGGTCTTACTGATACTAAAAGCCTCTGATTTTGCCCTTTAAATTACATTTTTTCTTCAAACAATTATAACAGCAATTACTTTGTGCTACATTCTTCTGCTGGGAACTTTAACAAGACGTGTGGGATCTTTTTAAAGGAGACATACGATGCTTTTTTCCCAAAAGACAGAACTTATTGAAATCTTAGTCAAAAGTCAGGAACATGCTTAAATTGTCTTTCCACAGCGGCAGGTGCATTTCAAACTCTCACCAGCCTCTCAGTTTTTTTAGCCGGCCACTTTCATTGACATCTTCTAACTGCATGGGAGAAATAATGTAATAGATGTTTTTTTTTTAAAACCAAATTAGATGTTTATGTTTTTAAAATTGTGCTTCATTTTTTTTATAAATCAGTAACAAAAAAGGCAACGTAATTGGTCTGCTATTCCTAATCTTGTAAAGGATGTCCTTGTATCGTTATTGCAGACAACAGTGTTGCCAGATTGTCCATCTGTATTGTCTTCAGGCTTCTTACTTCTTAGCAGACGTTTACTCGAGCGCTTTGATTACTTTCAGTTTTGCTTGGATGTGGCTTCTTTGTCCCAAAAATGATGTGAAAATGTTAGTTTTATTGTGATTCGCATACTGGTGACAGGTTGACCAAAACTGACTCGTCTCGTTTTTCCATTATCAGATGTTTTCCACCAAAAAAAAAAAAAAAAAAAAATGAGAAAAAAAGGAAAAATATGAAATAGCAATAACAAACAATAACCATTTTTTTTAGTTTTACTTGCTGTGTGTCTCTCCTGGGTTATTATTTTCATCATTTCATATATTTACATATTTTCATATAAAGAAGCAGAAAAATCCAACTCTCTGTGTCTTTTTTTTTTTTCTTTTATTTCATGGACGGTGCTGCTGTGTTGCCATGGTAACCTATTGTGTCTCACATAAAATATCTGAGTGAAGCAAATGGACTCTGCTGTGGAATGTCAAAAGATTGTTCGATTATTTTTTTAAATTATTTATCTTATATACCCGGCACAGTGGCAAGCAGGTTGAGCAAGAAGACACGCTGCTACGCAAACCCACCAGCCTTAGACGAGCGGCGGGTGCTAATGTCCCATCCTGCGCCACCCAGTTCTCAGGTGGACAGTTTGCAGCATGATGTGAAGTTAGAGATGTACGTGAGAAAGCTGTGTAACTCCACTCTGATCTGTTTCTGTAATGTCACAGTGTCCTCCAAGTTTAAACGACATCTTTTCAAACCTAGATGCCCCAAAGTGATGGGATTAAGTTTTCCTGAAGTTTGTGATTTGGTTGTCACTTCAGACACCTACATTTTGAGAGTATTTTTTTTTTTTGATTTCATGATATATAGCTGTTAATAACCCTCAAGTCATTTAAAGATCTCTGTTTTCATTCATTTTTATTTTTTGCCAAAAAAAGGGAAAACAATATGTGTGACGAATGGCCCACCAGGATGGCACATCTCTCACACAACACCAAGAGAAATGATGATGATCATCAGCTGTTATTATGTTCAGCTCTGGATGCCATTCATCTTTATTTACCATCACATGGGAACACAGAAAATGTCAGATCATTACTTTAAAGTCCATCATAGTGACCCCTTTTATGACGAGCAGTTGTCATTTATCTGTGCTTGCACAAGCTATCACTCCTATGCACGCACAGAAGCACACACACATACAGAGAAAAGATGCACTTACCGTAGCTGCAGATGCCAAATGGATGCATTTACCTGTTTTACTTTCTGTGCATTAACTGTCAGTAGAAACCTTAGATCCACCAAAAGGTGACTGTTTAAAATATCCATGTCTGTCAAAATTGAAATATGCGACTGCATAGTTGAGCCAGCGACACCAACTTATTAATCACCCCCATATTTGCAGCCCAGACGGTGCACAGCAGAGCGACTTAAAACCAAACTGTCTGACTCTCCCATCTTTGCAGAAAACCTTCTGCAAGAAAAACAGGAGTTGACATGTCAAACCTCTTCCCACACATTTTCATAATCCCTTTTTCTGTGCCGTCTCCCTCCTTCTGTCGCTTGCTGTCTGATTCCTTCCCTGTACTTTTGAACTTTTCCCCCTTAATCCTATTTCATAAAAATGGCCCCTGCTTCTGGCCAGCTAGTGCGGCTGCAGAAGTCGAATTAAAGCCCAGCCATTTGCTTTCCAGCCAAGTGTGAATGAACAGGGAACTCTAAGAGAGGACCAAGCTGGGAGACACGAGTGGAGTGCAGGCAAAAAGATGGGATATGAAGGTGTGAGAAAGCGCTGATTAAAGATTCTCCCTAAACCACATTTCCAGTCACTGCTTCACCACCTTCATACAGAGGATGTCTTACCCTTTTTGTTCTTTTTTAAAAATCTTTTTTTAATTATTCTTTTTTTCTCACAATTAAATAGTCTTACTTTGTCCAGTAAAAAAAAAAAAAACATCTTATTTTCAGAATTTGTACAGTTCATTTGATTTGCAAAAACAAATGCACTTTAGTAAAAAAAAAAAAAAAAAAAAAGTCTGTGCTAAATGAAGGGCAATAAAAACAGAACCAGGGTCACCGGGTGATTGCTAAGCAATCTCCAAGTTCACGTATCGTACCCATTTTACAAAAAAATTACTACATAAACAGCCTTTCACTCATGGACATTGTTTCAATAAGGTTAATTGCACATCATCTTTTCCTGTCGAGTGCTGTATTATTTTCCATCCACTCTGGTATTGATGATAACGGCTGCATTAAGACTTCTCCAGTAAATCCCAGAAATTCTCAGCGTGTATGATTTCTAGATTCTGGTGGTGAGTCCATGAATGATTCGTCATTCTCCCTGCACCACGGTTTTACATTTTGAGCCAGATGAATCATGGCATTGTTATCTTGCAATATGGCTGAGCTATGACAGACCAGAAAAATGTTCATGCGGGATATTCTGGTAGCCAGCGGACTTGCTTTTATTTGGGTACACAGTGTTGCTGAAAGTACCCCTGACCAAGTGAAGCCCAGATCTTCATGCTGGTCTGCATGCTTCAATGAGCCCTTCACTCTGAAAAATGCCAAATCTGGACTCATAATGTTTACTGTTTTTTTTTTTTTTTCCAGAATCCATTTTTTTTATGCATTTTTTGGAAATTCAAGCCTTTATACAGATCCAATGCAGTCTCAATTTGCACGTGGAAAAGCTCTTTTTTTTCACGATTAAACATTGCCATAAGTACTGTTAATTTTTTTTTAACTATATTTCACCATTTCACCAACATTTTTCCAGTCATTCAAGATTTTTGTTTTTTCCCCAACCATATTTTTTTTCTCAGAGATTCTGCCTCAGCACTATGGTGTCAATTCAGAGTGAATCCAAACCCAAAATCTGAGAATCAAAATCTAAGAACCAAATGCCAGAATCTGTTGCCAAGAACTCCAAATCACTTCAGTACAGGAATCAAAAAATCCTATGATGATGCCCTGAGAATGGACTATTTGCTCGTTTGGGTAGTGTATTTCTATTGTCAATATTCTCTTTTATTGTGTGTTAAAATGCTCCGTGAAGTGTGAGAGATGGAGGGGAGATATGGTGCAATAGTTGACAGGAACAAAGAGTCAGACAGACAGAGGAGGCAGGCAGATTTGCAAGAGAGGGACCAGGAGAGGCTGCCGTACCTTGCTTCAGGCTCATGGGAAATCTAACCAGGCAATATCCAAACCAAGTTGCTCTGCCCCTGCAACCTTAGCCCTACACAATTACAATACTATTTGACAAAGATACTGAGTGAGGATCCCTTGCTATTTCTGTGGCTGCTTGTATCCAGCTGGAGCTTGATTTTATATAAAAGTACAAAAAAGGCATTAACACTGACTTATTGGAAGGAGAGGCCATGCAGCCAGGCAGAGCAGACAAACACAGTTTAAATGTCTTGACTCTCCACAGCCCTTGAGGGACACTGTAAAGGGCGAGTCAGGTGCTTATCATCTTGTCTGACCTTTACCTCTACTCCACATTATAACGGCTCACAGGTGACCTTAACGTGTGTGTCCTTGGTAGAGAGAGCAGCCTCCATGCATGAAGGCAGGATGAGGGGAGAAAAAGTGGATACAAATTGTCATCCTTACTTCTAAAGTCAGGATATTAATGTGGTAGAGGGTGTTATTAAAATACATATAAATAAGGACAATACCCTTTTGTTATGTAGTAGTCTAACTTTTGTACTAATTAAGATTATTGCTACTCATTGCTGATTTTCGGAAAGACTAAATTCCATGTTTCAGCTGCATAGTATTTTAGGTTAGCTGATGTTACATTGTCAGTGATCCTTTAACTTGCATAGCTGCAGAGGTTTTGTCTTGTAGATGAAGCATCTTTGAGTGGTTGTACTCTTTGGGGAAAATATCAGACACATGACTCCTTTTGTGCACCTTAATGGTTCCACCAGATGGAAGAAGGTAGTGAAGATGAATCAGTATCACAAGGCACTGGGGAGAATACCTGCAGAATTTAGATGGTGTCAGCATCCTCCGTGGCAAGAAATAAAAATAAAATCCTTCGCAAGGGTGTTCAGTCTTTATGAAATATCGTTGTCTTCATCTGTGAGGCTGGTTGTTTGTCTCTTGAAGTCTCCTCTAAGCAAAATTCTTCTTGTTTTCTTCTTTTGTTCTGAGAGTTATATCTATTTTGAACTGAGCTTCATATTTGAAATAGTCTTTTGTCTTCATGTTTTAGACCAGTGGTTCTCAAACTTTTCTTGCCATGCCCCTTTTGGAGGATGAAACATTTTAAGCCCACCACCCCACCCACCTCCCACCACCTGCCCAAAAATACATTTGTCAAGTTTAACTTTAATTAATAGCGGTCGCCCTATTCTCTCTAAATAATGTATTGCTTCTTTGAAAAAGTAAGTTTTTGTCAGTCACTAGATTGCTCATTCAGACTATTTTTTAAATCATTTTTAAATTAAATTGCAGCCAAATAGAATATCACATTAATAGAACAAAACCAGTAATTTCTATTTTTTCCATCAGTCTGTGTTTTTCCACCAGTTAGATAAAATTAACAGAAAATATTCAATCATCTTGTTCAATCTTTGCAAAGAGTATTATTACTGAACCAGTTTTTCACTGCGGATAATTTGCAATAAGCTGAAAAGTGAAAACTATAAGATTACTTTGCACTATTTTAGACCAAGATATGTGAATGGTTCTATTTGTGCTTTTTTTTTCTAAATATATTTTTATCTTACATGTTTTACTTTGCCTTAAGCATGCACCAAATTTATATTCAAGAAACCACCGTTATTAGAAAGGCAGGTATCCAAGGCAGGTCCGGTAACAGGTCAGTCACATTTTTTCCGTTATAATATTTGCAGTTTGGGTTGTGGTGAAGTTATGCTAAAACACTGGCTGAGTTTGTCTGGAAGAGCACTGACCTGCTCATCAGTAGAAAGTCCACTTCCATCTCTGTCTGTCTGGCAGTTTCTCAATATGCGTTTTTGTCTGTGCTTCTATTCTTGTGTATTTGTGAAATGTCATTAGTCACAGAAGAAATAAAAGATAAAGATATGACTTTATTGTTGTGTGACTTCAATTTCTTGTGCAATGGAAGGTAGTTTTAAGATGTTTTCGTGCTAGAATGGCATTCTTCTAACTTAAAATTTGTGGTTGAATTACCAAAATAGACCCTGTTTAAAAATTTCAGACATTTTCTGAATGTTTTTTCTTTTCCCATAGGCAGTCATGGCAGTCTGTAGAGTGACCACAACACACAAGCACAAACCATGTTCCCTTAAAATATGACTATGCTCAGAATAATGCTAAGTGCTAAGTAGCTAAAATGATGACGGCCTGGTCTTTTGCCAGGGGTGAGCTAGTAGCATAGACACGATCAATCAAATGGAATCCTGCCATTTGATTGGTTGTTCATCATAAATTATATTGATTTACATGATTTTACCTGATGTGGTTAAAGAAAAAAAAAATCACTCCCCATACAGCTGTCATAGCTGAAAGTTCTAACTATTTAACATCCATCCAGAGACGAAAACTGGTTTGTGTACCAGGCTGTAGATATGTTTATTTCTGCTGTAAAGTTATGCATTTTAACATTGAGGATGATGGGGGTTTGATTTGTTTCGGAGCCAGCACCTAGTGGTCAGTCAAGAAACTGCAATAAAACCTCCTTCCTGATTGGCTTCAACCCAAATGTGGGGATGTTTTTTTTTGTTTTGTTTTTTTTTTGTTTTTTGTTTTTTTTTTTTGGGGGGGGGTGCTTTATTTATAGTGTAGAGAGAGACAGGAAAGTGAGGAAAACATGCAGCAAGGGGTTGAAGGCTGAGAATGGAACCTGCAACTGCTGCAGGAGGACTGTCGCTTCTGTATATGGGCTGCCACTTAAACCACTGAACTACCTTGGGCTGCCCCTGTAGCGGATGGTTAGGGCAGGTGGATGACGTATATGAGACTACAGTCCTCTTGCAGGGATCACATGTTCGACTCCCAGCCTGTGACCCTATAGACCTTTTCGGGCCAGCCCCCCGGAAGTACCCCGTCTGCCATTGCTGGAGTGTGCTACAGAGCTACACTTTCACCGGCTCGCAGATTAGCCAGTGTTTTTCTCTTTCTACAAATATATATTTTTATAATGTCGAGTCGGTTGAGTGGGAATACATGTTCCGTCATAAACTGTGCCAACAATGGCGTGAAAATTCAACAATGGAAGAAGAAAGTATGTGAAATACACAAGTCTTTACTGCATGAAGACTGCCTTGTTTGCAGAACAAGAAGTTAGGAAGACGTGGGTGAAAAATATCAACAGAAAGGACTTTGTTCCAAATGAATACAGCCGGGTGAGTTTTCGTTAACATTCAATCTCATACTACTCATAGTCTTGCTGAGAGTCCCGGACGATTCTGGCCGAAAGAACAGCAGTATGAGGCTACTGTAGCCCTCGGCACTAGCACAAGCCTATAAATCAATCAATCAATCAATGAATTAGGGGAATGATAAAATAAATTAAATATAACATTAACACATAGCCTAATTTACCGCTAGCGTTAACGTTACAGTAGCATCATCTTTATGGCTTGTTGACGTTAGTTATAGCCAGCGTTGCATTTTTCACGTATTCCCACAATTTTTAGTGTTTGGTTATGGAAATAGCATGATCTATTCCCATAATCAATCATTAAAAACAGCGATAAACTACCTTCATCTGTAACTGGAGGCCACTGCCTAACATCATCAATCCAAGACATGTTTGCGTTATCAGTAACAAATGCTCAACGCTGCTGTGGAGCACCGCACAGTCCAGTTATGGCGGGGCCACTAGGGGGCGCATGTCCACAATTTTCAAGTCGAAAAGGTGTATAATGTGTCTTCCCCATTCTCTCTCTCTGCCCTGATTTCCTGTTTCTCACTGTGAATAAAGGCCACTATTGCCACAAAAACTTAGAAAAAAGAGTTACCCAGCTGTGGGCGCCTGGTCTAATCACCACGAAAGCAGCGTTTGTTTTGGGTGACACACAAAAAGATATTGGTACCACCAGCAACAGCTTTCCAACCTAACTAATTAATAAATTAAAAATGAAGGGCAACATTCCCCCTCCAAACCAC
Source organism: Hirundichthys speculiger (assembly GCA_018398805.1). Taxonomy (NCBI): domain Eukaryota; kingdom Metazoa; phylum Chordata; class Actinopteri; order Beloniformes; family Exocoetidae; genus Hirundichthys; species Hirundichthys speculiger. The sequence goes on from JAGFBZ010000261.1 coordinate 1,737,263, forward strand.
CCTTAGTTTAAGAATCACTGCTTTTATTTAATTAAAGACCCTCTCATAATGTTGTGAGGGGTCTTGGAGGATCTGAATTCAACTTTCACCCCAAATTTACCTCTCCAAGATCATAGCAATCATGTCCCTGCAGAAGGTAGCATAATTATAATTTCCTTTTGTCATAATTTTAATAACTTGCTCCCCCTAGTTTACAAATAACAAATAAGTTTACAAATAAGAACAGTAATTTTCACACAGACATAGAGCAGGTTTTAATTAGGTATTTTGTCACCATAGATGTATATTTTTTTTTGTCTAATCAGCATAGGTCATTCCCCGACTGATTAACTTATTAAATTAAATTCAAAAGCAGTCTAAAAGAGTTATTCATACTTCCAGCATAAGTCAGTAACAAGCTGCTATATATTTTAACCAGCATATATATGTATATATGTGTGTGTGTGTGTGTGTGTATAAAATATATATACTTACATTTGCCACCAGTTGGCTGTGGCAAACGTGAGTACTGTCTCAGGTAAAACAGGGGATCAGTGACGTGTAACCTTATCACAGCTCTGAAAAAGCAACTCAGGGCAGCTAATACTATTATAAGCTCCAGTTGCTTCAAATGTGGGCATCTGTATTTTTAAAAAAAAAAACAACAGAAAACACTACACAGTGGATACGCCAGCCTTGACTGTGGCTCTTTTTTAACAAGGATCATATTACACCTCTAAATGCCAGTTATATCTCTCCTTAGGGCCTCGTGCTCACAACTTAGATGTGGGTAGAAAGGACATTACAAGCCGAACAGGCATTTATAGCTAAATAAAACTGAATAAAATTAATAGGAGACTTGAAGGAAAGGCCTTTGTTACTACAAATTTCCTCACAAATGTTATGGAAAGGATAAGAATCAATGCTGAAAAGTAAATGTAATTCCTCTTTTATCTACACTCATAAACTCCAAGATTTGTGAAATTTCACCCCGCCTTTTCATAAAGCTGCTGAAGACAGAAAAACTCATAAAAAGGCTGTTTGTGGAAGCTGTTTTCTTTCAAACATAAGTACCTGTAGTTACCAAAGGTTTTGTTGCACTAATTATGTTTACATTTATTAGATATACGATCCCTTTTATCGAGAGTTAAACAAAACTCTTTTTGAATGCCTAAATGTTTTCTAATGAGAAATGCTTCTGTGTTTTAGTGGTTTTGTTCAGAGAACTAGTTGGACAAACAACTGCTGTAATTAATTTATTTGTACCTACAAGAAATAGTTCTTTTCAGTCTGCACTGAGTGGAGGGTTGCATTAAGAAGAGCAATGAGTAGGCTTTTTCCTTCTTCTCTTTTTTTATTTTTTTGTTTTTTTGTTTTTTTGTTCCTGCCGGCCCTTCTCTGACTAGCTGACTTCGAATGTTGGAGCCTAAACTCTGCTCCTTCATTGAAGAGAATCTTTCTTGTTCATGTTGCCTCCTTTGTCCACCTGTGACACAGTGGATTTAAAAGCGATTTGTCACATGTCTCTCTTCTTCTCGCCCACTCTCGATTCTGCCAACTGCTTATAAAAGGAGAAAACAGAAAGCTGTAAAAAATGGGATAAAATCCATTACCATGATTACTTATGTTCTTGACTGTGACCAGGTCAAAACATATGAAAGGGAAATGTTATGAAGTAAAAAAAAAAAAAATCACCTTCTCTGTGCTGGAGAACATTTATTTGGCTGTTTGAAGTCATCACTAACTTAAAAACTATGACAAAACACAATTGTCACTTGGGGTGGTGGCTTACATGTCCCATCTGGAAACTTCTGATTCAGTGAGCCATTGAGATTTAAAGGAGACTTTGACATCACACCCATGTCAGATTAGAATAATCCAACCTTCCTGTCTTCATTTGAACCCAACGGCACATCATGCTGCATTTTTATCTCAGAAGTAAGTTGCACAAAGCTTTATCCCCAGTTTCAAGAGGAAATGGTGGGTTCCAAAACTGGTTGGAAACTGAGCTTCTGTAGTGTCTCTGGAGTTTCTTGGCCACAGGAAAGTTTGTCAACTCCTGAAAAAAGGCCATACGATGTCTCTTAAAAACCCCACTCTGATAGAAATCAAGTTTTGTTAACATGTTTAAAAATGTCTCAAAACGTATCACCAAAATCAGCCAACAGTGTTATGACTATTGATTTCCAAATTGAATCTGCAGTTCTCCATCTAGAAAGGCGAAGTCAGAATCATTTTACATATTTTCTACGTAAAATGTTTGAGGTATTAATTCTGAATTAACCCAGATTTAGAACCAGCGATTGTTAAGTGTATTGGAATATTATGGAGAATCATTTTCAGGGAATTTTAAGCCTGTCAATAATAGATGAGGCAGTTATTTAATGTGAAGTATATTTTTAATAGAATGAAAACACTAACTAGTGATATTTAACTACCATTATCTTGCTCTATTTTTAACCGTGGATGTTTTTAATGGAAGTCACAGTTTCGTAATATAGGTTAAATGTAAAATGCAAATGTATCATCTATAAAGAATTTCTGGGCTCCAGCCACAGTCCATGTTCTCCTGGAGATCATATTCTCTTTAGAGTCTTGTGGTTGCGTGGCAAGCCTGAGGTCAAATCTTTCACCTTAATGAATTTATAATATGAAGACACTGCCTGATCAGTAAATGGAATATGCAAATATTTAGCTAATATGTGACTCAGAATTAAGGTGTTTTTTTGTTTTGATTTTGTTTTTTAATTCAGAATCAATAATTTACTAATTCACATATAGGCACACAAATGACGTGTTCTGTTCATCTGCAGTTAACTGTTATTTCAGTCTGTGGTAAAATAAGTAGTTTCTATAGCTTATATAATAGTGGATATTTAAAAGAAAAAACTGTACTATAAATATGAATCTGATACTAATTAGCTCTCCTTCCTTACATGTCTGTGGTGTAATACAAATGACACTTCACTCGCCTGAAGGTGTGAATGTTCTGCCTTGTGGCTTGTCCACGGTGCCGTGCTCATCTTTTCCAGGGCATGATGGGATAGGCTCTCTGCCTCTGGAGCTGTGAGCTGGATGGGCAATATAGAAAGTGGATGAGTGGCTTTATGAGTCCTTGTAAATCGTACTCTGTAAACATGTTCTTGGACTTGGACGTGAGCACATGTGAAGGCACATCACAAGCGCCATCTGGGACGTTAAAGCTTTAACACTTTAGAATTTACATTTTTTCTCACAACACTTGGATGTGTGTGTGTGTGGATGATGCAAAAAGTTGAAGGTGGCATTTTGTCCCAAACACGTCTTCCTGCAAACATGTCCTCAGGTGTGAAGTCTTCACTACAGAGTTGTCGCTCTTGATTTTTACTCTCAAAATCTTTTTTTTTTACTTATGCATTTGTTTTTTAGCCTGCCCATCTGTCAAGCAGAAGGCATATTCATATCCTTTCTGCTAACACAGATTACCGTCTCCATCTGATTAACACATTAGAGTGTGCACCAACTTCTTTGTGAGAAACTCCAGAAGGAGGAGTTTTGCGTGATGCTGGAGTTTCTCATCTTATATACAGTGTTGTCCTCTGGTGAAGTGAGCAGTCAAGTTTTCGACTGTGACGTTACTCTAGTGCTATTAATCCCTCAAGAACTTAATATTATTTCCTTATTACGTCTCCACATTTAGAAACGTGGAATGCTCAGCTGCATCTTTCACTCTGGGCTTTGTTTTTACACAACTGGTGCATGCTCAGCACGCTAATACGAATTATAGCAGCATGACACGATCCTGTGAGAAAACTGTGACTCTATAAAGAGGTTATCACATCAATTTATCTCTTGATCTTCTCCAGTGACAAATATTTCAGAGGCATTTCTGAACAGATTCCTGAAGATCTTTCATGTAGAAATGACTGTCAATATCATCACTTTAGGAGATAAGCCAAATAAGCCATAAATGTGAGGTATCTTATGTTTGAAAGGGGCTTAATGACACAGGTATGGCTCACCATAACTACGCAAACATTTTCACTCCCAGTGAACTATATTCGCTTTACTCTAAGCTTCGAGCATCTACAACCTCTTTCTGCCCTCCCTGCTTGCTTCCACAACCACCTTGGAGATCCAATGCAGTCTCAGGTTAACAGGTCGATGGAGAAGTCCATATCTGGACCTGCACCATCCCCCTGACCCCTCAGAGACTTACTGAGGGCAACGAGCTCAGAGGGTGTTTAAATGGAGGTCCTGTTAACCCCTATTACCCTCTGCAGCACTGTACTGTAGGATTAGCAGAATACAAACTGCCCTCTCCGCCACAGCTCCCACACCTCCCACTGCAAGAGTTGCTGATGCCGAGAAACAGTGAAATATGATTTGGAGCTGAGCAGGTGTTTACTGCATGTTAAACAGTGTCCTGCTGCTCATTATGCAGGCCTTAATGGTGGGAAGACATTAGCAGACAGTGTGAAATTGTAAATTCGCGGATGGAGATGAAGCACACTCGAGATCTTATTACTGGTCTGTATCATGTGACCCTTGTAGAAGTTCAGATTTTTGTATGTAATCGGGCAAGAGGAGGCTGATCAATAATTTTATAATCTAGAGTTTCTTCATGTTGCACTTTGTGTGAAATCAAAACACATTGCAAATCAGCAAGAGCTGATATTCTGTGAGCCAAAAACTGTCCACAGCTCTGTCACAGTTTTTATTATTGTTTGATAATAATACAAGATGGTGTGCTTTATAAATCAAACAGGATATTTACCATTAGTTAGATATTTCTACATTTTCTTCATGAAAACTGTCACAGTCTGCCCTGCCAGCTCATGCTGTGGTGGGGGAGTACTCACCTCTCTGCCACACCTCCTCATCAGCTCCAGTTGTCCTCACCTGCTTTGCCTCAGCTGCAGCTCATCTCTGCTCGTCAGCCAGCCAGCATTTAAGCTGCACTGTTCCCTCAGTCAGTGCCAGATTGTATTTGCGCCCATGCCTGACTTTCCAGCACGTACTATCAGCGTGCCTACCTGTTATCGACTCGACTTGCCTCTGACCATCGCTTCTGTCCCAGCCCCGGTGGATCCTCCAGCCTTCGAGTATTGGCTGCCATGTTCTCCATTCATCGCCTGCCTGTGGCTGGTAGGGACTCTGGCTGTTCCTGTTTCTCCAAGGACTCACCTGGTCCCCTCCACCCGCCCCGCTCAGGTCCTCCGGCGACACCATCTAATCAGCTGTGGAGTCTGCAAACTTAAAAAGACTGTTCTGAAACTTTACTCGTGTTGGTTGTGCTGCTATTGGGTCCGCTCTACATCCGTTACACAAACCAGTACAATCTTAGTGCTCTAGCAAAAGATTTGTTCATTCTTGATTTGTTGATCAATCATTTCATCTACATGTAATATTTCTGTTTTACTTTTTTATCCATTATGAGAAGTATAAATGTTAAGTTTACAATGGCATGCTGCATGAGAGACAGTTGACTAGTTCTCACATCTCAGAGTCGTCACTACACAAACTTGAGCATTTTACTTGGAAAAGACATCATTCATTTCATCCAGTGTTGTCACAAAATAAAACAAATTCAATATTCCTTTGTCTCTGCCACATTAACACCCCAAAAAACTCTAATATAGCCCTTTAAGCCACAACCTATACTTTTAGCACCTTTAACCTTAAAAACATGTCATGAACTGACAATGTTGTCTCTGCATCAGAGACACTGAAGTCGTCTTATTTGTATCAGTAGGAAGGAATAAGATTTGAAAAAGCTGTTGGAAAAACTGACATTTGCACTTGTGTTTTTAACACTATAGATTAATAACTACAGCTGCCACAACTGCTGACCAGACATCCTCTGACCTCAAGAGAATAAAAACGTCTGCAAGTAATACGGTGATGCGTAATCGAGAGGTAGAGCCGTTTGTGCACATCCACATGTGACCATGTGGACGCACATTTGTGCCAGTTGGACACGCTCTTTTACGCGCCGACATGCAAGTTGCGCTTTTCGCAAACTCGGTATTTTCCATCGCGGGTTTAGGGTAGCAGCTGTTCTGAAACTGTACCGAATCCATACTGAAACCATGACACAAAAATCACGGTACGGACTGTACCGTGAGCCACCTGTACAGTGGCTCACGGTACGCCCCTACTAGATTGCCTGTAGGAGTGATTGTGAGTGTGAATGGTTATGTGGCCCTGTGATGGACTGGTGACCTGTCCAGGGTGCACCCCTGCCTTTCACCTGAAGAGAGCTGGGACTCCAGTAGATCCCCGTAACCCTGTGTAGGATTAAGCGGGCATAGATAATGGATGGATGGAAAGCTGTTTGTTAGCAAAACTTTGAACTTGGGCACCAGATCCCAGCATATTTAACAGAAGGTCATCTGGATACAGGTTTTATGTATTTTGATTGATTTATTTATAGATTTTCTCATAAATGCAAGTATAAATGTGATCACTGTTAGGATTTATTTTACTATTTATACAGTCAAGTTTATTTTGCAACATGAAAAGTAAAACCTGTTGGTTAAGTTTGTCAGGGTCCTGACATATTTGTGTCATGTTTGAATGAGCTCCCTAAACAGCACCGTCTTGGCTCCCACATCATGATTTTCTCTGTGATCATTAATGCAGGAGCTAAAATGATTTACCTTCACAGTGTCCGATTCAAATGAACAGTAGAAAACTATATTTTTTGACAACGCATTGAGCTTCAGCTGTGGCTTCTGACCTCGATCTGATTATGTAAAAGTATATCCAGCTTTCATTCGCAGTAGTTTTGCTTTGAAGAATGCAGCATGCTTGTAACGCCGGTAACACATTAACATGAATTGTTTTAACAGACTGTAGTGTGTCATACCTTACTTAAAGTACAGTCTAATATCACATGCACTGTTGGTCTCTCCATCACTGTGATAGATATGTCTGAATGAAGAGTGAGGAAAATTGAGGAATGTCTGAAAGACTGAATGCTGATGATATGATTGATGGTGTCATTAATGTTACCGATCTCATGTTTTCACAATTTCTCCCAGTGAATAAATCATTACACAGTGTGTGCAATTCTCTAGATAGTCAAACTCCTGCCTAGACAGATATGCTTTAGGCTTTTTCCCGACGGCATCCTGGTTTGTTGTTCATTTGGTTGTTTATACATTCGATAAAATAATCATCAGTCTTTAACAGTCATCAACTTTCATCTTAGCCCTGCTCATACAAGGAACCGGAGTCAGAACCACGAGAAAAGTAGCTATTATTTTTCTGCTCGAACTCCTCCTCTTTCCTCATCTCCCTGTCCTCTCCAGTGTGTTTTTCTCTCCTGTTCCTGTTCTCTTTCTTTGCACTCACTCTGCTTCAATTGATCATCCTATTTTCTGTCATCTTTTCTTCCAGGATTTCTCTGTCTTTTTCTCATCTAAGACTGCTACAGAGGAGTCTAATATGAAGCTCTCGGTTGATGGATGGCCAGAGCAACTTAAGCACACTCTCTTTGTGCGCCTTAGTGTGTATGTGCTTGCATTCTTGTCTATGTTCATTTTTAATGTCTAAAAGATAGTGTGTGTGTGTGTGTGATGTGTCAGTGTGCATATCTGTTTCTTACCCTGCAGCTGTACAAGTCAGTAACTGTCAGTCTGATTTCTATGGGAGACAGATGCAAAGATTAGAGTATTGTGTGAGCTGCAGTACGAACCTGGTGTGTTGTGGCAGAGCTTCAATTAAAGTGAACTGGCTCCTGAGACAGGAGTGGTGGCCATCCGCCATGCTGCAGACACACAGTCAGTTCACCGGGATCGATCAAATGGCTCGACTATACAACGCTCGGTGACAGCGTATGACCTGATGGAAAATAGTGGAGGAGGCAGACGGTGCACGGAAAAACAAACATTGCATTCAACCTGCAAATTGATGCACACAAGCAACTCCTTTGCAAATATTTATAGATCCGATCAGATTGCAGGTGTTTTGGAAGAAGGTCGCTGTGATTACTGGAACTCCTGGAGCTGTATACTGTGTATGTATAAACAGAAAATGATATTTTATAGAAAATAGCCACGCTGTGTTTTGCGTGACTGCACACCAGCCGCTGAAATTGCTTCACTCTGTCACTCTTTACTTGCATCCATATTGTTGCCACCTTACTTTTAGACAACTGTGTCCATGTACTTTTAGGATTATTTATCAGAGTGCCATCTTATTTTTCTCGGAGATTATTCCAGACCATCAGCATCATGTGACATCAGCTGCGCATTTCCTGGAGAATAAATGTGCTGAGAACTTATTTGGTTTTTGCATAGCAACAGCACTAAATCAATTTCTCATGCAGTTCATAAACTAAATCTAAATATTTACTTAAATAACCAAGATGGAATACCATAAGTCTCCAATGGCTTTATTTTGATCTAGGTTTCTTTAAAAGGGAAAGTAATTATCAGCAGTTGCTTAGGTTGACTGCAGTAATAATGTAAATTACTTACACCTTTTATTCATTTTATTATTATTTATTACTTACTAGCAATAGAGGTGAGATACGCTAACTCATATATTAAATTTTAATTAACAGTAACTCCTGCTAGGACGGCATCCTTACATTTTATTAAATGAAATTCATATTTTCCATAAAGACCTAAATTATATTTGAGACATTAAAGGAGTCGTTTGTAGACATCTGCAGGTACGTTCAGTTCAGCAGAGCCTCATAGCCTCTGTAAGAACATAACTTGAGAGTGAACATATACTCAGCTGGTTATTCTCACCAGCGTCATTTTAAGAGTTAAAAGCCCTACCTGCACAGTACTAAACAGCACAGAAGTCACCATCAAGCTTTCGCATAGCACTTAAAGGAGACCAAAAACAGAACTAAAATGGAAGTACATACTGATCTTAAGTTTTTCAAATTAAAGCTTAAGATCTTCCCTAGCTCCTTGACATGTTAATATTCAACTCTTTGGTAGTATCAGCTTAGTAAAACATCATATAAATATTGTGCTCTGTTTTATTATCCTAGTTCAAACGAATGAGTTGGGAGAAATGTACAGAGACGAAGCAACAATGAACAATAGTAAAAGATCAAACAGTTTTGGGACAGTGTTATGATCATCTACCAAGTTTGATCAGAAAACTGCACCTGCTCCAGAAGTACATCCCTCCAAGTGTTTATGTGAGTCTCATTCCCAGAAGGTCTTGTTCTGAGCTCAAACAAAAGCTTCTCTATGCTTCTCAAATCTGTACCGACTGCAACACCAAATCTCAGTCAAAAACAGACTGATGCATATATGGACAAGTTGAATGAGGTTGGTTTCTCACTGCCCCTGTTTAGATCGGCCCAAATGTGCAGTTCACTTGGGTCAGTGTGAACACAAAAACAGCACTCTGGTGCACACCAAAATAGCTGCGAGGAAAGCGGACGAAATGCGGTGGGACCTCAGGTTGACCCAGCTAGTACAAGCTGTACAACATATGTTTGAACAAAAGTGGCTTCTGCAGTGCTGGACATCACACTGTTGGTTGTGAAGGAGAACGTAAATATGACAAAAGAAAGTAACGCCAGCAGGTGCGGGCAAACAACTTACAACCACTTTGTTTACAAGCTGTTTAGCTCATCTAGAGTGGTACAAACATATAGTAGAGAAAAAAGGCCAACTCTGGGTCAACAGCACAGAGTTGCTGTCATTAACTGACTGACAACATAATGTGAACATGAAACGAACTAACTGAAAAATTATTCAGCGTAATTTAGTGGCACCAACAGCCTTATTGTTGAATTCCTTCTCTGGAAGAGTCTTTGTATCAAATGTTTACTCACAGGTGTCTAGCAACCTGTTAAAATGCACCAGAATGCAGGAGAACATGTACTTCATTCAAAGATTTCTGGGGGAGGACCCCCCAGACCCCCCCACCATAGTGGTCCCCCCACATTACAAATTCTTCTGACGCCTCTGATGCATTCTACAGGAAGAACACTGGAGACCAACTGTTTTCAGCACTTACAGAGATAAAAAGCAAGATGAAAAATCAAAAGCATTTTTTTTTCCAAAGGCAGTTTAAAGGCCTCATGCTTTGAGGCTAAGCTGAACATAATGTAATCAGCACTTTGTCTCATCTGCACCCTCAAGTCTGTCTTCCTCGACCTGTCATGTAAACCAGGCAAAACTCTGTTCCTTTTTCCTAAAACGACACTTACTGAGTGTTCCCCCATGTTTACTTGTTTACACATGGTTACACACCGAAGGTAAACCCTAAGGGCAGGGGGTGGGGGGATGGACTTCATCAGTATCACATGAAAAGCGTTTACTCATGTCTGTACTCCTTAACCTTTCCCTTTTTTTTCCTGCAACAAAGCGGCGGTTTGATGGAGTGAACACCTCCATTTATTGTAGCTGATTTTAAATTGCCTGAAGTGGCTCTTCTGTAATTGCAGATTGACTCAAAGTTCATCTTTTAACAGCAACAGACTTGTGGCTGTATCACATTTTCAGTGAGAGAAAGATCTTTGGGCAGTTCTGATTACCAGCTGTTTAAATCAAAGAAAATATTAACAATGGAAATAACTAAAATAAAAGATAAAAATGCATGTGAATTAGGGTGAATGTAACAGAGAATCATTGAAATAGGGAATTGATTTAATTGCTTGTAAATTAAAACACAAGTAATGAAAGTATGTGTGAACTGAAAAAAAGTGATTTAATAGCTGAGCTGATGAACTTTACTGACATTTTAACTATGTTGTTGTAATGATTCTCGCTCATTACATTTTATAAATACATTTCATTGCTCAGTTGATTTTATAGCAACATGCGATTTTTGTTACTTCAAGTCCCAAACCGACAGAGAAGAAAACCCCGTCCACTTGCGAGGCCAAAATCGACTATCACCCTTTTTAGAAAGAGGTGACATCATATACCAGAAGAGACGTCCTTGTTAAATCACTGTTCCCCTTTGAACATCCACACAGACCAAACAGAGGCAACCCGGCGCTGATTGCACAAAGCATACTTGCATCGTCTTTGCTGAGAGCAGCGATACCGGCTCGCCCTCACGCTCGCCTCCCCTGTTGATTCACCTCTGTCACCATCTCCCCAGGAGGAACACAGACTCATTGAAAATCTGCCAACATTTATTTTCTATCATTAGCCACTTTCAAACAGTGATTGCACTAAAAGGATGCTCTGGTGATCCTCTCAATATTCCACCTCCACCCAGCTGTACATTCACAGTGATCCCACAAAGGCTCAGTATTCCTTCCCCAGTGTGTGCTTTCGTGAAGCATTACGTCGTTCCGCAGTCTTCTGCAGTTCCTAATGTCCAGTGACATTAGGAACTTCAGCCAGGAACTTTCAACATTAGCCACAACGAACTGGCTGAGTGAACAGAGCGTATTGTGCGCTGGCATTTCCCCCAAGTTAAGCTTCATGGCCATCGTTTTCTGACTTATGTTTTACTGGACCAGAAGTAACAAAAATGTTGTGAAAATATAAAATGAGCTGTGAATGTTGCAAACCGTAAAAGTGAGCAGTGATTGACAGAACAACTCAATTTCACATAAAATGTCGGTGAAATTAAATCAACTGACAATTTATCGCTCTATTTTTCTATTTGCATATATTTTCACTCTCTCTTTTTAGGTAAGTTTTGGAGCCTTTTTCATGAAATGATAAATGGCAATTTTATGTTATGAATAATAAAGCAGGGCCTTGTTTATACAGCATCACTCCTGTTTTAATCAAACCACTTTTAAATTAATCAAATCACATGACCATAAATCACTCAGTTTTTCAGTTCACATGCATTTTTATCATTTAATTTTCATTACTTCCACCTCTCATTAAAAAGCCAAAGGGCTAAATGGAATCGCCTTTGGAATTTGAGTAAAAATAAAGAGCTGATTGAGAAACAACATGAAAAGAACAAAAATTAAAAAAAGTGTTAAGCGTTTGAAGAGTTTCAGAGAAGTTGAGAGGAAATGGAAGAGGAGGATTTATGTGAAAGATGGCAGCTGATAACTTTGAATGGAGAGTTAGAAGTCAAACCAACACGTTCTCCTGACAAGTCTATTTCTCCATTTTAGGAGTTGTAAGTCTTTCATCTCTCAGAGCGTCAACACTTCTTTAATCCATTGTGTGTGTGTGTGTGGGGAAGGGGGGGGTGCAGAGAAGGCCTCACAAAAAAATACTCAAGTATAAAAAAAAAAACTTGATGGGGCTTCCTTTATTCACACAACTCATTCCTCTCCTCTTCCCCAAAAGCACTTACTGCTGCACAAGGGGCTGCGTCATTTCTCATGTTTCCTCGATAAATCTCCTATATTTTTGTGAAAATCTCACACCACCGTACGTGTTGATGCATGATGTCCAATGCCGAGTGAATACACAAAACCACAGCATGCTTTTACAGAGTCTTCAGATAAAATGAAAGCTCCAGCAGTTCACTGCTGATGACGGAACAACAGAAAGGAGCTACTGAATTCAGATTTTGCCACTGATTACCATGGTAACAGGCATTTGCGTAAACCCTTACCATGCATCCGTTTCAAGTATCAGCTAGTTTTGACAGGTTGTAAAATGGAAAAAAAAAGAGCAATTTATTCACCAGAGAAATATAGTTCTTCATACAAAACTGACTTCCTTGTTCTGCTTCACTTATAAACGTCAACCTACTCCTTACGGAAAGATTAACAATGGATCTTCACATCTCCATTTTTTGCCTGTTGTCCATCTATATCTCCTCTTCCTTTGTTCGCGTTTTGTCAGGCATTGTATCTCCCATCTTTTAACCTCGTACAAATTAAGGCCTCCATTCAGCCATCAATCCCTCAAGTCAAGTCTTACACAGAAAAAGGAGCTAGAGAAGTGAGGGCTGCAGTGTTTACGTGTCTCTCTGTAACTGTGACTAACTGTGACTAACTGAATCACTGGTACCTTCCCATCAATGGCCCTGTGCCATGCAGGATCAGTAAACTCTTTGGTTTTGTCTTTGAAGCCAAGTGAGGTGTAAGGTGGTTTGCATGCTACCTTCTTTTTCCTCAACCACTGATCCATGAAGACAAACTTACTCTCAAAAAAATAATTTGTTGGATGAACAGAATTTAATCATGGCACCTATTTTCACGTAATAAAATCAAGTGCAGTAATCCATTTTTGATCACGTCAAACTAACACATTTGGTATTTGGTGGTTGAAGTTTAATGAGATTACATTGGATCAACATATTATCTTTCTATTGACTTACAATGTTTTATTTAAGTATATAGAATCAAATTTGTTTTAATTCATTCTACACCCAGTTAAAAACGTTGGGGGAAAATAATTAAATCTTGTTGTATGAACAACTACTTTGTTAATCAAGGCAACTACTGGTAGTCTTGCTTAAGGAACAAATACAGGGTTTGATGATTTTACTCGTATCAATCTAGGTGTTTTAATTAGATTTGATTTGCAATTGTTTCACAATAAATCCATCATTTTATAAACCATTACTTTACAATAAAAAATTACAATCAGGTGATGATGAAATAAACTTTATTAACTGTATTTAGTATACAACATAAAATCTTACCATTTTTCTCCACCTTTGGCAGGTATTATGCCACTTTAAGGGTAAACCAACATAACAATACTGATCTCATGTAAAGGGGAAATGACATCTGATTTATGCAAATCAGACAGCCAAATACGGTGGAACAAAAACTGCCAAAACTAAAAATAAATACAGAAATGCAAAAAAGAATAAGTTTCAATAAACCAATTAGTATGACAATTATCTTTAAAAAAAAATGAAGATGATAAAAAAATAAATTTCCACGTAGGAAAGCTGTAACATGAGACACAAATTGGTATTAACGTTGTGTTACTTTGAGAAACATGTAAATGACAACATTGAAAAAAATTTACAAATTTACCTTTATTGGTTTTGCTAATTGTTATAATTAGTTTATTGAGCCATTTTTATGTTTCTGTATTTATTTTCCATTTCTGTTTCAGTCCTCCACAGGTCATTGCTTCAGTGTGTTTTAAAACATGCCAGCAAATAAAGTAAACTAAATCATTAAAGAACAAACTTAACTGGTGCCAGTGCAGCTACACATTACAGGCACTTAACACACATTAAAAAAACACATAAAACGGTGCAGAAGAAACCAACAACACTTGACATTTCTTTGAAGAAGCCCCTAAATGCAATAAGTCTATGAAATGTTGACTTTATTTAGAATTTAAAAATTTAAAACCTTGTTACATTCGTATAATTGCACAACCAAAGATAAGGCTTTACACAAATTAACATGGTCTTAAGTCCAACTATATTTGTATTATGCAAACACCCCTCAAAAAAAGATTTTTAAAAATCCAGTGGGAAGAAAAAAAGGGGCAAATCAAACAAATGCCTTAGTTGAGTTTTTTGAGTGTATTTTCTCCTCCGCAGATGATGAGGAATGTTTAACAGTGGTAAGCTTAGCACACAATTGTCTTTACTTCTGTCTGTGCTTAAAGCAGGTCAGGTGAATTTATGTGTCTGAAGTACCCTGAGCTCTCTCTGTGAGACAGATGATTCATTTAACAAGGCATTCAAGCATACATTGTTAGCTTGCTGACTTTGATCATGACTCCTATATCAACTTATATTGTACGTAGGTCACTAAGCTCTATGACAACGGTGCAAAAGTTTAAGGCGCTTCAGATGTTTAGAATTTTATCTATCACTCATTCCCATCAGGTATCAGATGTCTGATTGGTTTGAAATGCATTCTGTGCAAATCTCCATGTCACTGTGTCAGCCTGGGATTAAATGAAAAGACAGAAGCAATTAAATCCACAAACCGTGACAAGTTTTGCAAGATGCTTGGGAAAAAAAAAAAAACTTACCACACTGCCTGGACAAAAAATTACAAGTTCAAACAGTGAGTGTACCTTTTGAAATAGATTCTGCTCACGCCAAATACAGATTTAGGTGATCAATAGCAATGTTTGTAGTTGCCGCTGGGCTCCTACTTGCATGCTAAATGCTTTCATATTTGTTTTCCTGGTAGTTACCAATGCAAATCAAGCAAAATAGCTTATTTATACCTTACCACAGCATTAACACACCTTAAGCCCAGTGATAATTGAACTAGATGCCTGTATACAGCAGCAAAAAAACACCATTTGTTACCAGCAGCAATAAGAAAGTTTTTTTTCAGCTGCTGTAGCAGACCAGTTGCCATGGATATCAATATTTTGCAGCAGACATTCAACCAGCTGTGATGCTTGTCAGTACCATCATTGGTCCGTTTGCTTTGCTCTGTTGCAGAAAAACACAGAAGTCATAAATCACAAAGTACAACCTGGCGAGTGTAAAAAAGAGAGGAAAAAAAAACATAGACTGTGACCATTTATGTACTTCTCGTTCATGCTTCCTTATTCTTGATCATTTTATCACACCTCTTCCTCTTTCTGGCAAAATCTGCTGTGCTCATTCGCTTTTTGGTGCACGTCAACTTTCATCTTTGGAAGACTGAAAAGAAGCTCAATGCTCTGTGTTGGCTGAATTTCCATGATCGTTCATTTCATGAGCTACTTGAAATAAACATAGAGACAGAGAGAGATATCTGCTGAGACTGTTTGTTTGAATTTTAGCTATCTAGAGGTGTGAAAATGGTAGTATTTTTTTCTTTGCTGGACTGGTTGCACAGTCAATAAACCAAAAAAAGCAAACCCAGAAAAAAAAACTGTGAACACGTTTTCTAGTCCAGGGACTACTCAAGGCACCTTTACAACACAAGCAGCTTCCTTCGCACATGCATTAATTAGACTGACTTATTTATTAAACCGAATTATTCCTATCATCACTCCTATTATTCCTATCAAATGACATTATAGTTGGTAGGATTTAGCATTACCAGGTAGCCTAAACATGTTTTTGTACATTCAACCTGATCTGACAACAGAAAGTGTAATCAAGTTATTGGTCAGCAGACAAAGAAGTTGCATTTTGAAAAAAAAAAAATGCAACAATTGCACAATGACTGTGTGTTCATCGTCTGTTTCCCTTCAGATTAGCAGCATATGTCTTGCTGCTTAATGACGTTGACTTTCTATGTGTCATGATGGACATCACCAGCATGTTGGCATCTCACTATGTGATGTTCAGCACAACTACATTGACTCCAAATGCTTTTAACTCATTGGCAGCCAATGAGTTAA
This sequence comes from Hirundichthys speculiger, assembly GCA_018398805.1. NCBI lineage: Eukaryota > Metazoa > Chordata > Actinopteri > Beloniformes > Exocoetidae > Hirundichthys > Hirundichthys speculiger. The sequence goes on from JAGFBZ010000261.1 coordinate 1,753,405, forward strand.
AGATGAAGGAGGGGTTGACGCAGACACCAGTCCTACAACCAGTCTCATGCTACACAGCCAAGTTCACGTTGCACTATTCTTTCCCTTTTCTGTTTCACTCTCATTCTAATTCCTAACTTTTCCGCTCATCTCTTTAGCTGCTGTTTATAATTGGAGTTAAACATATTTGGTTCGTGATTACATGTTTCAATGTTCATGGCCTGCAGCTCCCGCGGAAAAAACCTCTGGCTTGGAATTCTTAACCGTTTGACACATTTTGGATATGTGGATGAACATATGTATTACATGTTAACTGGAGAGATTGGGCACACAAACTGCAGCATTTTGCACCTGGAGCATCAATTATTTTCCCAAAACCCAAACCAAAGCTAATAGCTGGAGTGAACATTTGACTCGACATTATGTATATGCCAACTATTCAGTATAATTATCAATTTGCTAACATGTTCAATGTATCAATTTTATAACTTCTAATTGATGCATTAATAGCTTTCTCCCAAATGGTAAAAATAAATAAGTATTTAAATGTGTATTTATAATATAACTAATTCCTCTTTAATCACTTTCACATACTTGTACCCCTGGACACTGAAATATTGTTTTATTCTTCCTCAGGTTAGCAATTAAGCATCCTCAAGTCCTCTAAGATCATCTCATCTCTTGTTGAAGGAGTGATTATCAACCATTTGGTGCTTGGGGTAAAATTTGATTAGCATTTCTATCAGTACTTTCTTCAGCTCTCTCTAGATTTGCACATACACTTTGAGAAGCTGCAAAGCCAGACTTGTTAACAGAAGGCATATATAATAGCTCTTCATTAGAGCGCTGGCTCATATTCAGTGTACCAAACCTTATCCAAGCCACTTAATATGGCATATTCTTCAGCAAACGTAGGTCAAATAGAACTTATTATTCTCCACAAAACACAGAAATGTGTGCTAAGTAGAAGACTGTTACTTCCCTGTGAATTCCTTCACTTTTGGCTTTCCTGTTTAATTTTAACCTATTTATCTATATGGCATCCACATAAACTGAACTGGTCCAGTCTCTTATTTCGCTGCTTTGTATCTCCCCACCCGCTCCATTTCTCTGGGATGTTCCTTTTTTCTTTGCCTCCATCTGCTGCACTATTTTGCAGGGTGTCTTTGTTCTGATGTTGTTTTTGTCTCTTAAACTCTTTTACCTCTTTTTTTTCTCTCTCTCTCTAGCTGCTTGGCAAACAGTTTATGCCCATCAGGTGTTTTTCTCTATGGCTAAAAATGCTTCAACTCAACATTTCACAAGCAGGAAAATATATCTGCAGTACGGTGGCTTGTCTTGGCTCTTAATTACTGATTTCTCAGGGGTGAACTGAGACAAAGTATCATTATTTTGTTTGCAGCTAAAGCTTTTTGTTCAATGATGCTTCCCTCGCTGCTTAAAGTTTCTCAGCCCTAATCCCACAGTACGTCCTGTGGCACTTGTTTTCTTCTCTTCCAGTTGGCTCGGATGGAGGTGGGACGCAGCGCTGCCATCCAGTAACATGGCAGATGTCTCTCACTGTGTGATTATTCAGTATCAAGTAGGCGGTAAAAACAGGCGACACATTTATTTGTGGGGCGTGTGGGGACAAGGCTTTGGCAATTAGTCATCATTTGTGCAAATGTTTCTTCTGTTCACTTTCACGATCCAGTTTTGCTTCAGATTAAAAAGAAACACTGGCACACGTGGCATTCAAGTACTTTGGCAAAAGCATTCGATTTTACTCCCACATTATTATATGCAGAATTCTAATTCTACTGAAGTTATCTAGTCAAATAAAATATGTTGCTGTCACTTGGTGGAAAGATCAAGATGATGCATAACTCGCTCTGTCTCTGCCCTTAATGCAAGCAAAGAACTCTGAAGTACAGAACATCAGTTCTCACTGGTAATGGCCTACTCTTGTAACACTTAATACTCAAGCCAGTAATCTGTTCTACTACGCTTCTGCTTTCATCTACAGAGGACTTGTTCATTTGCCTTCTAAGTCCTGTTTGAAATTGAATCTTTCTAGTATGTCGTCTTATGGCATCCCTCCATGCGCCATCTCTGGATATGTACAACTCTTTGAGAGGCAACACTCTTGTCGTACACAGGGCTAAATTAATTTCACCTGACCTTTTATATATATATATATATATATATATATATATATATATATATATATATATATATATATATATATATATATATATATATATATATATATGTATATGTATGTATGTATATATATATATATCTATATGTATATATGTGTGTATGTGTATGTGTGGTGTGTGTGTGTGTGTGTGTGTGTGTGTCAGAGAGAAAGAGAGAGAAATTACACACCACAATAATATTCAAGCTTTTAAACTTGTTAACACGTCCAAATCTGTGTCAAGACATTTTAAAATCTGCTTTCAGCTTTATAGCTTGGGATTTCTGCTCTAAATCTGCAGAGAACCATCTACATTCTCAGAGAATCTCCGCCAGCCTATAAATCCCAGATAAAATACTGGGAACTGTTCACACCTACTTTGAAAATCTGTCCTGAGTGATCCAGTCCACAGGTGTTAACGCAACCATGATGATTTTGAGGACACATAGAGATCCGATCGCTCAAGCCACATTTGAAGGTGATCCAGACCACGTGCCCACGTTTCCTGGGCCACGTTGAACGGCCGCCTACATAGCTGATGTCTTCTCTGTTGGCAGAAGGACGAACCCGTTGGCACAATAATGGTATTTTAATTAAAGAGCCAAACAACCGAGTCATAGCAACCAACAACACAACCACAACATCAAGGACTCATCTGTGGTTTTTTTTTCTTTCTTTTAAATTCCAACATATCCCATTTCTCTTTGGATCTGTTTGGAGGTGCTTTCCAGCTAATTTACAAACACTTGGTAGAACCAATAAAGTTAATAATAAGCACAGCACGTGGAGTTGGTACAAGCCTGGAGGAGAAAACAGCAGAGGCAAGGCTGCTTTGTGTGGTTTGCTCTTGCTGTGAAGATGGCAGACCTTACAGACTTGTCCAGTTTGTGTGAATTTTTAAACCTTCATGATTTACCAAAGTATGTTAAACTACAGCAGAAGCAAACTCGGTTTATTTGGAAGCATCACAGTGTCCCATCAAAAACCAGAAAGGCCACAGGTCTACAGTCTTTACTTTTCAGACAGATCATTCACAATTTTGAACCAAAAAGATCTGGGTTTGAACTAATTATAAAGTTTGATACTGTTCCAACCATTTATCCAGGAGATGCTCTGAGACTCTGAGACAAGTATCAGTTAGCTGATAAACTTCTTTTTTTGGTCCATTTTCTCTCTGTCCCACTCTATGTTCACAATTCCTGCACTGGCATTGAGTCTCTTGTTACCCACAAATGCAGCCAGCCCCGATGTTGCATCAAAAATAACCACAAGATTTCTGGAACAGTGTCCTTTGAACAGACTTGAGCAAAGTAGAGAAAATTTGGCCATGATGCACAGTGCTAAGTTTTGCAAAATCCAACACAGCACACCAGCACAAACACAGCCAAAGGTCGGGGCCATCTTTGCAGTCACTGGTTCGGCTATGAACTCCTCTGTATAACAAAGTGTTATAGAATCAAATGTGAGGCTAACTGTCCGACAGCTACAGGTCAGCTTAAACTGGGTCATGCGAAAGGAAAATGACCACAAAAATGATCACAAAAGAATTCCTGGGGAAAGAAAGAATCAAAGGTGTTGAAATGCTCCAGTCGAAGCCCAGATGTCAACTCAATGAAATGCTGTGGTGGGACAACTGTGTATAACTCACCTGTCCACAAAACCTCAATGAAGCAACATTTTGAAGGTCAAAATTCCTTTTTCAGTAATGTGACTTATAAAGGTTAAAATTTCATTAGGTGGTGCAACTAGCGTTTACTGTGTCTAATGCTGCAGCAGCAGTACTGATGCTTGCCAGCAGTCAAGCAAAGACTCTGTCTGGTTCACATTAACCTTCCTCTGTTTCCCCAGTGTCTGTTGACCCAGATGGATTATAGACCTACAGGTAGACTCTGGAGGAGGTGTGCTATCAAGAGATGCCGTGCAGTGATACTTTCTAGAGCAGGTCTAGCTGGTTGCACAGGACAGGCACTACATGGCGTGTGGAGTGTCTCTGACTTGGACACGTGCGCAGACATAAATACGGACATAAATCAGAATCAGAATTGCTTTATTACTCCCAGAGAGGGAAAATTAGTTAAAGCTCTAAGTACAGTGAATCCAAAATTAGCTTATTGCAAACTCGAGCATGACTATATTGATGGCTAATGTAAATAGTAGATTCTGCATGGGCAGTACCTTGCATCCTTTTTCAGAGCGTCTCCCCAGTCTCTAGCACAAATTCTGATTAATATTCATCATATTCCCTCTCCACTGCCTGGAGGTACCCCTCTGTAGCCCCTCTGGGACCTCTACACCCTGACACTAATATTATATGCATTTACACAGCTGGCTTGACGCGATGCATACTTGACTGTGTTCTGTGCTGAGGTTAAGGTGTCTAGCTCAAGGGCGATTAGGTGGCAGGTGTGGTCCCGGGGGAAACCTGGAGTTTTGTCGCACATTAAGACCCATCAGCTAGTAGATACACGTTTAATGCTACCAAGTCACCAGGGGCAGGTGGTGCACAGAATACACAATCACAGGTGGTTTGCCTCAAAGTGAGGAAGGTTAGGAAAGATAATTAGATTTTTTTTCCTTTTTTTTTCTGTCAACATAAACATTGCAGACTTTCCTACAAGAAACTGAACGCTAACCTAAAAGGGATTTTTTATTAAATTGATTTTTCAATGTTTTGTTGAGATTTTTCTCTATTAAATGTTTGAAGAAATTTCAAAGACAAGTGAAATATTTGTACAAGAATTTACCAAAATCAGTTTTTGGAGTTTTTATTTTAATCACCAGGTTATTTTCTGTTGTATTGCAAATTCCAATTACAAGGCAGTTTTCCGTCCCTGGCATCAAAGAAAGTGAAGAAGCTTGATGTTGTGATATTGGTTTTTTTATGTGTTTATCTGAGTTTTGTTCAGCTGCCTTAAGTTTTAGCCTTGGGTTACTTCTGCTTTTTTGACATTTGGATTCCTTTTTTTGTGTTTAGCTTTATTTCCTGTTTTATTATGAAAGCACGTTCCCTGCTGTGTGACTTCTGCTCATAACTGTCTGCACCTATGTGTCATTATCCCTCGAGTTCTCACTGCCCATATATTGGTCATTTTTAAAACTGCTACTACACTACAAGTTCATACCAGTGACGTGCGGTCAGGTGAGGCAGGGGAGGCCGTGCCTCACCTGCCATCATGGAAAGAAAGAAATGAAAAAATATATATTTTTTGTATTTATCAATTGATTTGTACTATAAAGTAATTTTCCATTTAACTTCACCATTTTTAGATTATTTTTATTCAAAATCGCCAAATTTTCACATTTACCATTCAAATACTGCGAAGATGCGGGCGGTGAGGCAGCACCCCGCTGAGCCTCACCATGGATTGTGCAATGACTCGGCTAACTGTGCTGCCATGCTATGTAGTGAGACCAGATCGCCGTCTCTTTGTATGTCACTATTAAAATGTTCAAACACGTTTGCTATATGAAATAAGTTTCCATAGTTTAGCTGATTTATATAATGAACAGCAACTATGTGTGTGTAATGTGTTTCTTGTGCCGGCGCGATTATAAAACGGCTGAGAAGAGGCACGGGGTGAGGCACGCACTTCTCCTGCCTCACGTTAGGGGGCGCTAGTGAGCACAGGGATTCTTCTGGCGACACATTGGCTGCAGAATCTGCAGCCAATGTGGCGCATGGACTTCATTTATAAGTAAAGGTAAGACCATAATAACTTTTTTTTAATTAAATGTGCTTTTTTGTGCGCTACAGTTTGTATGTGTAAAGCATTTATATGTGAATGACGATAGGAGGTTTTAAACATAAACAATTAACTGCTGCCAATCAAATGGTGAATAAGTTGTTCTGGAGGGTTCATATGCTTGTAAATCTGACTGATGAAGTCAGTGCCTCACCAGCCATGAATCTCACCGCACGTCACTGGTTCATACTGAGTTGGCTAAAATTTAGCATGTACTATCCAATATCCAAACATCTTCTGCACTATGTGACAGGTACCGTGATGGTTTTCTACTGCTAGGAAAATTTCCAGTTTTCAGCTGACCAGTCTTCTTTGCATACTATTCTCTGTACTGCATTGTGGTGCATTGCATCATAAACAGGTAAAATGACACAGGTCATCTTGTAAAATTCAGCTGTAAAAACCTGTTTCCTAATATTCACATGGATTTTAACTTGATATTTGTCTCGGACTTTAATGTTTGTACATATGTATCTTTGCAACTTTCTTTACTATTAGAGTCAGGAAGTTTGCATGTTCTCCCTGTGCTTGTGTGGGTTTCCTCCAGATACTCCGGCTTCCTCTCACAGTCCAAAGACATGCATGTTAAGTTAATTGGTGGTTCTAAATTGCCCGTAGGAGTGATTGTTAGTGTGCGTGGTTGTTCGTCTACATCTGGCCCTGCAATGAACTAGTGAACTGTTAAGGGTGTACTCCTGCCTTTCACCTGAAGAGAGCTGGGATAGGCTCCAGCAGATCCCCGTGACCCTGCAGAGGATTAAACGGACATAGATAATGCATGGGTGAATGGATAATATGTTGTCATGATTCCAAATAATAAAAAAACAACTAAGCAGCAGCAGACTGTGTGACAATTATAAATGGATTAGAGGAGTTATACATCCTTCAGGTGTGGTTCACATAAATAATCATGTGCACTGATTTTACACTTCAGGTATCAGTGCAGCATCTCAGTCTCAGAGTAAAGGCTCGCATTTTTCCGAGAAATGCTCAGCCTCGAAGAAAGAGATGTAGCGCAAACAGCAATTATAATCATGTTTGCCTGAACATGGAAGTGCACACACGTGCACTGCCGCAGTTTTCTAAAACTAGATTGCATGCAGCAGAGGAGCTAATTGTTTGTCAAATTGATTTCTTATTTAATTAGTTTAAACCTGAAACCCCATAGCCACTCAAGAGGAATTAAAATGCTTCCAAAAGATTTCATTGGAGAGGAAAATTACATTTTCTCATATAGCGATTGGTTATGTCACTGAGAGGAACGCTTTATTGCACCTCTCTCACATTAACTACAGAATATAAAGAGCATCTCTCCAAAGAAAAGTGTGAGTGTTTAGTCACTTCTTTGATTCACTTCCTTTTACTGAATAAATACAAATAAAAGTATATGTGTTGATGGTGCAGTATCAATGACTGCATCTGAATCTTGAAAGGCTGTTTTTTTTTTTTTTATCTGTTGCTGAGTGAAAGAGGATAATGATGCCATCAGTAGCAATGGTGCCTTCAGGGGCAGAATGGAGGCATGACTCAGATGAAATGAAAAACACAGAGAAAGTATCTTGGGTTGTGTTTTTCAGCAGTTTACTTATGATTACTGCATGCAAGTGATTTTTATTTTTTCTTTACATGTCTCTTGCAGCTGTGGGGATTTAACTGAAGACACTTCATGGAAGCACTTTGTACATTTTCTGGGCTTTTATTTATTTATTTTTACTGTCACTTCTGTTCACAGTCTCGAGCATACTATTTTAGCCGATGCAGATTATCATTTTGTTTTCCCTTCAGAAATCAAGTTCCATAGTTCTATGTTTATTTTTAGAGTTTGAGAAGCACATACCAACATTCTCACCATTCATTTTTCTCCACACTAGTTTTCTCAAATGATCTAAAAATTAATTTTATTAAATTAAAAAATAAAGAAATGTAAAAAAAAAAAGAAAAAAAAAGGTTTCTGCAGTTTAAACAGCAGAGGAGCTCTAGTTGATCTTGTTTGTTGTGCAAAGCAGAAAGATTTTCTTAATGGTGCATTTACATAGTGTAAAATAATGCATATGTCAATGTTGTTTATCCAGGACAGCTCATAGACTGTCTAAGAACTAGACAAACTAACTGGATGGCAATTATAGGTGTTCTGAAGAGTGCGTTTAAAGTCCCCCCCCCCCCCCCCGCCTCGACTATAAAAAGCATCATTTGTCTATAAAATTGTTATATTTGTTATATGCACGTGTCCGTGCAAAAATCCCGACACAATATAGCTAATACAGTGATCCCTTATTTTTCGCGGTTAATGGGGACCGGCGCCCCCCCCCACGACAATTAAAATCCGCCAACTGGAGCCAGAGCCCCCCGAACCTCAATAATGTGTTTAAAATATGCTTAAAAAACCCCAAAAAGTAGCGAGGCACTGCAGCGAAACAAGACAAAGGCTCAACTGTGGTCTTTCTGTTACCTTCACAGCCTCTGGTCTCTAAACCGTAGTAAACAAACTGCTGGTATTGTGCTATTTTTGGCTCATAATTAGCGGCTAACACGCTAACAACAACAAAACAAAAAGTCCGGTTTTCTCTGCATGGAACGAGCACTTTATTCTGGCACTGCAGGAACTTGTAACATCACACAGGTTGTATTGTTGGGCTCCTGTCGGTTAACAGAGAATGTAAATCTATACATGCTGGGCTGCTGTTTATGCTCACTCCACTTTTCATCTAACCCTGTTTTCTTCTGCCGCCCCACGACACACACACTCCATTACCCATAAGGCCACATCATTACCCATAAGGCTACCTTTTTAAAGCGGCCAGGCTGGCTCACAGCATTTATTCACTGTGAGAGAACGGCACAACATCCTGTGATGTTTCCACGTTTTTGTTAATTATATTATATATTTCTGAAAAATCCGCGAATAACTAAAACGGCGGACCTTAAACCGTAAAGTGGTAAGGGATCACTGTACTCCCTACTCACACTGTGACAATGAGAGTGCCACTGCCACCTACTGTAGGATATGTGCAATAACACTTTATTCCAGTACGGCAAAAAAAAAAAAACATTTTCCTCAGGGTCACACATGCCCCTCCCTGGCATTGCACCATGCCCCCCCCCAAGGGGTTGTGCCCCACTATTTGAGAAGGACTGGCTTATGCTAACTTACATTTCATTAATTCTGATGAATCTTGAGCCTCGCCCAACTGAGTGCATCCAATGTGAGGTTGTTATACAATCAAAATCAAAGTAGACGTTGTTCTTTTGAGTCATTATATTCAATAAACAAGGGAAGTCAGTTCACACCTCTGAAACTCAACATAGGGGAAGCAATGCAACTGCACAAAAAATTGCTTGTGATTTAGTGGACACAAGGCCTGCAAATATCATATCCATGTGGGGTGCCAGCTGCTTGGTGACTAAAAAAGCTTTCCAGGAAGTGATTAACAGATATTAGAGGAAAGAAGAGGAAACGAGTCGTGCATCCCATATCCTCAAATATCAGCAGGAGTTGGGACAGTTTGGGCTCATCCAAGAGTTGCAGCAGTACATTTCTACCACTTTTCAGCTACACTTGCCGGGCTGAGATTGTTGGAGATTTCTCTACACCTTTATATCCCAGTACGCCTTGAAAGTTGTGTTGTGCAGCTCGGACATCGAAAAATCTGCTTTTCCTCCATTACCTTTAAAGGTCTGTCAGGTTGAGATGATGTCACACAGTGCTGTGGCCAAGACAAACATTTTCTTTTTTTTTTTTCTTTTTTTTTTTTAAACATTTTCTCACTCAATACGTTTGGGAAATCACAAAAAGTATCAGTACAATTTAATCTTCAACTGAAACATAACCTACCCTGGGCTACTTTCAGTGAAGCAATAATTACCAAGGTGATCTAGACAGTGTCAGTGGAAATCATGGCATTTAGATTTTTTTTTTTTAATTTAGCCTTGTGCTACACCTGTTCATTCTGTACTGAAAGACCAATTCTTTCTGAGCAGAAATAGCATCACCATCGCCACTTCCCCTCCTCTTTCCATCTCCACTCTCCAGCTGTGCATTCACAATGATCTCACGGAAATGCAATATCTCCCTCCAAGTCTATGCTTTCACAAATCATTTGGGAATTCCTCAATCTGACGTTTGCCTAAATTCTGCTGGCCATCTCTCACCGTCCCCATGACTGAGTTCATCCTCTGTATGGAGTTTTCAGACATACTTGCATACCTGTTACATCTTGTAACTTTCCTCATTTCACCTCTGCTACACCTCTGTTACTACAAAACCTTCTGGGTTTGGTAACAATGACGAATGAGATGAGCTAATGGTCAACTTCAGAGACTGAAAAATAGATTTCAAGGCACGTCCAGTCCTTCTATCATTTTGTTCCAAAGTTAAAAATGTACAGCAAATATACTTTTGTTGAATTGTACAAATATACTTTTGACTTTGAAAAGAAGACATCCACAAATGCTCTTATTAAATGTGAAAGAGGATTAGATCCCCCCCCAATGGCATTGCTTCACTGAGAAATGCTCACAGGAGTTGTGTTTGAGTCATGGTAGTGTGAGGTCGTCATTACTCACTAACAGTTCTCAAGACTTTCCTTTGAAGAGGATGTTACTTTATTGCAAGAAAAAAAAAAGGCCTTTTCCACCCTTACTGTATAAATTACTACTATCCACCCTGTTGTTGTTGTCAAGTCATCATATTTCTGTGCAAAAAGAGATTTGCTGTTCTCTAGGGACAGATGATCTCCTTCAACCTTCAACTCTTGAAGCTCTTTTTCTGCTTCAGAATGGCAGCTAAGCCTTTTTGTTTGTGCCGTTTGAAGGCCTCTCAAACCTGATGTTTAAGTGCTGTTGACTTTGTTTGAAACTAAATGCTGCCGAATCAGCTGAGTAACTTAAGGGGGGTTGCTCCCTTCAAGTGTGCTCTATGCACATTCAACAGTCATATCCCAAGGGCAAAGAGCACTGAGATAATAGTCTCGCTTTCTTCACTTGGGCAGTATATCATCTGATCGGGAGCTTGCCCTAGAAGCGGGAATGCTCTACAATGCTAATTTTGTTCTCATCTGGCAACTTAAGATGCACTCCACTGAGGACAAGCAAATAACTGTGCATCTAAATGGAATAAAAATTGCTAAATAAGCAAGTTAAAGACTTACTGTGCTACTAAGAAATAATGTCCAGATACCAACTAATGTTTGCCCCAAATGTGACCCATAACTGCAGTGTTCCTTTGCCTTCATGTGGTTTTACTGTCAGCATTGACTCAAGGTGAGTGTGGCTGCCTAAACTTGGCCACACATCCACCAGATGAATTTTTATGAAGTTTGTTTGTTAAAGGACACTTTTTTAAACATGTTTACATTATTTTTCTATCTACTGTAATTTTTAGGCCCTTTGTGAATGCCAACAAATGTCAGATGATTACCCATGAATGATGAATTATACAAGAGCCAAAATTAACTAGAATATAATTTCTTCTTTCATAAAATTTACTGTATTGGATCACTTTTTTTCAGTAATTCACCACATTGAGTCAAACCGTATCATAGGTTCATGTAACTTTTCTGCACGAGTGAGATTATAGGGTAACTTTAATCAGTTCCCATTTTGTGTGTATGGAAAATACAGCCATATCTGCAAAAAAAATATATAAAAAGAACAAAAATAGAGAGGGGAAAAAAATCTCAGAGTGTCAGACAGGGAACAAAGTTATTCTCTTGGAACACAATGCAGGATGGCATGCTCCAGCTAAATAAATTATCATGTGGGCTATTTTTAAGTTGAAGTGTAAATGCAGTAATCCTTGGAGCAGGAGCTGTGAAGAGCACAGAAGCCACATCAGGGAATACAGCTCTGTCTTTATCTTAGCCTCCTGCCTCCTCCACTATCCCATCCCTCGCACATTCACACGCACACACAAAACACACTTTTCACTCCCCAAGTTTTCACTTCATCCCCACACCCCTATCTTTTCGCACTTTATCCTTTGGCCATTTTTCTCTTTCTTTTCTCATCTGCCTTTCATATGGTAAAAGCCTCTTTTCTTTGCCAGGATATTTAGCTTATCGCTGAGCCCTCTGCGGTGTCTCCGAGTTCTGTTGTAATAAACAATAGCAGAGCTTTGTACAAGGTAGGGAGGGGAAACTTGTAAGTGGCAGGCAAAGAAGCTGCAGTCAGAGGATATTAGGCCACAGTGGGTCATTCTTCACCTTCTCAACAAATCCTTTTAGCTGATGTGTTGTGTGAAAGCCTGATTATTATTTTCATATATATAGAATTATATTATATTCTCTAGTCCCTATGGGAGAACATTGTCAGGCCTGGTGAAAGTCTCTGTAGTGCTCCGACTCCTGTGTGTGGCTGTATTATGTTACTTTGCTGTGTGAGCAGAGACCCTCTTCTGGTGCTGTTTAATAGCAGTAATGAGGTGTCGTTAATCACCAGTGCAGTGAGGTTTTACAAGGTTAATGACGGTATAGTCAACTTCTTAACTGTGTCCCATTGCTCAGGTATTTTTCTGCTTTAGAGGAAATCTCCGAGCTATGGTTTGTTGATTTGTCCTCTCGCTTAACCATCTTTAGTTTCTCCTTTTTTTAGGGCTCCATCTCTGCTACGTTTGTGGCCTTTCCCTCTCTCTGTCAGTGGGTGTCTGTTGTGTAAATCACTTGAGGAAACAAAAATAAATCAGATATTGGGAGAATATGAGGAGGCAGTATGGATAAAATCATCTGCAACTGCATTTCCCAAAAAAGACCGTGTGTGGAAGAAGTCCAGTGATTTGCAGATCTTTCAAGTCCTATTTTAAACTCAATGTATTATAGATTATATATTGAATATTAAATTTTAGAAATGTTAATGTGCTTTGAAAAATATAAGCTTGTTTTGAGTTGAGGGCCGGTAAAATGATATATAAAAAAGTTCTTATATGCATAGGAAAATACTGGGAAGCTATGTAATGCTCTTAGAATAAGAGAATAAGGACTACCTGAGTACTGCAGAATATAATGCGTAAAGGGGCTGAGCTCGCATTCCTCCGGGGCTTTGAAGACATGCTCCTCTCTGCTTTGGATTCCTCCAGTTATTCCAGGCAACATACGTAGACAGGTTTGCTGCTCATCTTTCCATCAGTGTTGATCTATTCTTTGACAAACTGACAGGAACATTGCCTGGAATTTCTTGCGAGGTTCAGCACGTCCATATTTTTCTCCGTTGTGTTATTACCCTCACGCTTAATCAGTGCCGTCCGAAACACTAGGAGCTTGCATCTTCGTTTTCAGAACCAGAAGTTTACGTGCCCCAAATGCAGCTGTCACAACTGGTTTCGACCAGTGCTGCCACCCAGTGGATACCTTTTTGGCAGCAGGCTACTCAGGTTTTCCCTGTTGTTTCAGAGTACAGTGGTACCTCTATTTACGAAATTAATTGGTTCTGGAAGTAGTTTCGTAACCTGAAAATTTCGTAAGTAGATACGCATTTTCTATGTAAATGCCCTAATTCGTTCCAAGCCGCCCAAAATTCTGACATAATTTTTTTTTTTATAAATCATAAAAATGCATCAAAACATGTAACAAATACATGTTACCATTAGATTACAGCACAATAAACATAACATAAAAATTATGTTCATTTACCTTTTAACTGCTATCGTCATCACCTTTTTCCTTCTTTGATTCATGTTCTCTCTCAGCAGTGGTTTTTGCCTGACATTTTGTAAAGAATCGATCCAAGGACGTTTGCTTTTGTCGGGTTTTAACAATTCCTTCAAAAAATGTGCAAGGCAAACATCATCATAATGAGCGATAGCCCGAACTAGTGAACACTTTTTCTGGGTGATTGCTTTTCAACAAATTCCGAGATTCAGAGAATTCAGAGAGATGCCAGGAGGATGCTAGCCGATAGCCAATGGCAGAGCGGCTACAAGTATGTTTACGTTTGGTAAACTCTGGGAGCTGCGAGTAGCAGCGCGTTCTGTATTTTTGCCTTTCGTATCCTGAAATTTCTTTCGTAACAAGAGACAATATTTTCCCGCTGAGGCGTTTCGTAACCTGAAAATTTTGTATGTAGAGACGTTCGTAAGTAGAGGTACCACTGTATTCAGAAAATCTCAAGACATCTCTTCTGCTTTCATTCCTTTTTTTCTTTTCTTTTTTTTTTTTTAAATATTAGTTTGACTTAATTTGAACAGAATATTAGATTACTTTTGAGAACGTCCTCCAGCTTTTGCCGTCTCCATCCCTACTACCATAGTAACTTATGATTCTTCTCCTGCTCTTACTACAATGCATATGGCTTTACAGCACTTTGTCTCACATCAAGAGCTATGAAACTAGCTCACAGAGGTACAGCTGACATCGTGGCAGAGGTGACTTAAGGGCCGTGTATACTCTCGCGTCAATGTGTCGCCGCCAGCTTGTCGCAGAGATGCCGCAGACACTTTTGATTTATAGTCACGCGGTCTCCGCTATGTTATTCCAAGCCACAACACAAGAGGGACGATCAGTTTGAAAAAGTTCACCAATGCTGCCGTACTTTTTGGGGGCTTAATTTATCATGCTTCTTAAGGGTTGTGTATACTCTCGCAGCAATGTGTCGCAGTTATCTTGTCGCCGGTATGCCGCAGTTATTTTGGATTTATGCCCAAACGCGGTCTCCACTGTGTTATTCCAAGCCACAACACGAGAGCGACAATCACGAACGAGCTAAACTTACTAAACTTATCTCTTGTGTTTTTCCACTTCCTCACTGTCTCGGCCGTATTCATCGTAATCTCCCTCCATTAATTACTAGAATATGTGCTGTCTTTGTAGTGTGGAGAACAAGAATCGTACAGATGTGGGTACTCCCTCATTTTTTCAATGATGCGCTCTTTTCTATGCGGATGTAGAATTGACCAATTAGAGGCCTCCTTTCGCTCCTCTCTCCTCCCCCTCTTCGCGCTCTCTTTGTAGTGTATGCGTCGAGTTACTTTTTTGGAGAGGTGCACGGGAGTCTCTGCGTAGTCTCTGCGTAGGGTGGGGGGGCACCGCTGCGTTGTCTGCGTAGGTGACGCAGACGACCTGACGTTCGAGTATAAATCAGGCGGGACTCAGGAAAGTAATGACAGAACAGAAAACAAGAGTGACTGAGTTGTAGACTGAACAGGAGTAAGTCAAGAGTAAATCTCGAACAGCGTTGCAACATCACCTTCCCCTCCAGGCCTTTAGGAAAACTGCTGCATGAATTCACAGTTAAAGGGCTGATGTGCTAAACTGGCCTGCCTGCAGTTCACTCCTGCCACCCACTTAAAAACACGAATGGACCTAACAAATGAAAAATAGGACAAAGTAGGTCCCAGATCTTGGAGTTAAAATCCTGTGAGAATGAGACTCACTTTCAAAACTAAAACTGGTTTCTTCAGTTCCCAGATGTTTGCAGAGTGTTGTCAAGGTACAAGTTATGCAACACAGTGCTAAGCATGCTTCTGTCCTGACATTTATTGGTGTCACTGACATCAAATCCAAAATGGCTTATTATAATAATAAAAAAAAACAACAATCAAATTAGTTTAAAAATGTTCACCATGACATTCAACATATTACATTTATAGCTGTAATTTTATTTTGCTAAACTACAGCTACAGCTTCACATGTCACAACATCAGTCAGATCAAACAGCCCTACACCTTGAAGCTTACGGTTTAAAGTAATACAAAGCAGAGACAAACAGGCTATTCTCACACTGGAAAACTGCAGCAATTAAACAATCAGTCATGGAAGCAGATGATGATTACCTTTCCCTCATGTAAAAATGGCCCTTACATACATTTCAAAACTTGAAGAAACTGTCGCTGCACAGCCCCAAGTGGACAACAACTGATAAGACAGGACTATCAACCTATTTAGCCACATGTAGTGACTTCCTGCAGCAGACTTGCTGATAAAACTCCAGGCATGGAAAGAAGTAACAGTGAATCTCAAAATACTGGGGTAATCATGAAAAATATCTTTCTCTCTGTTAAATAAAAGAATAGACAATTCAGTTTTCCTGTGTGTAGCGTGGAGTTTGTGTTCTTTGTGAAGGTGTTTTGACCTCAGTTATGTTTTGTAAACAGCAAAATGTTGCTAGAGGGTTAGGCGATTCACACCAGTTATGCTATCACAGCAAAGAAAGGAGATTGCGCTTTCCTGTTGAACACCATGACTCATCCACACAGATTTCCTCTCACGCAGCCACACTCACAAATATAGAGCATTTCAGCTCACATGTTCTAACTACAACTCAGGGGCTGATTTATCTAGTCATTTATTTATGTAGTTTTACCATTTTACTTCTTTCATCTTAAAAATTTCCATCTTCAAACCCTGATGTCCGGCAATATACTGTATGCTGCATGATAGAGCATCAGCATTAAAAATAATAATGCTGCCGGGCTGTGTTTGAAAGTCCCTGCTGAGTAACTAAAGGATGCTGAACCACAGAGTCAAAGTTTGGACATTTGCAAATGTGCATGTGTGTGTCAGCATATGCTTTGGCAGGTGGCACTGGAAAAAGCACAGTGGCAAACAAACCCAAGCTGACATGAATAAGAGCACCAAAGCCCAAGCGTCCTTGTCCTCACTGGGTTAAACTGGCGAGGGGCTCCGTTTTAAAGAGATGGATGGAGAAAAGAACTGGGAACACTTTCCGTCAGTTGTTTATGGTTTTGAAATCAGGGCACAAAAAAAAAAAAATCAGCCTTGCTGGCGGTGCAGAATAAGATGACCTAATTAGAACACATGCTAGAAGATGAAGCTCTCTTAACCCTGTCTGAACACAGAGGATCAAGCCCTTGCATAAATTAATGTTACGTAATTTTTTTTATGACTGCAGGTCACACATGTGCTCCATAGGTTGGATCATGTTGCTGTTAAATTAAAATCATGGGGCCCATGCAATCTAGCTGGATTCAGTGACCCCCTCACTTTCAGTTACATCAGCATCGATTGACTTTTTTTTTTAATGTGTAAAAAAGGGAACTTTGCAGCTGCAGTGCCACCTCTTCATAATGTCATTAAAATCCAGACCGCAGCCACTTTATTTACTGTACGTATGAAGCACTGAGAAACTAATTATTGAGCCACACAAGAAACTGTGATGGTGGGTGACATCAAGATGATCATTAACAAATTCCTCCATTTGTTGGTCTTTGTCTGCTTTAAGTCCTGCATTACATTTGTATTCTAATGATTGCTCTTAATGCTGTTCTAAGCCTCTGATTCATACACACTTGTGACTTTTTTTTTCCTTTTTGCATGAGCCTATTAATATGTAACAACAAAACAGCAAAATAGAGACTGCTGTCTCACAATGTAAATTAATAATAATAATAATAATAATAATAATAAAGCAAACATCATTTCTATAATCAGTCATAATAAAGGTGCTTGTTACTCAGTGTAAGGATGGAGCCCAGTCATGTAATTTTAATCACTCACAGACATAAATGGAGCTCAGTAGCTCCAAAGGGAAAAAAAGAAAGCATTAACATCTTATCAGTCTTTTGTAACACACACCTGATAGCAGCACATTCATCTAATCTTCTAAAAAAGGCATTTAGCCTGGATGAACAGAACTCGGTGGAGGGAAGTTGATGCAGCCATGTCCTCCTTTGCAATTACACGTTGAGATTTTTGAGCGCAGTAGATAGGTGGCAGATATAAGCTGAGGTGCTGTGATTTCATAGGCAGGATAGCTCTGATGATAAATGCATGGGGAAGAGCTACTGAGGAAGCGAAGGCAAAAGAGGAAGGTGACACCATGAGTAATGCGTGACAGTTGGGGAAAGAGTGAATTTGATTATCCAGGTGTTTTACACCCTGTTGGGCACATTGATTATCCTGGGAAAATCAGGGTGTGACCACAAATCATAGGCAGTACCCGTGTCTCCAGTTAGATCCTCAAACTCAAACTACACTGCTTTCAAATAAAGGGGACGCCATGGTGACGTTCAATGAAGACAAAGATGTCTAGAAGGAGCAGCTTATTGCATTATTACTGAGGCACAAACAAGCAGAAATGTCAATAATGAGGAGCCTCTACCTGATCAATGACACAGCCACACTTGTTTAAGCATGCACCTTATTACCTGCACAGGTAAAATATTTAAAACAATAAAATCACAAAGTCTCAATGCTCTTCTACAAAACAGTAAAAACACTGTAAATATACAATAAGCAAATGGTAGAGGCATGAAGGTAAAGTATTTTAAAGTAAAATATGAATTATGTACAAAGGTGTTTTAAGATAAAAGCATTTATTAAAAAAAACAATAGTCAGCCAAATAGGAATGAAGAAAACCTTTTTGAAAACCTTATTGCCAGCTGTCATCGAGCTCTACCCTGGAGTGTCGGTGAACAGCTATTATCCTAGAACGATGAAGGCATACAGATATAAAATAAACCTTACTGGTGCATCACTGTTTTTTTTTTTTTTTTTTTTTTTTTTTTTTTGGCTTTTGTTTTTTTTTTTGGTAATGTTATATTCCTGTGCTCCATGGTGCAACACCAGTGAGAATGTGGTTTCCCAGCTACAGAGGTTATGGTTGCATCTTTTAAAACAAAACATACGTACTTAAATTTTGATGTTAAAGAAAAAAACTGAAAAATAAGTAGCAACAAAGAGTTTAAAGTAACAGGTTTTACGTAGCTCCTTCTCTCAGGCATTGGCAGAGTTCCTTCAGTGAGTTGAGGATCAGAAGCCCTGGAGCTCATCCTGATCAAGTCTTCTGACCTTCCAAGGAAATGAACACCAAAGCAGCAGAGAAGCACCATTCTGCCATCCACTCCTCCTGCTGGCTTTGTGCAACATCTTAGCAATCCTTCTTTAAAGCAACGAGAAAACAGTGCATCAAGCACTAAATATAAGAAAGCGTTTTTGACAAACCAAGCCTCCTTCCCTCTCTACTTCTTTTTCTTTTCATGAATCTAAATGTGATGAGTGTACCTGCTGCCAAACTGATTTTTGTGAATTGACACAAAATGGAAACAAAATGGTGATTTTTTTTCCAATTTACTTTAATCTTTTTATTTATTTATTTATTTTCCCCATCAGATAGCGTACACACTTACACTCCTTAATATCAGAGAGGTGCGCTCGTATTGATGCGTTTAATCCAAGTTTGACAGATAATAGTTTTTATATTAAAGAGAAATATTTCAAGGGTTGAACAAACACATGTTTTCTTCATGCTGCTGTTTAACATTTCAGTGAGCCTGGAAGGCACTTTCAAGCAGAGGGTTTGACGCGGCGAGGGTGTGATTGTTTAGTGTGGTGTTACGGCAGCTGTAGTCTATTTGATCATCTGAAAATGTTTGCAAATGGATGCAACCACAATTATAACACACCAAGCTTTAATTTAAGATGCAGAGCGCGTTATGTGTTTCTGCGTGAGCGAGAGGAGGAGAAGGGGAGCGTTTCTGTGTGTCATAGCTGCTGAGGGAAGCGTAGTGTCACCAATATAAGCTGGAAATACAAAGTGTGTCATTTGTAGGCCAACTCTCCTTGCAGCTCCAAAATAATGGGTGCACATGTTTGTGTGCACACATGTACAAGTGTGCGTATTTATGTGTGTGTGAGAGAGAGAGGGATGGAGACAGCCAGTGTAAACTACCCATGAAATTAAGAGTTTTTTGTGTAAATGCAGCAGTTTGCTTCAGGGTTTGACAATACAAACTGTCCTTGAAATTAAGACATAGACCAAGAGACATTTCTAAGATTGTGTGTGTTTGTGTGTATGATCTTTGAGGAGTTTTTTAGTATTCCCACTGTCCTCTGAACACTGAGAGGGGAGGAGATTTGAAGAACACATTGACAGGTTTGTCAATACCGTCCTATGACTGTAATGAATTTCAGTCTTTTGTGGTGTGTGTGGTCCCACGGCACCAGATAAGCTCTGATTCTAATACAGTTAACCAGGAGTAAGCGTGTGTCTTTGTGCCAGTATTTAAGGGGGGGGGGGGGGGGGGGGGGGGGGGGGGTACATGTTTTTGAGCTGAAATATGTTGATGCTTCACAGTGTTTGCCAGTTGGCTGTGTCTAAAAATTATATAGTTTAAATCGAAATAGCTCACTCTAAAATCAGAGCTCTCCAACAGAGCTTGTTACTCAGAGGAATTTCTATTATACCTGTAGTCACTACTGATGCTTTCAGGGAACAGTTTACCCTCAAGTCTTTTTTTATTTTTGGAATGATTAGTGTAATCTATTTGCAGGGATGCAATTTGTCACTCAAAGCTATGATTTCATTAGCGTAGAATTGCATTTTTTTTCAATGAATAAAATAAAAGGGCGTTTTCATCAGTCATTTTACATATCCAGACAGCGTTGGTCCTCTTCCTCACATGTTGCCTCACGTGTTTGTGCAGAGACCCAACAGTGGCTCCACTGTGGAGCTTTTACATTTCTTGCCGTCATTACAGTGCAGCCTCGCTCATCGTGAGCCTCATGGAGCTCGTCAAGGTTTTAATTGTGGCTCATGTGACAGCTAGTAGCTTTGTGAAAATGCAGGCGTTATGATTTATAAAGAGGCTCAAAGCAGCCGCATCATTTTAAACTATACGTAAAACGGCGAATTGTAAGTGCCATAGCTGTTCAGACCCCACACAAATTTAAAAGTCGACAGTTTTGGCCCAAAACCAGAATGGCCCTTGTGGTTTTGGGGTTCCAGTTGTAGGAGAACTAACTCTACCCTCTGCTCCACAGCCACTCATCCAGCTGCTTCATATAATATTACTGAAAGGGTAGAAACCACCAATAACCTGGCAACGCTTTATCAGCATCACATAGTAAGCTGTTTTTGCCTGATATGCAGCAAAAGTAAAAACTGATTTCTACTCTGAGAAAGAAGAAAGGCAGATGGAGAGAATCAAAGCAGACTGCAACAACAATTTAACACGATGAACCTGAAGAAAATGCATGCCTGTTCACTCAGGGTTGCTGCATCATGTATGATGTGGTAAATGGTTAATGGGCCACACTTGCAGCTCTTTTGTTCAATGTCAGTAAAGATCTTTACAGTCTGTTTCTCAGTCACTAGCTCACCTAAACACTCATATAGTGTTTCTTTTTCTGTACATAAGTAATGTAAAGGCCCATAGAATGTCAACATAAGAAAGTGCAGTATGAATGATGTGATTTGTGGCTTGTGTTGATGTGTTTGTCAGCAGTGATTCTATAATATAAAAACGAGTGAACATCACTATTATAATGTCTTATACACACCTGCAAGGGGGCAGTTAAGCAGGATGAAATTTGATTATTTACACAAGACTGTACTCAGATTTAATCAGTCTTTATGTCCCATTTAATATAATTAATTTAATATATATATCTTGACCCTTTCTATTTGTCTCTCTGTTTATCACAACTTCTTAATTTCCTTTCTCATTTATGTCACTCTGCTTGTTTCTTTGTTTTTGTTTTGTTTTTTATTTGATTTTATTCCAAGTGGTATTTTCCTAAAAACATCGGAAACATTGATGTTTTTATATGTCTTTCTCCAGAAAGATACCACAGCAGATCACTGCTCTGCATGTTGAAAGAGCTGTGGAATAAGTTTAGATTTGCTCCCAACAGCTTCCGGTTGAGTACTGGGAAGTACATTTCTGCATGTTTGACTTTGAAGGGAACATTTTTCAGCAGATCTTTTACTTTTGAGTCTGTTAGTGAATTTTATAGGTAATTCTTTTTTTAAGGAATCTGTATACTTCCTCCACCACTTGAACGGCCAGCTGACTCTCTCACTTACGAATCCATGAACATGGATTCATAGCTCTTTGTGGACTCTTTTGCTTAGGTTTTAGTTCCTGCAGTTGAATAAAATGATGTATAAGGTCAGAAATCTGCAGCACCATATACACACATATATACACACAGAGAGGCTCACGAGCTGTTGTCAGTGATGGGTTTAGCGTGTATCTCCGTGCCTTGTCATCACATGCTTCGATTGAGCTCTAAATGTCAGTTGTCTCTCTCAGCTTCATGTACTTGATTCATCCTTGTTGTCTTCAGTCTGTATTTGAAGTGCCTGTGTGTGCTTTTGTGTGCTACATTGACGTGTGCTGGTGTGAAAGCGTTTGATTGACACACTGCTGCTCTTCTCTCTCAGTCTGTGAAGTGCCTGCAAGCACAGAGATGCCCTCTGCATTGATTTTCTTTTTCATGCCATTTTATTATTGTCTCTTTTTTTATTATTATTTGTCCACCACGACACCCCATCTTTTTCTCTTTTATCCTGTTTCTCTTATCTCCCCCCTCACTTATATTTTTATAAGTCCATCCCCCATGATTCATTTTTATGTCTCACTGTGCCCATGCTGGTTATCTTGGCTCTTTTCAATTTTTCCTCCTTATTTCATCTCAACTTCTTAATTTTCTGTCTCATTTATGTCACTCTTCTTGGTTTCCAACTCCCCCCTCCTTATTCCTCCCCACACAGTTATCATTTCTTCTCTTTTTGTTGTTCTGTTTCATTTTATTTTTTCTCTTTCTAGCCATTTCTGATTTTTATCAACCTCTTTCTCTCTCCAGCAGGTCTGTGTACACCCTCCTGACCTCTTTCTGATGTTTCAAGTTGTAATGTTTCTCCAATATTTTCCATATTGATTTTTTTTTTCCTTTTCTTTCTCTGCAGCCTCTCTGGAGTGTACTCCGTCTTCACCCTAGATTGATTCACCAGGAATGCCCATTCAAAGACGAACGCAGACACGCACGGTGCCTCTGCCAACATTCATGGAATCACAGTCCTGGACCAGTCCCATCACTTTGTCTCACACCTTTGGTCTCCGTCCCTTGACTTCCACGAAGACTGACCTGGAGAGGCACCACACCTACTTCCCGGCCACTCCTGAAAATCCTCTGCAAGTCCTGACTTGCTGTTTTCTCACAGAGTCCAAATGATTCCTTACCACTTCCTGATATCTGACCAGTAGTTTCCATTGTTGACATCTCATCTTCAGACATTTCTGACCCTTACAGTTGAACATCCAATGGCCTCTCATGCTATAACTCCTTTACTGTCCCCCTACACTTCCTGAAGTGTAGGGGGACACACATGAAGCCCATGCAGAATTCCATACTGGCTTAGTTAGTTTTCCTAAAAGCATTTTAACACAAAGGTGAATTTTGGCACAACTGCCTTGTGGTAGGCCAGTAATATTTAGTAATATGCTTTTAAGAATCTTAACTCAGAGCACCACACCTGCCTTTACTTTTACAGTAAAGAATGACACTGTATAATTCATACGGTCCTGTCACTCAAACATAGTTTCATGGTCTGTTGCAGCATGTTAGTCTCTCCATTGTGGTATTTTAATGTGTGGTTTCTGCTATGGTTACCCTGCATAGCTTGATTCTGAACCACACTGAGTACTTTCTACAGGGCAAAATCAAAGACCATTCACTGGACCACTACGAAACACATCCCCCTTTCATTTCCACTTCCTTATCCTCAGACCGTATTCGTGCAACCACAAGTGGGTGACACATTTTACACAACTGTGCGTGTGTTCATGCTGTTTCACTCTGTAATTCTGTGAATAGGCCCGGTACAAAGTGTTACACGCTGTCTGGTGAAGCAACTGTATCTCACCTCACTTTTCATCCTCTCCATATTGTGTATTGCCTTCATAGGGTAGACGTAAGTCGGAGAACTTTATTTTGAAAACAGCTAATAAGTGGGGAAATGAAGACTGAACCCAGCCTCGCATTAACTATGGTTAACCTGTCTAAAGGAAATACAGCAGAACTTGGGGAATAAAATGGGCTGAACTGTGAGAAGGAAATTCCTTTGGTGACCCTAATGCATGATGCTAGTAGAGAAAACATTGTGAGAGGGGGACTGTAAAGAAAAAAGGGCTCCATGAAGTAGATGTTTGGACTCGAAATTCCTCAACCTGAGGAAAGACAAAAAAGAAAAGACATTACAAATGATAGAGAGAGAAGTTTTTTATTCCTTTTCTCTTGTATTGCTTTGTCTGCTTTTCATCTCATTGCTTTAAACAAGTTTTAGAAGAGTCATATTCAAGAAGTGTAAGATGTAAGCATAAGCAAATGTTGTCTATCCCTCATATCAGGAAATTACACCATATGCTATTTATGTGTAATGATAAACTTAAACCTTCGCTGTAAATGTGAACAATGGCCAGTCACTGTTGATATTATAGACATTTAAACTGCACTTAAAAGCACATTTGTCTGTAATGAAACAAAACAACAGACAGTTGGACCCTTATCTTCACCACTCTATATCTGTAAGTGTACATACATTATGAGGCCTATAGCCAGTGTAATGGCTGCAGGTCAGTGTTAGCAACTTGATTCCATGTCCTGGAGAGAGATTATCAAAAGCCCTAATCCACACTGATGGAGCATGAACTGTTGTCACAGTAACAACATCCTCTCTTTCGCGGTCGGGAGCTGTCAATCAGGGGAGCATGAAGCAGCTGCGGCAGTTGGAGAAGAGGGAAAAAACATGGGTTTGTGTCAGTCCCTGAAAAGCGCTGCGTTTTAGCTGGATTGCATTTGAACACAGGTCCCACTGTGTCCAGCCATTCATTGTTTGTATTGGAGCCATGGCCTTGTGTGGCAAAGAGCTGCAAGCAGATTGAATTGTATTGATCAGTTCTTCAGGGCACATACAGTTGGCCCTCTGGGACTGCAAAATCCTCAGAGTAAGTGTGCGTGTGTGTGAGTATATGTCGGCAGTCACATAGAAATGGAGTTGTTTTTGGCTGAAACACAAGTGGTTATTTCATGGATGGTTGGAGATGCCTTGTCCATGTCTGTCAAGGCCAGAGGAGAGGGGAGGGGGGGGGGGGGGCTTCCATTTAGTTTAGAGTTTCTGCACTTCTTGATTTCAAATTAGAAAATGTCTGAAACTTAACTGGAAGAACACAATTGCAGAGCAAACGTATGAACATTTTCAACATTTGACAAACATTGGTTTAAAGTGGCAATGACAAAGATTTCCATCTGAACAAACATCTATTCAGCCACTATCACAGAAACATTTACTGTGACACAAGGATTATTGTGGCTAGAACATATCCTTATAACTCAAGCATCCCAAACTCAGTGATTATGGCAATATTTAGTGGGGGCTTTGATACTAGTTATGTAAATCAAACAATTTCTAGTCGTGCAGCCTCACTGGCATAACAAGAGCTGGCCGTTATAATGAAGTAGAAACAGGAAAGCACCTGCGCTGGTCATTAAATATATGTCAGCCAAACAAGACAGACGTTGTTTTTGCATTTCTTTGACAGTACTTCAGTTTGAAATATTAGGAGGAAAAGAAAAGAAAAGAACAGCCACAGGAAGGAGACAGGAGCACAACTCCAACTTCACTAAGGTAATTCAATCCTTTCGCTGTGTCCTGCTCTTTGCAGACTTGTATTGTGTGCAGGATGACATCAGGCAATGGTTGCACACAGAATGATAGAAAAAGGAAGTTATTTCCTGGATTCTTCAATAAAACAACAATGTTTCTGTTTTGCTGCCCCTGAGTTCTTGTGGCCTGAAATGGACTGCAATTATATACTGTATCCCATTTATCTATTATACATGCTGCACATTCATCAAGCAGTTAAAGACAGCTCTATTTGTGAGGCGTAGATGATCCAACCAGAAAGGGAGGGCAACGAGGACTATGCAAGTTGGAAGAAAATATGGAGCAAAACATCCAAAGAGAACTTTCTCAAAAAAAAAAAAAAAAAATAGAGCACAGCCACTGTAGCATAACAAGCACTGTGGTTGGTTTAACGATCTAACTGCGTGTGGCTGGAGAACTGGGGTAGATCAGCTGCTGTTTGATGAACTGATGAACCACAGGTGTGTAAGCTGATTGCAGCAGAGCCAAATGAGAAGAGGGCTGATGTTCAATCCCCACAAATCAAGCACATGCAGAAAGATTAGACAAGAGAGAACCAGAAGAGACATAGGGAGGGAGGAAAATATAAAAAATAAATAAATACAAAGGAAAAGGGAAGGAGAAAGGCTATGATAACTCCTTTTATTCTGTACGTTCTTCTATCATTCATATGCTCACACAGACCAGTGACACACTGGAGGTTCAATTTCTTGCCTATGTACTGCATACTAATCTGGCAATAATTGTGAGTATGTAGTATTCCTCTGTAAAAACAATGCTACTACAAAGGAAGCTGTCAAGGGTGGTCAGAGCAGAATGTAGTTTGCGTGGTAAAAGGGTCAGTTGCACCCTGGGAATTTTCGCCAAAGCAGTCAACCATCTGGGTATTTCACACATGTACAACATTTTGGCTAAATCGGTAGACACCAGTGTAGAATGTGATTTAAAAAAATAAAAAGCCATTGACATCCAGTTTGGAAAAGCCAGGAATCCACCGGCCTCCAACTTTTCAAACAGTTGGCAACCCAGTCCATCTCATGAGCCACAGCCACCCCAGCCCCTGTATCAATCCACATTATTGACTGAAATCTATGAGCTGTCACTTTAACCTCATGTTGACGTTTAAAAGGGGAATGTACATTTTTTTTAGTTATATCCTTGCAACCTTTATTGCCAGGTTGAAGGTTAAAGTAGGTATGGAACTGAAGCAAGGTGTAAGCTTAGCTCAGCATAAAGGTTGAAAACTGAGAAGCAACAACCATTAGATGATTAGATACGCAACTACCCTCAGTTTCTATTATATATATAAAAACAAGGTCATCTACTGGGAAGTCAACTCAGTCTCACTCCAGCACATAGAGATTTTACCCAGCATTAGAAAACGTAGCAGTTTCACATCAAAGGATGTGTTGACAGTGGTCACTTTTTTATATTGATGACACTCATAGTTAGGTTTAGTTTTTATTTATGCATGGCTAAAAAGATAAATACATTAAAAAAAATCAATAATACCTGGTTGCAGTTTGCCATCGGTTCTCTGAAATGTTCTCTTGAACAAAATACTAGGCAACATAGTTCAATAGCTGTGAACAATTGTAGCAGATGTAGCAAATTCTGGAGTGAGGGAAGAACTGATGACCTGTCCAGGGTGGACCCCTGCTTATCACCCGTAGTGAGCTGGGATAGGATTAAGCAGATATAGATAGTGGATGGATGGATGGATGGATGGATGGATGGATGAATGGATGGCTGGGAAGATCCGTGTACCGTCTCCTCTGCAGCTCACTGCGGATGTGGAAGTCAAACCAATGGCATATAATATATTAGCTTTATGAGCTTTGGAAATGAAGATGAGTTTGCTGCTTTTTTACATATATTCCCCAATCAGAAAAATGCTAGCACAGTCTGGAAAATGCA
This sequence comes from Hirundichthys speculiger, assembly GCA_018398805.1. Taxonomy (NCBI): domain Eukaryota; kingdom Metazoa; phylum Chordata; class Actinopteri; order Beloniformes; family Exocoetidae; genus Hirundichthys; species Hirundichthys speculiger. Next base: position 1,780,598 of record JAGFBZ010000261.1, read on the forward strand.
AAGACTAAATAAATAGTCGTTCTTACTCTTACTTAGATTTTTATTTACAGACAGTATAAATCCAAGACGTTTAAGGTTTTGTCTCATGAGCTTTATTTAATTTGTTAACTAACACTAATTTTTGCATTTGAGGCCTTCATCACACTCTAAAACAGATGGGACGAGGGCATTATATGGCAATTAAAAAGCAGAAAAACACTAATGATGTTATTTCAAATAGATTACATGAACAGGTGATTATAGTAAGGATATGGTACAAAAAGCTGTATCCACAAACGGTTGGACCTTTGAAGAGACTTTTTTTAACTTTGTTTTTCAACAAATATATTAAAAAAGTAATTGATATGTTTTACAACGGTATTTCTCAAAGACTGACTGGAAGGGATTTGACTCTTTCTGCTTTTACAAGGTGTAATTCATTCAATAATTGTAAGAATCCGAAGGAATGTCAGTGCTTTAAGAGCAATGGCATAAACCCAAAATGAACACCTGTGATTTCTGGTCCCACTGCATCAGGATCTGTCATTTAAGCAATAGCTGACATGACACTTTGGCAGCATATTTCCTTGGGCAACGTTTGTTAAGTGCTACAATGCTTTCACAAAGCCCACCCAACATTCAGTTGTGCCAAAAAAAGGAAAATCCACACATGGTCAAGAAGCAATGTCAAAATCTATGACTTCACTGTGACCATCATACAGTTAAAAAAAAATGTGTGTGTGTGTGTTGGCGGGGGTTGGGGGTTGGGGGGGGGGGGGGGCAGTATTTTGTTTTTTGTTTTTTTTAATGAGGCAGTGATGGCACTCTCAGCAAAAATTAATTTACACTTTGGGGTGGCAGCATTAATGCACAAAGGTACATTAGAGCCACATACCAGGGACATCCATCCATTTTTCAACCAGGACGATTCAAACTCATGTTCTGTACATAACAGAAGGACACGGCTGTGGAAGGAGAAGGTACACGAGCTGGACTGGCCTGCCTGCAGTTCTGACTGTCCCTAATAAAAAAAAAAAATGTGTGGAGATTTTTCAAACAATGAAGCGATGAAGAATCATGAGAAGGAACAGCATTACAGAGACATAATGGTTTTGCTTTCCCAACTTTCTTTTCTTTTTTTTTTTTGCGGGCCTACAAAGTAGGTATAGATATATTATTAGTAAATTACATGACGTTGATGAAGCAAAACATGTAATATAATCATTTGATAATGTCAGAAGTTCAATAAACATTAAAGTAAATGTAAGAATTTCTTTTTTTTTTTTTTTTTTTTGCATTTTCCACACTGCTGATTTTTTTTTTTTCTTTAACTTATTTGGAGTTTTAGTAATACATATCCCAGACTACAGTGTCATAACAAACTGCTTTATAAACAGGATATTGTTTCTTTTCTGATACTCTCCAAATGTGTTTTCACTAGATATATTAGGGAAAATGAGGGAAAAGATCTTCCTTTGAAGTATGAGGAAAACTTTTCCACAGTGTTTCTGGCTTTGGCATCCAGGTATAACCAGCCTGAGATGCGGCTTCTGTGCCAAGGTGTCCGGGGACTTGCCTGAACTGGCTGAGTCAACAGTCTCCTTGTACCTGTAAGACGTCTGGCACGTACTCGTAGACTCTGACACGTAGTGTGCGATTACGCAAGAAAATGCCAGGACAAACCTCACAAAATGTTATTGCACAAGAGCTTTGACAGGCACTGGGCTGCATGTAAAATGCACACAAGAACAGACTTTGTGTGTTAATAACACATTCACAAGCACACAGACACTCAGAGATGCTGACATGTTTCATATTGATTATGCATAAACTTGTGACATGTGACAAGCAGAAAAGGATTCAATGATTTCTTTTTCTACCGTTCTGAGTGCATGTTAAAGTTTTCTTTTTCTTTTTTCTTCTTGGTTTGTTTTTAAAGAGGCATGCAAAAATCTCTACTCCCCATTTATCTACATATAAGGTGCCTAATGATGGATATTTATGATGAAAGTGATATATTGATGAGTATATATATAATAAAGTCGTTATCGTAATGTACTCTGTCTTATGTTATTACTCTGTTATGACTTGGGGTTAACATACTGATATGTGAGCATTTATATCTCTGAAATGTGAACATTTATATCTACTGTAGTCATTTCTTGTTAATGTGCCCTTAAGGAGCATAGATAACGTTTGTTTGTGATTGGCTGGAAACCTCATACATGCTTTTTGTATGTCAGGACAAGCTGTTTTGCATAATCACTTTAAAATGGCCCAAAACTATCTTCTCTATCAGCCTTTTGCACAAGGAGATACACACACAGCCATGATTATCGGTGTTTATCCCTGGATGATTTTATTTTGTTATTTTCTCATGAATATTTGAAGAGTAAAATACAACTTCAGCTACTTATGTCACTTTTTTAAAGTTAAATATTCATTATTTTCAGACATGAAAATAAAGGACTCTTCTGGATGGCGTTACCATCCTAAAGATTGACATTGTGAAGCGTTTATTAGTGTTGTTAAATGTTAAGTATGATGAAAAACGACATTTCTAATGTCAAAGTTTTGGACTGTAATAAGTGATACAGTATTATGCAGAATTCTTAATCTTAGTTCTCAGTCCTAGTGTTTTATCAAAGTTTCAATATTTATTTTTTCAGTCTTTTTTGGTTTCAGTTTTGAATAAACTAATTGTATTACAGTACATTGGGCCTTTGAATAAAGCCAAATGGATACCCTACAAGTGCTATGTATGCTATATAGTATTTAAGCAGGGGCGTGTTGCCAGGGTGAGGTGAGGCGACGTAGGATTAGGTGGAGAACAGGCATGAGGGATGAAGAGAAAAAGAGAAATGACAGAAAATCGCTAACAGTCAGTCCCTTGCCTGCCTCTGTTGAGACCTGCAGAAAACACTCTCAGCACTCAGGTCTCTCTGTTTTTGCCTGGGAGAGATTGCTAAAGTTTTCTTGTCCTTGTGTGCATATGTGACATTTATCTCCACTGTTTTCACACTTTCCATTCTGCTGCTCTGATTCTATCCATCACTCTTTCTGTGCATGCCAGCATCTGAGAATGTATATGAAGCATGGACCTTCTTACTTATTTATTTTCTTGTCCCTCTCTCCCTGTTATCAACTTATTCCTTTACGGTTTTTCAGCTCTGACTATCTTTTTTTTTCAGCATACGCCTACATGGCTTTCTTTATGTCTCCTTTCTTAGTCATATACTGGCATTCTCTCTCTCTCTCTCTCTCTCTCTCTCGCTGGCTCACTGTCTCTCCTTCCCTACATCTCATGTCTCAGGATCATCCTTAGCCTGGCTGTTGCACACAACATTGTGCATTCCCATCTTCCTCTGCCACACATTCATGTCAAGAGCAAGCAGGCAGCTATATGAATTAAACATCTTAGACGGAGCACACACTGAGCCCCTTTAGTAGTGTCAGGATGAGCCCTCACTCTGAGATAGGGGGCTCGGACCACACACCGTGAGCCGTTTGCCTGCGTGTGTACACGTGTTTTGTGTGTTACTCAGTACTTGACACTTCATCACACTGAGAAGCAGGGGTTATCACATCTGTGCTCCTCCATGTTTTACTGTTGAAAAGAAAAAGAGCAGGAGCCCTTTGACGAAGCAAGTTTCTGCATCTTTACTGTTCTTCACACCCTTTCCTACGCTCTCCTCCCTCCCTCCCCATGTTATGCTTTTATTTATGTTCTTTGATTTCACAGTGCATTATTTTTTTGTTCAGTCAACTTGACCAAATACTTTTTTTCACATACACACGCCCTTGTTTTATTCTCACTTTCATTAAATCTCTTTTTCTTGTGTGCATCTGTTTGATTTTCATCATTCTCCTTTTATTCATTTTGCTCCACTCCCCTCCACAAATGTACCCCTATTTTTGGTTTCCCCCCTTTATTCTGTTGTCATGGATTCTTTCAGTATAAACTTGAATGGAAACCTTTCAAAGCAACTGATGTTCCTTAATGTGTTGAGGGCTCCATGCATCAGTAGCTTTGTGTCTGTGTGTTTCGTTATCTCTACGAGTGTCTGTATCTGCAAAGGAAGACTGAAGTGTGACTATGATCAATGTATCTTTGCAAAGCTGTGCACTTGTGCAAGTGGACACCAAGGGAGTCTAACCTCCTGGTTCTGAAGTTAAGCCTTCTTATCAGACACTCCTGCGTTTTGATTCAGGAAAGATCAAGTGACATCATCTACTCTCCACACTTTACCACCTGGTTGTGCTTCCTCTTTTCATCGAGTTTTATCTTGCCATGACAGATATCAGAACAGCACAGGAGGCTGTGCTGTTGACTGTAGAAACATTTGTAAGTTTGAGGTCAAATAAGAAGACAGCAAAATGTGGTCAATGGCAACTACAGTGGACAGAAGAAAATAATGGCTCTGAAAATTAGGAAGTTCACTTTGGAACCCATCATACCTTCAAACAGTGTATAACTACTTTAGAATAATAAGGAAAAATATCACAAGTCATACAACTTTCATAAAAAATGAGATGTTGTTGTCTCAAGTGTTTTCTGGTGGTCAAATGTCTTCTGACTGATTGAATTTCTAAAGGTTTTCCATGAGGGGCAGTGGTGCTTTAAATGAAGATGCAGCAACACCTGCTGCTGCGAGGTCAGGAATGGAACACAGAGCCACAACAAACAAAACTGAGAGATTAGTTACCTCTTCAACAATGGCAAGTCCACAACTATCCATCCATCCATAGACTTCTGCTTATCCAGGTTTGGGTTGCAGGGACAGCAGCCTGAGCAGGGAACCCCAGACCTCCCCGTCCCCACCCATCTCTTCCAGCTCTTCCAGCTAGAACACCAAAACGTTACCAGCTAAACTCTAATTAAATTCGAATCCAGACTGCATAACTTGTGTATTTTCTGTTCTATCTTTCTCCGAGCTTTCTCTGCATGTTTTATGTATCTTCTTGATCTTGTGATTCATATCTTGCTCATTTCCTTCATCTGATGCATCTAAATTTGGCATTCTTCGACAAGAAAATGTTTTCTGGTCAGTCTGCCATGGCGCATATCTGAACAGGCAACTACAGGAACGACACAAGCCTACAGATGCCTGCTTCCTGGTGACTTTTCCCAGCACCTCACACAGCTACGTGCTCTGCCACATGACATCAAGGAGAAGCCACAGTTGTCACCAGCATGTTTACGTCTTAGGATGTGTTGGTTCTATCTGTGATGTGACAGGAGGTCGGGTGGGGGGAAGAACACTTATGTGCTAAGCCTTTCTTACCTGAGGATGCAAATGTGATCTTGACTTAATATTTATTTTTTAGCTTAAGATTGTCCATGTATCTGTGTTCCACAGGTAGTGAGAGAAAATAAACCCTGACCTTTGCCCCTCCTCCTGTTCAGTAGTAATGGAACGCGCCAGAGACCCTATTGAAGAGCCAGAACCTTGAGGCCTTTCAGCCAGCAGGCGCCATTGAGGATGGAGGGGTGCTGTGAGCTTGCTCATTAAACAGCCGTGCGCCTGACCTTAATGATATCCACAGGCACGTTTTCCCTCTCCAGCCGTCACTCTCTGCCCTTCCTCCAATCTTTTTCACTTTTACCCCCACTCCTTTCCAGACTTCCTCATGCCACTCCTTTGCATCCACTTTCCTTTTGTCTTTTTGTCTTCAGCACCTGCCTGTTTCCTTCCTCTTCTCTCTGCCCCCTGCCCCCCCCCCCCCCCCCCCCCCATCCCCCAGTGTGGGTGAGGAGGTTGTACACGTCTGGTGGTGGGGAGAAATGCTCTGTCACACTGCCTTCTAATGAGCACTGTCTCTGTGTGCCACCAGCTCAGATGGAGCCAAAATGGCCGACACGTTTTGCACTGCTGTGCCTTGATCTATCGGATTTCTGAGTGACTGGCTTGATGGCTTCATGGTGGAATGATGCCATCTTGGAGAAAAAAAAAAAAGAAAAAAAAAGGGATTTAAAAAAAACATAGCAGAAGAAGTGATGTAACATGCTGCCTTTGGTGAGAAATAATCTATTCCTGTTTTTAGTGATATACAAAACTGGGACAGTAAAGTGTGGGGTGGTGCTAATACCCAAGGGATTTTAATAAAGGCCTGTTTGATGTCATCCTTGCTTTCATCTGCTGTCTGTATGAGCCAATACTCATTTAGAGGCTTTTGATTCTATGCTTTCCTTACCTGTGCAGGAGATATTTGATGCCCGAGTATGTCCAGAGTCTTGGTGATTAACGTCTCTACAAGAAGTCTGCCTTGGGACTGAGGTTCTTAAGGTCCTGATTGACCCGTGGCAAGCTTCACAGGAGTGGGCAACTGAAATGCTGTTTCCGGCAGTCCAAAAATAAACTTGATGGTCCTTGGTGCTAGGCTAGCTTGAACCACAGTAATCAAATTAAGTTAATGGTAAAATTATACTAAGACTTTACAACATCAGTGCAAAGATAGGTAAGACTCAGGGTTACCTGCATGTGACTTACTAAGTTTGCAACACACTTTTTAACTAGAAAAGCACTTGGAGAGCGCAGACCTCCACCAAGTGCAGCAATTATTGAAAATTTGAAAGTGATCCAGAATCCAGGATTTCCTCTAGATCACACCCAAAATGAAATCCTATGCAGGGTCACGGGGATCTGCTGGAGCCTATTTGTGTCAAAAAAAAACTTTACCAAATTAAATAGAAGACAGGAGAAGGCACAAAGTCCATGGAGCTACTTTGTACAGTATCACAATGTGCAATGGTGAGCAGTAATGGTCAAAAAGTCGGTGGTAGTGGATGGAAAAAGAACTGTGGGAGTGGGCAGGAATGGTCAAAAATGAAGTGAAGTGAAGAAACTCATCCCGTGCAGGTCTCTGCATCAGTCTCCCTTCCTGGAACTGTTATTGAAACAGAAGCACTCTGCTTGTCATAGGCCATATTTGTCTTACAGGTTGCTAATTGAAGTGAAACATTTATGTGTAGAAATGTAAAATGAGCTTAAATTGCCATGTGTGGAAATATTTTATTCACACATTAACTTTATCCTATTTCTTCTGTTCTCTCTTGTAAAATTGCTTTCTATTTTCAAAGAAGATGTCCTTTTTTTTCACAAGCCTTTAATGCAAAATCTGAGGCCACAACAGGGAACAGATGAGCACAACAAACAAAAGCCCTGCTGATATGTTCCTGTTCCAAATTTTACCTGGCTTCTGGTAATCCATAGGTCTGATAAAAATGTCTGAAACCTTGGACAGTCCTTTTTCTAGTAATTCTGATTTACACATGTGAAAGTGGCTCATTTTCCTTTTGTTTTCACCAGTCAGTGATCTGTAAATGTTGCATTAGACTACAATACATTTACGTGTGTCCAAAAAATGAGATGAGGTCAGACAGTCATGTTAGCTGATTGTCATGCCTGATAGTCCTGCTGTGACTTTGCCGTCAAACATAGATTACATTTTCTCCACTTGATCACAGCAGGAGGGCGTTCTCTCCCTCTCTCTCTCTTTGTAGTACTAAATTTGTGCCAACCCCTTTAATTGCCAGAGATGTAGACAAGCATTTGACTTTGGGAGCAAAGTGCTATCTTCACAGTATCACTTTGCATAAAATACTTAGGGTTTCTCAACGGGGGCGGTACCACCCCCCCAGGGGGCGATCAGAACCTTTAGGGGGGGCGCTGGAAACGTCAGGGCTGAGAGGACGGCGCTCAGGCACAAATGAGGGGCGCCATGCCTGGAGAACTCTATTTTAACTTCCATGGTTTCCCAAGGTTTTTTTTTAGTGCAAATCTATTTATGTTTTTGATTGTCGCGGGGGGGGGCGCCGGTCCCCATTAACCGCGAAAACTAAGGGATCACTGTAATTGATGCACGAGTGGTTCCAGGTTTTGATTAGTTAAGTGTGCATGATGTTGTTGGCATCTTTAGTTACCCTACCAATGAAACAGATTTTCAACAAATTCTGCTGTGGTGGTATTTTTTCATAGTTCTAAGAATTTATTTACAAATGTTGTGATGAATTAAAAAATCATAAAAGGCAGTGTGGCCTTTCTCTCTGTAGAAAGATCAATTTGATTTAAATTCAGTCTCGCGGTTCAATCTCAGAAATTCAGCCTCACAGACCAGAAGATCAACTGAAGAGGTTTTGGTCCTAGTGCAACTAGCCTCTAAAGCAAGATGACTTAAAATGTGATTGTGTAGGCTTAGCAGCTCAGAGAGATAGGGTGGGTCGAGCCTATGCAGAGCTTTAAAGATAAACATTAAAACGTGACTGGTAGCCAATGGGAGACAAAGCTCCACAACCCAAAAAGAAAATACCAGATTTGACTGATGTCCCAAATAAAATAGCCTCTCTTTTGTCCTCATTTAAGTGCAGAAACATTTGGGATAACCACTGCTTTACATCACTGATACAGTTCAGCAAAGAGGGTACAGCAGCACTATCATTTGACTTAACTGAAAAATAGACATGTATGTCATCTGCATAGCAGTGAACAGGACAGGTTATGTTTGGCAAAAACTGACCCAAGAGGCAACATATGCAGTAAAAAGAGAACTGGCCTGAGAATAGAACCCTGTGGCACCCCAGAGAGGAGAGGCACACTGGAAAAGGAGAAGTCAGCTAACATTACAGAGAAGGTTCTGTTTGCCAGAAACTAGGAACTGTACACCTTCAATACCATGCTATGAATGCCAACATATTGACTGAAATGAGAAATGAGAACAATGTGGTCCACAGTGTCAAAAGCAGCTGAGCAATCCAGTAGGACTAATACAGTGGGATGCCTTGAGTCAACAGATAAAAGTTCACAAACAACATCGACTTAACAACACAGATTCAGTACTGTGATGTGCTCTAATACCAGACTGACATTTTTCAAAAATGGTGTTAGATTCTGAGAAAGACTAAGCCTGAATATTGACAATGTTTTCTCAAATGAAAAAAATGGCAAGTGTGATATTGGTCTAAAGTTTGTTAAAACAAAGCAACAAGTCCTGTTCTCAGGCATGAGTTAATAAGAGCAGCAAGTGTCCAGGGGACAATTCGTGTCAAAGACCTCTTCAGGTTTCGCAGCAATACCGATGGTATAAGTCAGTCCTGTCCTAAGCTATAACCTTTAAAAGGACTCCGTGATGACTTTGTACTGTAAAATGAGGTGAGGGCCAATAGGACTACCTAAAAACCATGGCCACCCCACAAACAGTCACTAAATAATCTAGACAGAGAAAAAGATAGGCCTAGGCCAGGACCAGAGCCTGACAAAAGTATTATATTATTGTTGTTGGTTTAGGTTTACTTAAAATGTTGCCAAAAAAAAAAAAAAAAAAATTGCTGGTTTGCAGATTAAGACAATTTGTTGATGCAGGTGGTATAGATAAGAATGATCAAAACTGTCAGAATTTAGATAACTAATTTTCAGAATTGTGCTAGAAAAGAAAACTATTACAGCATCCTAGTCAGCCATGAACAGAAATTTTGATGTACAGTGTAGGAGAAGCTTGAAAATGCTGGACAGCCAAAGACTGGAAAAACGCAGTGTGGCTTAATGAATCTCAATTTTAGACCAGGACTACAGATGGCTGGGTCAGAATTTGGCATGAACAAGAGCATGAATCCATGTATCCAGTCTGCTTCGGCTCTGCGTTTTCTCAACACTTTTTAATACCTGTTTAAATAGCATAGCGTTTTGTTGTCTTATTCAGGTGACTTGTCGTCCTTTTGTTTATTTTCTAAAAAGCTAGTTCCAAAGGTACAGAAGGAAAATTTGCTGAAATTTATGTGACACTATCGCATAAGCATTGGGCAGAATCTCAGCATCTATTTGAAAGGTAGGTATGCATGCATTTATTAAAGTTTAGGAGGACTAAATGGAGAATTTCTGGAGAAAAGATTGTGATATTCAATACTGGGGACTTTAAGGGTTCAGGGACAAAACAAATAGTGCTCTGCAACATACCACACAGTTCTACCTTTGTGTAATACATTTGCTTCCATGACGCCAAAGCGTAACGTCCTGCATGTCCTGTTTTGCAGCCATCTGCTGGGGCAGCAGCATCAGAACCAGAGACCTGAAGAGAATCAACAAACTGATCAAGAAAGCTGGATCTGTGCTGGGTGTGACTCTGGAGCCGCTAGAGCTGATTGTACAAAAAAGAATGCTGCACAAGCTGATGAAGATGATGGAGGACTCTTCACACCCTCTCCACGACACAGTGATCAAACAACAGAGTGTGTTCAGTGAGAGGCTTCTTCAGGTCCGTTGCAAGACGGAAAGATACAGAAGATCATTCCTGCCAGCAGCCATCAGCCTCCACAACAAGACATAATTTTAAAAAAAAAATTCTGTCATTTATTTATTGTTGAAAAAAAAAAAGCCCTTACTACAATGCTGAATTTCCCTTCTGGGTTCAATAAAGTATTTTTCATTTTCATTATTAAATGTCCTGCATTATTAAATTCAGAATTTGAATGTTTGTGTGTTTTTAGGCTGTAGTGGCTGTAGCTTAGCTAGTAGAGCGGGTCGTCCAGTCACTGGAAGGTTGGCGGTTTGATCCTGGCTCCAACTATCCACATGCCAAAGTGTCCTTGGGCAAGACACTGAACCCTAACTTGGCCCCAGTGGGTCTGGCAGCACCTAGCATGGCAGCAGCCGCCCACTGGTGTGTGAATGGGTGAATGAGAGGCCATTGTAAACCACTTTGAGGGCACCTTGATGGTGTGGATAAAGTGGTATACAAGTGCAGTTCATTTACTATGTTTTCTTGTATCTTTCTCTTGGATTGGCAGAAAAGAAGAGGATTGGTCTTTCTATCAAGTGAGCAAAGCTGAGATTTTCTGTGAGGACACTTTGGTTCAAATGAGCATATGGATATGGGCGTGTGGGTCACCAAGCTCTTGTGACCACTTCCAGTGACATGCTAGAACAAAATGGAATAGGTAAAGGATAAAATGTTTTCTCCATCTCTGAGGATGTTATCATACCAGACATGCTGAAATTCCTCCAGAGCATCCACAATTATACAAAATGATAAGTATTCTGTTTCTAAGAAGCAGAACTGTGGAGCATTTGCAGCTGATGGGCTTGGATGAGATTTGCATAATGTGTGGGCTGAAATAATGCTGAACAATAAGCATCTCAATACGGATGGGCAGTTTAAAATCTATGGCAACCAAACAGTGAATAAACAACAATTTAGGGAACAAAGGTCGCTCTCAGCTCTTATTCCTCCGATACATCTCAATGTCTTGATTGTTTCATTGGCCTACATTTACTGTCCCAGCAGCAGTTACTTTGAGGCTCCACATATCTTTTCTGTTAAGACGTGTTGAGCAAAGGGACTGATTTATTGATTGAGGCCATGCGTCTGTGTAGGCATGTCCGAGGGGATGAGGAGGATTATGTATGAACAGTGTGATGTTTCTGACAATCCTGTCGCCTTTGCAGCTCTGATATGCCAAGGCCTGGAAGTGTGCCCGCTCTTTTCTAAATGGGGAAAAAAAGGCAAGTGTGACATGTTAATGGAGGAGTTTTGGGAGTTTTCGAGAGAGAGTGACAATTGTGTATGTGTGTTAGTTTTTATGGGCTTCGAGGAAAGTGTTGTGGGCCAGCTGGCAGCTTCTAGGTTCAGTCTGCCCCGCGGGTATCTAGTTTGATATAAACTCTCCCCACTGCAACAACTTGGATCTGGGATCCAACTAAGAGGCACACATACAAATTCATGTATCCAAGTTTGGCTGTAGGGAATAGTTGGTATGTGGTTTCAGAGAGGTCCTCACAAGATGGAAGCTGTGTAGACTGGCACAGTTCTAAATTAGATTTGTAGTAGCTGCAATTGGACAGCACTTGTCAAGGAGTGAGGTCACAATTTCATTTATCTTCATTTTGCTATCATTTTGCCAGAAATCAGCTAACTGAAACTATTCAACACTAAAGCTCTACAACTAATGATTAACACCAAAAACAGAAGAAGTCGGGTTTTTATTTAATCAGCTGAAATGCCCAGGTGATGACCAGGCGCTGACGCTGCAGACTAATGAGTCTGTTTTTGCTGTCATGCACCATTTCAAAATGAAATCAAGCCATGTCCAAATAAGTAAAGCAAAAATATCCATCCACAGTCTACCTCCATAAATGCATATCACAGCCATGCTCACAGGGCATGCATGTATGAGCGAAAACAGGTTGAAACTCAGCTAGAAATAACCCTTTTTGCATATTACTCTCACGCCTTTCCTCCAGTAGGCAGTTGGATTATTATTAAATGCAGACTTTAGCTGCGTAACAACAGACACTAAAAAGAGGTCAGCAGTACTTTTTGTTTCGTCTCCACTCTGTTGTTTGCATCATTATGGTGTGTCTGTGTGCTATATTCCGGCAATGGTCACATGATATAAGTTTGTTGGGGAATGAAGGTGACCTGGAAGAAATGTTTTCAGCGTTTAAAGAATTATAGTTTTGTCTATCCACATTATGCTGCAACCAAAAAGGTTTACAAACTGAAACGGGGTCGGAAGGGGAGTGACAGTTTTCAATTTTTGAGGGCTGATTTCACAAAGCTTCTCCTTTCAAAATGAAAACAGTGTAGCGTGAATGTAGACTGACGTTAGATGCTTTTAACAGTGATGGTTGATAAGTGCAACAAGTTTGTAATCTGGTAGCTGAACACTCTAGTCCCCATCTCATTAAGTAATCTTGCTTTTAACTATGTAAACATGTGCATAAGATGTGTTTTATGTATTATTCGGCATATAATGAACAGACTCAGCCATCAACACTATAGATGTGATTTTTTTGCTTTGAATCAGGAGGGCATCTCCTATAATCTTAGAAAGGGGAGGTGAGACAGCCTGTACCTAAACCCTTTACCCTATACAGCATAGCATCTTTGGTCGAATCACTCCTGTCTACCTGCGATCTGGGGCTTTACAGCTGACTTGTTTGCACTGTAAGAAACCAAAGAAGTGAGAAACTAGCACAAGATACAAAGAGCAGTTAACACAAGCTATATGGGGAAGAAAACAGAAACAAGGCAGAGAGGGTAATGGCTATTCTTATTCCAAAGATGACTGATCTAGCATGTCCAAATTATGGCTGGGATCTCACAAAGTCAGATTCTGTAAGTCTTCATATCCTAACCATAAACGCAAAACTATTACAGGAATTAAGCTTTGAAGACACAGCAGGGTGTCGACACAGAACCTGCTTCTATAGTGTTCATTTTTTGGACAGCTGCTTCACAGTTTGACCCAAAAACTAATGAGTTTCTGCTCTGAAACACTGGTGACGCTGCAGCATTTTATCCAGGCGACTCCGCAATTAGGAGCAGGCATAACCGTCAGTTACATCTCTTCATTGTCACAATTAAATGAGATTCTTTCTGTCCACCCATTTCATTTCCATGAAATATTTTAATCTTTAAGATTGTGAACCTAATTTCATCCCAGAGTTTTTCCACCTGTAGAATTAATCTGCTATTTCAGTGTCAGTGATAAGAGGACAATTTAACTGAAAACTTTAATCTGGCAAAGGAACAATTATCATTTTATAAGGTAAAAAAAAAAAGAATTTAGTGTTAAAGGCTTTGATTGAGGTTGAATGCAAATCAGAGCTCCGAGGCTTTGAATCTTAAAGCACAGATGATTAATTAATCATGATGAAAAATGGACACCTCTCTGGAAATGCCCTCTATTAAAGTCATAGTCAAAGGGACAAAGGAAAGGTGCTGTCTTTTAGGTACCGGTTTCAAAGGTTAAAGTTCTAGAAGTTAGGGAACCAGAAATTAGGTAATTGGTTTTGGAAAGCTGGAGGCTGAAGTAATGGGGGTCAAAGACAGCCTCGAACCAGTGAAGGAGCTTTGGCAGGCTTTAATAATGGCTTTAAATCAGAGAGGAACAGAGGAGATGTGCACGTTTGATTTTTACTATGCTGACTGCTCAGCATGCCTCATTTGAGATTGTGCAGTTGGCAATAGAGCCGCTACTCAAAATAGATACAACTGACTTAAAATCCAATACAGTTTACAATTCCACTACTGTGGCTTTTTAACCACTTTGTTCAGGAGCTTTAAGGAAGTACAATCTTAAATTGGAGGGAGTTTCCTTTAAATATTAGTCATAAATCAGAATGTCTCCCAGTTTCTGCTCTGTGGTTGTTTTTCTGATTATAAAAGGAGGATTAGGGGAAATAGAAACAATAGGAGGAAACAGAAAGCTTCCATTTATATAGTTGAAAGTTCCCTCATCATGGAAAAACGTTCTTCATCAAGCAGCTGAGCAACTTGTATCACAACATATGTTCTCACCTCGACAGCCTGAGTTCTTCAATAACAAACTGCTGAATGGATAATGGAAACATCTGGGCCAGAAGGTTAGAACAACATTTCAGGACTTCCCCTTCTCATGAAACACCCTCACACAAAATAAAATTTGTTCATTCAAAATGCCAATCTCTTTCACACTGCCACCCACAAAATGGCAGTCATTTTTCACACTATCACCCACGCATTTACTTTGAATAACACACATGTGTTTTGACAGCATCTGCACAAATGCATCATTGCATATCAAGGGAAAAAAAATAAAATAAAATCAACAGAGTGTAACAATAACACAACCAACAGCCCGTATCAGAGTGGAAATGCAGCTGACATAAGTCCGCTGTGAAGGTGAATTCATTTCAGCTGCAGAACATTGTTCTTGTTTGAACTGAGCCAGGAAAGCAGGTGGGCTGACTGGAGGACAGACAGGTGCAGAGAATTGATAGAATGGTCTGTAGATACCCGATCTAGACAGACTGGCAGGTAGACAGAGATGAAACATTCCTTTAGAAACCTGCATCTTTATCTTCACATTCAAGAGCGATGCACAGAGAAAGGCGAAGGCCCTCCTATCTCACACAAGCGTCCGAATAAATCCTCAGGGAGAATGTAAAGCTGACATGTTGCATGCAGCACCTATCTGAATTGCTTGGGCCTTCTTTTATTGAACTACATAGAACAGGAGTATTTTGACAGCACTCACTTTGATTAATAGCTGATACAACAAACTGTTCTATTTACCACATGTAGGTCAGCTTGTACCCGCTTAATCAGTGTGGAAAAGCCTTGATGTGCCAGGAATATGCAAAACTTTACTTTTAGTTAAGTCATTATCAGGCAAAGCAGGGTGATGCTGCACCTGGCGCCTGACCAGCTACAGAAATATTTGGTCACTCCAGAAATATTGAATATTTCTTCTTCTGCAGGTATTGCTGCTCAATCTCTGGTGGTAACTACTGTTTTAGAAGACCTACCACAGTTCATTCAGATTGAAGTTCATTCAGATTCAAGTCTCGCAGTTTGTGGTTTGCATCCGAGAGAAATTCAAGCCATTACATAGAAAATTGCCTTAAAATACAATAACCTTTATCATTTTGTCATGGTCTGTGTGCTTTGGTTAGGTTGTGAATCCTTTTTTTTTGGACTTTATTGTTTTCAGTTTTTTGTGTGGAAGTTAGCTTACTGCTGTTTTCCTTAAGGTGTTTTCTATTTGGAAGGTGTTTTTCTTTACCACCTGTATCACGTCTGACTTTAGGTCTCTTCACTCCGGTGGTTGTATGCAGCATGATGTTCTTGTTAATTGTCAAATAACTGTCCTGTTTACTTGTCTTGTTCCTGTTTCCTTCTCTGCTGTAGTTTTGCCAGTTATCTGGACTTTAAGTCTTGGGAGCATCTTTTGTTCTGTGGGTTTAGTTATGTTTATTTTGTCCCTCATCTACTATTCAGCCTGGAAGTTCACAAGTACTGCAAAAATGGTATCTACTGGACTCTGTCATGGCTTTTAAGTCTAAAATTAAGACATTCTGCTTTCACTGATTTCACTCTTTTGACTTTTGCTGCACTTGTGTTTACTTCTATTTGTCATCCGTCACAGTTTTATGTTTTGTTTTATTCTGTAAAGCCCATTGAGTTGCACTTGTGTTTGGAAGGTGCTATATAAATAAAATTGAATTGAATTGAAATTTGGATCTTATAAAAGGAGAACTGCAAGTGCAGTTCCTACCAATCATTCCTTTATGTGGGCAAATGGAAATAATTTCTCAGTGAAATGGACCACTACTCTGAGAACCAAAACCCCTTGTGAGTCATGAACCATTTGGTTACAGTTACCTCCAGTCAAACATGGTGATGGGAGTATTATTCTGTGGAAATGTTTTTTCTGGAATAGGGACTGACAGAAGAGAAGAAACGTGCAATACTGGGTAAAAATCTTTATGATTAGAAAGCCTCTGACGAAGATAACACCTAAACAGCCTGGAAAACTAAAAAAATGGTTGAATAGTGCAGGTTCTATCAACAACCGTATCTTTGTAGAAACCTGAAAATGTGTCTAAACGACAGCTTCATGGTTCACATCATGTCACAGGTATGAATGCAATTCATCTTTTACATTCCATTTCAACTTTTACACTATTTTGACAGTATGTCATTGAATTGCAGACCATATATTTATTAGGATAATTTAACACTAAAAGCAATGAGGAACCTTTTAAAAATGTATATGTTAAACAGTCTTTTTATCTGCTATTTAAAAGCCATCATCTTTGCAAAGAATTCTTAATCTGCTCTCTTATGGACTTCTGGTTTGTAAAACTAATCTTTACAAAGCTAATCTTTTTCAAAAATGTTGTTGCTGTTATAACTGCAGTGGCTTCAGGCCCTCATTGATGATTAATAATAACACTAGACAATAGTAAAGGTGATTTCTCCCATTAATGGGAAACTTAAGTACTGTTTACATTTAATTTTTTTTCTTAGCTCATCCTTGAAACTAATTGCTCAGTTTGTTGTTCTTTCCAATGCAGCTCTCCATGTTATTAGTGCAACATCAGTGTGCTGTAATATGCTTTTGTTTGTTTTTCCTCATTACAGTGAGTTCAGTCTCAGATTCATTTCCTCCACTATAAACTCATCTCCTGCCTCAGGCATTGAAGCTATACATACTACAGACGTTCCAGCAATGATACTGTTCTACCTCTTTCCGTGCTCTCACCTTTAATTCTCTCAACGTAATTTCTGAGACAATTCTAGTCAGACAGACTATTCATGCACAGTAATGCTGATTTCTGCTCTTTTATACCTGGAGATTCTTCACATTTTACCTTTTTTTTTTTTTTTTTTAACACGAGAGGTACACCCTGAATCTTGTGGTATATTAACCCTAATAATCCGCATTTCTATCTGTCACATGCATTGAAAGCCATGTTTGGTTTACGTTACTTCAGTTTTGACAATTTGTTAGACAGTAATCAGTTTGGAAATCTTTGAAACGGGGCTTTCAGGGCAGTTGGTAGATGGAATGTATTGCAGCAATACTTCCCAAGCTGTTCAGACAAGTTCAAACCCAGAGCACTGAGCTACAGGAGGACACACTGTCAGGAGAGTCAGAAAAAGATACATTTTTGCAGACCTGTATTGGCGGCCCCAGAGCAGATAAAGTTAAAAGTCTGATATTGAAGATAGATTGGAAGAGATAAAAGGTCTTAGCACTTTCAAGGTCCTCTCCCAAATCTTTATTTTTATCCAGCACAGAGCACTACTTCTCTAGCTCTTTCTCTTTTAGCTCGCTCACATTTAATCACCTCTTTCGAATGTCATACAGATAAACATTGGCACATTTTCTGATTTGTTTCTGTGCAGCATATTTCTTGTACTCTCTTCCTGAAAATTAATCCCCTTTTTCTACAATACATTCAGTCCCTACATCATGCTCAAGTCCCTCAATTTAATAAAAAAAAAGTTTCTTATGATCTTAGCAATATAAATGTTACCTAATAATCAAGGTTTGCACAACTTTGTTATAATAGTTATGCTCTCGTTTTCTGATATTGCACAACTGGATAATACAGTTATTACAGTCAGCGATGAGAACAAGAAGAGCAGGTTTATGGAAAAGGTCACAACACCTCACACTCATGAGTCATCACAAAATGCTTTACTGGAAAGAACGGTTCACATCATACATCAGAGCAAGGGTTATGTTTGAACAATGTACAAACTTTTGCCCTTATTTGCCACAGTGTTTTTGTCCACAGCTTTGAAGCACATCTAAAGATCAACTATTCTTGTTTATTCTTGTTTACTCAAAAGTGGACTGTTTTTTTTAACGCAATTTGTAATTTTGTTCTTTCATTTGCATTCATTTATTAGGCTACATGTGAGGGCTTTGTTTCAAGTTGTCCACTCTAGTGGTGCCGTTTCATATTCTTCACCTGTTCGGCTTTGTATTCAGTGACTCATGCACATCTTCACACACATGTGTATTCAAACTCATTTACATTCAGACATTCTTCATTTCTAATGTTGTTTTTGTCTGTTTAATTTACTCTATAGAGATGCCTCTTTATGCATTAGTATTAGTCCTGCTGTCGTGATATGTTTCACATGTTGCCTGTTGTGACATGTCCAACTTGTTTCTCTTTCACTCACACTTGACTCACATATGACACAAGTTGTCTGTACAGATCTATAATCTGAAAAAACATCAGATTCATGTAAAGGATCTATAGATCTTTTCTACATGTAAATAGGGATTTTTAAGACATGCAGGTTAACAAAGTAAACCTTCTTAGGTTCCTATGATTTATGTATTGAGACAGGAAAAATACTCTTTCTAAAACATAACCTCTGAAAATCTTTTTTTTTTTTTTTTTAATCAGTTACTCTAATCTTTGCGCAATCTGACCTTGGGTGGAATTGCGGGGATGTCCAATTCTGGGAAGATTGGAGACTGTCTTGAATCCTTTCTACTTGTGAATAATCACAGCAGCAACAATTGCTTCTCTACAATTGCTGCTGTTGTCTTTACTTTTTGGCATTGTGTAAAAAACATAACTGAATGCTCCAGAAAACTCCAGAAAACAACTTGCCAAAACCTTTGCTTTTGATGAAGTGGTCAAACTCAGCGATGATCTACTCATCATGCTCAACTGCTATTTATCTGTACATATTTTAATTTCTATGGACACAGAGGCATTTCTTCCTGGTTAATATTAAAAAATAATAATGATATAGTGTTATTTGTCAGGAACTCTTCATCTGAGGTTGTATTTGCATCATTTTAAAATGTGGTAAGGACCAGATATGTAAAACCTTAGAAGTTTCACATGACACGTAAACATTTGCTCCCTTATGCAAACACAGTTATTAGTCACTAAAAATGAGTATTTTCCTGCTGGTTGACATGAACAAATTCTGTCTGCACTGTATATGTGTTCGTCATTGTTTTATCTTTATTTGAAGCTTACATTAGGCAGAGGTAGCTGTAGCAATCTGTTATAAATTATGCATAAAAAAAATATAGCATGCTTTTAAGAGGAATTCAACTAGCTTTTTTTCCGGACAGTATAGCCACCTCTGCAGTCTAGAAATGTGAAGCAGCTTGCATGTAGTCACAGTTGGATTTTGAATTCACATGATAATTATAATAATTTCTCACATATTTCACCCCTTCTTCTATGTACACTGAAATCAGCAGAGTAAATCTGTCTC
The DNA here is from genome assembly GCA_018398805.1 of Hirundichthys speculiger. Lineage (NCBI taxonomy): Eukaryota > Metazoa > Chordata > Actinopteri > Beloniformes > Exocoetidae > Hirundichthys > Hirundichthys speculiger. The sequence goes on from JAGFBZ010000261.1 coordinate 1,800,098, forward strand.
CCTCCCTCCTCCTTAACTTACTGTTCCCTCCTCTTTAATCTTTCTTTATTATCTCTTGGTTTCTCTCACTCGTGTTCCACTCCCCCCTAATTCAATTTGGCATTTTGAAAAAAGGGATCAAAAGTTAATGTCTGAATCAAATCCAATTTCACCCTAGTTTTTTCTCTTTTCATTTGGCAATGAAAAAAAGACAGAAAATTAAAAGAAAAAAAAAGTTGGTGGTTGCAAAATCTTGTGTTTTCTATTTTAGTGCGGCCTCACGCAGAGATCCTAGACATGAAACTGGCAGGAAGAGTTAATCCAAGTTTCTTGGACCCTGATAATCCAAGTTAACTGTCAGATGTTGGGAGCCTCAAGCTTCTTGAGGCTACTTTATTGTTGACATGACCATCATCGAGACATTATCAGCTGCTGAATTAGAAACAAAGTCAGCTAAATTTAAACTAACTCATTTTTTATTTTGTATTGTATCTCTGTATCATTCCAATGGCTATTATGTCATGGTCTTGGTTTTGATTATGCGTTTATCTGGGTCTCGTTCGGTTCTCATGTTGTTGGTTCTCTGGTTCAATTGTGCCTTTCATTGTGTGGACTCCTGTTTTGTGTTCAGCTGTATTCCCTGTTATATTTTAAAAACACTTTTTCCTCGAGTGTGATTTCCTCTGTCCTCCCGTGGTGTAATTGTAATTGTCAAAACCCATGTTGCAGGTGATGGGGTGTCAGCACCATCCCAGAGGAAACAGAGAAAAAGAACCTTTCTTCACTTTAAATATTAGTTTCAGATTTATTAGAAGGAATATTTGCTTACTTATATGAAATGTCATCTAGCTGTAGTGATTTTTCACTCCCGCTATTCGCAACAAACCAGACAAAGCATGTTCCAGATCCCGTCCCGGTCGCACATATGTGTGTCATGTACTATACTCTGACACAAATCAACAACAATGATAAAGCTTTCCCTTTTGTCACACCTTTATATTCATTATTTTGAAGCCTCTCAAACCAAGTTCAACATGCTTGTAAATTATTATAATTATTTTTTTAAATTGGTTTCATCAAAGAGCAAATCTACATATCTAAGTGGACTAATCCATAATTCACTATTTTAAGCCCAAAGGCTATATGTGTGTGAGGGTTTGATATCTTTCACAGAAGCGGAACGTATCTCCTTTGTACTGAGGTTGATAAGGTGCACTAATGCATCAAACAGCGGTTTGTTTTAACTCGTTTGGCAAACATTTTTTACAGTTATGTTAGCACTAATGGTTTCACTGTGGGTTTTTTTTCTGTGATATGGGCTATTGTTCAGCACGATGCATTCAAGCTGCTTAATTGGATGGTTCTGTGTCCTTGTGCACTTTAAATGTGCTCCAATGAATATTGCCATGTGCTGTGTGTGTCTGTGCTTTGTGTTTGAGGAGCAAAGACAAACAGGAGGTCTCCACTTTTTCAACAAACGTGCGAGAAAAATCATTTAAATGTTTAAAGAAATGTTACTTGGACAAAGCAGGCAGCACTGTGAGGATCTCATTGTTTGACTTCTCCAGTGCATTTAACATCATTCAGCCTGCCTGACTGTATAATAAACTCCAGGAGACACAGGTTGATGCCTCCACAATCACTTGGATTATTAACTACCTCACATGTGTCAAACTCAAGGCCCGCGGGCCAAATGTGGCCCGCCAATGTCATTTTATGTGGCCCTCAGAGAGCTTGTGCATTATTAGCTTACATTTTAAACCAATATTTTAAGACTTAAAATAAGCTTGCACCACTTTAAAGCGCAAATTGACAATAAACTACATATTCCATAATGCATTTCGTCATTATCCACAACGATAACAGTACATAACTATGAACAAGACATCAAGACGATTTTCATAACTGACAAATTTAAGAAAAACCTTTACAAATTAACCCCAACATGTCCAAGAAAAAGAAATTTGATGTACAAGGAAGGCAGTTTCATGAACGATGGGAAAACGAATACACGTTTGTTCCTCAAGGTGAACAAACAATAGGCCTGTCTTTTGTATAATGAGGCAGTGTCAGTCGTAAAAGATTATAATTTACGTCGGCGTTTTGATAGCAAACACGGAGCTAAGTATGCTAAAATTAGCCTGCAAGTAAAACAAAGAATCGCTTTAGCTTGTAACCGTTACCTGTGCGAGAGCAGGTTTACAATCACAAACCCTGAGTTCAATATAATAATTGTTATAATAATAATTATAATAATTGTTAAATATTTGACATTTGAATACATAATAAATACAGAAACCATTTTTTAACAAGGTGTAGTTTAATTTTTTTTATTTGAATTATATTGTATTTTGTTACATTCATGCTGTCAATCTGGCCCTTTGAGGGCCACCATGATGCTGATGTGGCCCTCAGTGAAAATGAGTCTGACACCCCTGAACTACCTGATAAACAGACCGCAGTTTGTTAGACAGTGTTCTGACAAGGTGGTCAGCAGTACAGGAGCACCACAAGGGACTGTACTCTCACCATGCCTCTTTACTCTGTTACACGTCAGACTTCCAGGACACGTCAGGTGGTTGTGGGGTTTATAGGTGACGGGCTAAAGATCAAGACAAGACAGATGACTGCAGATTTTAGAAGAATCAAAAATAAGTCAAGAGTATTTTCATCATGGCAGAAAAAGCAGATGTGGTGGAGGAGAAGAAATACTTGGGTGTTTTCCTGGAAAACAGACTGTGCTGTAAATACAACACTGATGCTGTCCACAAAAAGAGACAGAGCAGACTTTACTTCTTGAGGAAGCTCAGACATTTGCAGCAAAATGTGGCATATCTTCTATAGGTCTGTGGTGGAGAGTGTAATGTCATCTGCAGCCATCTGTTGAGGGAGCAGCATCAGTGCCAGTAACTAAAGAAAAAAAACTAATAAAAGAAGGCTGGCTCTGTTCTGGGCACTGTTCTGGAGCTCATTGTGCAAAGAAGGATATTTCATAAAATTAAAAACATATTGGACAACTCTTAACATCCTCAGGACAACACAATGATTCAGCAAAAGAGTGTCTTTAGTCAGGAGCTTCTTCAGAATTAAATTGAATCAAATTAAACTGAATTAAATCTCTGCTCCCTCAGATGGCACTGCATCAGGAACTCCTTCAATAGCGGATATAAGAACTTTTAAACAAGTCAGTGCAAAACCACATTCAGCAAAAATTAAAAAGGCATGGCAGAGGAAGACGAGGGTATGGGTACTGGATTGGCCTGCCTGTGGTTCAGACATATCCCAGGGGAGAATGTATGGAGAATTTCAAAAACAAAAATATGACAGCAATGACGTTGTACAGTTGCAAGCTTTAAGATGTGCTTTCAGGAAGAAGGGGGCATAATAATACATGAAAAGGCTCAATTTCTTGATATCCTCAATGCCAGAACCCATTCAGAAGGATGCCGGAGATGGAGCTGCAGGTAGGAGAAAAAAGGAAAGAAAGAGGAAGTTTCCTGGATGTGGAAAGAAAGATAGTATGGAGTTAGTTAGTGTGACAGAAGACACAGTAAGATGGAAACAGATGATCTGCTCTGATGACCAATAAAGGGAGAAACTGAAAGAAAATTATCTTTATCCATAATTTCTACTGTCTGCAAAGAAATAGAAGTCAAAGAAGATCTAAAAATTTACTATTTTATAGTGCATTATTCATAGTGCAATTTTTTCTGACCTTTAGAGGTTTTGGATTGTAAACTCTACAAACTTTGTCACACCTGAAAGAGTGGAAAAACAACAGTGGAGTTCAAGCACACCCCAGTTTCACTCCAGTTGCCAGAATGAAATATTGATACATCTCTAGAAACCATAGAAAACACACAATGTCAACAACTTCATCAACAGTTTGCCACAGGGAGTCACAATAGAGCAAAACCAGTGTCCAAAGTGTTTCAATTGTCTCAGAATTAAGTCAAACAGATGACCTGTTCGATAGATCTTCCTTCTAACCTTCAAATACAGGTCTCTTTGCCTGTTTTAAAGAACATGTGCTCCTAAATAATCAGGCTTTTTTTGTGCATGTAGCTGGTGCATGTCTGAGAAATGTTGACATTGCATATATGTGGTTTCTTATAAAATGTTTTACCCTAGTGAGTGAGTTGTCATGCAAGCTTGGGAGTTAAATGAAAGTGAAAGAGGAGCAGCAGAGTGTGTGAGTGTGTGTTTCTGTTTCTCAGCCCACTCAAACTGGCATACAGGTACTGGGGCTCAGAGAACGATCATAGGTCCATAGGTAATGAGCAGTTACTTTTATATGCGTCTTTATATTGATTTTAAGAGGATTTTGCTTATCAGTAAGGTCAAAAACTTTGGAATTTGAACCGTTTGGTGTTTATTTGGGGAGACCAGTCCAATTTAAACAAGCAGCACTAAACAGAACAGCCTTACTTCTGGCATCATTTCACACACAGGAACTTTCAAACTGTTCCTTTATCCAATCAAAGTTTTCCCTTTTGATACTGATAGTATTATGCACAGTAAACCTTTCTCTGTCAACATTATGAAATGAATATTCCATAGGATCACTAGTTCAGCCATTAAATGCAATAAGAAGTCACATACGTGTCATGACACGACAGCGATCATGGGAACTTCAAAAAGCAGCAATTTTCAAACCCTGTTAATGTTTAACGGGTGGCATGTGGGTGTTTTTTTTTTTTGTCATCACATTAAATGGAAAATCTTGTTTTTATCACTGTGCTGCCTTGAGCTGTGTAACATGTGGCATTAATGTGCTTGTCACTGCATTCACAGAGGGTTCAGTGAGTAATAAGGAACTCCCCAACTGTCAACCACCATGCAAACGGATTTCATGAAACTTGATTTACAACTCTGCTTTTTTTTGCTTTTCTTCTCCTTCCTCCCCTCCACTTGCTCTGCTCATTCTTCCCTCCTTCCACACCTTTGTAATTTCTATTCTCATCCCTCTTTCTTCTTTGCTGATATAAACAAATTAGCCAACAAATGAGGAGGGAGGAGTGACGCGGGTGATGAGCCATGCCAGAATGTCGACAGATGACAAGGAGGGCAGATGAGGAGGGGAGGGGGGGAGGGGGGGGGAGGGGGAGTTGAGGGAGAGGAGAGGAGTGATAATATGATGAAGAGAGCAAAGTATTTCCTGAAAAAAGACTTGAAATGAAATGATTAATGGGGCCAGATGTTAATTCTCTTTTAGGATGAATCATCGCATTCCCCATGACAAAGCAAAAAACAAAAGTACCCCCCCCCCCCATCCCCCCCCCCATCTCTCCCAAACATCAATGCAGGAAAGAAAATTATATCGCAGACTGAAGAGATTATAATCAAGACCTTCTTTAGCTTGAGCAATTTTTGCCTTACCAGGTCAAGGCATGAAATAGACTAAATGTTTCAGGTCGAAATACTACTACTACAATCCAAACCTATAAATGATACAAAGTTTGATTTCTCAGCTCAGGCAGAACCACGTCATGGAGCCAACTAAGAAAAAGTGGCCTTTACAAATTGGTATGAATCTGCAGTGTCTCCACGATGATGTGAGAACACAGCAGATCATTCCGAAGGCACATTTACCAGCCACAGAGTCTGACCTCATTTAACAAATCAATGCAACTCACCTTGTAGGTAAGCAAAATTGTAGAGCAGAATGAGGTGAAGCATAATAGGAAAATGACTAGATGCAATATGTGTGTAAAGTAAAGGGTTAGTGAAGATAAGCAGCAGTAAAAAGGCTGTACATGGCTGTACGTCCTTGGTTTAGGCTGCATGTCTATGCTCATCACTGAAGTTATTTTATCAAAATGTTATATATTTTTTCTCTTTGTTCCACGTGAATATGAATATGAATGTAAAAGCCATCAATGTATCACCATGCCTGCACAAAGAACAAAACCTATTCCTACAACTGTATTTTGCAAAAGACGGTGCACAGAGACAGTCAAATAAGGAAAGAAAATTGCTCTGCATCAAAAAAAAAAAATCACATAAATTCCTTGAAAATACATAATTCAGTGACTTCACTTGTACTATCAAGTTTGAGGATCAAGTCTTTTTTTTTTCCTTTTGGTCACAAGGAAAGTCTGGAGAGGTGGCTAACTGCACTGGCAGTCTCCAAAAGTTTTGTGTAGCTGCGGGGCTAAATGTACATCAGAAGATCACACACACAACTGTAAGAGACAAAGGTGGAAGGTTTTTAAAGAAAGACCAAATGAAAAGATTGAAAGACGATGGAGATGACAACTTCCACAGTGGTCTCAATTCCACCAAAACACGTGATGAAATGCATTGATTTATTCTGCAAATAGATTTTTAGGCATTGATTTCTAATTTACGATCTAAATGCTGTTACAACCAGTAGGCTTTCTAGATGGTTCCAGTGTTTCAGGAAGCACATTCTCTCTTGGTAACTGAGTGGGGGAAGCTGAACGCCATGTTTCATGTTGCAGGGAGGCTGGAGGCCGTCCCAGCTGTCATCAGATGTGTATCTTGGCCAGGTCGGCAGTTCATCACAGGATCACAAGGAGATAGGCAAGACAAACAGCCTTGCATGCTCACACTCACTCCTACGGTCAGTTTGGAATCAACCTAACTTGAATGTTTTTAGACTGTAGGAGGAGACCAGAATACCTAAAGAAAATCCACAGAAGCATATACAGCACCTGCAAACTTCACACATTGCTTCATTGCTGTGAGGCGACAGCACACGTCCTTGCTGCCAGCCTAAAGATTACAATATTGTAAGAGAATTTGGCTTCAGTAGTATCTATTGCTTATGCCCAGGTAATGATCTACTGTGTTAAAATAAGTCACCATAGCAATAGAAATTACTGATATCCATCTTGGAAAGAAAAGAAGAAATATACCGTGTTTCTCCTTTAGACTCTGGTTGGTTAAGATGTAATATCAAGTCCTCAGAGGACACCTCTCTCTAATAACCTCCAAGTAAAATGAGTCAGCCATAAAACTTAATCTGAAACTGTCGTTAATTTACCATGTCAGAAAGCTTGTTTAAAATCTTAAGTGGAACTCCAGCAACCCACCTCATCCTCCAACAGTAATAAAACATAAGAGGAGTAAATGCACATGTAGCTAGAAGGCAGCTGGGCCTCAAACTGTCCCTGCTGCCCTCACCAGCAGAGGAGGCCATCCATAATTAACCCTACCCTGTCAAGTCAAAGCACCAGTCATAACATGTCCTCACAAGTCATTCTAACCCCGTTTCCTGCATCGTTTTTTCTACCATCAACTCATCACCAACATCTGTCACTCCCTGCATGAGGACTGCTATGGGAAAGGGCGAGGGGAAAAGCTTTGATCTGTTGTGTTTCTTTCACGGCCCTCCCTCAAAGGCTTTGGACAGCACGAGATACACAGACAAGCAGGAGGAAATGTGTTTCTTGTTTTGCATTTGCTGAGCTTGATTTGTGTGATTTATTCACTTTATAGTAGCCTAAGGGGTGATTGAGTTATTTGGCTACAAGGTTAATAACTGTTGTCAATATGTGTTGTTCTCATCCAAAAGATATTTTTCCTTCACTCCTTGTACTCCTTAGTCATTCTTCTGAACCTCAGATAATCTTTCTATGAATAAAGATTTCAATCATTCCAAAGATGAAAGACATGGGCAATTAAAGTGTGAGAAAAGCAAGAAGGTACAGGGACCACAATTGACTGCATCAAGAGGTCAAATAGGCCAAGTCATAAAGAGAAGTGACAAGAGAGCACAAGAGACATTGATTAAAAAGGGAAAGAAGGAGATTGATTTGCCTGTCCTTCTCTAGAAACTGAAATAAGAACCAATCAAATATGTGGAGGAAACCAAGGTGAGCCAACAGTGAGAGCGTTGGATTCAAGATGGAAAACCAATGGGCAAAGAAAAGCAGAGAACAAGGTTTAAAGACTCTTTCGTCTCAAACTGCCTTCTGATACAAAGGTGTCACAAGGAGGGAGAAAGGGTGAAAAAATAAATATACAAGGCAAAGATACAAGGCAAAGCTTGGCATTCCACTTTGATTCAGACATAGCATGAAATTCTGCACCAAAATTCATGTAATCCCAAAGAATGAACACATCACAGACGTAAGATCAGATGCATCATAGTGCACTAGATGTTGACAGCATCAGAGAAAGCTTTATTACTTCAGAAAGTGGCAGCCTGTGTCTTTCTTTGTATCTACTTATCTACTTGAGATTATTTATTAATTACCGTAATTTATTACATATATTTTATCCATAGAAATTGTTTTTTTCTTTTCTTCTAAATATGTTTCCGTACAGGTTTAGATGATATTATGGAGGATTTCTGCTGGTCATTTTATTAAAACATTTGTTATAGTCAAAGAGCAAAAAGTAAAAGCTTTTGACCTTTTTTTCCCAATTCGATCATAGCGGAGAGTGTGAAATCCCTGTGAGGAGGGACAGATGGGTTTGTAGTTCTGAAAGGAGACAGCAGGAGAATTTTTTGGTGTTTTTCAAGATGTGGTTGCAAGAGTTGTTCTCAACTGCAGCATCTCTCCACATGAATTTTGGATGACACACATGGGCAAAAGACTTCAGACAGCGCAATAGAAGTGGAGGATGATGTAATCCTGAATATGTTGCTGTGAAGGAGCACCTCTGCACCCCAGATGTTGAACCGTTTGCTGTAAGTTTCCATCCATGCTTTCTACTGAGGAAAATTCACCTGTGTTACCTACCAATGCTGCATGTGACATCATCACAACAGTTGTTACCAGGCGACAACCACAATATTCCAGTACATTCATGATGAACTCTGGGGATTTCGCCCACGCCTACTATCTAACAGTTTAACACCTCATGTTTAACTTAATTTACTGAAACAATATAATTTCCCTTTTGGGGATTAATCAAGTACTTTTGAACTCAATTCAATTCAGTCTACCACTCAGAATTTATCTAATTCATCCGCTGATGTAGTCACAGTCACATTATGTTAACAAATGATTATTTCTGCTTCAGTGAATAAAAATTGTATTTACCAAGCTTGTTTTAATTTAAAAAAAAAAAAAACACACTTTCTTTTTTTTTTTTTAACCCCCAAAATGATGCATTCCTGTTCTGTAAGATGTTCTGTCCTGCCTGTATCTAACCAGCAGACCAGTTTCTGTGATCTTACGCCGCTATCTGAACATGTTAGAAAGAATGTCCTCATCTAATGAAATATTCAGTGTTTCAGATATTCTGGTTTCCCTGTTATGGTTGCAGGTACAAAAGCAGAACCGCTGCTGTGTAGTTCTGGTCTATTTACGTAACATGTCTGTGACTACACGTCAGTTAGCAGTTGATGACAGCACACACACATAGACAAGACAGAGGTTTGTACAGTGAGAATTGGGTTAGAGTTCGAAGTGTTGGGAAAAGCAGGCTCTGCTCTGATCTTTGGCAGAGGAGTTGAAACATTAACATTCACCGTACACGGCCAGGTTTTACCCCGTATCTCTCCTCAAAAGCAGGGAGGAAGTTCATGCAGTATGCAGAGGGGAGATGCATGAGCAGCATTTGTGAATATGTCCATGGTAAACTGAGAGCAGTTCTTAAATGTATGACAATATCGTCCATATACGTACACAAATGATGGAAGAAAATAACAAAAAAAAAAAAAAAACAGACAAAAAAGACTATATAGGTTGTACATGGTGCAATTTTTTCTGCTTCCTAGCTCTACCAGTAGGATTACTGAAGACCATTTATCAATCCATATGAGTGTGGCCAGCATGGGTAATTGTAAATTAAGTGGATTACTTTGCAGTCTAGTGCCTGAGGGAATTAGAGAATCTCTCAATGGATGCAAAATCCTTTCGTTCCATAGCCTGCAGGTCCAACAGCAGCATCAGCACTTTCAGCATCAGCATTGATATCAGTGTGAGCGCCTTTGAATGACACTGATTTAATATCAGCACGGTAGATTTAATGACACTAGCACTCATTATGCTTCAGCCGCCTCAAGTGGGGGCAGTGTTTCAAGTGATTGGCACCTTCTTCCCGAAATGTGCTTAAGAATAGATGTTTCATGAGATGATTTTAGAACCTACTTTCATTCTATTCAGCCAAGACAGAGATTTTTGTCTGTAACTGCAAAGTTTGAAAGTAAGCAAGGGCGAAGTATATGTCAACTTGGTCTTTTAAGGCTTTGTGTATGATAAAACTACAAGATGCATTCTCTTCCTCGTGGCTTCAGTGGCTCTATAACATCCAAATCCCCAAAATCAAAATCCACCTCGAAAGAATTACTGTGGAATACAAATGAGGAAGCGGTGGCAGGGATTTTTGTTTTAATGAGGACAAAAACCTATCACCACATCTAACCTGAAACGCTTCATTTGCTCCTGCCTGCCAGACAGCTCTTCCCAGAAGAATTCTGGGGTTAAAACTGTAGCCTTTCAGAGCAGTTTACCCAGGGCCCCGGCAACAAACGATGGCCTCCCTCCCACACCCCAAAACATTTAAACCCAGCTCAGTTTGTCTAAAGCGATCTTGGCTCTGTAGTCAAAAGGTCAGTCTAAATAAATAAAGAATGCAGAGATCACTAGGCATCCCACACACAGAGTGAGCAGCACTTTGAAAGGATAGCCAAGGCTACACCATTTAGCATTCAGTAGCCTGAAGCGGTCCGTGAGGCTGGCAGTCTGAGAACAGAAAGTCCAAGTCCAGATTGACTCCCACTCAGTTGCCACAGCTTCATCAGTTACATTCCTCTTTTAGCTAAACTTCTGGCCTGTTTGTCATTGTGCCATTTGCTGTTGTCGGCTGAAAGAACAGATAACAAAATGGAATTCATTTATTGCCTCAGGTTAGCAGCCAAACTGCTATTTTGAACAGAATTTCATAACATTATGCTTATTTCGCTTTCACCCTCAACTTTTACCCTCCCTAAGTGTGCAAAACTTTGCAATGTAAAGTAGTGACACACCTGATAAATGAATGAGCATAAATTTTTGAAAAGTCCTGTGTTATCCTCTGAATCTTCCAAATAGGTATGGTTAAACTAGAGGAGCACATTCCTGGTGAGAGGATGCTGGCAAGATTACACATTACATCAGTGGAACTCAGGCCTTTAACAGTAAACTCAGTTGGATTTGTGACTTATTATTTATATCACATTTTGAATGCATTGACAAGCCAGATACATGGACCCATACATCACACCGTAGAGAAACAGTACTTTCAAGGCTCCAGGTTAAAACAAGCACACACACACATGCCCTTTGTGGTTGCTGGAACCCAGCTTGTTACATCATCCAGGGGGGAGTTTATCAGCGACTGATCAGCACAAGCCTCAAGACTCTCAAAGGCTGTTTTGTCTTCCTCCTGCCTGAAACTCCCTGAACCCACAGGTACCTTCTAGTCATGCGTATTTGTTTACCTGGGCCAGAATTTGCAAGTCTTTATCGCGTCAGCCGACTGTCTCTGTTGGGAATTGTTTTTCCGTGGTTTATCAGAGTCAGAGGAGTTTCAGTCACCAGTGATTCAGGTGTTTGTGTAGCCACCTGCTTAATTTATTGATTGACAGGGTGTTTAAAACAAGTGAAATCAATGTTTCATTGGATTAGAATGGCGATTATTTTATCATTTAACTCATGTAGAGTGCAGAAGATACTTAAACACCATTAATTTACCAAATAAATAAAACTGAAATATTCCATCATGTCTACTTCTACCACTCAGGGTTCCTCTCCAGCAGTACAGAACAAAACACACACACAGTGAAGACAGCCTGAGCCGATTTATTGTGTCTAGCAAGGCCAGCAGCAGTACTGGTTTCCTGACGTGTCTTTTGGTCCTAGCATACTGGTCCTAGAAAAAGGGACAGATTATTAGAAATCAGGAGCAGCCGGACCAGTCTGTTCCTTCCTGGCACCGTTCCCTGAGCCACTGCCCCACATCTCCCCCTGTAGCAACCACAGATACTGTATTATATTTTCTGGTATCCATGATAAGGATGGATCTGTAAAGAAAAAAACAAACAAATCTAAATTAAAAAAAGAAAAAAGCCAAAAATATGAAGAATGAAACATCTTCCTATACAATAGGATTTCAGATGTTACATAAATTAGAACTACTATTACATTAAGTTCCACTTGTTAGTTCATTCCATGTCAGGCCAATAATTTATTTATCTGGTTCATCACTTGTGGAATTAAAATGGGACAGACATCCATTTGTATTCCATACAGCTATGAAATGAACAGGAGAACAACTCGAAGCTATAGGACAACTGAATGTCTTCAGTGCTGTGTTTTTCAAATATTAACACAATAAATGAAGAAAATCAAGACTCTTTACAGTGAATTTGGATCACTTTTGGGTGTCTGTATCTGACAAAACCCTGATGGAATGTACTAATGGGACCACACACTTCTGGACTCAGTAATACGTCTGTCCACACTTGCAAAATCCTAAGCATACAACATTTCTACCTTTCTGAACCCTTTACCTTCCTCAGTAAACTATCCAATGATTATAAATGTGACCCATCCATCTTCTGTAAAATTAGCTGAAAATTCATAAATAATCATCTCAGGCTCTCATATCTGAGAATTCTCAGTCATGTAGAGTGATGTTCTACCAGCTTTAAAAAAAACTGTTGCATTCCCAAGAATCCAGATTTTTGTAAAAAATCTGAATGGATTCTTCTCATTGTTGAGGCAATTATTCAAATTTGATAAAAAAAAATATACAAGAGGCAGTGAGAATAGATAGATGGAAAAAGACTCGTGGGTTGATATCAGGTGACTTTCAATCAAAATGAAATAAAAATGATCCAACCCTTTGTGAATGCAGCTCCCTTGTCTTTGTATCAAACTTTTACAGCTTCCTCCAATCATGATAATATTCTCTGCATGTGACTTTACCGACACAAGGATTTAATTTAGGCAAAAGGAGAATCAAAAGCACAGGGATGCTCCTCTCTGTTTCAACTCCTACATTCTGGTAGATTATAAAAGGCTGTTTGACACATGTTGCGTGGCCCTACTTCTAATGATTCACAGATGTACAGGCTTTCTTATGCTCTCATGTCTCAGCAGTAACAAAGTTCTGTGAAGAAGAGAGACCAAAGTCTGACAGAAGAGGGGATTTTTTTTTTTTTTTTTTTACTGTGGTGGCTATAGTAGAAGTATACACAAGGAAGGATGAAGGAGTGATCTGCAGCAAAGCTCGCTGGAACAATTCCCAGTCCTCATCACCATCATACTGAGACCACACAGTCACAAAATATTCCAAAACACTTGGGATACCCAGGATAAACTGGGGGTAGAGTGTGCCTTTGATGGTGCAACAGTTAACACAGTGGCCTCGTTTCAAGCCACTGTATCTCTCCTCACCTGCAATTAATAGAATCCATTTCTAGGAAACACAATGCATGAAGAAGGCATGGGTTTTTCTGAAGAGAACCCTACTCAAATTACAGCAACTCATTTCAAATGCCTTTTAACAGTCAGACATGATTTCCATTAGGGTTGCAAGCAATTAAGAGAAAAGTCCCCCAAGGCATAAACAAAGACTGAAGAGCCAGTGGTAGTAAGCTGAGTGGCTTTTTAAGGGTGCAGATTCCTGTAAGTGGAAACTGTGACTGTGTAAACAGCCACAGATACGTAATTCAGGAAACGCATTTTCCTTTAGGCAGACAAAAACTTTCTTACATATGAACTGTTTAACACTAAATTTAGCAGGACAACCATAAAGACAGGGGCAGCCCTCTGTAATAACACCCTGGCCTCTTCATCACCAGCCTATTCTGATGATAAGTGCTGGCCAACCACAGGATCCTGGCCTGTCTCCCAGCCAGCCCAGCTAATTAGTACCCCTCTTCTGAGCTAATTGGCTGATAAAAAATGAGGATGGCCTCTTCACCCAGCCCGAGTGTTGTGCCACCAAATGGCAGCAGGAAGGATTATGCTGGCTTATGAGGCACGGTGACACCCAGTGAGAACCATTCCTACGCTATTAATTTTCCCTGTCCCTTTAGTTTGTTAGCAGGCAAAACTTTTAGCCTGAGGTTGATTTCCAGCAACGCATTCTCATTAAATTCCTATGCACAAATTAACAATGAAATCATTCATTGGAGCAGATGTTGGGTCCTGGGTGATATCAGTGTTAAAAAATGCAGGCAAATTGCAACGGCCTTATCATACTTTAGAGGCTTACGATTGCTGTTGCACTCTTTGGATCATGGAGTCGTGATTTAGATTTTTCATTAAATCCTTCCTGACAACAGACCACGCTTGAAATGAACAAAGTTAATATATTTATACTTGCATGAGGTTTCCTACTTGTGTGTTGCTTGAGTCATCAGGGACCTGTGTCTTGATCTCTGTTGAATATTGCAGGTCCACATTTTGTCTTCTTTTTTCCCTTCTCTGTCTTAACTGCTGTCCAATGATGGAAATTAATTATAAAACATATGAAAAAAAGAAGTCTTCCTTCCTGAACAACATGGGACCAAATTATGGTGGGCGAAAAATATAAAATGTTAAAAATATTGAAAACAGAAGAAAACTGTGCAGAAAGAGGTGAAGAAACATGCAAGCAGGTTGGAATGGGTGGAAAAATGAATCAGGTGTGATGTGTGATAAAAGAGTATCAGCAAGAATGAAAGGAAAGGTGTACAAGACTGGGGCAAAACCCACAATGTTGTATGGTTTAGGCACTGAGGAAAAGACGAGATGAAGTTGGAAGTAGCAGAGGTTAGAATGTTGAGGTTCTCTTTGAGAGTGATGAGGATGGATAGGATCAGGAATGAGTACATCAGAGGGACAGCACATATCAGATGTTTTGGAGAGAAAGTCTTAGAGGCCACACTGAGATGGTTTGGACATGCACAGAAGAGGGATAGTGAATGCATCAGTAGAAGGATGATGAGGTTGTAACTGCCATGCAGAAGGACTTAGGAAGATTAGAGTGATTTATGAATGTAGTGAACGAGGACATGATGTTAGTTGGTGTGAAAGAAGAAGATGCAAAGATTAGGGTTAGATGGAGGAAGATGATTTACTGTGGTGAGCCCTGAAGCAAACAGTTGAAAGGAAGAGAAAAAGAGTAAAAAACTGTATTAAAAGAAAGAAAGATCACTCTAAAATTGCAAATAAAAACCAATGTTGAAAGGCCAAGACAGGTAAAATGAACATGAGATTTTCAGTCGAACGTCAGACTGTATATATGCGTGTAAATGCAGGAAACCACCTTGAAATCCTTAAGAAATGCAGTCTTTTTTTTTGCGTGAAAGTGGTCAAGAAAATGTACTTTTCTCTGTGTCTTTTCTCTAATCAACTTCCTTAAAATTAAAATTCAATAATTGTACACATGCGGAGGACTCCGGTTATGAATGGGTGCATTCCTCCAAGTCCCGCCTCTTCCGTTCCCGAGGACGAACCAATCAGCGGCGTCGCTTCGCCTTTGTGGGACGTAACGTCAGCTGCCGTCGTGTCGGGATTGGAATGTTACCGACTAACAATCGGAACAACTGAGCACTCGGTAATTGGACGCTGGGATCAAGGAATCCCATCTTTTTGAACATTTTCTTCAGCTATTAACCCAGTTTTAGGTTCCCGTTTGCCACCGTCGCGTCGACCGGAAACTTCGCCCGCTGCGTGGCACTCCGCTGATGAGATTTTTGATTTTATATCCGCGCGTTTACGCGTCTCCGGGAAGGTAATAAATAAGAAGAGAAATGAAAGGATTCGTCAGGTTACAGTCGTGCCGCTGAGCTGTCCCCGCTCTACCACGAGCCCCCCCACCGGTGTTTTACTTCTCTTCAAGCGGGACTACGGAAAGATAAAAGAGGGGGGTCGAGCGGAAAAGGAGTCGGAGCGCGGTGGTCACACCGCCGGTTTCAGTCTGTACCGAGTTTGACATCCAAGCCGGACCGTACCTTTATGTCTGGGAGAGCCTCGGGGACCCCAGCGGCTGTTTGTCCGGGGAGAGAGTTCCCAGGCGGCTGCCACACACAGCCTGCCCGGATGAGGGAGAAGAGTTGAGGGAGGCTGCTGGTCTCTGGAGCTGCACCGAAGCCCCGCCGCCGGCTTTGTAGTGGAATGAAACTCTACAGAAGAGGGAGAACGGGACAATACTTCTAAAAATCGCCCACATGCACTGGATCAATTTCTGGATTTGGGAACAGAAAACGCAGAAGGGAGGCTGGGGATCCTTGGAAGCCGCCGTAGGATGGAGCGGTGTAGCCGGGGTTAGTGCGAGCCTAACTTCGGCCCACTTTACATTTCTAATTCCTGAAAAAAGTCGCCTCCGCTCCCAGGACACATGCAGGCCAAAAAACGCTACCTGATCCTGCTCTCCGCCGGTGCGTGTCTCGTGCTTCTCTTCTACCTCGGAGGGGTCCAGCTTCCAGCGGCGGGCGGGGGCCGGCATGACCGCGGCGGGAGCGGACGCCACCAGCCCTGGCCTCACTACTCCGACCCGTTACACCCCTTCATTTACCGGGACCAGACCGACACCGACGACCACAGCCTGCACATGTCTCCGAGGCAGAAGAGGGACGTCAACACGAGTGTTTACAAAGGTAGACGGTGTCGCATGGAGTCGTGCTTCGACTTCTCTCTGTGTCAGAGGAGCGGCTTCAAAGTTTATGTTTACCCCCAGCTGAAGGGGGAGAAGATCTCAGAGAGTTACCAGAACATTTTATCCGCCATTGAGGGCTCCAGGTTCTACACCTCCGACCCCGGACAGGCGTGTCTGTTCGTCCTCAGTCTGGACACCCTGGACCGGGACCAGCTGTCCCCGCAGTACGTCCACAACCTGAAGACCAAGGTCCAGAACCTGCCTCTGTGGAACGACGGCCGGAACCACCTCATCTTCAACCTGTACTCCGGGACGTGGCCGGACTACACGGAAGACCTGGGCTTCGACATCGGCCAGGCCATGCTGGCCAAAGCCAGCATCAGCACCGAGAACTTCCGGCCCAACTTCGACGTGTCCATCCCGCTCTTCTCCAAGGAGCACGCGCGCACCGGCGGGGAGAGGGGCTTCCTCAAGTACAACTCCATCCCGCCTTTCCGAAAGTACATGCTGGTGTTCAAGGGGAAACGCTACCTGACCGGCATCGGCTCGGACACGAGGAACGCCCTGTATCACGTGCACAACGCGGAGGACGTGGTTCTGCTCACCACCTGCAAGCACGGCAAGGACTGGCAGAAGCACAAGGACGCGCGCTGCGACAGGGACAACGCGGAGTACGACAGGTGAGAGAAACTGACCCATGTTGGCCCTTTTACCTTTATGTTGCTCCGAAACTTTTGAGGTTGTGTCCAGGTCCAGACAGCGGGCCGGGTCCATTGTTCCCAGCTGTCACACTGGGCCTGCTGAATGAAGTGCATCGCCCTATAATATATTTTATAAATCATTATTAAAGATTTGAGCAAAATTATTTTAAATCTAACCCCACCAACCCCCCCCCCCTTAATCCCATTTGCTTCCTTCCCAGCCAAGTCTCTTGGACATCCCCTGCCCCCCCCTCCATCCCTCCTTTCCCATGATGGAATTCACCCGCCTTGAACAACTTCCAGCTCCTCTCTATGGGAGCACTGCGGCTTTTTTACCAGGATATGCATGGACACGTTTGATTTGCACCCTGCACTTATCGCAGATTAAGTCACAGTTGACCATGGGATTTTTTTTTTTTAACTTTGATAATGTTATTAAAGTAACCATAGTTCTGCATGGCAAGGCGCTGCTTCCCTCTCTTGGATGTGGAGTGGTACAGTTTATGTAGGCCCTGGTGTATAACACCTCTGAATTATAATGCCATTTAGTCGAAATAAATCAGTCATAAGAAGTTAATTACCACTTTCATTTGCAGAAGTTAGTGGCATCTTTCCATTTAGCCCCCAGGGACAGCTGATTACCTTTAATTTTGGAAGCCCTGGTTTTGTCAAGGCGGTAATTAATGATTCCCCTTGTGATTAACAGCTGTAACTGCCGTGCTTTAATATAGAGGGTGGTGTCTCAGGCTCGCGTTGCTGGTGTGTGCTGTGAATCTGACAGTTGGGTTCAGTTCTTTGTGAGTGACATCGGCTCGAACTGCTTTTATCTGCCTCTGGTTCCCAGCGTTCGTAAAGCTTGGATAAACTCATGGCATGTGGTAACAGCTCCTGCTGGCATTGTTACTGTTGATGCGCGTTTTGGCGTGCCTCATATTAAGGTTAAAAGAAGTCGATCAGGAAGACGGAAGAAGCTGCATGGAAAAATAGGAAGAACTTTTTAAACCAATATATATATGTGGTTGAGAGGGGAGTTGACTTTATATGAACTTAAAGTGAACTCTAGAACCTCCAGCTCTCCCCAAACTAACCGGTAAGATGGAAAATAGCTCTGTCAAAAGTTCACAAGCAAGCACTTGTCTGTCTGTTCGTCACCTTTTTCCTCTGCTCCTTTTTAACATCTACACTCACTCTCTCCCTCTCTCCATCGCTCTGGACGCCTTGGGCTGTGTGTCACCTGGAGAGATCTGTCATCCATTATCTGGCATTCCAGTCGTCTCTGGACAGCCCACCTCTGCCACGCTCGTGGCTCTGTTTCCCAGCGGCTCTGTCGTGTTTCCCCAAAGGCAGTCTTGTCTCTAGAACATCTTGGATACCAGAATCAGATCATTTATCCAAGTGATCCAGGGAAATCTGAGTCTTCAGTACCCACCCTTTCCTCTGTAGTGTGCATCACAGATGATTTACTTTAATCAATACTGCTGCTGGTCCGTCATTTCATTTCCAGTATTGACGCTGTATTAGAGTTTTGTCTCCGGGGGGGGGGGATCTGTAAATTTAATTTAATTTTTGGACACAACACATAATGTGTAACCTGAAGGTTGTTTTTACATATCTATAGAAACCAAATTCTACCTTTTAGAATCTTTTAACTACATTATAACTTGTGCTCATATTGTCTTTGGCAATAAAATGTGGTTAATCAATTAGAGGATATGGTCCTGTTATGATTTAGTAACCTGTCTAAGTTTAATCAAACTGATGCCTTCCTTTAAATTGAATTTAAAGCCCTTTGGGTGCCAACCCACTCTTTGCAAAAACCCTGACCTAGCTCTCCTCAGGTAAAAGGATCTATATGCAGTAAGCCAGCTGACTGCTGGTGCTTCATTTCCAGAAGCTCTGGGGGGAGAGCCAATGCCTTGCAGGAAAGCTGTGGTGCAGACTCAGGAATGCACACATGTGTCAAAGCAGCTGTTAGTGGTTGAGTATGGTGCGTTGCCAAGGCAGCCCGAGTAGCTGCAGAGTATATGCACATACCTGGACGCTCATTATATTTGCAGCCTGATGCATACTTTGAACAGACAGAGAGGAATGGACGAGATAGAACTGACTATGTTTAGTTGTTGGGAGTCGGTACGCACGCACCTGCTTACGTTAACACACACTCACACAGGCGTACGTACTCTGTCATTGTTGCCGCTGCATCCAGACTCATCTCCTCCTGTCCTTTGACCCGGCTGCTTTCCAGAACAATGCTGCTCCACAAGGAATGCAACTGGGGGGGCTGATTGGAAGTTGGTATTTCGGTACCTAAACTGGCTCCCACCCACTACCGCCGCACACAGGCGCAGAGGCTCCACACTCCATACATTTATCCAATCGATTTTCTTAGCTGTAATAGCTCTCAATTGGAGTCACTCTTGTCCACTTCCATGGCCAGGCACTGATGAAAGAGCTCATTCACTGCTACATTATCCTCTGAGTTTTCAGGGCTGCTGACAATAATCCTGGGAGAGGACACTGGAAGGCTATTATAGGCTCCACAATTGAAACTTTAAAAAAAAAAATACATATATGTGGAAGTAATGCTATGCTTTATGTTGACTAAACCCTCTTTTGCTGGAATACTTTTTGCTGAGAATATCATATTTTAGTTTCTTTTTTTTTTTTATTTCACTTGTGCAATATCAACAACTCTCTTTTTAAAAGGGGGGAAATAGCATTTTCAGCCCTTTGACATATTTCAGTGAGGAGTCATTTAATTGTGTTATGTCACATACTGTGGCTGAGCTTTATTTCTGATGTGCTTTGCATACTTATATCATACATGTAGGTCAGCATTGCATCAATCGTGTAAGTACTGTCAGAGGTCCCTGTTCTTTTGGCAAGCAGATTATCCTGCAGAAAGTAGGCTACGGTCTCTTTTGATATCGCAAGTCAGTCCTCCATCGTTACTGTTGAGTGTTCCTTTTAAAGTCTGACAGCACATTTCCCTTCACTGCCCTGTGTTAAGCTTTTCTCTGGCTAACAGCTGCGTCATTATGCCTCCACCCCCATTTAATACTTAACCAGCTTTGTTGACTTGTATTGACTTTGTACTTTAGCTGCCTTACGGGCAGCCGCTGCTCAAGGTCACCCGAGGGATTTGAAAACTGAAAGAGAGAAGGAAGGCAATGAAAAAGAGTAGAGGGAAAGATTAACAGAACGAGAATGTCGAGAGTGGATGGAGAAAGTCTGTCTGTGCGTGTGTGACTGGTTCAGCTTGAAAGTGTGTGGAAGTGGAAGAAGAGGAGCAAGTGGGTGTGAGATTGAGCGATGACAATGTGCTGCTGATGTTGGAGTGTAAAAGTGAAGGGTCTAGTAAATTGTATGTGTAGTCTTTTTTGTGTCATTAGGCCACTCTGGCATTTCCATTTTCATAACCGTGTCATCAGAAGATATTTTTCCCACTTGAGAAAATCCTCTCAAAGGTGTGAGTGGCTGATGGGGAGAAGGAGTGTAAGGGAGACCAGCGTCTGCTTTTCTTTCTTTTTTTTTTACCCCCATATCCTTTTGCTCTTTTCTCAGGTTTTAAATTTCCTTCTCTTCTTTACTTAGATTATTCTTCCTCTGTCTCTTCCACCCTCTTTCCCCGAGATGGCACCTCTCCAAAAAAGGCGGCATCCTCATTTCCTGTTTTTCCTCTCTATCCCGTCATGACAGTTATTGACACAACACCGCAGAATGAGACAATAGCTGATCTGGGCCCAGTGAAGAAAACCAGAAACGCATCCGTTCCGTGTTATCGCAGTAGAACACTGTTTTTTGTGAGCGGGAACGTCGGCCCTCACCTGAACGTCAGCACGACGGCGGCGCATGATAGTGGACTGTTGTTAGAGATTTGGAGTGCAGGGTGAATAGCAAACAGTCATGTTGCAGGCTCAGTGTTTGAGAGGGTGTCACACTCCCTGGGTTTCCATTGTTTGTTTTTCTGTAGTCAGATTAATAAATCATGAATATTTCATGATTGTCTGCTCTCGCTAAGATAAAGTACAGAGCTTCTGATGGAGAATGTTAATGGTGTGGAGGATAATTAGTTAGAATGCAGGTCAGTGTAATTACAACCCTTTGATATTGTTAGTATGCGTGGGTGTGTGTAAGAGACTGATTTAAGTTTAAGCTACATAAAACCTCTTCTGTTATGATATCTTATCAGGCTACCTGTCCATCTAAAATCCTTTCCAGGTGGTTTTGTTATAGCTGTCCCCATTGTAATATGTGGGAAAGTAACTGTGTCTATGTAGTTGCTCCTTTCTTGACCCAAAATAGGTGTTTTTTTTTCTCAAACTTTGACTAAAAACATAAGTAGAAATAATAATAAATGTTATTTTTAAATCACTTTTCATTTAAAACAACTCTCAAAGTGCTACAGGCATAAAAAGGCATATATAAAACAAAATCAAACGGGGAGCAGTTCATTAAAAGGCTTTCTTGAAGAGGTAGGTCTTCAAGGTCTTTTTAAGAGCAGCCACAGTCTGTGATGCCCTCAGATGTCCAGGAAGGGACTTCCTCGGGTGGGGGGTGGCTGAGCAGAAAGCTCGATCTCCCATAATCTGCAGCTTATTTCTGGGGACACAGAGGAGGTTGCTATCTCCAGACCGGAGGTTGTGAGGTGACTTTTGCTGTGTGATGAGTTCTTTGAGATAGACTGGGGCATCACCATGAATGCACTGATGTGTCAAGAGAGCAGTTCTGGAGGACACGGGGAGCCAGTGGAGGGATTTGAGGATGGGTGTGATGTGCTCATGTTTACGCGCTCTCATCAGGATCCCGGCAGCGTTGTTTTGTACCCGCTGGAGCTTTTGAAAACTCTTGCCAGGGATCCTGATGAGAAGTGCGTTTCATAGTCGGGTCAGGAGGAGTTTTTAAAGTTCCCTCAATACATTTAATCTAGCCCTACATATTTTACTGAATCTTAGTCACGGTAATCCATAATATCAGGAAAATAAGTGATGTCAGTCTATGATAGCCATGGTAATACTGTATTACTGATCTCAGGTTTTTTATTTTAGAATATTGGTTACCTCATTAATTAAAAAACAGGTCTGGTCAGTTCTGAATGCTTACAGAATTTAATAAATACTATATTAAGTAGATAAAGGAGGCTAGGCTAGATAGTGATGTCCATCTATGATAATCTTACCTGATTTGATTTGAGAAACATTAAATTGAGAACCAACTTATCGGGCCGATAATTATCATGCACCTCTAACGCTCTCGCCACACACTGCGTTGGTGTCTGAGCTGCTCCCTGTTTTGACCCTTGTTCCTGCCTTGCCTTGTATTGCAGGCATCTTAATTCCTGGCTAATTAAATATGAAATAAATAAGTAAGGTAAGCTATTATATGAAGTGGAAGCTGATTACAGAGAGGAATAGTATGCTAACTAGTTTCACTGTACAAAGTTTTATCTTGATTCAGATCTTGGTGTTTTCATATTTAATTTAAATGATTATTGAAATAATTATTTTCAAACTTCTATCACTTATCAGCACAATCTAATCCTCAAAGCATTCGTGCTTTCTCATGCCAGATCAGCTCAAATCCATTTCAGGCTTGGGTTGGTACTTGTATTTATCTGCTGATTTTTCCTGCGCGTGGGTGCGCATGTGCGTGCGTGTGCGATGACTCGGGTCATGACCCCACTGTCTGTGCCCTGGCTGAGTGACGAAGGCAAAGCCCCATTCACTGACCCACATTCACTCAAGGATTACGAGCACAGCCAAGCCGCCCCCAGCCTCAGTGGGAGCGGTGGACTGGAGGGAAGTGGGGGAAATGATTGGAGGGGGGGGGGGACGCAAACTCGCCTCACGCATGCATGTCATCAGGCGGTGAATCCCAAGTGCATCACCCCCTTTCAGACCAGCTGCCTGCTAGGTGGAAAAGAAAAAAGATTGATCAGCTGGGAGGGACACCCCTAAAATGAAAATCGATGAGAGGATTAGCGCAGCATTGAACTAGGCCCCTGGAATAATGTCCTCTATTCAAAATGTTCACTTTCGAGCAAAACAAACAAAAAAAAAAAACCTGCCCCAAATGGTGGTCTTGCTTTCTGTAATTGAAAGAATGAGGATGAATAGCAAGGCATCAAAACGCCTTCCCTCCCCAGGACTGTCAGGAAGTGTTTAAGAAGATTGAATTAATAAGGGACCCAAGCACAGACGTAGAGTTTGTAAACCCCCTCCTCTCTTCCTTCTGTCACTTTTGAGGCGCTCTCATTCTTTAATGCTGATGCGGTGCGGTAGAAGTTTGAAGGCATGCGCGTAAAGTGAGTAGCTGAGCAGTTTTTGGAAGCCTCTGACAGCAGAGACATGAAGGAAACGAGAGCGAGGAAACGAACCTTGTTGGGGTTCTTGTGAACTCAGTTAAATTTAACAGGTCTTTGAAAGGTTGAGGCAAAAAATGATCATGACAGGTGTCTGATTGGCCCTCATTAAAATCTGCATATGAGGAATGAAAAAGAGGATATGGCTACTGACTGTAGGATAGTTACTGTTTATCTTTTTTTTTTTTTAAATTAACCCACTGTTTCCTGCCACAAAGGCACTGGGGTTGTTGATTTAGTTAGATGCCAGATGTAACTATTTTTCTTTCTGACATGGCTTACAGTTTATGATATACTTGTTGACTGTAAAACTGTTGCAGTCCTGACTTCAATTGTAGCAATAAATGAGAGGACTTCATGGAGTGACATTTGTTATGCAAAGTGACGACCACCCCACAGAAGATTTTAGCATTTTCCACATTTTCTTTTAACTTGTAAATTCCTGTTTTTATTATGATTGACCATCAACGCTCCCCTGACATCTGTTCGCAGTGGAAAATAACCTATGAAATCACCGCCCAGCAACAAATTATAGAGAAACAGCTCACTCTTTAACTGCAAAAAACCCGCCTCAAAAAACAGTAGAGATGTTTAGAACAACCCAACAAACCGAAAACCCGAGGTTCGGACCCGACCCGAATCGGGTCTCTGGTCCATTTAAAAGACGTGGCTCCGGGTTCGGGTCAGAATCGGTACAGTTAGTCTCGGGTCCAGTCGGTGGTCTCTGACAGGCTGGGTCCGCGTTTACTCGAGAGAGGTAAAGATATTGGCGGTGGCAGCCAGTGTCAGGACTCAGGGCAGTTTAATTAATTATTCATTAACGTAGCGTATTTGTCATGAAACAGTCGTGTTGCTGTAGCGTGTTATTAGCAGTTTGCCCGGCAGCTGTAAAGCACAACGGATCGCCAACATGACAGCGTTGGATGAGAGAACATATTTATGACAAATCCTGACCGGCGTAAGCTATTAGTGTTAGCAGTTGCTACCAATAGCATCTGTATCCACAAAGAAAATAACAACTTGAATTTATTATTGTTTACATCACGTAGCCTATGTAGCAACTGAACCAGGTAGAAGAAGACAACTTTAGGTAAGAAAATCAAGTTTTAGTCAACGCTAGACAACTCTTAACATGAGCAACTACGGGCTGGATTGTCTTTGTTCTATTCGGATAACTCAGTTTGGTTCGTGATCGGAAACTAAAGACTCGGATTGGTTTTGGTTCCAAATATTGTGGGTCCATTCGGGTTTGGACTCCCGGACTTATGATAATAGGTCGGGTCAGTCTCGGGTTGAATTTTCACGGGCCCATTCGGGTTCGGGTCCATGAAAGTGGACCCGTGAAGACCTCTACTCTCTAGAGCGTGCCGGCACGGCGTGCCGCAAACTGAAGATGGTCCCTTTTTTCACCTTCACAGTCCACAGTCGGCAATGAGTCACTAAAGTCTCTGGTGACTTGCTTTTCTCAGTCGGTGCTGAATACATGCCAGTAAAAAAGAAAGCCTCTCCAGTTGGGAATAACATGACAGTGCTGGTGTCAGTAACCCGTGGTGTTGGTGGTGCTGCTGCAGCTGCAGGAGGCAGCTTCATTGTAAGAGAGACGATGGCCCACCTTCAGTGGGTGGAAGATGACGGCCCGACTTCAGCTGTTACAGGCTCCTTCTGTTTTCACCAGGGTTAAGTGACAAAGTTTGCAATACAGCCAGTCCAGCTTGTCTTGTATTTTTATTCGCTTGGGAAGGCATTACGGGTGGGCATTTTGATGGTGGGCCTGAACTCTGCTGTCAGGTGTCCCATTAAACTGTCTCTCACTGTTGTTGTGACAGGCCGACTTGATCCTCTGCGCAGTTTGTAGCCATCCTCTTGCACCTTTCTGCATTGGCAGTTTAGACAGGACTCAGTTCACTCCCATTACACCTCTGTTACACTTCTGTTTCACCTTGAAAGGCAGCAACAGCCATGGAACGATATGTTACAATGTGTGATTCTCCGAGCACAGCTGGATGAAGTAAAGATGCTACTGAGGCGGAGCAAACGAGCTGTGTAAATGGATTTAGTGTTATGAGCAGAGTCAGCATTGAACCTGTAACTGACAGGTAGCCACGAACAGAACCTGAAATGAATGCAAATGATACTGCTTGACACCTGCTTTATGTGATCGCTAACTCGCTGCTGTTTAACTCTATTAGATGCTAGATATGTTGATGTTGTGGTGCCTTCAAGTCGCTAAGAAGCAGTTCATTTAAAAAACATCAGTAAACATCAGTACCGGATTCATGTTAGACATGGTATTGAGCAAGACAAGAACAAGACAACTAGTATTTGTTGTTTTTGCATACCCGTTAAATTTGCATACCTAGGGCCCTATGAAATCAGTTTTATTTTTTTTCAAATTCCGTTTTAATTTTTTAATTTTTGGTGTTTTTCAGTTTTTAATTTTTGAGAATTCCGTTTTAAGCATTTTATACAGATTTAACCCCAAGACAGTATATAAAATAATGTAATATAGTCAATTTATGTAATTATAACTGTAAACCTTATGTTTAAAAGTATAAAAACATTATTGTGTCCAACACAATACTCGTTTTGTTGACAAAAAAAAATCAAGTTTTTTCCATGTAATAAATAACTAAGAAAAAATATAACTCAAATAGGTTAAAATCCATTTATAGTGCAAAAAATAAAGAAATGTCAACAGCAGTAAACTAATCATTTTTAGCTTGTTTAATTTCTTCTGTTATCAGTTTGTCATAACGTAGCTGACATTTTTCAGGTATGTCATGACAAACTGTGTGTCTGATAAAAGAAAAAACTATATTTACTATAGCTGATGTAGATACAAGGAAATCCAAAGCACTGAACACTGGTCATGTGTATGAGTGTCTGTTTTTTTTTGTTCCAGCTATTACAGACATATCCGTTTTAAAATGCATAATTATATTTGTGTTAATGAGTGAAAAGCACAAACGTAAAAGGGCGAGAGTCACTCACTGAGCTTAAGTGATCCTCGTTGGAAGACCACGGGGCAGACCAGGACACGCTGGAGAGATTATATCTCTCAGCTGGTCTGGTGGAAGCAGCCGGGGGGAGGGAGGTCTGGGCCTCTCTGCTGAAGCTGCTGCCCCCGAGAGCTGACTTCCGACCAAGCAGGAGCTAATGTGTCCATTCAATCGTGTACTGGCAAAACTTGCAGAATTTTGAATCGCCAGACATAATAATCTCAGAGAAGCTGCTCTGTCCTGTACCTGGGAGTAAACTGGTAGTTGCTTTGCTTCTTCGCTGGTTTCTCAGGTGGCCGCGTCAATGTTTTTTTTTTTTGTGTTGTTTATGAGGAAAGCGGGGGCAGGAGGGGGCAGAGAAGCTAGAGTGTCCCCACCTTTTAGTGACCCCTCTTGGAACATTTTTTTGAAAGAAAAATTCCTTTTAGTCCGTTCAGTTCTGTTATATTAAGCATTTAAAGTGCATTCCATTTTTAATCTCCAATTCCATGATTCCGTGATCGCGGATTCCATTGGGCCCTACATACCTTGAGTCAGTTGCAGAAATGTCAGCCTTCAAGTGAAATTCCAGTAGAAATGTCTGAAATAAAACATACAGCTATAATGCAGGCAGTTGCTCTGTGCTCTCTTTCTTGCCTCCTGTTCATTCGTGAGGTGTATCCGGATTTTATTGCAAATAGATTAGGCTGGAATTATACGTCTTTTTTCCGTTAAACTGTGTATTGTGGTACAGTTGTGTGTGGGGGTTTTGCTGGTGGCCCAATTGCCCGTGGGGATTTGTTTGTCATCCTGAATGAGCCTGCAGTCTCCGAGTTGTGGAGTACATCAACTCAGTTTTCTCACTGACAAGGGGGCAGAATCTGGCCTTTATCTGCAGTGGCTGTTCCATAAGCTCACATACCGAAATCATGTTAATAAAATGAACAGTTCCTTTCAAGTAAAACGACAAACATGCTGATTAAACCACAGCCCATCAGCTTTGTGTATCTCACCTTTTGTGAGCTCCATGTCTCCGTTGGGGAAGGGGGGAAGGGGGGGCAGTCAGTAGTTTTTATGGTCTGGCAGAATGGCAGCTTTTATGGCCCCGAGAGGCCATTCAGCAAACACCTACCAACTGCACATCAATAGAACGGAGGATCGTTTGGCGTCAACTTGAACAGTGATCTTCTTCCCTCACAAGAAGGAAAACAAACACTTAACCCCTCGGTTGGCATTTATACTTCAATAGTAATTGGCAAAAGGAGGAAATCTGAGCGAGGGTGCAGAGAAGGAGGAGGGGGGTGGTGGAGTCGAAGACAGCAATAGCTTAAGAAAGCATTATGTCACTGAAGAATGTACGCATGGCCTGGTGTTTAAGGGGCCAAGGCTTCAGGAGAGAAAGAGGGTTTTGTTGGAGCAGATCAAGCTGCCTGGGAAGCTGATGGAAGGTTCCTTTTCCCCGTCTACTGCATCGTACTTTACAGCTCTGTTTAACTCCCGCTCTTGGGGTGTAAAAGTTGGGGGCTGCCCTAAAGGGGTCCTATTGTGCTCAAGTTTGCTCTCTTTCCAGAGGGACCTCTTGTGCCTTGTTGACACCACAGTCTCCCCATATGGTCCCCTTTCACTCCTCCGTGTTTCACTCCTCTCCACCAACCCGCACTCTGCTACTGCGAGGGCGTCCTTTTCTTGTGCATCTCTCTTAAAGCGACAACTGCGAACAATGGCGCTCACACAGCTCCAGGCATAGACAACCAGGCCCTGCCGTGGCAGATTCCACAACACACGGCAGATCAAAAGCTAAGCCAAAATTAACGAGGAGGGAGGGGGTGGGGGTGGGGGTTACGAGGGTAGAAGGCATTTGGTGTCACCACGGCGAATGTCAGTATGTGCAGAGTGTGGGTGTATGATTGACCAGGGAGAGTGAAGAAGAAAGTACTTTGGTTTATTGAAGTTTTTTTTTTAAAATAAGCTTTCTAGGTAGTGCATGTAGTTTAACCCTCAGTTCATCATGACCTGCTTTTAAAATTAACCTCCTTTTGTCGAGGATGTCCGTGTCTTCGATTTAATTTTGGCTTTTTAATTATTTGTCTTTTTCATTCTCTTTTTAGCAGTGATTATTTCTATCACATGCTCCCACAGCCAAAAATATGCAAATTAAGTTTGGCATATATGTGAAGAGTCTTATTGAAAACAAAACAAAACAAACTTTTTATACCAGCATTGCATCTCTTAGCTTTAGCCTTCAAGAAGCATTGATACTCCATAAAGATTTACAGTTTTTTTTTTCAGCTCATATTTTTGTGCTGCTCTTCCTGCTTGACGCTATGAAAGCATCAGCCCATATGAGGCTTTTTCTTTTCACGTTGCCCTCCCTTTTTACATTTGTGCATCCTTACCCTTGGTGTCTACCGTACCACATCCCTGACACAGAAGCACATAAAGGATGAGAGCCCAAAGCAAATGAAGCCAAGAATCCTATCAACAATCTGAGAATCTGTAATAAAGGCAGAGGAGAAGAAATTGGTATTCGCACCACAAGGAGCAGCTTGACACACTACATTTTCTTTGCAGGAGTGAACTGAAGTGTTTATTTCCCCAGAAAGTTGGGACACGACAGAGCTTTGTTTTTTTTTTTTAAAGCGTCTGCATCTTGTTTGGCTGCACAGACATTTCTGGGGCTGTCTGAAGTGAGACAGGTGCAAGTTGAGATCATCTTATGCTTAGATTGGGAATGTTGGTGGTAGCACCAGACAGCTTCTGCTTTACACATTTACAGTTTTGGGATTGAAAAAACACAAGGACTAAAGTCTTGATGTACTCTACGTGTGTATGGTTCTTTTTATATTACATTACTCTGCAAAAGTGATTGTGGTCACATGTTCATTAGCCCTGTCTAGACCTTATGGTTAAAGCTTAAGGCTTGCTTTCAACTGAAACGCCTCACAAAGTGCTAAAATAAAACAGCAGGCTTCATTCAAGTCCAGTGTGGTCTGATTGGTCGACTCGATTGGCCTGATTAGGTTCTGACCACCACTCTGCATCACCTCTACTGAAATCTGAAATGTTCCCTGGAACCAAAATTAGTATGCAACCCTCATGTAAGATGACTCATCTGGGACTGCATGGCAGGATATTTCATAATAAGAAAAAGATTGGACAACCCTGTGCATCCTCTTCAACACACAGGGATCCAACAACAGTGTCATCAGTCAGGTTTCTTCAGATCTGCTACGGGTGATCCTTCCTGCCCTGAGCGATAGCCATCTTTTTAAGTTGCCCAGTAAATTACAAAGTCAGAAAGACAATAAAGATTACCAATAACATGCCATTAATTGGCTAAGTGCTGAGCTGCAGTTGACAAGTGATGCAAGACATATTAAACAGGAACAGTAAATTAGGTTTTCTAAAGTTCTGAATGTATAAAATAATATGAACTTCATAGTTGGTGTTTGTTTCTCTTCTTTTTTTTGCCCCCCCTTACTGGCGAGATTGGGTTATCAGCCCACATCAGGCAGATGCTACTGGGTTTGGTTTTCAGACTCCTAGCTTTGGAAAAATATAGTTTGATTTGATGCAGCATGGACCTTTTTATGCTACGGCCTCAGCCTGGTGACTTTCATCCACACGCACTGATTAGCACGTTCAAACCACCAATTTAAATGAGGAAAAAAATAATGTAAATGATTTGCTACGAGCCCAGATGCTGAAAGGCCCATCTCAGATATCCTAAACCAGCATGTTTGCGTGGGTGTGTGCTCTTCAGAAACGCCACACTCCTCAGTACAGGTACATCATGTGCTGAGGATCTCACATGAGTTTGGTCCACATTCTGCGACTGCCTGCTTTGCAATGAAGAGATTTCAGCGTCATTGCTGCTATGTTAAAGCTATAGGTCAAATTCTTCTGAGATTCCTCAGACAAACAAGTGTCTGTGTCAGTCTGTGTAATGAAACACCTTTTATTTGCTAGTGTCCACCCTGGCGTTTGTAGAGTATGTGGTGACTTGGGTGTATTTGCTCACAGCTCAGAAAGGAATGAGAGACTTGGTGTTATCTCTGCAAAATTTCTTCTTCTTTTGCTCTATATGTGTTGTTTCAGTGATGGAAAAAAATACCATGCACACAGCTAAAAAAAATGCACACAACTCAGAGGAGAAATGTGTATATATATATATATATATATATATATATATATATATATATACACACACAAAGTCATGATATTATTTCGCATAGTATAGTGTTTATAAGTACGTGCTTATGCTTTACTGATGTCTTCAACTTTGCAAGATGATTTATTGTCAATTTAGAGTTCAAGCATGGGCTGCTGTTGTCAGAATATACCCGCTATTGTGTTCGTTTTGTTGAGACGGTAGAGGTTTACCTGCTTTTTGAGTAAATGTTAGTTAAGTGTTTGCAAATAAGCCACAAGGGGACACAGACGTGCAGGCAGGTATGTGTTAAAGTTTACATGACAGTCTAAGCTCTGTCTGGTGTTTGTGTGTGTGTGTGTGTGGGAGGAGTGTGTGTGTGTGCATACTGCTGGGGTCCTGTGAGTGCTTGTGCTCCCAGCAAAGTAGTGCTGATTCAGAAGTGCCCCTTTCCATCCACACTTCTTTCTTTCCTGCTTTCCTCCACGAGTGTTCTTCTTTCAAGCCTTCAGGCAACCTTCCCGCCTAGCCTCTTCAATCCCTGTATACAACACACCGCACACACCGACACACACATACAGACAGCAGCATCTTGTTTGGCCAAAACCTGGTGCTAACTTTAACCGTGGCCACTCGAGTGGAACCCCTACAAGCAACAAAAGATGAATAATGCATCAGCATATTTTTTTTTTTCCTTTTCTTTTTTCTCCCCCATTGTAGTTCTCTCCACTCTCCATATTAGGTAGCATGTCGTCACACGTGCAGCACAGCATCCTTGATCATCTTTGCAAGAGTGCATGCAGCCTCTGGATTTGTCCAGTAATCTAAGAAGCACAGAGACACTTCACTTCCTGCACTCTTTCCTCAGACGCCGAGAAATTTCATTTGAATTACAGCCAGAATTGGCGAGTGTCAAGTGGTCAGGGAGCAGGAGAATGTTGAGTGAGTTTACTGAGTTCACACAGTCTGAGGAGCAGAGGAGATTCATTATTCAATAAATTGCATTTAATGCGGAGTATGAATCGAGCCCAAATGGGGCACAAAGCTGGCGGCCTTTCTCATTGCTGATAAACTTTTTAGAGGAGGACACATGGGAGGGTTTTGGGAACAGGAACAGGCAGACTACATCTCTAAAAAGTAGGCACATTGCTTTGCATTTCCCAGTTGCTATACCTTTTGGGACTGCCAAGGCAAGTAGATCTAAGAGTGCTGTCATTACTGAGTTTGCTTTAGCTTCATCATTGCTGCCAGATTTGCTGAGTTTGTTCTATTTTTGAATCTCTCAATAAATCATGAAATCCTGCTGCAAAAAAAGCACAAAAAAAAAAACAATTGTCAGAATTTCTTTTGCTTATAGTGTCTTCTGAATGAAATTGTTCTCAAATGTATACGAATCTCTAATTTCACTGTGATTTAGTGAATATCTTTTTCCTCCTTAATATTTAAGTGATGATGTGTGTCACTGCATAAGCTCTTAGTGGCTCAGTGTTTGCACCACACACTCACACTTTAACGTAATTGAATATTACCGTCAATCAAACAATGTATTCATCTTAATTTCTTCTTAATGTGTTGTGTTCAGGGCTAAAACTGCTGTGAACACCTGCTCCTTCGCACTGTATTTTTTCTGGGACGTCTACAGAGGAGAATGGTAAATGATCTACGCTTGTATCGCGCCTTTTTAACCTTGGCTTGGTTCTACAAAGCGCTTTTGATTTCTCCATGATGTCAAGCAATGAAGCTCTTGCGTTTGAAGATGTGCCTTAAAGCACATCCACAGAAGTGCCTCCAATTAACTCAAATGATGTCAGTTAGCCTATCAGAAGCTTTCCAGTGCCAAAAGATTGTCATTTGGAATTCTCCAAGCTGTTTCAAGCCACAGTCAACTTAATACATGTAAACTTCTGGCTTTGAAAAAATTAATACATTCTCATTATGCTGGACATTTATTGAAATGCATTTTAGAAGTCCTGACTGACTGAAAACAGGAAAAACTGTACTGTTAGACACGAAGGGAATTTAATTTTACTTTTTCCTAAACCTCTGATTGCACCTGTGTCTATATGTTCGAGCTGCAACTAACAGTTGTTTTGGTAGGCGACTAATTTGTTGTTGTTTCGATCAGCCAATGACTCCTCGCGTTAATGCTGCAGAGAAATGACAGCTCCCACACCGGCGATTTAAAAAAAGTTTTTTCCCAATTTCTCCACTACCCCTGGCCACGCCTGGTTGTTTTTATTCTTTTTCTGCATCTATGAGCTGCAGCCAACCGGCCAAAGTGTGATACTGTGAGTGAGCGGAGGCGAGTGGACATTGACATGCAGTGGCGGGCCTGTTGCCTAAAAGGCACGCACGCTCACGTGCAAGTCCAATGCAAAGTTATTGGAACATAAATACCGTGGGACATAAAAGCGTATTGTCCTGAGCAGGTCGCACCGAACGGTTCGGTATTTTACCAAGTACCGTTGCATCCCTACTGTTGATCACAGTTCACAGAGGCAACTTGCCACCAGAACTCGCCACTAACGCGAAGGCTAAGATCCAAGATGGCTGATGGAGCTGGCTAACGCAAGCCCCCACTGCTACCATCAGCATCACATTGGGCACCGCAAAGCTGCAAAGCATCGGCGGTCCATCCGTAGCTCCCTCTCTCCCATTTCCCTTGTTGCTGTTCGTATGTTCTTGTTCTTCTACTCATCACTGGACAAAGCAATATGGGGGGTTAAATTAGATGGTAATATTTTGCATCACAACTGAGGGCATTTATTCGAGAAAAATATAGTGGTTTTATTCAGCTTATCAGCATAAAATACCTTAAAAAATGTTCACAATCTACTTTATCAATTACTTAAAGAAATCCCTGTAGGCCTAGTGTGTGTGTGTGTGTGTGTGTGTTATCACAGAATGACCTACAAATATTAATTTATGATCCACTGTTTTTCATTCTCTGTCCTTGAGATTCTGGTCGGATTCTGGGTGAATTAATAAACTAAACTATCTTTGTTTGCTTCATAAATGATAAGTTAAACATACTCTGGAGACAAAAGGGTTCAACACATGACAGCCACTATTTTTAATAAATAAAATGCGAGCTTGCGTTTTTTAGTCTAAGATTTTGGAGCAGTGACTGGGCCAGGTTTGCAGACGGTTCCCTTCACAAGCTAATCGGAAAGTAAAGGTGGGATTAGTATCTGCAAGTCCTGCTAATCACGTCAAAGCTGCCAAATCACCTTCCCTCTTCAGTTACTGCACTGAGCACTTGATCACCACAGGTGGTCTTCTTTCAGCATACATTCAAAGAACTATGAGAGCCTTTATTGTTATGCATATTTTATATACCTCTTCTGGGTACAGGCTGCAGATTTGTTTGTGCCATGTGGCATCACTGAAGCTCTTTATTATAAGGATTTATATGGACAGGGGTGTTTTCTTTTTTTTTCTCTAGGCAGGACTATAATATAGTTCATATTTTGCACGACTTTGCACATTTACTCATAGTATAGGTTTTGGAATGAAACTATTGGAAAAAGTGTTATTCCATTCGGGCAGCACTGTGCCTTGGTGGTCAGCACTGTTGCCTCACAGCAAGAAAGTTCCCGGTTTGAACCTCAGAGTTTGCATGTTCTCCCCGTGCTTGCGTGGGTTTCCTCCAGGTACTCCAGCTTCCTCCCACAGTCCAAAGACATGCATGTCAGGTTAATCGGTGGTTCTAAATTGCCCGTAGGAGTGATTGGGAGTGTGCGCCTGGTTGTTTGTCTACTTGTGGCCCTGTGATGGACTGGTGACCTGTCCAGGGTGGACCCCTGCCTTTCACCTGAAGAGAGCTGGGATAGACTCCAGCAGAACCCTGCAGAGGATTAAGCAGGTATAGATAATGGATGGATGGATGGTTATTCCATTCCTCAATAAACTGAGGGCACTGATCTCAAGACTTCACGTTGTATACAAGAGGGATGCACAAGCTTTTCTGTGTGATAGAAAAGTGAAGAGTCTGTGTTTTTGTTGCGAGGCCTGAAGCTGTGCTGCTTTTGCATTTTACGTTTTGTGTCGTATTTTAAATTTTTTTAATTTTTACGCTTATTTTTCCACCAGTCCTTGAACTTGTCACACACCGCTCATCCCCTAAAGCGCATCCTCTGCTTTGGGTCAGACTTGAAGTGTAATAACTGTGCTCTCTAGTTAGCGATTGCCAGATAACATTACCCCAACATAACCTTATCAAGGCCTGATGTGTCAGGCTGTCACTCCTTATCAGCTTGTTACCACATGGATGGATGCTTTTGTGTGTACACACTAAATAAACATGGACAGAGAGAAGGAATCTGGCCTGCAAATGAATGAGCCTGTCTGCCATGTACCCACCCACAGCACTTCTAATTCACGCTCATTTACTGGACTGTCATCATGATGTGCAGTCTTTTCTGACAAGCGGAGTTGCACCTGTACAAGACTCCATGCAGTATTATCACCTGCCGCATCCTCACAGCGTTTGGCGTGTTTGTGCGTGCTCACAGAGTTGTGTGGAAGTGGATGATCGTTTTTATGAGCCTGTCTCTCTGTTTCAAATCATACCCAGTTCCCCTCAACCCCCATTGTTGTGGTTGTTGTGCTCCTCTTCTGCCGTCGGCGAGGTCTTCCCTTGTGTGCCTGGGTTTTATTTTGCATGAAAGTGTCATGAGGGCAAACAAACTCCTGCCTCAGAGTCTGAAAGCATTATGGTAATGGGTCGGTTAATAGCCAGCAGGAGCACATCCACCATTTATTAATCGATATAATAGTAAGTAAACGCATATATCAATGCTCTGTGAGAGGATGAAAAGGCAATGGGCTGTATGACCAGCAGCTCTGTTCTCTGTCATTGCACGACAGTTTAGAGACATGTTAACAAAGTCAAAGTGTGTTAATGATCTTTAGAACTCAAACCACAAGGTAATTGATTGAAGAGAAAATTTATTGGCAGTTCATCAATTAAAAATTTTCAGCTTTTCTCTTTCATTTCTTTAAAAATGAATTCCTCAGGGGTTTGGCCTGTTGCACATACTAAACTAGACATTTGCAAGCAAAAAAATAAAGGTTTTTACAGTCAATAAAGCAAGCATATTTCACTTTCTTCCTTGCCTTTCTCTGTTGGTGGATATGAAGTGAATTGCCTCAAGTTTTGGAAGCCAGCTTACATAATGTGACTGTAGTTATTGGCCTTAAACTAGTCTTATTGACATGTGTCAGCTGCGCATTCAAACCAAACGTTATCCCTCAGAATGAGCCAGGGCTGGAGGCTCTGCCTGTTTCTCCAAAACTGATTACAGAGTAATTGCACAGAGGCTAATGTTCAACATCAAAATGACTTACCTGCTGTAATGAGTCAGACTGATCCTGATGCATTTCATCTTATCAGCGAAGACACAGAGTGATGGCTTAAATACGCTCTCGGTTAATAAAAGGCCCTTGCTGTGTGATGTAGTTTTTCCCCTTA
Source organism: Hirundichthys speculiger (assembly GCA_018398805.1). Lineage (NCBI taxonomy): Eukaryota > Metazoa > Chordata > Actinopteri > Beloniformes > Exocoetidae > Hirundichthys > Hirundichthys speculiger. The sequence continues at coordinate 1,836,291 of JAGFBZ010000261.1, forward strand.
TTCTCATAATATAATATGATATAATAGGTGCTGTTTACTGGTGGCAAATGTATGTACTGCTGTATGAAAGACAGAATGGCAGGAGGAGGTTAGATGTGCAGTAATGCTCAAAAATCTTTAGCACCAAAAAAAAATGACAATTTAGTCAGTGGCTACTGTACAAAAACTCATCCATCAATGCGTTTTCTAAACCTGCATGCCCGGTGACATGGAGTTTGGGCCTATCCCAGCAGATGAGTGGAAAGGTCCCCAGTAGACAGCAGGATGTTTAAAGAAAAATAAAACGATAGCGAAAAACATCTCTGTATTTGTGACACGAGCATTTGTATACTGTATCTTTTTCAGCCACTGTGATATGGGTGCGGCTCAAGTTCCTCCACAGCTTGATGAATGAAAGAATAGGTTTGGAGAAATATAAGTGGGAGGTGTGAAGTGGCTGGACCTTGCAGACAATAGGTGTTTGTGGCTGCTGGCAGGAAGGCGAACGAGTTAAAATCACTGGATGACAAGGTGAAAGGACAAAGGGAAAGGAAGTGGCTCTCTCTTTTATTCCAAACAAAACAATTCACGAGATTCTGAACTTTTTCACACGAACTGGTTGCTGCCTCAGACTCTTGGACTGGACCACAAATTGCTTTCCGTTTTCTTGTATGGGTCGTGGATCCTCCCAGATATATGTGCTATTGACATCAACACAAAACAGTCATCTGGCATTGAAAGGGGGGAGCATCATCTGCTGTTCTTGCTGTACAGTAAACAAAACACTGAGTTCTGCAGTGTGTTATTTATTTATTTTCGTGGAACATGTCCTGGTGTTGGTGCGCCCTACTCAGGTCCTGGTGTATTTCTACTAGTGGAGAGCGAAAGTTTCAACAGGGAGGTGAAGAGAAAGCCCAGACCAGAATGTCGAGACCTTTTCTGGTGATTATATGTGGAGCAGCTCAAGCTGGCCTGGCAAAAAACGTGCTTGCTGTTTGCTGTGTAATAGGTTCAGGGCTCTAAATAACTTGGCTTGAGAAACTGTAAACAATTTTAACAAACCCATAAATGTACATTTAAGAAAGTTGATGACTGAGCCTTACTTTTAATGCTCTCTTTGTAACCAAAAATAAGTGTCTTTTTTTTTTTTTTTTTGAATACATTTCCCTTTTGGATCTGGCCATTAAAGTTGGCTGCTTGTGGTCTTTTTTTCCCCTCCTTTGTTTCTAAATATACATACATATATAGAGTTGTTTCAGCATGCGTAACTCACACTGGTATTTGCTTGTAGCACCGTAGCCTTAAACACTCAGACCATGGTCGTTTTCAGTGTGGTTGCAGTACCAATCTTAATCTTGACCTGCAGACTTCATCCCAGTTCTGACTGGAGATTCTCTTAAATGTACTCGGTCAGGGAGTAATTATGTAGCAGAATGGGGAAAGTGAGTCAGTGCTTGAGATAGCGGAGTGGCTGTGATGGGCCCGCTGCAGCCTGATGGAAGAACATTTGTGGCAGTAATTTAGCACATGGGTTCTTCCGCTGAAGGGGTTATTGTATCCGTCACGCTCGACCACGACCACGCCGACTACAGTTTGTGTTTTCAGGCTGGCGGGCTGGCTCTCACATTAACTCACTGGCCTTCAACAATAGGCCTCAAATTGTGCCAGGGTGACAGGGCGAGAGGTGAGAGGCTGAGATTGTGCACAGGGGAAATTAACTGGGGGGAGGGCGCAAAGATGTGACTCAGAGCAAGAGATGAGATTAAAATAATAAAAGAGAGGACTTTAGCCACAAACTGAGCATGAACCGGTGACCTGACGTTGCCAAAAGCCGAGTTGTCCTCTGTGCCTGCAGCTCCAGCATTATCAGTTCATAGTGTAGAGTAAAAGGAAGTGGGAGATAAATGTGCTTTGAACTGATATGATGGAACAAAGACGCGGATAAAGTTTTAAGAAGAAGATAAATTGTGTGCTCGGCGTACAGATTATGTTGACTGGGAGTGAGGGCAGACCACAGGATGCCTGTGAGCACAACATAAACAGAAAGCGTATGTGTTACTGAACCCTACCAGACCGCAAAAGGCTCGGCCTGCTCCTGACCAAATACAGACACACAGAGAGACTCTGTCTGAGCACAGATATGTATGTATATGCACACGTGTGTGGCTGTTTGTTTAAAACCACAACACAGTGCAGGGAAACAGCTGCTTCGACCAGTGTGGTCAACGCTAACCTCTGCTCTGTCCAGACCTCATTTAACATCTTATATTCAGTCTCTGGGGCATTTCTGGCTCATCTCTGACATGAGCCTGACACCTCTGCTCATGTTAATTATGGAGATCTTATTCGAATGCTGTTGATGTAAAGCACCTAATATATTAACAGCATTGTGAGGTGATGAAGAGTAGCACTTGTGGCTTCAGCAAAGACAGAATCAAGACCAACAAGTGGATTATCAAAGAGAGGAACAAGTAACCCAAGCACATTCTGCCTGCTTAAATTGTTTTATGTCTTTTAATATGTCGAACTGAATGCTTTAAAAATGAGAATGTTGTACTTTCAATAAATAGTCCCAAAAAAATTGGTGCATTTTAGTTTGTGTAATGTCTGAAATGTGTGAAGAGCTTTGCTTTACACACAATATCTGTGTGTGGAGACACATGCTGATATGGATGCAGCTCAAAGCAACACAAACTGATTTCATATTGGTACAACATGCAAGAACAGCATATAGAAAAGGAGGAAGTGGACACGCTTCATTTTGGTTCCGTAAAATAAACCGATAAATAGGTAGCCAGGGTTCTAATAATGGGAAATTCTCATTATCTCTGTCTCTTTATTTATTTTTTTTTAATATCTTTTAAAATAAATGTTCCCTACTTGTGCCGGCTCCCAGCTTCTCATCCCTCCTTCAGTGCTCATTTTCTGGGCGGGAGGAGCAGACAGCTTGGGTGATCCAAGTGGTGCCAGGGAGAAATTAGCAGCTGTCTCGAGGGGAAACCCGAGGTGTGGACTTTGCCCTGATTGTTTAGAGTTTCAAAGGATGTCCACTGAGCTAAAGGAAATGATGGGAGTGGAGGAATAGTGCGACTGGAAAGTTAAAGTGGAACAAGCTGGGGAGAGATGGGAGTCTGCCATTCCTGTCTCCAAGTTGAAGCTTTCACATATAGATTTATTATGCCATGTCACTGCCATTGTTCCCCGCTTGTCCAAGAATCTGTCCCCCTCTTGCTTGTGGTGTGGTACTTCCTGGAAGCTCCTGGAGACTACAGACAAGTCTTAGGCCTTTACATCCCCTCTGCCTTTCTCTGAGAAAAGCTTGGTGGGTGTCAGTTGCCAAGAGAGAAGTGACTTGGGGTTGGTGGGGTGAAAGGAGTTTAAGAGTTTAAAACTGAGAACTGTGGTGCCACCCCTCCACCCCCTCCTTGTTCTTCCTCTCCCTCCTGCACTCACACAATCCCCTGTGCCTTAGTTAGTGCCTGACTTTTCCCATTCCCAACCCTTTTCGCAGGCCTGTCACTCACTGCACCGGAAAATCCGACTTTCTCTTCAATCTGGGATCAAAGCTTAACATACACGCCAGCCGACACACGATGAGTCACATTCCTGGGCTTTCTGCTGATCTGCAGGGACCTACCTGCCTTACTGCCTGCCAGAAGAAAACAATGCTTTGGACAATGCTGGTGTTCTTTTTTTTTTTCTGTTCCCCCCCTTATTTTCTTGTCTTCCCAGCCAGATGTGTGTCAGACTGGGAAGGGTCGAACAGAAATCATGTTGGAAAATAATGGCAAAATCTGCTTTTGAGATATTACTTAAATCTTTATCATTTATTTGGGAAGTTTGATAAGTTTGAGGAACTTATGAAGAACAATGAGACAGATTTTTGAAAGGTCCCTATTTTTTATTCAGTTTGTGCATTTTGTTCATGATGACTCACCATGTGAGTCAAGGAAACGTTTAAATGTTCCAAGAGAAAAAAAAAAAAATGAATCAGCTTTCTCACTTTAGTTGAAAAAAGTAAATTACTTCCCTAAATCCATAAAACAGCTTTAACAGTGTTTTTTTTGTTCTTTTAAACAACCAAAAACAAGTCATTAGTTTTCAACTGTTTTTTTTTTTTGTTTTTTTTTTGTTTAGCACTAGTGTCAAATCTTCAAAACGTGCTTGCTCACAAAGTTAGGAAATCATCAGGAAAATTAGTGTCTTTCTCAGAAAGACAGAGAGGTGGGGAAAATATGAGAGTGAAGACAAAAAAAAATGGAATAGCAGCCTGGCAAGTTGTCCGGAAACTCCAAACATAAATATGGAGCCAACATAGTTCCATTTTCACACACAAACATCCACACATCTGCATGTAATTGTGGCCTTTATCCATTTAAAGCTCTATTTCAGAAATCTATTAGTTAAATGGTCATCAGGTTCAGTTATTGACTGAACTGCAAACAGCTCCGGGCTAACTAATGCAGTCAGTGGCTTCCTGGTGTTGAATGTGGGAGGTGAGGAAAGGTTTTGGTATCTTGGTCCAATTCAGTGTCAGTGTGATTGTGTGCCTTGGTGACAGACTGTCCTTTTTGCTGAGTATCATTATATATTTATTTCATTTATTCATTCATTTTTAAATAAAATCATATACGTTTTCCAGATCCGTAAGCCAGGGACATATCTTTTCTTTTTTGTTTTTTTTTTCCTTGCCTTCTGTTTTTAATCTTATTATTCTCATCCGCAGTATGACAATCCAGAAATAGACCTGCACAAAAACGGTCTGCTTGCTGACTGCATGAGTCAGAGACAGAGATGGAAGGGAAAGGGAGAGGGTGAGAGGCAGCAGGAGAACCTGAAGGGAGTGAAGTGAAGGGCAAGCAGAACAGAAAGAATCTGACCCATTACAGTGCACTCAATATCCTTCACAACAGCCTGTTAAACCCATCAGACTCAGACCTTTACTGCTCTGGAAAAGGAAAAAAAAAAACAAGTTCACTCCATCAAGATTCAGTTTATTATTCAATGACTGAAATGTTGTTGGAGAAGATCAACGAAGCATCTTTTGAACCAACTCATATATATATATATCTATATATATATATATAATATATATCTATATCTATATCTATATATATATATATATATATATATATATATATATATATATATATATATATACATAATACACACAGACACACACGGCTAGTACACCAGAGGAAGAATCCCATCCTATGGAAGTTCTTGGCAGCAGAGAGCAAGCATTTAGATCAGTTAGTTATTAAGTAATTCTGTAGGTTTCAGATAACAAGGCCCTGACTTAAATCCTAACTCAGATCAATGAATCTCATTTTGCTGCAAAAGAAAGATGTACACAATTTCTTGTTGGAATTTTCCCTGAAGCGCATCCAGCAACTGGCGGCCGAGGTTCCAACCAAGTTCTGTTTTTAAAGCTAGTTGCACAAGACGCATCATTTTTCAGTTAATGTTTCCCTCAAAGACTGGTTGTTTCTTTAAAATCATAGCTGCTAATTAAAACGGATGATGAAAACCATCAACCCCATCAACAACGTTGGCAGAACTTGAACTCTCAGTTTCAGTTTGAAGATGGATCCTTTTTGATACCGTTTCAGTTCCTCATAAAATATAACCTTTCATTTTATCATGGCTTAACACACGGTTTTAAATTAAGTTTAAACACAACCTCCTACCTTTTCTAAATAGAAACACGTGCTGATTTTTTTTTTTTTTTTTTCCTTTTGAACCAGTGAGAACTGTGGAAGCGCAACAACAGCTGCTTTATGTGGTTGCTCCAGTGGATTGGATGTCGAGCTATATGTGAGGGAGCAGCTGCAAAGAAAATTTATGAATATTAACCATCGTTGATTCATGACTCTGCAAACTGCCACTCAGCATGACTTGACATCACAGTACGTTCTTTGGGTGAAAAGAAAAAGAGCAGCTAAAGAAGCAGTATATTCCTAACATGAAGCTGTAACGCTCAACGTAATAAAGCAGAACACCTTGAGCACAGCCCAAGGAAATGTTTCTGGTGTTTTATAGCTCTAAGTAAATCAGCTAAGCTTTATGTTTGCGTTTAATGCCTTTCACTTGACCGTATTTTAAGTGACAAAGAATTGCCAGGGGATATTTCACCAGTGAGGGATCGAGTCTATTTCTCTAATGTGTTTGCCCATCCTTCTTCAGTTTTAATGTATGCGTGTGCTTGTGAGTATCACCGGACCCGCAATATGTTCTTCTTCTCTTGCACATCAACACTTGCAGAGTTGTGTGGGTGTGCATTTTCAGTTTGAAGGCAAGATACCTGATTTTCCACCTGCTTGTGTGTTTTCTGTGTGCGTGTGCGCACTTGTTATGTGAATGCCAGGGCAGCTAGGCCATATGGTACGCACAGCAGACAATCCGTTCCAGAAGCCTCCCAGAAACAACAGAAAGTGAACGGGTTTGTGTTTAGGGACAGAGCCAGAGAGCATTTCCCACAGAGCCTCATTAGGGAATCTGGCAGTGAGGAGGAGGAGGAGGAGGTGCGAGGAAGAGGCAACAAAGGCAGGTGGAGAAGGTCTAGAACACAATGTAATGGGTATCTGGTAACGCAACGTATCAGCATCTGGTGGACTAAGAACAACAAAAAAAAAAATGGATCCCAAATGATGAGCGTCAGCTGCTGCATTTAAATCTGTTTGAATCTTTGAGGGTGACATTCACGGCCCACATTCCTCCTCCTCTGTGTCATGCAGGTTTTGTGATCCGATGGCTTCCTCGGCACCATGGGATTCTCCCTGATGCCTGTGCCGGCTGCTGGATCTCCCAGCATCTCGCAAGCAGCAGGCTGTCCTTTCTCAAAGGGAAAGGGGAGATGAAATGCAAAGGCTCAGACCTGAGGTGCTTTGCTGCCGTTGAGAGAAAGGTTGAGAGATTTGAACGAATCTAAAAGAAGTGAGGAAGATAAGACGTTGGGTCGTTGGGAAGACGCTTGGCAGCGCGTGGGACCTTGTTGTTTAGTGACACATGGTTGGGTGCTGATTAGTATGAAGAAAGCTGCTGGGGCTGAAGTGGTTTGTGAATATTCATTTTTCAGCTTCTATATTGTGACCTCAGCCTATTTAAGCCCACAGGGGTCAGGAAATGCCCCCCCCCCCCCTTTTTTTTTTTTTTTTTTTTTAATGAAAGCAAGTCTCAGCTGTACTGACTGGCTGCATCTTTGCTTTTAATATTTGTGCTGCAGTTTGATCTTCTTGGGTTTGTGGGAACATGGTGGCTGCGTATCCTATAATTGTATATTTTCCATCCACAACAATTTAAAGATAATTTGACCCACGTAATGTTTACAGGGAAACATCACAGGGGAAGATGCCTTGAAAACTGATGAGGGGGAATATAGAAAACCATCAAAACGGAAATGCAATCTGTAATTTGTAATTTGTTAAATTACTTGGTTACATAACAAGCAAATCAGTCAGAACTCCTGTGATATATGTGATGAGCCATTGACTTCTGCTTTGGCCTTATTAAATTACATCTGCCTTCATTTAACATGTCTGGCAGTCTACTGGAAATCCTTTTTACAGTCAGTACCGTCACGTGCCAAAGTGTCCCTGGACCTCCACCTTGCCCTCATTGCCTCAGCCATTGTGTCGGTCGCAAGTCCAGATAAACAGAGAGGGTTGTGTCACCAAGGGCAGCCAAACATAAAGCCTTTGCCATATTAATACCTGGAACTGCAGTGACCTCTGCTAATGGGGGAAAAGGGCAAAAGGCAAAAAAACAAAAAAACAAAGCCTTTCAATGTTTTTCTTTGATTGCATATTACTGGGTATCAGAGTTTCCAAATCAAACAAATGAAGATTAAAAAAAACACCTTCATACTGTTCTGGGCTGCCGTTCAGTGATTTGCAAGGTGCTGTGGAGTCACAGACCCCGATGAGAGTCAGGTTAACTGGGTTCCACATCCTTATCTCTGCCTAATTTCACATCTTCATACATTTGCTCCCCCTCCGTTGTGAATAGCGCAAAGCTGTATGACCAGTTTCAAAAGAGGCACTCAGCAGAAGAAGAGGTTGGAGTTGGGATGCTAATTCCACTCACTTAAACCAGCTGCTGCGAACAGAAATGTAAAGGGGTAGTCTTTTATCCAAAGTGTTTTGGAGAAATTTCCTCAGAAAACAAACCATTGTGCCAACTTAAAAAAAAATGGGCATGTGTCCTTTAAAAATTAAATAATTTGAAAAGCATTCATGTGCTTTTACAGAGTTAGCATGGCTTCAAGGTTCAAAAACTCCGCAACACAAAGGATGTTTTGTTTTGTTTTTTTTACTTAAAACTGCAAACCAAAGGAAATTGATGCCTTTGGTTTGCAGATTAAAGTGGTGCAACATATATTGAGTTGATAATTAAATACATAGCACCAGCATGTTGGATAATGAATGTAAATTTTACTGAAGAAAATTGCTAACAGTTTAAATATATTTTAAGACAGAAAAGAACTGAAGCTTTAGATGGGGGATGTGTAGCCATGGTGATCAACACACTGATGATATTTTTCTTGTCGTTTTCTTTTTTTTTTCATTTGCCATTTGTTTTCCCTTTTTCATGTTCTGCTGTTTACGCGAGTACGGACTACAGCAGAATATAATTAACATCTCCTTGAACCCTGGACGTTTTTTGTTACCAACTAGCTTTAACAGCATGTCTTTGGGGATGGGAGGAAACTGGAGTAACCGGGGGTAAACCCACGTATACGCAGGGAGAACATGCAAACTCCACACAGAACCGAGCTGAACCGAGAACCATCTTGCTTTAAAGAGTCGGTGCCAACCACTGCACTACTGCGCTGTCCGTCCATGAGGAGTAAAGGAGAAGGAACCGAGCAACACCATGGCGCTGCACCAGCTGAAGGCTTTTAACACGACTGTTAGTACAGCGAGAATCATACTGGTCTCAGACTTTCAGCATGGAGGGTTCCTCACGTGTACTGTTTTCTGAGTAAAATAGATTTATTCCTTCTGTTCACTTTGACTGTGCTCAGGCATGACATAGGAGAAAATATAGTTTACATTTTACGGGAGCACAACAGGAAACTGCAGAGAAGCTGCTGCTCTTAATGTTATGAGAAAGTGGCCGCTCCTCAGAGCCTGTCCCTGGCAGACCTGAACAGTGTGAAGCCAGATGTCTGCGCGAGCGGTCTCTGCTTTAGAACGGAGTGCATGCTAGCGTTTCTACTTGTGCTGATATATTTCTGCCCCAGAAGGCCCACCGGACAAGAAAAAGACTGTGTTTGTGCCTTTGTGCGTGTGTCTGAAAGATAAAGGAACCACGACAACCAAAGTCCACTTCTGCGAAGCAGGGGGTTTCGAGCAATGCCAACCTTTTCACACACGCGCACAAACTAATCCTCCCAAGGAAAAGTAGCCAGCCAGGCGCAGTGGGGGTGAAGCATGCGGTCAGTATCCCGGAAGGCCACATCCTGGTCTCTGCATCCTCCATCTCCCGCTCACGAGACATGCTATCTGTCAGGAGAGTGAAGACGCGTACAGGCCGCACACGTCACATTTCACTCTGTTTTTTTGTGGGATTTTCTTTCCACCCGTACAACAATCTAGGCAGTCACCAATTTCTTCGGTCAAGTGTGAAAAGCAGGCACAGTAACAAGAATAGACGCCCCCACCCCCTCCCCCACCAGCTGCATATTGACCATATAAACTGTGCTGCATGAATTTAGATGAAATGAGGCAGACGATTACAGTGAAACAATAGGGGATGTTTTTGCCAGGTAGAGGACAAAAAGCCTCTGAGTCAAAAAAGAAAAAAAAAAAAAGGAGAGAAAGTCAGCCCGAACACAAATGAAAACAGGTGATCGCTGCTCTCATGGCTCTGGCAAGCTGCTTCCTTGAATCGTTTGCTTCAATCTGCAACTGTTTTCCTACTGGAGAGGTTGGAAATGTCAGGCTTCAAACTGATTATTTCTGTGGGTGTTGGAGTGAAGGAGAGGTTGCAACACACAACAATTTTTTTTCTTTTTTTTTTTTCTGTTACCTTGCAAAAAACATCTTTTTCTGTTGGTGCTTGAGTGATTAACTCACTAAAACATGAACTCCAATCCACCAATACTGAAACGCAATTCTGCCCGTAGAAGCTTCAATTTTGCAGCTCCGACTCCTGCATTTATATGCTATTTCTTAATATACTACTTTATATGCACCTGTTGTTAAGTCAGTATTGAGTGTTTCAGTATTCAACTTGAAGCACAAGCTTTCTCAAGTCCACTTAAGCTTCTTAGAGCTGTTCATTAACAATCTTATATAAAGGATACATCAAAATAACATACAGGTATGTATTGTTAAAGGGATTAGTAGCAATGATGTGCCCTGTTTGAATCCAGTCCTGTGCTTGGTTTCACTGAATTATTAACAGCTTTCATCTATAGTGTTTTCTTTTTCAGCTTGCAAGTGCATGTGTTGAGTGTACCTGTTATACACTGTGTACCACATGACATTAGGAAGTGATTCCCACAGAGGCCAAACATAAGTGCACTGCGCCAACAGACAACTGTGTAGAAGCACGCTGTAATGGGGCTTGTGTGTGGAGCACGACATGATAGATGTGTAATAGAGAAATGTTCTTGGACGTCTTTGATGATTGCATGTATCTTTGTAGCCTCTTCCGTGATAATTTTCCTCTTTACACTCTGAAGTGCATGGGTGTGTGTGTGTATTGGGTGTAAACCGGTCCCTGCGTCACATTTGTCTGTGTTTATTCTCATGCTTGCTGACAGCCACCAGCTCCTAAACAGTCCAACGAGGGATTGACTCTGAAATACCCCTTTGATCTCCCCATGTTCCCCTTCTGAACACTCTTCCTCTATGTCTCTCTCTCTCTCTCTCCATCCTTTCTTCCCTCGAGTCTGTGGAGACTCGCCCTTTCATGATGTCAATATTTAAAGCCATTGTCCATGCACGCCTTCGCTGGCTGCCGCTTACTGTTTTTATAGGTCTGAGCGTGCAGATGCTGTAATCTGTCTGTGCATCTGTGTGTGTGTGAGCTGAAATGTATATTAGTGCTGACAAATGTCTAATTCAGAGCCAGACTTCCCAGAAACACAAGAGGCACCTTTATTTTTATGCGTGTGCTATGGATGTCACAAGATTGTCTTCTTTTTTGTTCTCTTAATATCAGTTTGACACTCCTTAGTGTGTGTTATGTCTTTTCTTTTTTCTGCGTGCTCTGCTCCACTGTGGCCTTCAGTCTGCCTTCAGTGATGTTTATAATGCAGTTTTAAAGAAAAATGTTGATTCTTTCTCACATGCCAAGTCTCAATAGGGCATTTCAACATCCATATCATAACTTATGTTATGATATTGGAATTCAGTGCTCGACATGTCAGTGTTAGGGTGATTATGTGCTGTACAACCCAGGACAGTTTTTTTTTTTTTTTTTTGGAAATTCACCATTTAAAGGAGTGGTAGTAAAAGTTTGTGAGATTGTATGTGGTGTGTTGATCTGATGGATATCTGCCTCCGTATTTACTGCCTGCTTCCCTACACCCTCATCAGAGCCGCTTATCCCAACTCAGGAAATCCTGTTCACATTAACACTGTGTAACTGAGACAAACTATATTTGTCACAGAGCCTCGAGGTGACCAAACTTGTACATCAAAGGGAAGGGGGGGGTACTTATTAAAAAAAAAAATGGGTTTATGTATTTTACTGTGTCAGAGTGAATTATTGCCAGGATCTAGCTGAGTACAGGACACGAGATAAAGAATAAAAGGTTAACGGACTCCAGATCTCTCACCCTCACCCCCAATAAGTTGCAATTATTTTTTTGACTAATGCCTTCATTATAGCAGCATGATTGTATCTGGTTGTGAACAAATCCACCAGATGTTCATCTCTCCTGAAGAGAATTTTATTGTGGTATAAACCGCTCTTGTTGCCACGGTAACCAAGATGTCACCAGATCAGCAAGAAGGGGAAATCTTGGATGTAACTTTGACGTATGGTCGGTGTTAGGTCTGAGTCACTAGACTCAGAGACCAGATTTCTTTTCTCTTCAGATTGTGTAAGTTCAAAGTGTGTGAGGACGTTGTCACCTCTCATTGATCACATGTATCTGCTGTCACAATTATATTGCTTTATCATGCTGGCTAAACAAGTTCACTTTGAAAATATGAAGTGCGGCTTCAGTCGTCGAGGAGCATTTGGATGCTCTGGAGTGATTGAGGGTGCGTAACATCACAGTAAAGGAGGTTGCGTGTGCGTTAATCACACAGAACTGTGACATGCTGAGCAGTATATTTTCTCACTCGCTTTCTCGCTGAAAGATTTGCAACTAAGTTCACCAGATCGTTCAAAACAAGACCGCCTCGTTTTCAATCTCAGCTACAAGTGCGATTGCTGTGCTTATACCAGTGAAGCCAGCCACAAAAACTGGTAAAATGGACTCAAGTTTGTTTTTAAATGGACTGAACCTGGAGGTGTGAATACCCTGTTAGTGAAGTTAATTGTAATGTTGAAACCCACAAGCTGCTGCCTTGTTATCCTCTGCTCTGCTATCAAAACCTTTACTTGGCACCCTGTTGCTTAAAGGTTATGTTTCTTTCTTGTTACCACCATCAAAGATGGCACATGCCTTTAAACATCTCATCTCATTTCAAATGAAGCAATTAAATGGACCACAGATGACATCAAGAGCCTTTCTTTGCTCTTGTAAATGAAATCAACTGCACTACTAGGCAGTTGTGCCCATTTTCAAGTGCATCTTTTTATTTCCCGCATGCACTTCGCTTATGTTGCTGTGGTCTGATCTTGTTTGACTAACTGTGGACCATTGTAAGACTAATCCCAACCAGCTTTATTTGCAGAAGCATGTGTAAGGCCTCCGTCAGGGCTTAATGTGACTTAATGCCGCTGAGAGCCCAGCCACTTCTCTGCCTTTGATCCGCTGTGGGAGCGACTGCGTAGCTAAGACACTAAAAAGACCACACCGTCATCTTTGGGAAGTCTCCCCCTGTCCCCGTCGTTTAGTCTTCATTCTTTCCGGCGGTGCCTGGATGTTTGAATTTCTCCATCCTTCCTGGATCTCATCAGACTCTCTCTCTCTTTTTTTTTCTCTTTTGGCTCGCTTCCATTTTCTCTTTTCTGATTTTTTTTTTTTTTTTCCGCCCTCCGCAGTGACATAGCTGCTCAAAACCTTTCACATGCTGCCACTGCTATGTCTCACTGTCTGTGCGCACTGAACCGTCGGAGCTAATGCTATGTGGTTGTGTGGTTTTCATGACATAAGCAGACAGTGACAAAGAGATCTATAATTTTCTCCCTCTGGCACTCATTTTTGAGACTTCCTCTCCGTTTCCATTCCGTCGACAGAAATGGGAGCCAGGGGCGATGAGGGAATACCCTATGTTTATCCCCTGCTTCAACAAAGTTGGTGTTGCAGTATTTATTGCTTTGTTTGGGTTTCTATGAGAACAGACCCTCTCATTTATTTATTTTTATTTCCTTTACTAATTAGCCAATCCGTAAGCTTTTTTCCAATATAGCATAGATGTTTTATTTTATTTTATTTTTTTTGACAGATCCAGCCAATAAAGGTTGCTCAGTTTACTTCCTCAACATGTATGCAGACCTATGCAGCCATACATAACATAACGCTCATTTGTCATCTGGAAATACAAGAACTAGGTTTAGGAAAGGTAGCACTGTCATCATCTCAAATTACCCCGCCTCCCTCCATACTTGATCCCTATGCAGTACATGCTTTCTCGGTTTCCTTTGCATTCCTCTTTAATTTCATCCCCATTTCCCTTCTAGCTCTCATAAAATCTCTCTTTCTGTTCTTATACTTGCCCATATTCCTGCCTTTACTATTTTCTCTGGGCATACATCTCCACAGACTTGGCACGCCAGACATCAGGGCTCTTTTCAGTCTGATGACTACGGCTATGCTCCAGTTTTTTTTTTTTTTTTTTACGTCCCCCCCCACCCTTGGTCATGCTGCCTGGCTTAACCCTCCATACTGATTAGTCATTCAGTGTTTTACTGTTCCATGTTTATTTTTAAAAATGCTTCCCAGTTCCTTCTATATTGGCACTCCTGTGTGCTTGCGCCACGCTAAATAGGTGAGGTTTTAGCACAGGCAAGATGATGTAATGATGCAGATTTTTCCAGCATTTCTACTGAGTCAATCCACATGGAAAAAAAAGGTTATGGATGAAATGCATACATACATGCAGCAGCCACCGTCACATTTCCAAACGTAACATTAACACAGGCTGATGAGGTCATGTTGTTATGTATAGCTACCAGATGATGGCCATAAATGTGTGCTGCAGAGCAGACATCCACACGTGTACATCCAGCATCAGGCTTGTTGTCCAAAGCTCCCCCCCCCCGAATACACCAAGAGTCACCGAATTGCTGTTGATTTGTTCCCAGTGTGTGTCTGCATGTTTATTCCTTCATCGGGACAAGCAGCTCGGTGTGTTGACATGTGCAGTCAGCCCTCTGCTTGTTTACCCGCAACCACATCCTGACGTATTTTGTGGCCAGAGTTTGGGGACGAAGCGTGGGCTTGTGCAGCTACATGCATGTGACTGTGTGCGCTGGGAGCCAAGGTTATTAGATCAGAGGGAGAGCAGGTGGTCACTGCCTACTTTAGTTGTGTTCATCCCCCCATCCCCTTCACAGCGACAGGGGTCAAAGGTCAGGCCAGAAAAAGGTTGCTGGCGCAGAGCCAGAGATATTCCAGCATTCCTCTGTGGCCTAAATCAGAGCAAACGCAACCTCTCCCTGGAGATCAAGGAGCCGCAGTGTTATTCAAATATAAGGGTGTCCATGGGAGGACTTGTTGGGCATGTGGGGCCACCAGGCTTGTTTTATCCATTCCCAGATGACAATCCTTTTCAAGTTTTTGACAGCTTGCAATTTTGCCTGAATTATTTATTTTCCAGTACACGCTTTATTCCTCGAATTGAGTAAGTAGATATACACAAACATCTCTGATACTGTAAATCGGCGTCGTCCTACACGTTTCAAAGTCCTAAAACAGGCATGCTGGGGTTGATTAGGTGATTCTTCATTAGCTGAAGGAGTAAGTGTAACTCCACACCCCTGCAAGCCTGACATGGGATGAAGCAGTTGTGGAAAATTAAAGGATTAGATTTTCAAGAATCAAGAATTCTTTATCATCATTTTGCAGACACAGAACAGAATTTCTTCTGAAAGTGTTCGGGGTATTAAAAAGCATAATAAAAATGAGGCAAAAACACACACACACACACAAAAACAACAACAGAACATTATGGCCAGTATGAAATGAGAACCAAAGTTTGCATAATAAATTGAACTGACCTCGTAACTGAAGAGCTTTTAAAACCACCTTTTCCAGTTTTTATTACGAAGCAGCCGGGCTACCAGATGATGGATTTTCTCCTCACATACATCGAGAAGAGCAGCTTGTTGTTCCAACGTACAGGTAACCTGGCGGTCCTGCTGCTGGTTAAAGTAAAACATATGAAGGGCTCGATGAGTCGAGGAAAGTTAAAGGAGCGAAAGCAAGCTGGGGGAGCGAGGACGGGATAACGGGGAGCTCAGACACTTGTAATCCACACTGTTAGTGATAACTTCAACACTGCTGTCAAGTGCAGCTTACATGGTATCAGGTAGTGAGGAGTGCTAATTTTCAAGCCTTTTGTTGGTGCTCCTTGTTGTGGTGTTCTTGTGTGACCACATTTGTGATTTGTCTTTATTCTGAAGAATTCTGAGGAGTCTGCAGGTAGGTTTTGTATTTATGTCTCTTTGTTAGACCACAGCAGAGAATGCCACTCATACTAACTACCAAACTGCAGCATCTAATGAAATTCAAATGCCCAGAATGCCACATATGAACACTACATTTCTTTTTTCTCTTTATTGTATTATAGGAGGTATAATGGGCCTGCAGACTTGCAAGGATGGAACATGTCAGAATTTCTTTATCTTGGTTGAACCATTTCATGCATCAGTTTGCAAAATCTGACTAATTCAAGTCTAGCTTCTGAAATATTTTTGAATATTCAAGCCCCAGTGCCACCTGAATCTTGTTCTTTTGCCTGCGGTTACATAAACTAAAGTGATACGGAAGCATTACAGGAAGGGGAACAAGAGCAGGACGCAGGTTTGTGTACTTGTGTATTGGTGTGCTCCTGGCAGAGCAGCAGACCTGAATGATTTATGAAGATGGATGGTTTGCTGTGCCAGTCTGAAGCAGCGCTGCATCAGTGTTGGGGAATGTCAGTCGTTCCTGGGGGATCATGCACTCCCTCGTGGGCTGTCTCATCATTGTTTTTTTTTCCTTTTTTTTTTTTTTTTTTTGCTGATGCATTATTGGCAAACAAAATATGCATCCTAATGAGATGTAGCCATAGACTGTTAACAGCTCTTGTGGAGAAGTAATTAACTAAATGACTATATAAAGGAGGGCAGCACGGTGCCTTGGTGGTTAACACTGTTGCACTCACAGCAACAAGGTTCCTGGTTCGAACCTCAGCAGGGGCCTTTCTGTGTGGAGTTTGTACGTTCTCCCCATGCTTGCGTGGTTTTCTCAAGGTCCTCCAGCTTCCTCCCACTGTCCAAAGACTGTTAGGTTGATTGGTGGCCCTAGATTGATTGATTGCAAGTGTGGATGGTTGTTTGTCATGTGGCCCTGCCATGGACCTGTCCAGGGTGTACCCCTGCCCTTTGCCAGGGTTAGACTCCAGGAGATCCCCATGACTAAACGGGTATGGATAATGGATGGATGGACTATGAAAAGGATGTCTGTCACTTACAGCGAAACTACTATTGAATAAAAAAAAAAAAGACATTAAAAAAATGTCTTTTTAAAATGGGACGTCTCTTCTCTGAAAGCTGGTCAGCTTCCTTTTAGTTAAATACATCTCTCTGTTACACTCATTTATACCTACTGGTGAATTCAGCCTCATTTCCTTATATATCATAAATTTCTAATGAGGGTCATGCCATGTGACTGAAATCTTCCTTTCATCTTGTTGGTAGGCTTCAGTAACTTAATATTAACCTAATATTTTACCTCCATTACAATTAATGGGCAATTATTGTAGTTTTAGTTTTTTGCCCTCTTGGATAACTGACAAGGGTTTTGCTGCTATGTTTTTTTTTTATACAATTCGTATATTTTTCCAATGAAAGAGTACATATCTTTGTAGGAAACACACAGATGAAGTAAACATGGTCATTTATAGAATATTTTTGAACTGAAATCAAAAGCACACATCCCTTCATTTATTGAGAAAATGATCTCTGAGGAACAAAACTCTTACGCTCAGATCCATTTAGAGACATTTGATATAGAGATGTAGATGTAGAGGCTAAACTCGGCCAGCCAGGACGAGGCCATATGTTCTTCCTGCTGGCCTGCTTTTTGCTTCAGTAATGTTCTTTCGCATGAACTGTACCTTAACCTAACAAAGTATGTCACTCCGTTCACTGTCAGATAATCCCTAACATATCTGAAGAGAAATGTTACCATGTACTAAACAAGCATCAGCAATTACGAGCTGATGGTAATTTGTGAGTGATTTGTGGTAGCTTCTGTGCTGATTCTTTTTAAGTCAAAAGAGAAACGATATTTTTGCATCAGATATGAGGAAAATTATTTTTGGCTTCCACCAGCAAAAGCTGATATTTCCCTCTTATGCATACGTTAATGTTCTGCAAGTTCCTACTATGTAAACTAGACATGATTGGGTTCAAAACAGCCTTCAGGAAAGCACAGAAACTGATAAGTTTGATGAGAAAAGAAGAAAAGGGGGAGAAAAAAAGAATGAGAAGTGGAAAGTCTGTTAGCCAGACATTCCAAGCTGTGTGATAAGGATTGGAAATGCACGCTAGTGATGTGTGCCTTGGTTCTCATCCATTTGATTTTTGCTTCTGCTGGCAGGCATTTGCTTGTTTTTATTTTTTATTTTTATGTAGATCACTTTATCTCTTGGCAGTGTCTGATCATGCTCTTGTGGTCCGTGAAGTTTGATATGTTGCAGGACGAGAGCTACGGGCTCACTGAGGCGCCTCGTGTTGGTGGGAGTTAATGTACTGACATATGAGGGGAATGAATTAAGTGCAACAGATAGCATCTTGCAAACCAGGCGCGTCGAACATCTAATTTCATCACAGTTGAGATGGGAAAAGAAGAAGTTAAAGCCGCCGGACGTAGTGAGACAGAGAATGGAGGTCGTCCTGTCAAGCTTTTAATAGGTTTCTTTTTAAGAGATGACCGCGGACAGCTACAAACAACTTCACCTTTTCTGAATTTCATGTTCTCCTTTGCCCGTTCAATTTCCCTTTTAACGCAAACAGACGCACACGCACACATACACACACACATGCACGGGTGCTGGAACCTTGAGAAATGAAGATGGATGATCAGCACCTTGCCACGCAGGTCTGCAAGAAGCTTGAAGGAGATAATGTTGCAACACACATACAGCAGCATTAACAGCCACCTATCCAGGTGCAAACACATCTTACAAGCCTCATGGTGCTTTATCTTGCTTGACATGTGAAATGGAGTGTTTAGCTTCGTATCGTCATTTTGTGGTGGCATTAAACCATTTGGCTCATTACAGCCAGGGAAGCTTAAATCTTTGGTTTGTCCTATGGGGAAAAACAACACTGATATAAAGCTATTGAGACTGTTTATAAAGAGCGGTGTAACATGTGGAGTACAGAGCCTTAAACAGAAATGACCTTAATGTTGTACTCGTTAACATGGACGTGCAAACTTGGCATCACATGCACATCATAAGGCTATCTAATGAAATGCTGGAGGTTTTATGTTAATTGTGATGTTTCAGTTTTAAAAAAGGATCCTTTCTGATGATAAATTCATCAGTCCAATGTACAAAAGATTTTCTTTTTTTTAAACTTGAAGTTAAATATACACAAGGGAGGGCTTCATCTGTGTCTAAAATCACTTTGCATTAAATTGGATGCTAAATGCAAATGAGGGAACTGAAGTTTGAGGTGTATTGTCATAGCCTTGAGCTCTGATGTGGTTCAGTTTCATTTAAAAAAAATAAATCTCTACATGTTTTGTGAACTCTAATCTGTAATAAAGAATATTTTATGTCAACAGTCTTGCATTTGTTCGTCCAGTCATGTAGACCATTCGCCTCATATGCAAACTGTCCAATCACTTTCTGCACTATTTGTGAGCTTCGGTTCTGTTTATGGATCTCCCCTGCTGTCAACGAGTCACTGAGCTGATGATGTGAAGCATTGGGCGGTTCACACCGAATATTTAGTGTGTCCACAATAAACATTTAATGAGTTGGTGTTTCTGAAAGTACACAAAATTAGCCTATGATCAATACTTCAGATGGGTTGTAACAACTGCTCCCAAAACATTGCATCATGCGACACACTTGCATATACGTGCACATACACACATGAAGGAAGGAAGACAGTTATTAATCACATCAGAGCCTTGTTGTACTGACAGAGCTCCTCAGAGAGAGATGCTTCATTAATATCAGCCCTCAAACCCCTAAGCAAGCATGGCTAACGACACACACACACACACACACACACACGTCACAAAAAACAAGAACACTCGGCATCAACTGTGAAGATGCAGAGTATGGACTCAATAGGAATGGACACACCTTTCATGCTGTTTGTGTCTACCTTTATATGCACATTGATCTTCACTCGGCAAGCACTCGTTCATGCGTAGAAAATTTCCACATAAATAATTATCTCGCATAAATATCAACTAGCTCAGGTGCACAACGGTGTGAGGGCTCTGGACGTCTGGTTGACTTATTTATTCAGCCGCTGCCTCTAACCAGGTCAGGTCATCTCCAACAGCTTAATGGACACCAGGCTTTGCTTTGAAAACATAAGCCAACCTCTCCCTCTCTCTGGGTGTTTGTGGACTGACAGCTCAACAGAGAACACACACACACACACACACTCAGACAAACAGAGTGTGTGGTGATTTTGGTCGCACAGGCTGCTGCTGTTGTTGAAGCAGGGTAGCTTGGCAGAGCTCGGATTTCCTCTGATTCTTGTCTTGGGCTGGAAGCACTCTTCTGTCCGGTAACCTTGACTGCTTGCCTGCTGCCGCCACTCGATGTCTTTAGAGTAACTTCCCTACTCTATGTGAGTCACCGACTGACCACCGCAACGCATGGATTCACACGCTGGAACACATGCATGCCCAAAGAAATATGGAAAGGAAGTTGGTGTTCAGATAAATTAAGGGGAAGCTTCCAACTTAACTTTCTGTTTCTTTGGCTATTGTTTTGTCAAATAACAAGAGAGGCCTGGTAAGGATGTGTAGATTAGGATGGCAGATTATAGATTATTTTTTTTCCCCTCTGCTACTTTAAGTTACTTTACTAATTTGAACTAGAGGTAGACTGATTAAATATGTTGGCCGATCGATACCCACCTAACAGACCTGTGTTGCTAAACACCTCACACTGCTCTGTTTTGTTAAACAAATTTTATTTGAAAATCAATTGAATAAATGTCAGTTTAACATAAGTTAATTTGTACATAATGTACTTTAAGCCATACCCCCATAACCGTACCCCCCGGGACCCGAGTGGTCGGGAATCACTACACTCGACCCTTTTCCGCTGTTAAAAATGTAATCCTGATCCCACAGACTCTCTCCTCCTGCCTCTGATCCACTCTGTTCAAAACAAAAAAGATCAATCCAACACGCTCTCCCCGGGGAAAATACCACGGAGGTGCCGTGAAATGATGTTTTCTGGCGTTATATGCCACGTGGAGTTAGCCGTTTGTTTCTCTAATTCGTCAAATAAGCTTAGATTTACACCTCCCCCAGCACAACAGGAGCAGGCTTGTGGTGCGAGTTCCCCACAAGTGTTACAGTACCTCACAGAGGAGGATGCTGTGGTTTTTAGTGTTCGTACGATGCCCTCGGTTGATCTCTTGCTCAACAACTGTCCCCGTGCTGCGTAAAAGGCCAGAGGTTGCGAGCAACTAGAAATTACAAGTGTGTCAGAACGTTTCTGGAGACAGTTAAATGTTTGTGGTTTGTCAGCCCACTTTACAACAGAGTGTAGCACGAGCAGATTTCTGACGTCTCAATTTCACCTCAACCCAACCATTTAGACATAATGAGAGGTGCGTGCGCTTCAGAAATCTTAAGTGCGAAATAAATGGGAGCCCACTTAATTGTGGGGTTTGTTATCAAAGCAGTTGGGGGTGCACACAAAGGCGCACGCGTGAAAACAACGCAGTTAACAAAGCTATGTTTCATACTTACAGAAGTTGCTTCGACTTTGCGAACTAAATTTTGACGTTGTACGTGATGATGATGTGCATGCGGAAGCAGATTAATCGTGACATCTTTTCTTGTCTGCCAGCAGTGTTAGAAAGCTGCTCTGCAGCAGATGAAAACCTTGAGGCCAGAACGCTGGGAACTCTGTAAAGGATGTCTTTGTGTGTGTGTTTCAAGTAGAAAATTAGAAGCATCAGCACCACTGTACACACATCTCTGTAATGTTTATATTCTTTTTAATATCTGTGACATATTCAGCAGGTCTGGATTGTATAGCGTTATATACAGTTGTTATTTATGGTCTTGTGTTGCCCCAGTAAGTTTACCACTGAAATGACCTAAAACTGTCCTTTTTTAGCAGTAATCTTGGATGCTGTGTGTGTGTTATTTTGAGTTGAAGCAGAGTTGTTAAATTACTGTGAATGGAGTTAAAAGCTTTGTGATGACGTTGACCCTCCTTAAAGCAGCACAAAGGACTGTTTTTCTTCTTAAAATATCAGTGCCGGCTTCATTTGAAGGAATATTTGCTTACTTCTAGGAATCGTAGCAGTCTTCCATCCTCGCCATTGGCAAAAACCAGCCAAAGGGATTTTAGGCCCTCCTCCCAGCGGGACAGCTACGTGTTGTTTCCAGCTCTGCATCCCATATCAATATTAATGACGCTAGCTCACAGAGCTGAAGCTGTTAACTTGGCAGAGGCGCGTAAGACTTGGAAAAGACAAGAGACCAAACAAAATGAAATCTTAGATCTTGTCATAAGAGCATCTTAACTTATACTGTTGTAGGAGGACTGTCAGAGCTAAAATGTGCAGAAGTTCCTTTGCACCGACTTTAAAGTCAGGCCAAAAGTTCTGCATTTTTAGAAGATATCTAAACTGAATTCGGCAATGAAGCATATAAATATCAATATATTCCCACTTACATATTCTCCAGTGTTTGGAAAGATGTTTTTCCATTTGAGGTCTTGCGAAGCAGCACTTTTGTTGGTCTTTATCCTGGGTGACATCCACCATACATGTGATCTGCTGCTTGAAAGGACATTATTGACCGACTATAAGTAAATGTGTTAAGCAAATTGCTGAAAGTATTAGTGGCTTGTTTTAAAATACATTTCATGCTGTCTTGCAGCACCAGTGGAAAATAATTGTGAGAATCTGAGCCTGATTTAATTGCACACAATCTCAGTGGCGACAGGAAGTACTTGCCTGATATGATAATGCCGCATGTTTTAGTTTTGCAGTTAATTGAAAACATAGGAATTGTCTCTAAAAGGCCCTTTGAGGTTACCCGTTCATGTTGCTGCTGTAATTGCCCCAGAGCACTGCCTCACACCCTGCTGGTCCTTACAGTACATGAGCGCACCGCTGTGGTCTGAGCTTTACTGGAAGACTCAGCTGGTACGTGGAGGACGGTTTCCTCGCTAACTTTCCCCCCCTCTAACTCTGTAGCCCACGCAGACTTGCCTTGGCGGTTTGACACCTGAGTGTGTGCAGGTTTTATGTGTTACATTTTCTAAAGAAAGCCGTGGGTGGAAGGAAGCACACAGCACCACACCAGCTCTTGAACAAGCACATATGAGAGTGTACACACACACACACACACACACTAACAGGCGCACTCACTCCATGTCGAGAAGAAGACAAAATGTCAGGGCTGGTTGCGAGACGACTGCTGGTGCTGCTGTCGGCGTGGAGACTGCTGCAGAGTGGGGCTGCAGCGAAGGACTGCCGCGCTTAAATTCACTTAAAATGTCAAAACACCTGAGGGGGGTGAGGGCCGTGCCTGGACCTGACAGCTATCAACCTTTCTCTGCCTCACACACTCTGACAAAAACTGGCTGGAAACCTTGGTGATAACTGTGTAACCTTTCCAGTAGGCATTCTTCCCTTTATTTATTTTTGAATCATATTCTTTATTGTTTTGCTTCACACCAACATGAATGTAGGCAGTGAATTCCTCCCCCCAGGACACTTTAGGTGGATTGCTGGTGTGACTGGTATACTGCTTTACCTCCGTCCCACTGTACTTAAAAACCAAACGTCCTAATAAACACAGCATTTGCATTAAGGATCCCATTAGGCCCAGCTCCATCTGATATATCCCCCTGCATGTTAACTGACAGAACTTAGCTTGATATTTAATGGCCATGAATTTTCTACAATGCGCTCTGCATTCGGTGGTGTGGCATTTAACAAAGCCTTAAAGGGGAAGGAGAGAGCGCCGCTCAACCTTTTACTGTTCGATGCAGCTGTTCCCAAAGCGGGAGAGATTTATGGCAGGCCTCATCCAAGAAACTGCTCCGGTTGTAACTTTTGTCACAGTGGGAATGATGAATGTGTGATCTTCTTTTCAGGCTTTGTGCTTCGGAGATGGGCGTCACCGGGAGTTGTCATTTGTCGCGCGGTAGCCTTCATTTTTATCCGAGGAGTCTGCTGCCCAGATTTTCGACTGTCGGTTTACAAATCTATGCATCGGCGTCTATCACGTCAACACACTACATCACTGAGCTTCTTCTCAATTTATGAGTTCTGCGGACTTTTATGTATCCTAAATATGTGTGTTGCAACTGCCGCGTGAGTCTTGCAGGGTGTGTGGGATTCAAGTCATTAAAAGACTGTAAGATTTAGTGACACCCATCAGTGAGATTGCAGATTGCAACCGACAAAATACAATACCTCCTTGCCTTCACTTTCTAAGCTCGCACGAAACTGTGGTCGATGTGAGACGACGTGAACTGATTTAGCTTGCTCAGTTATTATTTGATTGGCTGCTCGTCTGCTCAGCGCAAACGCCGTGTAAACAGTTCTTGCAAGCCATACCTCCAAACCCACACATAGTGTAAGCATATACAAAAACCCCTGCGGGTTACAGCCAAAACAAAAGAAAAATGCTGCGTCCTATCTCCCGTGTCTGCCACATGAGGCCACTTAAGCCTCATCAGCAAGCCGACTCTCTTTCTTCCTGTTTTAACCGCAGGAAATTTTCCCGTCGCTGCAGGCTGTGTGAACGACTCACTGAATGTCTGACTGAGCGGCTGCTTGGCTGACTTAAAAGGGACTTTCAGACCTAAGGCTGCTGCTTAGCGTCCTCAACTTGCAGTAATTGGTAGGCTCAGGACTCTTTTAGAAAGAAGTTAACATTTGCCAATTCTGTGTCCCACAGAGACATTCAGGATTATTTCCAGAAAAGAGTGACTGTTTTTTTCTGGAATGACAGCTGGGAGTTTGGGAGGATGTGTCTGTAGTAGCTGGAGCTAAGACATGACCCTTATTTGGTTTCAGTGTCCTTTCAGAGTCTTAAAAACATTTAACTTTTTTTTTTTTTTTTTTTTTTTTTTTAATTGTACTTGCTGCAAACAAGGAAACTTGTAATCCAGGGGGTTTCACGTCTGGGTTTTCTGCTCTGTGGCACGCATCCCTTTGATCCGTTTCACAGGAAGTCTACTAGATTGCTCGCGATAAACATTTCTGCTGAGTCGGGTGTATGTAATATTGAAATGCAGTTGTTACTGCGCCCATGCATTTACTCCACATTATTGGAATGAATCTAACAAACAATGTAATTACTGTATCTTTTATCTTATAATCAGACGGTGCTTGTTTTGTCTGAATGCTCTGAAACCACAGTTTACGTCAAGCCGATACAAGTTTAACTGTCTGTAGTCTGGGCTGGTGTTTTTCCCTGTGGTGCGTTCACTCTAAATGCGCCTCTTGACTAAACAGCTATGCTCGAGTTGGTTCTGTGTTTTTGGTATGCAGTCAAACACATGCTTAGAATCCAAAATAGATTTGAAAGGATGCAACTCAACATGGTTTGTTTCAACCAAATAAAAGATGCCAAATAGTTGAATATGTGTGACAGGATGGCAGTATGAGGGATGGATGCATCAAAAATGAACTGATAAAATGACAGGTAATAAAGCTGCATGGAGCTATGACAATATAAGTGAATGGAAAAACTGGAGCAGCAGATCAAGTAACATCAAAATACGTCATCTTACATTCATTAAAACGGTACACAAAATCTCCAATTCATCATTTCGTAATAATACCAAGCTGTCCAGTCCATCCAAGAAGACTCATCATTTATTTCACTTCTGAGTCAAACATTTTAATTCACGTCTGGCTTTCATGTTAAAGAGATTTTTTTTTTTGTGTTTTTATTTTTTTTTATTTTTTTGTCCAGAAAATGTATGTGCCTGAAGTTTTGATTGCATCACCTCCTTTTGGTCCAAGATGAATCATCTTGACTTTAGAGAATTCCTGACTTTTCTTTGTCCCTGGATCTCCCAGAAACAGTTGCAGTTTTAGATCAACAGCAGTGGGTCAGATATGCACAAAACCATATTTTCTCTTTTTGTCAGGAAAAAAAAGTTTAAAGAAAATATGAAAATGTGCAACTCTACAGTATGATTTATACCCAAACATGCCTATTATCCATATAGAACATGTGCAGGTGTCTGAGGTTTTTTGTAAAGGCCCTAACCTGTAAAGCAGAAATCCATCTGACAGTTTACCAAAACCAGGCTGCAATAATGAAACTGCTACAGACTACATAACTACGCTCAGTATTGCTTGGGGCAAGTCAGATTTTCTCTTTACAGCAGAAAAAAGGGTAAGTGAGAAAATAAGGATTCAATTCAGAAATGGGAAAAAAAAAATGTCTTCAATTTTTTTTCACATCTTGTAAGTTTTAGCTTATCTGTTCAGGCCATGCTCAGCTTTCCATCCATCCTCCTATTTGACCCTCTGGGCTCTTGATCCCTGAGTAGCAGTAAGAGGAGGGGAAAATGGAGAAAATGTGCACCAGTGGGATGCTGCAGACCTGACAGGGAAGAAATAAAATGACTTAAAGTCTGCTTAGGGGTCGCCTCTGTCATGTGGAGCGGTTGTAAGACGACTCACCTGCTGGTTTCACTCGTTTCTAATCAGAGCTCTTGCTGGTTTTAGGGCTTTTCAATAGGTGATGTTTGAGTCTCTTTGGCAGAAGTGGTGAGAAAGCAGAAAATACTGGGCTACAGAGGATGAAGAAAAGTCTGGTTACAAGTGGAGAAATCCAGTAGGAGATTTGAAGAATAAAATGAGAAGGTGAAATGAGTGCAGAGGAGGAGGAGGGAATAACAAGGCAACAAAAGCAGCATTGAAGGATTCAAAGGCAAAGAGCGTAATATGGCCTCTGATAAGATGGCGAGCCTGTGAAAAGGAGAGGAATGAGAAAAAGCAGAAAGGGGTTTTCGGTAAGAGGAGTGCTTGCTGGATTTGTAGAGGCATGTGGCCAGCATCAACCTGTTTGAGCTGAACAAGAGGGATCAGATTAACTCTGAGAGGCCACAACTGCTGAACTGGCTTACTAATCAAGCTTTCTCCTTGTGCTCTCTCCTTCTTTATCTCTCTCTTCTCTGCAACCCTGGACTGCCCGTTGCACACATTGACCAACACCATCCAGGTAAGAAATCTTTTTTTTTTTCTTTCTTCCTCACGCCCCTTCTTCCCGTGAGCCTGTGCATGTATGTGTAAATGAGTTTGGGTGGAGCGTGAGAACCGGCAGGGTGGCAGAGTATACATGCTCAGCATATCAATGTTTCCACGCAGAAGCAACTCTAAAACTTCTAGTGCACATGTGTAAATTAGACACAGGGTTTCTGTCAAAGAGCAGCATTTTCATGGATCTCTTTCAACTGAGCGAATGTGGGGCATTCTTCCTCGCTCTGCCAAAAACACTTCCACTGTTGAGAGGTAAAGATGGTTAGGACTGCTTGATGTAAAGTAAAAGAGAAAAGGAAACTTTAAAATGAGATCTGTACGGTAGGGTAGACATGTGGTGTAAATACATTTAATTATTGACACTGCTTTGGGGCTTGATTGTGTGCTATCAACGGGACATCAGGCCCCTTTTACATGTCTTAGCTTTCCCTTTGTCACCCTCTTGTCAGCTGAGGTAACGCTCAACATAGTTTTCAAGGAAATTTTGTGTCTCGTGAGTTTTGCTATTTTGAGCTTTGTACATTATTGTCAGCGCTGTAAACTGACCAGTTTCAAGAGAAACGACACCACAGCGAGTGAGCCTATGCAGCAGCTCTCCCTCAGATGAAATGTTAGGTAATCAATCCCCCAGTCCCGACCTCCCCAGCCGTGAATTTGGCATTTCTCCTCTCGCCTGTCAAGCTTTTCATTTATGCCCCTTTCCCCTCGACCTGCTGAAGTGAATATGTGTGATGTGCTGCCGTTCAAGCAGGGCACTGGTTTCCCTGGTTTTTTCTCTTTTTCAGCCAGTTGTGATTGGCATTTTTTTTAATTACTTTTTGATTTATGTTATTCTGATACTTCTTTAATCTCGAGCACACAGGGGGGAGGGTCTAGTTATCTTTAGATGTAAAGTTACATGAAAGCGCTTAAAAACTCCAGAACTCAGTCTGTATTTCAGATCCTGTTTGGAGGAGACGGAAGATGATGCCTCTTGTTAATCTGGTTCACAGGCTTGACAGCAAAGTATTTTGTTGACTCACTTTTCAATCATATGATATGAAAGTTGTTGCATCTTCAATATAGCCTGCTGGAAATCATAGCTGTCATCACCGCCTCTGTGCATATCGCTCCTCAAGTCTCTCCTGCGAGGCCCCGTCATTGCTCGCACTACGCTCACTGGGTGAACTTTTTCTTTTGTGTACAGGGAACTAATAATTAGACAATATTAGAGCCTTAGCTTGTTAGAGCCACAGCTTTGCTGTGAGCATGAAATGTATTGCTCCTACAGACATGTCAGCGTTCCCTGGTCCTTCATCATCGGGAATTTCCAAATCAAAGTATCTGCTGGAGAAAACTCAAACTGGCTGTTCTGAGTACCAGTGGAGCAGAGACCTTAAGTTTATCGGTGGATGCTCGTAACTTGAAAATGATCAGCCTCCGTATCTCACTGAGCAAATAACTGAGTCTTCAAGTAACATACACATTTCCTCACAGGCCCACACAGCGGTAATAATATATACTGTTGATGCATATTCTAATCATGAATGGTAAACTACTCCTACATGTTTGGGTGCTGCGGCTAAGACACGTATTAGCATACTAACTTGATAAAAATGGTTACAGCTTTTTTTTGTTCTGCTTTTAATTAGGGCTGCACGCGATAACAGGAAATTATGACGTCATCCCGATAAGTCCGATATCACGACGAATAGCCCCGATAACAACATATATTTCTGTCAACAGGGCAGTGCCTCGCTCCCTCTGAGCCTTGAATGACCGGCAGTGAATGTTATGTTCAAGTGACGTCGGCATAATCAGAAAAACGAGTACTCAATCAGGAAAATCAAGAATATCCCCTCATGCCAGAAAACAACTCGTTAACGCGGTCATCATTTTGGTAGTTGCTGACTTGAATTGATATTCGCAGTATTCTCCCACATGTTACACATAAAAAAAGAAAAAAATAGAAAAGGCTGAAAGAATGACTAGCAAACAAGGGAACGTGGGAATTTACGTTACTCCTTGAATGCAGCCTGTAGTACAGCGCTGATCACAACAAACATGGCGGTGTGGAACTTCTTTAAAGTTTCAGAAGAAGATAGTTTGGTGGTTATTTGTGACGAATCCTCCGAGCGAGTTCTACGAGGAAGGAAGCACAAGCATAAGCTTTAATACGTAAAACCCGTTCGGCCACCTACAACATAACAATCGCTTCCATGGAGTATTGAAATAGCGCTAATGTGAGCTAACGGAAGCTAATGCTAATGCGCCTCTCCTTCATTCCTCTCATCTAAAGCTACCATGAGATTAAAAAATAAAAAACAAAACGTACTGAACCTCATTTACTTTAATTAAAGGTATTAATTTAAATGAAACCACAAGCCAAAAAATCCTTTAAATGTTAATCTTTTTCAGTTTGTAATTCTGATGCATGTATTTCCATCAGTTCAAGGAGCCTTTATTTTTTTATATCAGTCAGTAATGAACCTTAAGTTAATGTGAGATGTCAAATAGGTTTGTTTGATAGCTTTACGAAAATGTTTGAGAGGCTTGCCAATAGTTTTTCATTGGAAAAAATAAATATCTGTTCATTTAAAGAGTCAAAACTATTTTTGATTTTGTTCATAGTATTGATGTAATGATCTTAGGTATATGTGTGTGTTATCGGTTATCGGTATTGGCCTTTAGGAGCTGAAAGTTATCGGTTATCGGTATCGGTTTTAAAAAACAGCTATCGTGCATCCCTACTTTTAATACTTCTGAGGTGTCACCAGAACTGGTTCAAAGATCAAAAAGCACCATCCATCTGCCTTTCTTTTTTTTCTCCCTTTTCTTCACACTGTCGTGTCCTTTTCGAGCACCCTACCTGCCCTCTTCCCTCCTCTCGTCTGTGTGAGGTCTGTTTGTTGTTTACACCAGTTGGTGGGAGGGTGTTTGGTCTGCTCTCTCTAGACTGTTTGCAGACAAACAAAGCACTGAAGGCCACTTCGGTCTCTCCCACACCAGTTACTGGAAACAATGTGGTCAAGACGTCCACTATTTTGACTGGCGCACTCTGCCTTCGACCCACAGAGCAGGAAGAAGAGGAGGGTAACCATGTGTCTGTGCATTTCTGTAGCCTGTTTAGCTATTACTTTGTTTTCTCAATAATTGTATATAATTTTGTTTGACGATCACAATCACCCAGAAATTCTATGAAAGGGGACAATCAATTGGTCACTGGGACTAACAGGAAGAGTCCTGGTGGACTACAAGAACTTTTCTTGGTTCCTATGACAGTTTTTATTTTTTTTTGAGTCCACAGTAGCAACTTTAATTCCACGAAAGGTAATGCTATACGTGCGACTTTACCTGTTGTTAGTTCAGATACGCAAGCTTATATGTTGGATACAGTAAAGCAGCACACCTGCCACCACTTCATAAATAAAAAACGACAGCAAACATCAGCCATGTAAAGAACTTATGGGGGCTCACACAGCAGCGCTACGTCAATGCTCGACTTTGGGTGTTTCTGATGTACCTGCGTCATACCATCAACATTTATTCTCGGCCACTACACAAGTGAGCTGCGCGCTTTTAAACAGTCCTCCCCCCCACATAACTGGCTAGCTCTGGCTGTGGAGTCACAACTTGATTTACTGACCCTCATGTTGAGGCACGAAAAGCTGAAAATTCCCCAAGTTTTAACAGAAGCGGCGCTGTCATGGCAACGCAGGGAGTTGGACAAGGCTTGGCGAGTCAATGGACAGCGATGCTGAGGATGCTTCCAGCACTTACGTGTGAACTTAAAAACACTGAACTGAATTGAGATACAGGCCAATATGGAAGTCCAGACTTGTAATCAAGCCAATGTAATGGAGGGAATATAACTTTGGGACTTCACCTTAGTATTCCTATCAGCAGTGTAAATGCAAAGGCATCAAAATCTTTCAAAGGTAGGTAGTTTTAACAGGAGCTCCCCAGTCCTCATAGAAATGTTTGGCCCAAAAGTGCCAGGTCGCTTTGCCCATTCAGCTGGTAAAGGTAAGTATTATTCTAACAAAAGGTTAAGAATTTTTTGGAAAACAAATAATTCCTGAAATGCCCTACTTTTAGTAAGCAGACTCACAGCTGGTGTAGTTAACACATGGTGCAGCAGTGACTGATGGTGATGCAGGCTGTGTGACTTCAATATGTCACATGACCTTTGCAGCTCATAAAGTCTGCCTTTTGCTCTCCCGCTCCCCAACTTCTTTCCCTTTTTCTTCGTATACTCTCACCCCTGTGAGGAATAACTTTGTCTTATTACCCATCTTTTCCTTACATCCCCCGCCCACCGCCACCTCCCCCTCAGCCCCTCCTCCCTTCTCAGTAAACTTCATTCGCCACAGCGCTGCGGCAGGCTGTTTGGCAGAGCCGACGGCCCTGTCGCACAGTACTCCTGGTTGAATGCTGTGCACTGAGCACACTGGCCGCATTGTGCTTTTGATGAGGCCCTACATCTTCGTCGCTCGAGAGCACGCATGTGTTACCGTGTGCACGTAAGGGGCTTTGCACTCACACTGCAGGCTTTAACATGCACAGATGAACTAAAGGAGTGCACTTAAGCACCTTAGCAATTACACCTCCCGCTCAGCAGTTGACACAGGGGTGTGGAGATGCTTATTAATAACCGTGCTGATAAATGATAAGACGGAAGTGTTGGGGCCTGATCGTTACTCCGGCAGCGGGATCAAACATGTCAGTTACTGGCTGAGGCAGCTCACTCTAAATCTCCATCTTTCCATTTCAGTCTCTCACACTCATTGTAAAGCCTGAATATCCTTGGCCTCTCTCCACCCACTTTGCCTGCCAAAAGTCTCCACAGAATAACGCTTGTTGCACCGTTTAATGTTTTAACTAGTTTAAAGAAAAGGACAAGGCTTTCTCTCATCCTACGCTTTAATCATATTAAGTGCAGGGCAAGATTGACATCATTTTTTGAGGCATTCACGGCTGTCGACTCATCTTGTGTCCACTTATACGGCTGCTGTTCATTCAAGGCCTTGTTTTAGTATTTCTGCATGTTTCCTACAACATCTTATTGTGTTATTTCACTTCGTATTTTTCTTCACATAGCCACACAGTGAAACACACAGGCAGAGAACTGTCTTCCCACTTGATTGCTTTCCCATTTTTCTTGCAGAGAGATTTATGGTTAGGGGAACGTTGGAGACAGGCTATTACCATGTCCTGTTTGAACCCATCAGCCAGACAAAGTGGTCGAGGTGGTTGCGTCGATGTTGGCGGACCTTTGCCAAGACACAGTCCTTTTAACACACCTACCCTGCTCTGGCCTGTCTCCCCCCCCCCCCCCCCCCCCCCCAGACTCCAGTGGCTGCTCCCACACTGCCTTGTTTTTCTCCGGGATTAGGCTGCAGCCCCCTTCTCTGTAGACCCCTCTGTTTTGGTTCCCAGCTGAGGCTGGATGTGAAGCGTTGTTTGCTCTGAAAAGAGCTGATGTTTATTCCACAAATCAGAGTCACTTTCATGAAACTTGCCTGTTGACGTAAATGGTTCAGGCTTTAGAAATATAAAATACTCTTATGCTGCTATTTTTAAACAGGAGAACATACTTTTCGTATGTAGAATTCCTAAATGTAAACCAACCATGTGTGTTAGGTGTTTCTTGGACCAGTTAGGATGTTGATGTATTTTTGGTAGTGAAGTCATGGCCAAAGAGTTGAAAGGTTAGTCAGTGAGATTTTGAAAACGGTTAAAAAGTATAACCTTTAGACCTGCCTCTGAAGCCACATCCCAAACGGGCAATGGCTGCTCACTGAAGAAAGAGTTTGACAGACAAAGCTGGAGGTCCAATAACTTTTCCAGGCTCACTCCCAATGATTGGATAGCGTTTTTAGAGCCCTGTTGCTTCCATGGGTAATTATTCATATTTGTTTTGAGGTGAGAGGATTTAATTGGTTATTATTGGGTTGTAAAGAGAATTTCAGATAATATCGCAAACCTGCTGTAGAAACAGATCTCCTACCCAACCTTTAATCTGAAGCCAACCAGCAACTGAATGTACAATGAACGCAGGAGAAGCAATGCCAACACAAATAACTTGAATTTAATTTGCACTTCTCTACCTGTTAAACTCATGCTCTTCTTTAGATTTAGTGCAATATACATATAGAAACCAGGGTTTCTTGCTGCACTGTAGTTTGAACCTTGCTACTCATTTGTAAGTGGCTTCAGATAAAAAAAAAAACCTCTGCCAAATGAGTAAATGTAATTTACTGTAGTTTTGTGCACATTAGTTACACATAACTGCCCACAGCTGAGGTACTTGACTGACTTTATTAATAGTGCAAAAGTAGTCATGTTGCACCTCATTCAATTACAACAATGTCCATGTTGTCTCCTTATTTTCAAATGGAATTTATTTGGCAGATCACGCAGTAGCTATTGTCTATTACATGATAGAATTCAACCCAGCTTTAAACTCCAATTAAATTAATGAAAAATGTTATGTGAAATGATATTATTGTTTTTTTTTTTTTTTGTATAATTGATTGTAAGTGGTAGTAATGGCTGAAGTATTAATGATGTAGGTGCTCTGTAAAACAGTAAAATACTGCATAAGAGGCCTATTCTGAACAGTAAAACACGGTCAATTAAATTAAATGACCATAGTAATTAGGCCAGTTCAAATGATCTGATGATGAAGGACAGTGATAAAGGATGAGAGCTCATCTGTGGAGATAACCAGTTATTATTGCTGATGTTATCATAGCAGTCAATACAACTAATCCTGAAACTGAGTTGGGAATTGGTGCCAAGTGCATTTTTTATTTATTTTTTTCCTGCCCAAGGGGGAAAAAAAAGATAAGAATATCAACAAAATAATAGAGAACAAGTGGTAGAGCATCACTTTCAACCTGGCAGTGCAACAATATTGGAAATAACTTAAAAGGACTTGTAGTACATGCATTCAAAAACTATTTAATGGCACTAAATGATGATTTATCAGTCAGAAAACATGTGCTTGAGTCAGCTGCACTGCAGTGTCACTGCTGAGAAGACACGTGGTGCAGCGCGCTACGTTCACCGCGGTAAACTATCATTAGTGACTCAGGATATGACATATTTTCCTCTACACTTTTTTTTCTTTCTTCTTTGTACTCGTTTTTCTTTTCCATGTGCCTTTATGTAAAACATCTGCTGCGTTTTCGGCAGCTCTTTGCTGCTTTGCCCATGAGTCGTCGTGTAGCTCTCTGTAAATACACAAATGATGTTCAGGATATTGCTGCCTCTGGAGTCGCACTTTCAGAGATGGATCACAAACCGTTGCATCTTCCAGCAGCAATGACTATAGAAGTGAAGAGGAGCTCATTTTGTTGAAGGGAATTAAGGTCTTTCTTTCTGCTCTCGGAGGGTCTGGAGTTCCTCAGTGGACTCCATCGCCGGAGGACAACGGTTGTCACATTCTTTCAAATGCATGTTGATCGTTCTTCTATCCCACTGTACCCCTCAGACACTCCCCCACAATGTACTGTCAAGCTACCCTAGCCCATTTCTTATGAATCTAATTAGAAGTGACTTTGCTTTGGTTTGAGATCTATAGAGAGGGGAGAGCAGTCAGCAGTGCTCTCTGGACTGGACTCAGTAGCTGGGGGATATCTCACTGGTGCCGACTCGGCCAACACAAGTAATGAAGCCCAGACAGCAAGCTCACTGGATCATCCTGACGTTGTTAGAGCCTGTAGATTTCATTTGGCCTGTGTAGTTCACAATGAGTGGCTGGTTTCCCGTCAAAGTGTATGTTAAACTAATTTTATTAGCTTCCACAGGCTGCATGCGCTGGCAGGCTTCAGCTCTGGCGTGTGCGGTTGGTTATCACCGCTGGTCCACCTGAGCTAAAGCCGTGGCATCCGTTTCACCTCAGCTCGCCTGCCACCAAGCCTGAATTCCACACTTATCTCCAGGTAGCAGAGTAAGTCTCGGCGGACGGGGAAGAGAGAGAAGTTTACCCACCGATGCTCATGAGCCAGCCTCTTCACATCCCACACACAGATGTGCTCGAGGGGGTGCAGCATTAGTCAGGAAAGTGGCCATGTATGTTTTTTTGAGTACATATCAAAGCTTTCCAGAGGGGCTCCTTTCCTGCCTCATCCTTTTTCTCCCTCTGACACTCCTCAACTCGTGATGCGATGAAGCACGGGTGTTGATAGGGGTGTGTGCCCGCTGATAAGTAAACACTCTCAAGGGGCTTATAGAGAAAACGCTGCTTAATGTTTCTCCTATTGTGTTGCGAAACTAACTCATGGCATAACCGGCTGTCAGCTGCCTGGCATAAACAGATAACCAAACCAATCCCAGACCCGTGTTGACTCTTTCCCTGTATGCAAGTGAGGCAAGTGGATATTGGGCTGTCCTGTTTCGCAGCCGTGGCACAGTCGGGGGTTTGTTTTCCTTCAGTCAACACAAGTGTCATTTGTCGTCCCTTAGGAGGGCTCATCTTAGAATCAGTGCTTCCTGACGGGTTGCAGTGAGGGAGATAGTGGAAGATGAGTGGTGAAAGATGCCAGATTGGTTTTCCACTGCTGCTCCAAGAAGCTTGATGAGTACAGTTCAGGGATAGCAATTTTAGAGGTGTCTTTTACCCAAGCAGGGGGGGGGTCTTTTTTTTCTTTTTCTCTCTCTCGTCATCGTGATGTTCCAAATAAAAAAAACATAAGCCTTCCCCTGCCTTGTCTGATAGATAATGCTTTTTTTTTTTCCTGTTGCAAAAAAAAGAAAAAATGCTGTTGAACATATAGCTTATTTGATCTGGGTTGTAGTTGCTGTCCCTTTAACTTAACAGTGAACTTTTAATACACAGCCATTACACCTGCAAATCTGTGGAAGTAACTTGACTTAATTTCCCATAAAAAAAAATGTTTAGCAAAACATGGTTTACTGACCAATCTAAAAGAAATGTTTCAACTTGCGCATCAAACTCTGCCAATTTTTTGTCACTTCTGAGCGAGGCTTTTTCCCTGTAGCGGTTGGTTGCGGCTGCTATGTTGCTCACTACCGCCACACATGGCAGAAACTGGTATTGCGAGACTGGACGGAGCCCAGCTAGTTGATTAGCATGCTAACTCGAGTAGATATCACAGCAGCCAAATACATAGTCATCATTTTTGTGACGTGACTGCACTTATTTCTTCTTACTCTTGCTGTTTCTACATCATTTTTGGAATATTTTTGCCGACAATATCACACACTGCTTCTTTTAAAAGAAATACTTTTTTTTTGGAAAGAATTAAAAATTAATAAATAAAAGGTTTAAATATATAATTAAATGATTGTTTTCCTTAAGTTCATTTTTTTTCTATATACAATCAAACATAATCATCCCATATTAAACTTGAAACCCAGTCTCCCCAGTGAATGTTTAACACACGACTTGTCTTTTCATATATACTACTTTGCTTTAATCTTTCACACTTACGGGAAGTGACACAAATTTCTTGACTGAGTTGTTCCTTTAGGTCAGTAACACACTTGATTTTGTACAGCCATAATTTTGTACAGTTTTGTGTGACTGAATCTGTTTGTATTTTAAAATGGAGATGGAAGAATTTTGAAAAGAGATTAAAAGCTAAAAATGTGCAACTTTTGCCAGCCCTATCTATTTATATTTGGTAATGGAGGTTTAGGTGCTGTCTCGTCGAGTTATACAAACATCCTGTGTGCATGGATACATCTTCTCTTCAAATGTTGATTTCTGCCTCAAGCCCACATATCTAAAATCCACTGGCTGTGACTGAATTAACATAATTAAAAAAAGAAACTGAATTTCATTGTCATTTTGAGCAAAAGTGGCTCATGTTTTGTTGAAGTTTAATTTCCTTAGTGAGGCTGTATATAGGATGATGCATTGAACTGATAGGTACTAAGGAAAAAAACCTCTATTTAAATACATTTGAAAGAATACAAGGATCTATACTGTACTTCACTCGCTGTCAGTCAACAGTACGGTGCGTAATATAACTGATGATGCTCGATAACATCCGCCCAACTGTTCAACAGAAGTGACCAGAAGCAGAAGTGTTATCACCATTGGTATCTGTTTTTGGATTTTTATCTCATGGATCTGCAGTTAAATGAAAAGTCCAGTGGGCAACAATACAGGTCAAATTTCACACTTCACATGTAAAAATATTTAGGATTTTTACAGTGGGAGCCACGTTGTCTTGATCAAACTCACAGCTTGAAACTCCAACCACAAATGGGACACTTTGAAGACATGTCAGATAAGTCCCCACAGGACGACCTGCTGAGCTAATGTCTTGCAGCCTGAGATTGTGTTTGTGCCTGTGCGTGTGCTAATGTGCCTTTCCCCTTCTTTGCCCCCTTCCTCGTTTATTTCCTCTCTCTGTCTTGTCGAGCCCCCCCCACCTCCGGCTCTCTGCATTGACAAAAGCGTTCATTTGCCTCTTTAAGCATTTTCCCAGGAAGTCTGTGGGCTGAGGGATCCCCTTCTGAGCAGGCTTTTATCTGGAACAGAGCCAGCCGTTAGAGCGGCTTAATGTAAAAAAGAACCTCTGTAAACTTGCTCTAAAGCACAGAGAGCAGCAGACCTGATGGATATCTGAGCTTCTCAGAGACGCTGGCCTGGCACAATGAGGCCCGGCCAGCCAACAAAAGCTGCCAGGCTCCGTCACGTTCCTCCCACTCTTGTATATTCAGTTCCGCTCTCCTCTCGGTCTGATTCCATCTGACTCACTCTTCTCCTTCCTGTTTCGTTTCTTGTCGTGTGCCGTTGCATGACACCGTGCTGATCTATCTACGTTTTTTTTTTTTTTTTTTCTTTTTGGGCGCTCTACAAGCTTGTGTTAGATGAGGAGAGTGAATTCCTCCTTTCAAAAACTTTTCATTTACATCGGCAGTGATCCGCAATGCCACTTTGGAGAGCGTCACACAAAGTTATTAGCGCTCTCGAGTGTCTTTGGATTCTTCTTTCATCCGGCACAGAGAAATGCTTTCTACTGGGGAGGTTTTAGCATGCTGTAGCTGTGATTAAAACATGAGCAGTATAATAATGTCGTTCTGTTCTGGTTTTTGCCTTGACCCAGATTCACTGCCGTCTTGTTTAAAATCATGAAAGACACCCTGTTGGAAACAACAACATTTCTTTGTATTTTGATTCTGCTGGTTTAAGCACTGCAGAAATGACAAGAGCCCTGTCTGCTTTTAATGTGCATGGAGTCAATGTCGGCTGAGTGGTGAGCCAATTAAGCCAAGCTGCCGATGTAGTCTGATTACTAGAGCTTACCACGACGATACGGCCTAATTCGGCTATAATGAGGATGGCTCAGGAGGCTGGCATTACTCACTTTAAAACCCTCCTTCAAAGATGAGCTCATTCTGTGTACTGTTTTAGGATCATTTGGGCTTTTCAGATATCTGCCAAGTCCAAACAAAGTCATTGTTCATCCAAAAGTTGGTGTTATTGTCACAACACAAAGAACTGAATCAGATGGCACCCACTGCGTCATGTTTTAAGTATGTCTGGAAAAGCTGACTGGGTTCTTTGTAGCTATCAGATGTGTGTGGGTTTTTTTCCCCCCTTTTTTTTCTCTACAACTAATAGGCTAATTTTAAAGCTAAAGAAAACACTGGAAAATCATTGAAGTATAAAAGGTAGACAAAGGGACACGGTCAGAAGAACACTGTGGTGAGCTGTTGCATGTTTTTAATGAAGCTAATATAAACCTTTTTCTGATCTTTCATTTACCACAACATCAGTGTGTAGACAATATTCGGACATCTGTCAGTATTTGGCACTGATCCGTTCAGACGGGCCAGTGAGATCGATGGAAAGAGACATATGAGTAGTATTTGAATGTAGGGTGGGATTGGACAGAAAATAAAGTCTGGTGTATTGCTTAAGTCTCACAGAGTAACTGTTTTCTCAACAATATGTCATGTTGCCGCAGCAGTTCGTAGTCGGGTGTCAAGTGCTCAGTGGTTGTATAAAACATTCCAACAATGGTTGGAAGCAGCTGCAGGATGACCAGCTCAGAGACCCGTCTTCCTCCATCCAGAAGGCCGGCTGATTCATTCCCTCCACATGTCGAGGTTTTCATGGGCAACACATTATACAGTTCCCTTGATATGCTCAACCGTGTGGGATTGCTGTGACAAAACGTACTGCATATGGAATAGTACCTCTGCAAAAGCCATTAGGCACCCTTAGCCTGGTTTTTATCAAAGTTTTGATATCCATATTTACTTTCAGTCTCTTTAGGATATAAACAGAAAATACAGGAACCTGGCTCTCTTAATCTGCTGGATGTAACCCCAAAAAGTGTCAGTGTGGCTGTGGCTCAGAGTTTACTCTTTTCATTCATTTCAAACTGATTAGTAGTTTGATTAATTCCCAAATGCAATTAGCATTTGACTCTGTTTTGCACACTAGTTCATGTACCTTATTGAAATGACATATATTTTATTTTTGCATTTTTCAAGTGGCTTGTACATTCAGAGAGGACTCCAAGCAATGTGTTTCACATTTTCTTTTCTTTTCCCCTGGTGCTTTGTAATAAACACGAGCCAAGGCTGAACTGCAGTGAATAAGCTTGGTCCAGAATCCTCTACAGCTCCTTAGGTATCCATATACAACAGCATACCGCAGCTTAGAAATACTGAGGCACAGATTAATTCCCTCTGCTATCCCGGTGCATTCACACTCCACCCCGCTGGTACCAGCAAGATGATACCTTCCATCCTATAAAATACAGCCAACAGATGGCTCTTTGACAGCTCCAGGAGCATCCCGTGACTGATATCAACTGATGTTACCTTGCCTGAGGAGCTTGGGAGGCGGAATAACTTCTATGACTCATTAGAGGTGAATTGGCACGGCTCAGTCACCGGTTAAAAGTTTGCCCCTTTGGATCTAAAGCAGAGAAGGGGGCCTGGATGGAAGTATTAGGCATTAATCACAGTCTGTCCACACGGCCCTTGCTGGGGAGATGGTAAAGAAAACCCTCTCAAAGCGTGGGGGGGTGATGCCTTGTGTGCACCCTGGGGTGTTTTCGTACTCCATAATTAGTTCTGTATTTGCCTGAAATGTTCCCAGGCTTCTTCCTCAGCCTAGCCCCCGCGGTGTTTGTCTCATTCTCCTTCTGCATGTTTACTATATATTCTCTTTCACTCTCAAGTATCGCTGTCCCTATGGGAGTTAGATTTCCAACACAAATAGGCATAAAGAAGACTGATGAGATCTCAGCTTGGATAGCACAAGTAACAACGCAAACACCAGGCAGTGCCGTCAGCAGCGAGCCAGCGTTGGTGCACCTTCAGCTAAACGAGGCTTTAATTCCACTTCATCAGCCTCTGAGCTAACATTATCCAAGCACTGATTAATGTGTAAGTATGTCACATCAAATATGGATA
This sequence comes from Hirundichthys speculiger, assembly GCA_018398805.1. Classification (NCBI taxonomy): domain Eukaryota; kingdom Metazoa; phylum Chordata; class Actinopteri; order Beloniformes; family Exocoetidae; genus Hirundichthys; species Hirundichthys speculiger. Next base: position 1,876,455 of record JAGFBZ010000261.1, read on the forward strand.
ATTCAGAAAATTAAACACCAAGTGATTAAAAAAAACTGGCCAAGCTATAAATACGTTTTGAATCAGCTTTAATGAATAAACCTTAGGTGTGTTTAATTTAAGAATATTGTAGCTGTGGAACAATTTTACCATTTTTTTTTTTTCATTGAAATGTTTAAGGGAGTAAATAATACCAATTGTTGTATGAATATTTATTCATATTTTTGATGATTCCAACAACTGTCATCTACATGGTAAATGCTGTAGCCACTAAGCTTAGCAAAAGACTTTCAAAAGGAGGTAATAATGTCTAACTTGTTACTCGCTGAACAGAAATTACATATCAGCACCTTTATAGTTCACCAGCAACACATTATTTAATCTAAAAAGCATCCATTTAAAAAAATAATAATAATCACCAAAGCTGTTTGAGACACCCTTGATTGTTCAGAGCTTTGACTCTCCCTGCCATCCAGGATGATGTTGAGCTCATCAGAGCGTACCTTTTGTTATGTCAGACCACTTACAGAAACAAAACTAGCAGCCATTAACTGTACAGTGGGCCGTCATTAACGCCACATTAATTTGGTTCCTCATTGCATGCTTTTGTTAGCTTGTGGGTACGGCGCAGAATGGAGAGGCATATTTCTCCCTGCGGCCTCTAAATATAAATCTCTCTGACCTTTTTATTTCCCCAGATGTTTCACTGCAAAATAAATTGCATCAGCTTTCAAAAAGACTGCCACAGCTTTATTTTCTCTCATCTTGTCAGGCAAATTGCTCTTCTCCCCATTTCAAAATCAAGTGAAGGTGATTTGTCTCACAGTCCTTGTTTTCAGCTGTTTTTTTTTCCTCCTAGACACAAAATGCACACTTGTTTTTTTTTTTTTTTGCTCATCCTGTTTTGTTGTGTTTTGTCTTGATTGCCCTCAGGAGAAAATCTGTTCTTCTCCTCCACCAAGAACTTTCATTTATTATCTGTTGCACTAGATGCCATTTATTGTATTTTCCTTTCTAACCTCTCCTGTTTTATTTTTGTGGTCCATACAGCGCTTACTCCAAAGAAAACATTTGACGTTATGTCATACGTTTTAACAGAGAAATGTGTTTTAAAGTATAGGCTTGACTTGATATGACAGCCAGTACTGACTATCAGTATGAGCTAAATGAGAAATATGCTGGTTTAGACTGTTATCCAGGTTTAAAGCGATCATGTGTAAAGCTACAAAGAAGGGCCACAGCATTTCCTTTGAGTTACCATGTGCGTTTTAGCACTGCCAAGAAGTTCAACATAATTGATATTTACTACCTCTGTTATGTAATATACCATCAGTAAAAAAAAAAAAGAAATCAAAGATATCAGAGCTAACTCCACTAAAAGAACAAGGCTGAGAGCCAGTATTTACGGTCCTTGATTCCTTAGAGGGCTTCGACCCGCTAAGGATTCTTTAGTCAAAGTCCTTACATGGGCTCAGAAACACTTCCTGTTTTTGGCAAGGATGGGAAAAGAGTTGTCAAAGCTTTTGAACTGCTTCCTCTGTTTTAAAATGCTGCATATATATATATATATATATATATATATATATATATATATATATATATATATATATATATATATATATATTTTTTTTTTTTTTTTTTTTTTTTAAAGCAAGATGTTATTAATCTGATTCAAAATTAAGAAAAACAAACAAAAGATCACGATGTTACTATTTGCACAATGTTCATACAGTTAGATAATTTTACTGATCATCTTGTTCCATTTCATTTTTTGAACGGATATTTTTTTTACAGTGTCCCACTGCTCACGACTATACTTGAAACTTTTTTGCAATGTTTTTGTAATTGAAATTGAAGTGCTGCCTCCCAGTGTTCCAGTCACCACAGGACGCCATGGAGGGTAATGTAGTCGAAGCGCTCTTAAAAGAGCTGCAGCAGAGATGTAATGTCCCACTGCTGTTGCTCAAATTTGGAAGCTTAGAAGTGAAATTTACTATTGAGAGGCAAAACAGAAGCAGTAGAAGTCGACATAAAATGACTAAAATGAATCTGTACTGTATAAACCCATAAAATGCCAGATCCCGTGTGTTGTCTGAAGAACCTTTTGGCTCTAACTGCTTCTTTGTATCCCATTTTAGTCTGTCACACCAGATTTGTGACAGGAACTTAAAAGCCAATATGAGGCTCACACCCCTTCTTAAAGCCCCCCCCCCCTTAAAAAGACATTAAACAACTGTTTCTAAAGCGAAGAAGTACTCATTTTAATAATTAGTACATTAACCAACATCTGTAAAATCCCTGGGGTGCTGTTCGACCACTGACAATGCCTTCTTTCCAATTAAAAATTCAGCCTCTGCTTCACTTCAAACATCCTTTTTTTAGGGGCTTATACAAGCTACTTATTATTAAATTCCCATCTGATAAAAATCAAGTTTTTGATTTTGAGGCTGTTTTTTTTTTTTTTATTTATGTATTTTAGAAGACCTAGTGGAGTTCTGCTTTGAATCTCCAGTCCTAGAAAGACATGGTCAGACAAGTTTATTCCACATGGCGCCTTGCAACTAATTTCAAAGCATCATGAGGAACCAGTTACAAGAAAAGTTAATAATGTACGACATTAACATATCTGGAAAAGACAGCAGAAGCAAAGAGGAGAAGCTGCTTGATGTGTCTTGCTCTTGTTGTGAAGGCTGCACATCTAATAAATTATAGTGTGTTGATTGTGGTACTCACATGAAACCAGGGTCAGCAAGTCTCCTCATCCGACTGTAGATGTGGAACTGTGGACTCAAGTGGACTCAAATTATTTGGAGATGTCACATACCATGGCAACACAAAAGAGGTCGTGGGTTTGCAGATGTCATTTTTTCCAGACGTCTGTTGTAGCCACTAAATGGATGTAAAAACGGCTGACTTCAACCACGCATTTATCCAGGAGACGCCACCAGTAGGAACAGGCATGTTGGTGAACTGGTAAACCAAATGTTTAGTTTTTAATGCATTTCCCATCTGTCCACTCCAGTCCCGTCGGCTCTCCCTGCACTACATTTTATACACTACTGTCATGTTTCTCATGTTGCTGAAAGTGATAGAAAATGAATTCACAGCTACTTCCTCCTTTCCACTTTCATCACACTGTATATAAATACAGGGCATAAAATTAGAATATTTACCAAGTAGCCCCTGGCTACCAGGTTTTTGAAGTTGGTAGCCAGCTAGCAATTTTGATTGCCAGTGTTTTTCGTCGCTCCATACACCCCCGTAGACTGCTTACATTATCATGGATGCTCCCAGCATGTTACACAGACTTGAAACGGACTTACTTGTAGTGTCAATACAACATTTGAATTTTCAACAGCCAAAATATGAACTCAGATCAGCTGGCAACAGTTCAAATACAATTTGGAATTATCATTTATAAAAAGCAAATGTACGAAAGTTACTTGTTCTATGCTGCATGTGAGTTATACCTCTGTGTGTGTGTCTCTGTGAAATAAAAAAACACTTAGAATACAACAATATGATATCTCTCTACAGTATATTAAAAATATGAGGAAAAACTTGCCGTCAAATGGTCTTTATTATAAGACAAACAGGTACTTTAGGTACAAATTTTTTTCCCCCCATTTCAATATTTCAATCCCTCCCGGTAGTCGGGGCGCTCCTCCGGCTCTGGCCGACTGCAGCTTTCATCTTCCTCCATGCTTGTTTTAAACATTTGATGACGTAATTGTTAGCTTGACAGAAGCAACAGCCCGTGTTGCCATGTTTGATCGCTTTCATCCGATACATATCAGGCTCGTTTGTGGTGTATTTTAAATGGGGTTCACTGGAAACCTGGCACGGTTTTGACCTGTGCATGAACCTTGAGAGAGCGTCGTTCAACAATTGCCCAAATGAACTCGTTCACACCCGACGCTCATGAAAGGGAAAGAGATCGCGTTCAGTTCATGTTTCCATAACATATGAACTAGTTGGTGAAGTTAATGGTGGATTTTGTGGCCATCGCCACTGGCGACAAGGCAGAAAATAACGGTCAAAATGGTCAAATTATGATCGCATTTGGCGACCAGTTAGTCGCCATTTTATGCCCTGGAATAGCTCTTCTTTTTCCTAAGATCTGCTCTCTGGTTTGAACATTCCTATTTTACTACTACTACTACTGTGTTTAACATCGCAGAGGTTCACCCAGTTGAGCAGGGGCCCCATGTACAGAGACTGAAATCCCCTGTGCAGTCAGCCCAGGATCAGCTCTGTGGTCTGCGGCTCTTTTGCTGCAGATCTTCCCCCCCTCTGCCCCATTTCCTCTCCAGCTGCCCTCAATAAAGGCCAGTAGAGACACGATATTCAAAAAAAAAAAAAAAAGAACTAATGATTAAAAAAAAAGGTTCAAACCAATTGCCCTGTGTTCTTCTGTTTCTACAAGCAGTCGTCTGCATCACCGTTCTGCATGCTGCTGCATTTGATTACTCTCTGTAAGCATGTAATCGTACACGTACCTCTTTAGAGAACCGCTTTTCTGCTACAGCCAAAAAAACATGAAACACCAGCATGTTGCTCGCTGAGATATTGAAACTCCTGGCCAAAGTTGTGCAAAGCGTGTTGCTGTTGTGTCTCGCGCAGCAGAACCCTGACAGATCCAGCACGTTTCAAAGAAATCGGCTCCTCTGTGGCTCAGAGTAATGTGAAGAATGGAAAAGGCCTGAAGGAGAGAGAGAGAGCAGAGACCGTTGCTTGCCCTCACACACGTAGATGCACTCTGTTCAGAGAATGTGAATTTGTTTTCAGTGCCGCAAGACCTCGGCTCAGACCAGTGTGGTTATCGAGCCAGGGGAAAGCGTTTGTCTGTGTGAAAATCTGACGTCTGCAGAGCTACGCACACACACGAAACAGAAGAAGCGCACGCATGCTGCCCTGACTGGTTGGTCCAGGGGCTCATCTTTAAGCTGCCAGTATGAGGGGGCGTGCAGATCCTGTAAGCGCTAATTAAATGCATTTAACCCAGGGTCATCCACAGAGCCAAGCTAAAGAAACATACTCGGAGAGAAGTCCAGACTTGAAACAGCAGAGACGGAAAGAGACTAAACGAGTTAAAGAAGCAGATTGTGTGGGTAAAAAAAAAAAAAAAAAAAAAAGTCTTAACCTGGTTGTAAAAGTTTTATTGCACTCCTTTGAACCTCTCTGTCTGGAGCCACGTGTGCATTGTGTTTGTGTCTCAGGACAGATACAGTCCTGGCCACATAGCATCTTAATGTTTCATGCCACTGTTTAGATTCTGAATATCCCAAACTGTGTTGATTGAAGTTATTATGTTTAAGTCAAAAGTGGGGTTTCACTCTGTACTTGAGTCATGGCCAAACTCTCTGAAGTGTGAAATGTAATTTCAATACAGCAAAGTGGCTTCAGCTTTACAAGTCAGAGACGAAACTGATGAAAATGAAGACGACTGTAGCAAGGCAGCTTTGTCTACAGACTCAACTTTTCCACTGTAAACAAACTTTATCATTGCAAAACTAGGCAAATGTTTTTTTTAAGTATAAAAGTATGTTAGTTTAACAAGAACAGAATGGAATGCCTAAAAGTTTAAGCTCAAGTATCTTAGTCATGTTTTTTCTTTTTTTTAATTTCTCACATTGTGGTAGTTTATAGTGACACAGACCCGAGAATCCTGTTTGAAAGGATCTAAGTTAACTACATGGCCATCAAGCATGTCTAAAGTCTCACTCATGTGCCCTGGTTGCTGTCTTTTAACTTTTTTCTGTCTTTTTCTGTACTCAGAGAGAGATTAAAATGATGTGACTAAAGTTTGGGGCTTTAGAAACACAGGCGTCCACTTCTCTAACAAGACAAACGTGCATCATCCTGAGGTGATTCCCTTGACTGAATACTGTAAGGGAGTAGAGGATTATTCCCCTCCTCCGCCTATGTGTGAAAACTTTTTTTTGCAAGTGACGTATTTGCTAAAATGCTTTAAATGTGCCAACTGCAGTCCAGTCCAGGCTTTTCTTCTGTAGCACATCCACATCACCAACTAGAGTGTCAGTAGGCCATCACCTGCCTCGAGTCTAGTTTGGAAAGGTTCATGTAGAAGAACCAGCTGAAAAATAAATGTCTAGTAAATAAAAGAACCAAATCGGAGCCAATTGAATTCTGGACTGTAAAGGGGCAGAGAAAAAAATGACTGATCTGTGCTCCAGGTTCCTCACGACATTGAATATGTCGTCAAGAGAATGTGGTGTTTGCAGTTTGCTTTACTGCCCCCTAACATCCTAAGAAACAGATTTTTGGCAAAGTTTAAAACCAATTTTAAAAGAAAGATGGAAAATGGAAACAAACATGATTTTGGAAAAAAAAAAAAAAGAGGGGAGAGAGAGATGAGAAGAAAATGATAACAGATCAAATTAGCTGGAATTGCCTGGTTTATGTGTTCAACTGTAATTGCATTGCACAGTGGTCGGGGCCAACCCAGAACCGAGTCCCAGCGAACAGTTTTAAAGCACGATGCCTTTGTTATGATTAGCACTACCATTAGCAGTTATAGCTTTGGTAATTGGACTCTCAGTTGGATGTAAATCCATTACTTTGGGATTATGTGATGTCCCATTTCCTCAAATGTTTAGTGTGTGCGCGCGCACGCATGAGAAAGGATGTATGCATGAAATAATTTACTGAATGGATGCACTTTAAAAAAAAAAAAAAAAAGGCATGAAATTTTATATTAGCAATCGGTCTCTGTCCATATTAATGACACTTTCGTTGGAGCTGTGTAACAAGTATCAGACCTCAGCGCGGCTCTGCGCGTGTGCGTCCGTGTTTGTGGCTGGTTCGCCAGACGGAGGTCCATTTGTTGCGGATGCTTAATGCAGCATCTGCAGCGGTGGTGGGGTTGTTTATGACTTTCACGAAGTAGAACGTGTGCCATTTTCAGCGCGGGTGAGCAGCGGCCCAAAGCTGCCGCTGCGGTGTCCCATTGAAGAGAGTTACATGCTCAGACTGGAGACGGCAGTCTCACTGAGGTGGAACAAAGCAGGCAGATAATTCTGCTCCGCCGTGTTTGGTTAAAAGACAACGCTTGTCAGGTTTAAGAGATGCGATGCCTCTTAGCCAGTGCATTAATGTGACGTAATTACTCAATGTATGCCATGCGCATGTTTCCTCCTCCTCGGTTCTCTCTCTTTCCTGCACTCTTATTTTCTACCCCACTTCACCTTTCCGGGTTTCTGTCTTTGAAATGCGAGGCAGGAATGTGCTGTAAGTGAAGTCATGGTTCTGTGGCAACAATATCTCTCTGTTACAGGTACAAGAAGGGAAGTTTGGCTCTCTGCTTCACTGCACCGCAGAAATGCCTGAGACCGCTGCCTCTTAATGGAAAAGGGAATGAGTAAAGAGAGATGAACTGAGACCCCTTTACAACTCACATTAACATTTGTCTCGTTCGTGGAACGTGCCGGCATGAAATGAATCCCTCATTTCATTTATAGCTGGGACTGAAAAGTGTCTGAAAATTGCTCGCTCTTTACCTGCGAAACACCTGTGGATTCCTTGAGTAAAATGAGACAGGCCCCCCCCATCCCCCCGTCTTGAACATCTCAGAAGGCACAGTACTCTCTTTCATTATTGTCAAATGTTCCTCATCTTTTTTTGTTGTTGTTGTTACTTTTCACCTCTATTGTCCTCATCATATCCTTGAAAGACAGATAAAGGTGGCTGAGGAGATAAATATAACTAAGAAAACAAGGGATCTTGGAAGAACAAGAAGGAATTTCTCATGTTAAATTTCAAGTGCTGAGCCAGTGATCCTTTGCAAGCACTGCCTCTTCATGTTCGTTCTTACTTTATTCATATTATATTAGAAAAGACAGCTTTTGAGAATAATATTGCTTCGATGCATAGGACATGAACCTTTCTCAACATCACACAAGCTACTGGGTTTTTCTTCTGAATTTTCATCTTTCTTTCTTTCCTTTTTTTCCTTTAATAAATAGGACTAATGTTTGGAGCAGAAGGTTTGTCACAGATACTCAAATGTGTTCCAGCTGCATAACCCGAGGTTGACCTGGGTCAGGCTTGCATTTCTGAAAAACTCCCAATAAATGAATCTACTTTAATAGCACTTTGACACTTATTTAAACCATCATGTGCAAGGATGATCTCCCATAGCATCATATATGCTGCGTATTGCACTTTTAGATGATACTGACCTGGATGGTCTTCTCATCTAATACACGTTGCGTTAAAAAGACAAAATTAGTCTCCTTTCACGACCTTACTGACATTCTGACAAGGAAATGTAGTGAAATCTTGGTGGGTGCTGTTAGTGTCATCCTGACAACAGACGTGTCATGGCTCTGATGGTGCACGCAGACATGACATGGCTCAAGGATAACAGCTGCTCTGTGCTCCATCCTCTGAACGTCACTTGTAAAGCAACTTCAGTAAAACCTCTTTAGGGTGAGAAGCAAGGTTATTATAGTTTTGAAATTTTCTTTAGTTTTTATTTTTATTTAGTTTTCCAGTTTGCTTTTTTATTTCAGTTTAGTTTTAGTTAGTTCAACAAGTAATTTAGTAGTTTTAGTTTAGTTTTTATTTTGAGGAATTGACTCGTTTCAGTTTAGTTTTTATTTAGTTTTAGTCTTAGTTTTAGTTTTTCTTCTTCTTGCAGTATGCAGCAGATTATACACCTTTTCGACTTGAAAATTGTGGACATGCGCCCCCTAGTGGCCCCGCCATAACTGGAGGGTGCGGTGCTCCATCAAGTAACCCAAACACAGCAGCGTGGAGGATCTGTTACGGATAACACAGACATGTCTTGGATTGATGATGTTAGGCAGTGGCCTCCAGTTACAGATGAAGGTAGTTTATCGCTGTTTTTAATGATTGGTTATGGAAATAGCATGATCTATTCCCATAATCAAACACTAAAAACTGTGGAACGCTGGCTATAACTAACGTCAACAAGCCATAAAGATTATGCTGCTGTAATGTTAACGCGAGCGGTAAATTAGGCTATGTGTTAATGTTTATATTTAATTTATTTTATCATTCTCCTAAGTCATTCATTCATTCATTCATTCATTTATAGTCTTGTGCTAGTGCCGAGGGCTACAGTAGCCTCATACTGCTGTTCTTTTGGCCAGAATCGTCCGGGACTCTCAGCGAGACTATGAGTAGTACGAGATTGAATGTTAACGAAAACTCACCCGGCTGTATTCATTTGGAACAAAGTTCTTTCTGTTGATATTTTTTACCCACGTCTTCCTAACTTCTTGTTCTGCAAACAAGGCAGTCTTCGTGCATACTTTCTTCTTCCATTGTCGAATTTTCACACCATTGTTGGCACAGTTTATGACGGAACATTATTCCCACTCGACCGACTCGACATTATAAAAATATATATTTGTAGAAAGAGAAAAACACTGGTTAATCTGCGAGCCGGTGAAAATGTCGCTCTGTAGCACAACCCAGCAATGGCAGACGGGGTACTTCCGGGGGGCTGGCCCGAAAAGGTCTATATCCGCTATGCTGCCCCCTCTCTGGAGGGAGGGTAGCATAGCGGCTGCTGCAGACAGGCAGTAATCTCTATGGCAGTAATCGAGGGAGAAAACGAAACGACAACGAAAACGAAGCTGAATTTATCTACAATTCAGTTTAGTTTTAGTTAGTTTTACATCCTTCATTGTAGTTTTTATTTAGTTTTCGTTTTTTTTTTTATTGTAGTTTTTATTTTTATTTCAGTTAACTGAAATATTTTTTCATTGCTAGTTTTAGTTTTAGTCTTAGTTTTCGTTAACTATAATAACCCTGGTGAGAAGTGAGTCCTACATTCTCTTTTTGTTTGTGTGTGCTTCCAAGTGTGACCTTTATACACACAGCATGTTTGCACGCTGAGAATTATCACTCAGTTTATCGGCTCACAGGAAACCAGCCCCCTCATGCGTCAGAAGCATGTTGCTAGGACACTTTAGATCCAATCTCACCCCTCATCACACACTCCAGAATTAAGACGTGTTCACCTGCAGTCTGTCACATACTTATTTTTTCTATGTGAAGAAGATGCAGAAAAAAGGCTGGACACAAAATGAGCGCTTTGCATGCATTTTGTTTTTTGTTTTTGTTTTTAATCTGCAGAGTTTATTTGGCTTATAAAAGATCAAAGCTCAGAGTCAAACTACTTGTCATCTTTAACATTTATCTGTGAGGACTCAACTCCTTTACTGTCTTTGCCTGTTCCTTGCTTCTTTTACTAATTTTTACACCCCCGGCTGCTTTTAAATCTTTGTCTACTTTTAATGATTTCAGGTTCAGTTGCTTCACAGATGGGAATCTGCAGTGTTTAATTGAGGCTTGCCAGTGAGTGGAAGAGAGTGTTCAAAAAAGATTTTAAGTAGCACCTTGGACCGGTCTTTGTATCTTTTTGGAGGGCTCAGCAAGAAGCCATAAATTGGTTTTTGGCCCAGTTCCATCCCTCGCTTTATCCTCTCGTATGGTTCTATGTAATTTAGGCAGCAAATATTATTCTGGTTGCAGATATTATTCTTTTGCCGAATCTGTCAGGCAGAAGGGATTTATTGTTGGGTTTCAGCATAGATGAGGCACTTTTTTTTTGTTTTTGAACTAGTGTACAACAGCTCCAATAGTTTTTCTCTGTGCCTCAGAGAGATGAGTCCATTTCTCTCTTGTTGCACGAGGCTTATTAGTTTTCTTCGCCGGTCCCTTTCTCGCTGCCGCTGGTTTCTCTCTGTCAGTGCATGGGCTCTGCTCTCAACCACAGCTCATGATTGTCTCTGCAAAGCTATTTCTATTCCTCAGACTTATCACAGCATGTGCCGTATTGAAATAACCATCATCTCCAACAATGGGTCTTTATTCAAGTTACTTTGCAATCTTGGCTGCCAGGCTGGTTCTCTGCCAAAATAATTAAGTTGTTTATGAGAGTATATCTAATTAATTTTCTTAAATTAGAGGACTTCACTAAATGACTGCGGTGGATGTTTCTGGATCAGCTCACTGAAAAAGAGCCCTCAGTGTATGTGCTTTTCCTCCTATGTCTCTTTGCAAGGAACTTGTGGCCGAAACCTGTGGTCAGCATCGCCTGCTGGTCCCTGTGACTTTGCAGCTCCAGATGACTGGAACACAGAGGGACATCCCCTCGTCTCTTCTGTCTTTTCATTTAAACTTGCCTCCGCTGCGCAGTCTCATCTTGTCTCTGCTTGTAAATTCATTTCCCGTTGAATCTTTTCACTTCTGCTCCTCTCTCATCCTCCTCCTTGCCGCTTCTCCTCTCCCACGTTGTTCAAGCCACAGTTCCCACAAGCCCTGGGCCACAGCTGTAGTTCTTCCATATCTCCCTTTGACCTCCTCATATAGTGCTGGAGAACAGCTGTTCTATGCACATGCACACGTCACCCAGCCAAGTGCAACGCTCCAGGGGAGGCCTGCAGTAGGGGCTGGAGGTTTGCACTTTGGCTTGATCAAACACACACACACACACACACACTGAGACATATGTGGTCTGACATAAACATGGAATCTGTCCACCTTGTACTAAGACACGCAGGCATAAGCTGAAAATTAGAAAGTGAAAGTAAAATGCCCACAGACTTGCATTAATGCCGTCATTGTCAGGTGTGCAATAATGTACAGCAATTGAAGGTGCAAAAATACCAACAACAACAAAAAAAAACCTCCTAGACTTTGTATTTCTTTTTTTTTTTCTCTTTTCTGTCATCTCTTCATTTCATTTCTAAATTCCTGCATTCCTGCATCTCAAGCCTGCAACACTCCCAGGCACATGTATAATCACAGGTCTCTCTATTACAGATTTGGTTGCCAGTAATTCCATTCACCCACTGTTTTCCTGCCAGTAAAGCCACAGTAGAATATCAAACTGCTGCTCTGCATCCACTAACATGCTACAGGTCAGCACCAACAGCAGCTACATGGCAGCTCACATACAGATTAAACTGGCAAAGATGGACACACACAGATCCATACAGACCTGCACATGGCACGACGCTTCAGGCTGAATTTGAATGTAGACCTCCAGCTGACATCTATCCATGATTAATGAGAGGGCCCGGGTTAAGTTTTGGCTCCTTAATGAATACAGTTTGAGAAGTTGAGGAGCCTATAAATATTTGACATGTCTCTTGAATGTGTTTGCATAATTAATTCAGAAATCTAAATTGAATCATAATTGCATCATTGTGCACGTTTCATCCTCTCTCTTTCTCTCATTATTTTCTTGTCCTTCGTATCCCACTCCCTGTGATGTTTCTCTCAAGACCAAATACGCCCCCGTCACTCAAACACATGCAACGCACGCAGTCAGATGGGTGCCGACAGACAATCAATGTGATCTCAGGGTGTGACTGACACATGGCAGTGATGAACTCACTGGGTAGCGTATCGCTTTGCTCGCCTCTGTGCTGTGATTGACAGCTGTACTTTCCCTCTCTTACGCACGCGCTCTCGCGCACACACACGCTGGGAGCACCGACCATCTCAGGCATCACGCTGCCTCTCCAGTGTCACGCAGCGCTGACAGTCTGTGTTTGATGCTGATGTCAAACTCATTCTCAGATGATTCTGTGCTGACTGTATCCGTATGAGTGTGCAAGCATGTGTTTGAGATGCACCGGGGCGGAATGGAGGAGGAGGGGTCTTCAAATGAAGCGAAATAAAAACTGAAATACAAGAGCTCCAGTGTATGTGTTTTTCCTCTAACGTCCCTCTAGCGTTTCTCCTCTAACCCTAACCCCGTGGTGTCCTGCTCGTGATGCCAATGAAATCAGCCAGTGAGCTTTCCACATACACATATTGCCATTTCTAAGGTTGTGCTCACACCGCAATCCCAAATCTGCTTTTTGGCATAACTGATCTTGGCTGTTTACATTATGTATTACAAGTTATCAGATCCAATCTGTGTGTCCTTGTTGATGTTCTCTAATCCACAAGGTTGCTATGGTAACCTTTATGCATAGCACAAATGTAAACAAGGATGGTGAAACTGGCTTTAGTGGTTATGTGGAAACGCAGTGCAAACACAAGTTTTTCAGAGGATTTACTGAGAGTAGTTGAGGTAAAATTAAATATGTTCATTTATTGGAGATGGTGATCATTTATGTTTGAAGTCAAGAGCAGCTATGATGTTGCCTTTGTCTGCTGAAACACCCAGTTACTCTGAAAGTGATGGTGCTGCTCTGCATGTTTTCATTGGCGGTGTTGTCTAGAGGGACCCAGGTGGCTCCAAAGCTGGGATTTTATTTTGATTTAGAGAAGTCTTTCATGGGAATACATTAGAGTGTGTTTGCAGACAAGAAATTAGATGTGATTAAGTTTCTCCTCACCTATTGGAGGAGAATGAGACCAGTCTTTACCAGCAGATGGGACCCCGATGATGGTCAGTGGTGCTTTGGAAAATAATCGGGGTTAGCGTCTGTGTAGTTCATGCAAGTCAACATAGAGTGCAAGAGTGAGTGTGTGTGTGTGTAACAATTTTTTTACGGATAAGCCAGCAGTAATTGCGATGTGGATGGAACGAAATGAAGCATTTGTGTGTGTTAGATGAACGATGTCTCAGTGAGGGGTAACTCTGGCCTCTGCACTCCTTGTTTCAGTGTCTCTAATGACAAAAATTGTCAATGTTTAAATAAGAACCGCTGCGGAGCATGTGCTGACATGTCTAAATCTGAAACTGTCTCACACTTATGGATCCACACACACACACACACGAGGATTGCAAAGTAACATGCACAGTGGGGATTCCTGAGGGCCATCTGGAAGCGCAGGGCATTACACAGCTGGTCTCCAGTGACTATTCACGTAGCCGGGAACCCATCACCTCCGAGATCAGGCATTGCAGCGCTAATTAATGACTTGAAGTATGTTTGTGTGCACGTGCGTGCATGCATGAAGCTCTGAAGCACGATCATGACTCATCAAGCGGTCCGTGAAAACAAACTCCCCTAATTCCCCTAGCTAAGTGTGTAGAATAGTTTGAAATCGACCTCGCTTCCATCCTTTGGAGACTCGAGGGTGTGCATGCAGTTCAGGGACTTTGACTACTGTGCAGAAGCCAAATGTAACTGAAAAACTGCCTCCATCTGTTGCCAGTGGAAATAATATAAAAGGACAAACTGAAAAGATTTCAAGGATAAAGCAGTCATTGCAAATTAGTATTGTGACAGGAAGACTTCTTGTTATCAGGGTATTTGTAAAATATTTAGGCTTACTCATGGGGGTGGGAGGCAGGGGTATCGGGGAATGTACCTGGAAGGAACCCACTCTTAATCTGAGCTGATGCAGAAGTGTGTCAGGTGTGGTAATGAGCCTTACTTTAAGATTATGTGTGGACATGTTTTATTCTTATTTTGGCTTATGCCATAAACCCCGACCACCTGCAGCTATACTTACTGCCCAGCTCTCATTTGAATAGTTACATCTTAGAAATCCCTCACGCCTGGTTACTTTAGAATTCATTGAGTTCCAGGGACTTTCCAAGCAAAATCTAAAAAGCAAAAAGAGACTGAATATACATAATTTTTGAAGGGTACAGCTCACCACCAGCATCAAGATTGGCCTGCATCAAATCATATTCTGTATGTGAGCGGGTAGTTTTGAGTTTCATATTTATGAAGGATGTTTCTGGGCTTGTTATGTAACTGTAGGTGGTCTGTATTCAGACAGAGAGACTGTTAAAGAAAATAGCAAAGAGAAGGGAGGAAAAAAATGACATATAAGAAAGGCTAGACAGATAGATTCCTGACATGAAGGGTTTGCTCCAGTCTTATTCCCATTAAGGTCGACATAGTATTTCGGTTTCATGGCAGAATAACTCAAATGTGTGTCTCCACTTAACACTTGCTTGTTTTTACTTCCTGATTCTTAATGTAGAGCACCACATGCATCTGTATTGTTAATCTTGCCCGTATTCAGGGAGGTTGTCCATTTTTTTTCCTTAGTGTTTTCAAGAGTTTGAGTTAGGGAACTGGTGTACACAAAAACACGCACGAAGCTGATCAACAGATCCTCACTCCGTTTTATTTTCTGGCACATCTGTGATAACAGCGGTCCCGTTGAGACGAGCTCTCATCTGGCTGCTAATGTCAGTGGATGCATTACAGCCTGGATGTGTTTGTCTTATTAGCTGTTATGTAGATGGGTTTCAGAGTGTTCGGAGTTGCCTTTACAATGATTTTGCTTCACTTTTGAACTGAACCAAAAGTGAAACAAACTGCACATATCTGAAGCTCTTGCACATAATTTAGAAAGAACTTCAAGCGTTTGTTGGAGCAAATTCAGGGCCACTTTAATCGTTAACGGGGCCTTTCCATTTTCCTGTGGCCCACTTACGTACACAGCACTGTACAGGACAAGCATTGTTAGCATGTTGCGTATAATTAGCCTCAGTGGGCTTGAAGCTGCTGTTGTTTCCGTTTTGCTGCCACATATACACAGAACTTTTTGAATGTAGCCAGCAATAGTCAGCTGACCTCAGACTCATCATGAGTTTGACCGCAAACAAAACAAAATATTTGTTTGCCAAAGCAGACCTCTGTGACTTTCCATGCTACAGTGCTAATTTGAATTAGCATAAGCTGGCTAATCAGTGCTAATTAAGCTAATGAATTAGTTGTTGAGCGTGCAGCAGAAGTTATTAAAGCAGAGCATGCAGATGGGCCGAAATAGACGAGCACACATCTGGATGCACTCATACAGATGCTGACACATACTTTTTCGTTATGGTCATAGTGTAAATGTGCAGAGCGAATGTCAGTTAGGGTCCATAACGGACATAAACGCATACACAGCTGATGCTTCTGCTCACTCACACACACACACACCTCCCTTAACACGCTGTCTCAGTCAAACGTGCGCTTAGCCTGCACATCTGTTGTGTTCTCATGGGAACATACACAACAATATGCTTCAGTTTATAAACCTGTGTTTATGGGTTGGATGAGGTTCCTGTTTAATTACTGCTGGAATCTGTCCTTAAACTGTTTGGGAAGTTTTTACAAGATAAATGAGAAAATGGATGTCATCCATGATGATAAGCAACTTTTTGTGTGTGTGTGTGTGTGTGTTCTGTGATGTTACCGCCACATCACGAGGTTGTGTCAATTTTGTTTGTAGGGATATATCATTTAACTTATGTTCCAAAATGTCAATAGTTTACTCTCAGTCTCACTGCATTCTTGTACAAAGAAGTTCCTCTGGTTTAGTTGCAGCCATCAGTCCAGCAGGCACCATTCTTTCACAGACTTCCACACAAACCCACTTTGGAAGACAAGGAAATTAGTGAAAGAATGAGGGAGGTCCAGTAGGGTAATGTAACAACAGTCTCAATAAGCAGCAAATTGGATCGCTTTCTCTCTGCTTCCAGGAAGAGGGTCAGACTGATCAAGGCTTTTGTGTTTTCATCACCCTGAGGTTCCACATTTAGGGGATGGCCAGTGGAAGTGTCTGTTGTCTGCCTGTGTGGTGCCAGAGAGACAGGAGGCAGTGCAGTGAGTCTTCCTGAGATAATCTGAGGTCGAGAGGCCTTTTTTCCCCACAACATAACCTTGATTTCCTTGTATTCTTGTTTTTTTTTTTTTTTTAAACACAATCTTTAGCATGAAAGCCTTTGAAATTGTCCAGCGCCACCAACGTGTTTTTATTTTCTTTTTGCCATGTTGAAATATCAAATTCTATTTCATTTGAAGGAATAATTGATTATTTCTAGGTCATGTCATCTGCCTCTTGCAGTCTCCCGATCTCACTGTTGCCAAAAACCATTTAAATGTAACTTGATTCCTGTCCAGGTCATCTCTCACAACAACCGTGTGTCTCTACAGCATTACTTCACACATCAACAGTGGTGAGAAGATGAAGCTAGCTCACAGAGATACACTGGACATCATAGCAGACTTGAAGGTTACTGCTTTCAGACACATGAGTCATTTATTTAGCAGCACAGCAGGAGGGGGAAAATGTGAACATTCAGACAGGCCTTTAAATAGCATTAAATTAACACCACCCAACATTCAGATGCATTTGTCACAGGATATTTAAGTACATCTAGCCTCCTCTTCGTTCTGAATCTGACTTGCTGCTACTGTCACTTGTCTCTTCTGAGTAATAAATTATATATAATATATAAATATAATAATTCTACATCCAAACTGCTTACAGAGCTGCAGGACGGTGAGCAATTTGGACCATGAGCCAGTCAGCGAGTCCTGACTGATGTAGAACTGCACATATTCAAATACGTCCAGCAGATAACCAGCAGAACTGTCTGCACGTGATGTGCGCTGTTCCCACCGTGCATGTCCACGTACCGAGAATACATTTTGGGACAGTTTTGTAAAAGTGACTTAACCTCCACCCCTATAGTTGTAGCTTCTGAGCTACAAATTATATTATACGTACGAAAGGCGAACAATCACAATCCGCACCAGAAACAAACTTTTTACAAAATTCTTACATGTTGAATCCCGTATTTTTTTTTTTCAAACAGATCTAGCTCATCTGTTGGTCTGTTACTGACACACATACACCTACACACACACACACACCTGTCGATGGAGACAGGTGATGGACGCCAGTGCAACTGTCACATGTCCATTCTGCGTGTGTCTACAAGTCTGTGCAGTGATTGCGTTACATGTTGCACAGAGCTCTGTGCATGTAGGTGTGAATGAGTGTTGAATTTTATCACAGGCTGTCATGTCCCCGTGCATTATTAGAGCTTGGTTAAGGAAGAGATGAGGGCAGCATCCTGGCTGCAACATCAGCAATCTCTGTGTGTGCATGTGTCTGTGTGTGTGCATGAGAGAGAGAGAGAGCACAAAACAGTATGAAGAGCTTTGCTTCCAGCTCTGACCTGTCAGCTCGATCCATGTGCACAGAAACACACCAAAGGCAGCATCAGCAATCACCGTCACACTTCTGCACAAGCTGCCGTCCACAGCATCATCAATAGAGCAGGATCTTTGAGCGTGTGTGTCCAGTAACCTTCACCCTGCTTGGACTACGGTTAAATGAGAAATGATTTTCTGCCTCATGACTCTTTTAACCCCAAACTTGGGTAACCTTTAGGGGTTTTCTTTTCTTCTCTTCTTTTTTTTTTCCTTAATTCTCTCCCCTTTCTTGGATAGCCAGTCCCATTTCAGAACCGTCCTTTGTGCATTTCTCTGGTTCATAATTAGAATGTTATAAAAACAATGATGGTCGTTTTGAAAAATGACAGTCATGCAGAAATGACAGATTTTATGCTACATTAAGAATGCATTTTTTTTGGTACAGTATCCGTAATAAAAGTTATTTTTCTAAAAAAGCATTTATTCTGTTTATATTAAACTAATTCCATTTAGTGTTTTTTTTTTTTTTACTTGACAATTACATAACTCATGGTGCTGTAATGATCTTTTGGCACCATGATGGTGCCAGAAAATCTGTGAGACGGGGACTTAAAACAGATTCTGATTCAACAGAATGAAGCTAAATATCAGTGAGATACTGTGAAGAAAAAGAGAAAATTAATTCAACACACAAGACTTAACACTTAACCACTCTTCCCAACTTTCTTACTGCAATTCACCTCACCACCTTTTTGCTTCACTCTGCCAGAATATTGTTTTCCGCTCTTTTCCGTATCAGATCTGGAAGTTATCTTCCAGATCTGATACAAATGCGGAAGTGGTCATCGTTATGCATTATTCTGCACCCATATATTCAATCTTCAATGTCCTCCAGACAAAACATGTCCTGCCTCCTGTACCCTCCAACAAGTCTTCACTGTTAAAGTATTTCACTGGTCTACAACATTCAAAAACAGACAACGTTGGCACACGCATATCTAGATTTTCTCATGAGCTTGTGTGCAAAAACAGCAGCATAACGCAACAAATACGGCTTGGCATGAGTGGAGAAAAAGTTGAATGTTGTGAGATTGAGCATCAAAACAAAGTGACATTCAGAATCTATATATTTTTCATAAAACCTTTCTATGTAACGACCACACTGCTTAAATGTTTGCCTGGAAAAACACGGACAAATGTCGCAAACACAGACTAATGCGCAGATGCACATCGTTACTCTGTTCCTGTCTCCCAGTTTCTCTCTCTCTCTCTCTCTCTCTCTCTCTCTCTCTCTCTCTCTCTCTCACACACACACACACACACACACGCACACACGCACACACGCACACAGCTGTGTGGTGGAAGCAGGTGTCACTCTCAGCTCATTACCCCTGGCAGGGTTGATCACCCTGTTTGGAGAGCAATAAGACACACCTCAGTGGAGAAATGAGGTGGAATCAGAGGGCTGGAGGAGGATAGAGGTGGGAAGGGGGAACGAATGGAGCATCGCTCTCTTGTTTGCTGAGATAGCTGCTATGAAAAAAGTGGCGAGTTAGAAGGAGGGGTGGCAGTTTGTGAGAGACTACGAGATGGAAAGTGCAGTGGATTCAGAGAGATGATGGAGAGAAGCAAAAAGTAGAAGACAGTCAAGTACCAAAGCAACAGAGGAGAAAGTTAACAATTGATTTTTGTTTTTGGTTCCTTTGGATGCTTTTGATCAACTTCTGCATTGTCTGTTTCTAAATGCTGATGTGAAAGTGTCTAAGGCAGAAATTCATATTTGAATGGAAGTCATTGCAATAAGTAAAAATTGATGCTCAGTCACAGCAAGTGATGCACACGCAGCATGTACGCATCTAACTGCTCACCTTTTGTCCCAGCATGCTCCTTGAGATATCTCCCTGTACTCACCCCACTTTTGTTTTTGCTGTGTCTCTCCAGATACGACTACAAGGAGATGCTCCACAATTCCACCTTCTGTTTGGTGCCTCGTGGCAGACGGCTGGGCTCCTTTCGCTTCCTCGAGGCGCTGCAGGTAAAGGAAGCACCACATGCACAGACGCACCATCCAGAGAGAGGATTACATCTGCTGTAAAATCAAGTTCCACCAAGCAATATCAGTGGAAAGTAAAATGACTACTACCCACACTCATCTTCCCACTTAGCACAGTGGTGGTTCTAGAATAAAAGGATCACCAAATTGTTACCACCTAATACGTTTATTAATCTTCAAGAACAAGACCTTCCTTGAGAACATTAGCTGCTTCTTACTCCCTTTAAACCAACATTCATTATGTAGACACACTGTATAATTGTCTGGCTTTATGAAAATAGCATCGTTAGTTATTGTTTTTAAATAATGATGTTTATTTTTTTTCCTTCTGTCAGTGTGTTGTATTCTTGGAAATGGAAGACATTTGCATAATGCGTGACGATGGCGGGCTTCACACATCTCTATATTTGGACAATTAGCTGACCAATCAGAGTAAACGGGCATTTCAAGAGGGGAGCCTTAAAGAGACAGGAGCTAAAACAAAGCATTTCAGAAAGGGGCGAGTAATACTGTGACAGTGTACACCATAGGATTAGGTGTTTTTTTTTTTTCTTAACATTCATGTAAATCCATTCCAGTAGATGGCCAAGATGGAATTAAGAAACATTTATTACTATTTTATAATCACTGAACGTTCTGAAGGTTAAATGTAATGTTGATGTGGTAAAAAATGCTACAGCTAATGAACTTGAACATACCAATACATTCATTCTCTTTTAGTGGTCCAGCATACCTCATCTTTTCCCCATCACTCAATATTTCCATACTTATGTTTTTTTTATTTTATTTCCATGCATGTGTGTATAACCACTGCACTGTCCTTTTTACCTCTCCTTACCAAGCACTGCTATCCACAGAGCATACCCACAAAAATGCACTGATCTCACTATTGACTGCCACACACACACACACACATACACACACAGTGTGCTCCATTTGGGAGTGAAATATGTCCTCTCCTTGCTTTTCTCCATTTTCACATCATCCACTGACTTTGCAGTCTAGTTGAAGATGAAGGGAGAGAGAGTCCTGCAGGCATTCGGGCTTTGCATGAAAAAGCCATTCTGCTTAGAGGTCAACTTTTTCTGTGCGCGTGTTCAGTGTTGTTCTGTTGCCTGCATGTGTATCCCTACGCATGGGAGGGTGTGTGTGTGTGAGTTTGAGCCTGAGGGCCAATTCTGGTTTAGCTGACACCTTTATGGCCTGAGAGTGACAGGGCCGTCATTACATCAAACTCCCACCACAAAAACACAGACACACGCACAGCTGGTCCCTCTACTTCTCCTCTCATCCATCCATCCCTCTGCCACTCATTTGCCCAAGGTCACATTCAGTTTCACTATCTCCTCCCTTTTCATCTTTATTTATTCATTTATTTATTTATTTTACATATAAATGTATTTCTGTCTTTCAGCTTTTTGATCTTCATTTTAATGTCCTCTTATTTACTGTTATTCATATTTACCTCCTGAGAAAAACTAACTGAACTACACCTAATTTTAGCCTTTGAAACTATCCATCCATCCATCCATTAACTTCCTACTTGATCTGGAGTCGGGTCGCGGGGGCAGCAGCTTCAGCAGAGAGTCCCAGACCTCCCTTCCCCCTGTCACTTTCAACAGCTCCTCTGGGAGAACCCTGAGGCGCTCCCAGGCCAGCTGAGAGATATAATCTCTCCTAGTGTCTCCTGGAACCAGTTCAGAGTCCACACCACAGCAGACGCTGCAACAATCTGTCTGTCGATCTCCCATTCCTTTTCCCATCACTCGTGAACAAGACCCCGAGATACTTAAACTCCTCTACTTAAGGCAGAACCTCACTCCCGACCCGGAGAAAGCATTCTACCCTTTTCTGACTAAGAACCATGGTCCCAGATTTGGAGTTGCTGATTCTCATCCCTGCCACTTCACACTCAGCTGCGAACTGCTCCAACGAGAGCTGTAGATCCCCACCTGATGGCGCCAACAGGACCACGTCATCTGCAAACAACAGAGACGAAATCCTGACACCACTGAACTGGAACCCCTCCGCTCCTTGCCTGCAGCTAGAAATTCTGTCCATAAATGTTACAGACAGAATTGGATGACAATTGGAGGAACAACCTGGCGGAGTCCATCTCTCACTGGAAACGAGTCAGACTTACTACCGGCAATGCAGACCAAACTCCCACTCCGTCTGTACAGGGACTGGACAGCCCATAATAATGGGTCCAGTACCCCATACTTCTGGAGTACCCTCCACAGGACACCCCGAGGGACACGGTCAAATGCCTTCACCAAAGCCACAAACACATGTGGACTGGTTGAGCAAATTCCCTTGCTTCCTCAAGGACCCCAGTGAGGATATAGAGCTGATCCAGTGTTCCACGACCAGGACAGAACCCACATTGTTCCTCCTGAATCTGGGATTCAACAATCGCTTGGACTCTCTCCTCCAGCACCCCTGCATAGACCTTACCAGGGAGGCTGAGGAGTGTGATTCCCCTGTAATTGGAACACACCCTCCGGTCCCCCTTCTTAAAAAGGGGAACCACCACCCCAGTCTGCCAATCCAGAGGTACTGTCCCCAATTTCCATGCGATGTTGTAGAGACATGTCAACCAAGACAGTCCTACAACATCCAGAGCCTTCAGGAACTCATAGCAGATCTCGTCCACCCCCAGAGCCCGACCACCGTGCAGCATCTTAACTACCTCAGCGACCTCAGCTCCAGTAGTGGACGAGTCCGCCTCTAAGTCCACAGACTCGGCATCCTTCACGGAAGACATGTTGTTGGGATTGAGAAGGTCCTCGAAGTATTCCTTCCAGCACCGAACGACATCTCCAGTTGAGGTCAGCAGCACCCTACCCCCCACTGTACACAGAGTTGGTGAAGCACTGCTTTACCCGCCTTGAGCCGTCTGACGGTTTGCCAGAATCTGGATCCAAGTGAAAGTCGGTTTCCATGGCCTCACCTAACCTCCCACACCCGAGTTTTCGCCTCCAAAAACCACCAAAGCTGCCACCCATTTGGCCTGTCAATACCTGCCTGCTGATTCCGGAGTCCCACAAGCTAACCAAGCCCAGTAGGACTCCTCTTACTGGAGGTGTCCACCACCGAGTTTGAGGATTGTTGCCATGGCAGGGACCGATAACCGACGGCCACAGCTCCTGTTCAGCCGCTTCGGCAATGGAGGCGCGGAACATGGCCCATTCAGACTCAACATCCCCTGCCTCCCTTCAGATGTGATTGAAGCTCTGTCCGAGGTGCCAGTTAAAGATCTTTCTGACAGGTTCCTCTGCCAGACATTCCCAGGCAACCCTCACTATACGTTATGGCCTACCAGGTCTGACTAGCATTCTCCCCCGCCATCTGATCCAACCCACCACCAGGTAGTGATCAGTTGACAGCTCAGCTCCTTTCTGTACCCCGGGGTCCAAAACATACGGCTGAAGATCGGATGATACAACTATGAAGTCGATCATCGATCTACGACCAAGAGTGTCCTGATGCCAAGTGCATTTATGGACACTCTTATGTTCAAACTTGGTGTTTGTTATGGACAAACTGTGACAAGCACAGAAGTCCAACAACAAAACACCAGCTCGGGTTCAGATCAGAGAGGCCGTATCCTCCCAATTACACCCCTCCAGGTACCATTGTCTTTGCCAACGTGAGCATTGAAGTTCCCCAGCAGGATAAAGGAGCTGCCATTGGGGGCGCTTTCCAGCACCCCTGCCAAGGACTCCACGAAGCCTGGGTACTGAACTGTCATTCGACGCATAAGGGCAAATGACAGTCAGAGTCCGATCCCCATCCCGAAGGCTCAGGGAAGCTACCCTCTCATCTACTGGGGAAAACCCCAACGTACAGGCTCCAAGCTGGGGGACTATAAGCAAGCCCACACCAGCCCGTCGCCTCTCACCCTGGGCAACATCAGAGTAGAATAAGGTCCAGTCTCTCTCAAGAAGATTGTTTCCAGAGCCCAGGCTGTGCGTTGAAGTGAGCCCAACTATATCTAGTCAGTACCTCTCAAGCTCACGCACAAACTCAGGCTCCTTCCCCACCAGAAAGGTGACGTTCCATGTCCCAGTAGCCAGTTTAGTCACCCGAGGGTCGGCACGCCAAGGCCCACGCTTTTGGCTGCCACCTGAAATACTTTGCACCCGACTCCTCTCACTCCTGCTCACTCCCTGCAGGTGGTGAGCCCATGGGGAGGCAAACCCATGTAGCTCGTTTGGGCTGAGCCTGGCCGGGCGCCATGGGTGAAGGCCCGGCCACCAGGCGCTCCCGCATGAGGCCTCCATGGTGGGGCCCCGGTAACCCTAACTCGGGGGAGGGACATTGAGCGCTTGTTTTTATTTTCCTCATAAGAGTCGACTGAATCGCGCTTAGTCTAGCCCGTCCCCCTGGACCAGTTTGCCTTGGGTGACCCTACCAGGGGAAATGCCCCCGACAACAGTTTATGGGATCATGGAGGCGCACAAACCCCTCCATCACATTAAGGTGGCGATTCAGTTTGAAACTAACTTTTTCAGAGAAGAAAATGACACACACACCGATTGTGTTCACTTAATATTAACTGAAAGGAGTCCAAGGACCCAGAGTGTGGCTCATCTCAGGCTCATGAATGATTTGTGTCCATTAGAAATCAAATAAACACAGACAGTAAAAGTAATTAAGATATTCTTTTCAAGCATGTTTGAGTTGGGAAGCCTTCCTGCAGTGGAAATAAATTCTAACTGCCTTTTTTTCCACTGAAACCCATTCTCAGCGTTTTGCTTATTAATTTCAGCACAGAATGTTTCTTTAAAAAAAGAAATTGTTTTTTTTTAAATTGCACACCAGTTGGCATTACACATATATGTTACTGCCCTGCTCACCCATTAGGTACATTTCGAGGTTATTTCACTTCATCTGTTGGCTAAGCTGCTGTTTATAAGGCAGATGTTTCTGTAGCTATGATCCGACCACCATACATTTACGTTGAACTAATATCCTGCTGCTTATTTGGTAAATTTTTTTGTTTTATTATCACTGTTTATTATTTGGCTAATTTGCAGACAAAATAACTTCACAGGCTGCATTTTCCAGAATAAAAGCTGCATCAATATATATATATATCAATATATAGACTTACAGTAAAGCAACCCCGCTCCGTCAGTTCTTAATTAATATTAAGTGAAGACTTTGAGCCCCTGGAGCATGGTATATCGCTTAATAAGTCCCACAGAAGTATGTATATGCCAGTTTCCCTGCAGATACAGAGCCCTCTACTGGTAGTGACCTTGCACCCTTCTTTTTTTGCATTCATGGGACATTTCTGGGCTGAACTGTATGGACAGAGGGTGTGTAGACACCAGCTAATAACAGCTTAAGGGTGCGATGAAATCATCATCGACATGGTCACGCGTATACATACACGCGCCATCAGCAGAACGTTGACCTCAGCTCCTGCAACAATAAGCTTTCCAGTGTGTCGTCTAGAATTGCGATCAGCCACAAAGGGGTCACAAGCTGGCGTTCTCATAATGCTGGTCAAATGGCAGGGTAGTGTCAGGACGGGCATCTGACATAAATGTTTTCCAAATTAATATGTGGAACCCTTGACTATACATGGAACCATTGATTTGATGTGGTGATGCCTTAAGCAAGACGTTGAAAGAAGTCATCGTATGTGGAGGTATGGGCGTGCTCATGTGGGTTTCAGAACAAAACCAATGTAAAAGATCTCAAGCAACTTGAAAGTGGTGGATCAAGGCTGCGAATGAGGGATGACTGCTGTACGACCTGAGATACAGCTGATGATATCAAGCAGTGAAGTTTGCAGATTGGAACACATTTAATTTCTCTCACCTCACCCTCCATTTCAGATGAGAGAGATGTGCAAAAGGCTGTCTCTAGAGCCAGAGTTGGCCTTGTTGTTGGCCCAGTCCCGTCTACACACAAGGCTCACGCATATTTAAACACATTCTTGTTTTCCTACATCAATGGAAATATCCTTATGAGTATTATGCTGTTTATACAAGCAGGGTTCCATAATTCCTACATGCTGAAACTTTAAAGCCAATAATATGACAGCTCTGAAGCTTTTGAAGCTCAGGTGTAGTTATGCCCTTTGATGAAATCCACACTGAGGGACAGCATCTAGTCCTCAGCTAATGAATCTGACAGCTTTTTAAAAAGACATAATGAAAACCCTGCTGGAATGCTTTATGAATTATTGTTGAAATGCTTGTTGTTGTTTGATGTTTCGCTGCGGTCTGTCCAAATCACACAGAGGTTTGAACTTTTCCGACCTGGTGGATAAAAGGGTTGAGCATGCACCACTGGAGTTACAATGGCCTTAACAACAGTCTCCAGTTTAACAACAAGATAGACCTTTTACTGAATGTTGATCTGTAAATTCTTTCCCCACATTGCCTGTGCGACATTAAACACGCCCCAAAAACAATGCCTGAACTCAAATGGACTCCCCTTTTCTGTTGTGCGACAGCTGCATAAATAAAATCTAACTGCTGTAAGTTTATATTAACGGAGCCTCGTTTTGCAGGCTCAACAATCAGGATTAGTGAGTACTGATGCAGCCATGTAACAGCCAGGTATTGTAGCTGTGGCAACACATCTGTTTGTCAAGGATAACATACAGACTTCCCCGTGTGTGTTTTGTGTGTCTCAGGCTGCTTGTGTGCCAGTGATGCTGAGTAATGGCTGGGAGCTGCCGTTCTCTGAGATCATCGACTGGAACAGGGCCGCAGTCATCGGCGACGAGAGGCTCCTGCTTCAGGTAACGGCACATAGAGGTTTCACAAAAAAAAAAAAAAGATCAGAATCCTGGGTCTGTATTTAACAATTTCCAAATCCAGTGGGGTTTTCTTTTCTTTTGTTTTTCTTTTTAAGGTGTTTGTCAACACTTAAAACTTAAACAACATACCAAGTTTCTGACTGCCTCAATTGTCACTCAGAGCCTCAAATTGTTGT
Source organism: Hirundichthys speculiger (assembly GCA_018398805.1). NCBI lineage: Eukaryota > Metazoa > Chordata > Actinopteri > Beloniformes > Exocoetidae > Hirundichthys > Hirundichthys speculiger. The sequence goes on from JAGFBZ010000261.1 coordinate 1,903,296, forward strand.
ACGAGAAGGCCAATAAGTAGAATGAGCAAAAAGATTTGGTTGGAACTGCTTCAGCTCAATGGAGAAAAAAAGTAATTATATACCCATTAAATCTTGATTTGAATGAAGTATGTGACGATATTGTCTGACACTGTGTTTTATAATGTTGGATCTCACCCCTTGCAGCACTGGATGTGCCAAGGTCATCCCAGGCCACTTTTTGATTGGATGTGCTTTACTGTAACAGGCGAAAGACTTAACACCAAATGTGTTTGAATGTGTTGTTCACCAAACGAATGAATCTTTACCACTCCAGCATATTTTTTCATTTTTTACGAAATAAAAGAAGAACACTGTTGTTTTCATGTTATTTTTTTTGTTTTTTATTTATATTTGACAATCAGAAGTCACAATAGCAACTCATTAGCTCTTTAATGATTAATATGTCAGCTTTAGGATTTAAAGCCTTTCTTGTGATGCTTTTATTTTTCTTCGCTTTGAATTACATCCATTTTTCTCTTTCATAAATGCTTCAAAGCATAATATAATTATTTCTTCTGTCAGCCAAACTAGAAACTTTCCAGACTTGAATCTTTTAACCTACATGCTAAGAAATTTGCTGGGGTTTTCAGATCCAGACTGTTGCTGGTGATTTACACTTCAGTCTTGACTGGCTTCAGACTTGAAGAAAAAGTCTGACGTTTTGGCAAACACACTTGTTAGCTTTCTTGCCGAGACTTAGATTAGGACTTCAATGCTACTACAGCTTCAAAGCTGCTGCACAGATATGAAAGCAGGTTTGATCCTTTCATTTAACATATGGCCAAAAAAAGCATCTCACAGTTTTTCCCAAAATGCCAGACTCTTTCTGAAGTTACAGAAATGAGGCCTCGACTCTTGACCTGAACTGAATTCTGTCACACTGGACCTGACGTGATGTCCTTCATCAGTGGGTCCCAACCTTGTTATTGTGGGCCTCCCTTGGTCCAGAAAAATAATTTTTGCCCCCCTCCCCACATACAAACACACACACAAACACGCCTCTCCTCACCCCAGATGCACAAGAATCCACACCTCATGCAATTTGCAAATATAATACAGTCGGCTATATAAGATAAGATAAGATAATCCTTTATTTGTCCCACAATGGGGAAATTTACATATGTCAATATTATATGCAAATGTGGCCCATCATTTATAAACCAAGAGTCCCACAGCAGGCGGGAAACGCTGTTCTCCGGTTTTAAAAGGGTTGTGGTGCAACCTCAAGTTCCACAGAAAGCGACTTGGAGTAAAACAACACGTCGAGAACATCACACATATTGGTTCAAAGATGGAAACAGCATCATGACAAAAACATGACTATCACACGCTGCCCCTGATGGTTCTGCTGTCAGTTCAATCTCTGGGCCTTCCTTGGGAATGGAGTTTCTCAGGAAGACCGTTTAGTTGTTGGGATGTGACATTAATGCAGTGCAGTTATGTTGATGGCAGGCAGTCAGATACAGAAGTGAGATGACAAAGGAAAATTTTTAATTCCGCTGTCAGACATTTGCAACTAACTGGCAGTTTTGTTTTGGATTTTTAATGAGATCTTTACAGGGCTTTCATTTTTACAGCTGTTCAGTAATATTTGTTCTTCACACCATATTGTGCTTCACCCACTGATGGGAATTTCCTGAGCGTACTCTTGCCACCACACGTCTGTGCTGAGCATTGACTGAAGTCCTCTGTTTGCTGTTTGCAGATTCCAACCACGGTTCGCTCCATCCACCAGGATAAGATCCTGTCCCTCAGACAGCAGACTCAGTTCCTCTGGGAGGCGTACTTCTCTTCTGTGGAGAAGATTGTGCTGACCACACTGGAGGTGAGCCGTCAGGAAATGGATTCACACACTGCAGCCGCAGTAATCTCAGGGCTTTCTTTAGTGTCTTTGGTGCAAACGGAAAACATAATTAAAGGTTGGTCCATGACATTTATAGGGAGCATGAAGTGAAGCTCAGAGCATTCACGACAACTTTCTCACAAGTTTTATCGCAAGTAGGTGAAGCTGCGTTTAAGTTGCCGCTCCCTTTATGAAGTTTAGAATAAAGCAGAATTTTATGTTGTTGTGAACATGATTAATGGTAAGTAGCAGTACTTACAGAACTAATAATTATATGGTTTGGACCTCAAGGACACGTCAGCCAGTGTCAGAACCATTACTTGTGATCTGGGATTGATCTATACAAGTGACCTTAAAGTTTTATTCAGCTCAAGTTCCAGTTTTATGAGTATCAGTCAACTCAGAGGACTTGACAGATGACTATGAAAAGCGATTTGTAGTTTTACCCTTCTCAGAGAACAAAGGCTTTGAAGACTGTGAACTGTTTTTCACTGGACCCTAATCGTGATGTATGGTTTCAGAGTTGTTGTTTTTTTCACTTTAAATTTCTCCAAGCTTAACAGAAACTTCTGATATAATATCTGTAGTCCATCTCTTAGTTTATAAAATATGGATAAACGTCCCAGTATCTGCTGAGGTTGACACACAACTGGTCAGTTGTCTGCAACGTTTCTTTCTTACCTGGAATAATTGGATCCTTATATTTGGAACGAGGGCTATAGCAGAGGACATATGGTTAATATTGTGATTTTTGAGCCACAGATTTGATCATTTTTTAGGATCAGTAAAGTTTAAAAAAAAAAAAGAATAGGGAAGACAAGTATTTTGCTTTTTTCACTTAAAGCAACAGGTCAAATGTTTGACAATTCCCCTAACAACACAACGCACAACAACAATGCCATTTTAAAAATGTCAAGTTGTATGAAAAGAACCTTTCATGGTGGATGGTGCGAGAGAGGTCCAGTTAACCTGGTGGAGGAGAAAACCGTCTCCATTTCTCTGAACACATGGTCTCAAACACACATTGCATGTAATCGGTCTTGACTTCAGCGTCCAGCGTTGAGTCGAATTTAAGCCAGCTCACGGCTCTGGTCTGTTTGTTGTCTTGCCTTGTATCCTCGTGAGCCATCACAAGCACGCACCCACGCACACAGAGTCAGGAGCAGACCTCCATATGTCAGGATGTGCCTGCAGACACACACAGCACCACCCAGGCATGGCCCCCGCTGACATGTTGTCACACTGCTCAAAAGTGCAAGGTGGCACATTGAATGCCTTTTACTTGGTGTGTGTGGGTGTGTGTGAGCGAGTATATGTGGGTTCAGATTGAGCACAGAAATGGCTAAATACTTAATCCTGACCGACTGCTCTGTAAAAGATAGTGACGGGAGAGGGAGAGCGGTGGCGAAAGGATGAAGAGGAGCAGGGGTGACGCATGTAAATGGTGTTGCGGTGGCAGCTGCCGAGATAATGGGCGATGCACTTTATTCATCCTATTGAACCTGCACAAGCACCTCTGCTGTAGATCTGTAACCGCACACACACACACTTTTTTTTTTCTTCCTGACTCTCACATCCACTCTAAAGTTTATTTATACATCTTTGCTAAGCTATATTTATGGGGTCCAAAGACTTTAAGCTGGCTGTGCTTGTGGGGTGACAGTTTTGTGTGAACCAAAGATGGGCTGTCGAGTCAGAACTGGGTAAAAGTTAGTTCATGAGTTGTTATGGTTAGAATTAGAACAGGGGATTTTGTTCAGTGTTGGGTCTCCAAAAAAAGTAGAAAAAGAAGTAGTTGGCATTGGCAAGCCAGCACGAATGGGCCTTTCATGCAGTTTTTCTTGTCAGGAAGTGTCAATGTTTCAAGCAATCACAAGGTCAATATCGGCGGCTCTCCGCTGCTGGTGCACCTATTAAACTCACCTATTAAAGCCAAGTCCATAGCGTGCTCTCGTGGAAGCAGGATTTATCTATCATGCTCTAATTGGTTGATTGTGGCTGTTCTGAGGTGAGATTGAGTCGTCCATCATGTCCGACTGAGGGCTGCCGACGGGGGAGGAGCCGCAGCCAAGCGAACAAAATTGCCCCTCATAAGGTGTAAAGGGCTGGGGGCCTTGAAGGTGGTAGGCTCTGTTTTTATAGAGAAGTCAACAGATTCCAAGTTAATCTGTTTTTTTCTGGGGCAAACGGCTATTGACAGCCCTTAGGGACAGAGTCAGAATAGTAAAAGAAACTCAAACCACCCTTTTTTTTTTGTGTGAGTGTTTCCTCACATGGCTGCCCTCTTGTGATGAATTTTTATTCCACTTTGTCAGTGTTATAACTTAAGCCCCCTCCAGCTGTATTGTTAGCTTTTCACTATTTGAGCAGCTATCAGCTGCTTAGCCGTCACCCAGCTGACTCTTTTCCTCTTTCTGTTGTGTATATCGGTCCTTTGAGTTACCAAGCCAACAGCCATCACCTCCCTTTGCAATAGAAGCCATAAAACACGGCTGCAAACCTGTGTCTGTTTTACTGAAGCAATTTAGCATGGCTCAAGGGCACAGCAGCAATATCTCTCTCCCCTGCCTGCCTGTTCAGCAGAAGCCAAGTGCGGCTGCAGCAGGGGAAATACTGCCCATTTTCATGTCTGACCGTTTGACTGACGGCTCTATTTGGGCGCTGAAGGGACTGGGGCAGGGCTGACGGACTGGTGTGTAGATGCAACTGATGACTTGGATTCGTCTGCAGGGGAAATGTCACACCTTAACAAAGATTTCTTTCAGCTTCGCTTTGTGCTCCAGCAGCTCAGACTCATTGCAGTCATCAGCTGCTTCTGAGATGGAAAACTCTGCTTGCTTCTTGCTTTCGTCTGCTGCATGCAGACTTGTTGAACAAACTGAAGTGTCATCCTGGAGTGGAAAGCGTTGCTGGAAGTTGGGACATTAGCTCTTTTGACATTCAGTCACATTTACCACAATCTGCTTCTTGCTCCAATTTTTTATTTTTTTTTTGGAAAACATTTCTCAGAGTAAAACTCTGCATTAGTGTAATTATGAGGCTCATTGATTAAGTCTTTATTTCGTCCACCATAATCTGAGAGAATAAAAATTTGATATGATTCCTAAGTCTTTTGTGAGCCAAGTTAAATCTATCAAAGGCATTTTTATGGTCTGAATTGTTACAAATACCTCATAAATAATAAGGTAATAGGATAATATAACAATTACCTTTAAATAGCTTTACTGTAATTATCTCAGTTTTTACCTCTATTTCTCTGCTGTTATTTATCTCCATCAAATGAAGAAAAAGCTTTTATTAGAACAAGATATGTGTTAGAGGAGGCTGTTATTCTTACTTCCCCTTGTTTGATATCATACTGCTAATATATCCTATTTTAGCCTTGTAACTATTTAAACGTCAAGTTATGCTGTGGGAGATGTTTGTCCATATCGACCCCAGGCCTTAATTTTAACCGACATATGCTTTTGTCTGTAGAAATACTGTTTTCAAGCTCTTATTTATTTATTTATTTATTTTTAACTTTTTCACTGAAACAAATAGTTTTCATATTCATTTCATTTTGTGCTGCTTGGTGATGAAACAGCTTAAGTTTTGAGGTTGTATATACAGTCATGGAAAAACTGATTAGACCACCCTTGTTTTCTTCAGTTTCTCGTTCATTTTAATGCCTGGTACAACTAAAGGTAATTTGTTTGGACAAACATAACTAACCACAAAGATTGCTCATCAGGTTTTATAAGAGCTGATATCTTACTATTTTCCATGGTTTTCTTGATTATACCTAATCACTTAAGTTTTTACATCAATGCTATGCGTTGTATGCCAAAAACACTGCTTTTATGCATTCAGTGTTTTCTTTTCTGTCTGTTTTAGTCACATGATGACGTTTAGTGGTACCAGGTATTAAAATGAACAAGAAAGTGAAGAAAAAATGGTGGTCTAATAATTTTTTCCATGACTGTAGTTATGTGTTGTTTACTGCTGGCGAAGGATCTTGGTAGAGAGGGACAGCATCATTGTGGCGTTTGTTGTACTGAAGGCTGGTCTTCAGGGCTGCAAATATAATTACAGTATACGGCTCGAAGTCACACGTTGGTCTTTCTTAATTCTCACAATTTTGTCAGTTTTACCCTAACATCTTGTTACTCTTCTAAGTCATCATTTGATCATCCCCAGTCAGGGATTAAATGTAACAAAAAATAGGTGTTCTGTAACACAGTGGGAAATAAAACTGAGTGTTTCTTCCCCCCCCCCGTTGTGTGCAGATCATACAGGACCGTGTGCTGGAGCAGAGCTCCAGGAGCAGCCTGATGTGGAACAGTCACCCTGGGGGATTGTTTGCTCTGCCGCAGTACTCCGGATACCTGGGAGACTTCCCCTTCTACTACGCTACACTGGGTCAGTGACACACGCACACAAACACAGAAGCAGACATTAAAACCAAGGCATGAAGAAAATCACTCTTAATTTGAGGAACTTCTCTCCATCACTCTGCTTTTGTCACAATCTTTGTCCAAGAGGACAGTTTCCAGAGCTTTCTGCCCAACTGCAGCTGTGCTTTTGGTCCCTGTCTGAATGTTAGAAATATGGCCCTCACCCTGATCTACTGCCCTCCTCCACTGGCTATGTTTAGCAGCAAGAAGAGTGGACCAATGGGCCCATGACGGATGTTTGTATTAGTCCTGCTGACACTCTACCCCGTCCATCATTGGTTTTTGACTCAGCATTGTTACTGCATTGCACTGCGGTGAGGCCAATTCCTCCCGTTACGGTTCAGCAGCACCGAGTTTTCCCCCGCCACATATCTGCAACCTGAGGGCTGCTCCATCCGTCACTTCTTCACTCCATCATCATCCAGCGCTGCCAAGGCGCCCCAAACACCCTTGAGAGACACACACACACACATGCTCGTACGTGCACGAGGAAAGGGTGGGGTGGGGGCAATGTAAACTGGGTTGATGTAGCACCTAGGGTGCGCAGCGAATATTAAAATAGACGGAGACAGCGACAGACGTGGGTTACAACACAGGAAAGTGTCTTTGTTTTTCAAAGAGGAAGCAACAAAACACACATGGGTTTTTTCAGAGACGAGGAGGCTTTTCTCTGACGGGTAAATGAGTCAAATCAGAAACATTTCCTGTTCTTCAATATGTACACTCTCATTATGCAGTTTCACGCTCACACAGATGGAACCGTTTTTACTGTTTTAGCAAGATGAACTTTTGATTAAGAACATCAAGAACATTTTTTTCTTAAATAGTAACGTGGCAGCAGGTAAACAGGCAGCTGGATAGATTTTATTGATCGTGCATCATGGGAAATTCACCTGTTTACAGAAGCTGTTGGGGCGAATTATTAGAATATAAAAGTAATATATACAAGGTATTTGCATGATTTACTTCAACTTTATATTGCTGACCCTGAAAATTAATAAAAACAGACATATACTGTAGGAATACTTAAATGAATATGCAGATGTAAATTAATACTGCCTATTTACCTGATGATGATGATAATAATAATAATAATAATAATAATAATATTTAGAATCATTGTTGTTATTATTATTATTATTATTTTTATTATTATTATAGCTATCAGCTGGACCAGAGGCAGATCCCCTGTTTCAGTTTTACCTTGTTTTCTGCATCTTTCTCTGCAAAACCAGCCAACTCCTATATCACACTTAACAAAAAAAAATTCCAAAGCGAAAGAAGAAGGCAGCAAATTGATCAGATGTAGTGTAAAAAAAAATAAAGTTGTTTACCAATACAAAAAATGCTCAGTTAGTGGTAAATTTTACCACAGTGTTGTTTTTTTTTTTTTTTTTTTAGTGAAACTGCACTTTGCATTAGTGCTGATTTAAACTGCTTCATACCAAAAGCTTGCTGTGGTGTTTTCCCCATTTGCTCAATCTCAGAAGTGAGAAGATGAAAAAACCTTTCTCTTGCTCCTTTGCTTTGCTTTTAATAGCAAATCCATCTCAGCATGTCAATTGCTTTCTTAACTTATAAGGACATATTACGGACTATTTTTTTACCATGAAATAGAGCAGTTCACTCCACCTAATGTGAACATAACAGCAAAGACAACTTTCTGCACTATATCTCTGGTATTTTAATCAAATCATGTCACAGTGTCACAGACGTTTTGTTAAGACTTCAGGAAATTGTTAACTTTGGGTTTAAAACAATGTTTTTCCTGTGACTTCACTTTTGAAAAATGTAGTACTTTACAAAACAAATTTGTGGAGAGCACAAAATTATTAGTCAGATGGGAGAATGAAACCATTTTATGTAAAAACAACAATGTGCTTTTGTTTAGTTGTGAGGTACTGGGATTTTTTTCCTCCCATAATTTTATCACAAAAGAAACATTAAAAACACATTTTGAAAGTCCTTTCCTCTCCATCCACTTTGCAGCCTGTAAAGAACTTTTGCAAGTAGGAACCTTTTCTTTTTAACATGTCACAACAGACACAAGTTCAGGAATGACTGTCCTAAACTCTTCTGTTGTATTAAATCTTAGTACCAGATGTAGCAGATGTATGTATCGGCCTTAAAGCAGTTTCTGTTAACTTTCTGCTAATGTGCTGATATTGGTTTATAAAAGCCACTGACATTCATGAGCCAAAAGTAGAAAGAATCATGCATTTCCAGTATTTAGAATACGCCACCTGACTGTTGTTCTGGTCCAGGTTTTGTTCATTTTCATGTACATTTTTTTTTTCAGATTGCATTCCAGTACATTATAAAGTTTGCAGACCCCATACTGTTTTTATTACAAATAATAAAGATACAGTAGTTCACCAAGTTTGAAGACTGCATATATTGCTCTTCAAAGAATTTGCTTAGTAGCAGAAAGTAGAGTTCTCTAATGTTATCTCTGCCCTGATATGCTTTGCTGGTTTGGGTTAGATTAGATTTAAATTAGGAAAAGTTGGACGTCCTCTATGATCCATCTTGGTTGATATCTTATTTCCTTCTCATTTTCAGCCACGATTACTTTATTTCAACATGAAGTCAGACTGAATTTAAAGTCACATCAGTAGTCGGTTGTCTGTTTATTGGGTTAGCAGATACAGCTGAGGAGTTTTCAAGATGAAATATTCAGTGATCAAGCGATTCAGCCTTTTCAAAACTCATTAACACCGTTGAATATTTTAAGACTGTTTTTGAAAATGTCCAACCCTGACAATTAAATCATCTATATTTTTAACTGCTGACAGTCTCATTTCAAGTCATATCTTCTTCTGAAAATAAATATAAAGTGTAAAAAAAAAAAAAAAAAAAAAATCCTTCAGTTCTCATGTAGCTTGAACTTCTTCAAAGAGTGTGAACTGACAGTCAGCTCTCTGAGGCTGTCTGATTTAAATGCATGTTATGTTTTGCGTTTCAGGTATTAAACCGTATCCTAAGTTCACAGCGGTCATCCATGCGGTCTCCCCACTGGTGTCACAGTCCCAACCCATACTCAAGCTACTGGTAGCTGTGGCCAAGTCCCAGTACTGTGCACAGGTAAATGAATTTGAGTGTGTGTGCGTGTGTGTGTGGTGTGTGTTGGCCTTACCATTTCAAGAATCCATCGCTCATCTGCACGTCGTGACTGCTGAAATTGTGCCGCACCACGTTGCTCACACAACTGTTACGTAATCGTGTTTTCCAAACAGAGCAGCAAAAGAGCTCACCTCCCATCCATGTGGGTCTGAGAGTTAACTTGGGAAGATTGAATTAGGGTCGTGCTACATCTGTCTCCATGGCAGCCAAACCCCCTTCAGCACAGCTGGAGATGGCACATATTGATTCCCCTGCTTGCTCCCTACTAAAGCAGGAAATGAAATGGAATTTTCCCCTTGACGGTTGGCTTTTGTGTGTGCGTGTGTTTTTTATGTGTTAAGACACCAGAGTAAGAAGAAATCAAGTTTGTAATTAAATTAAATTAAAAGGGGAACCATTTGTCCATTGCAATGAATATGTGTGTTGGTAAACAGTAAGAGAGTAATGTAATAACTGATAGCTATTGATACCTTAATTTTGTCTGACACCTTTCAAACTCTGCCGTTCTAGTTTGTAACAGTGATACAGAAATTATACTACACTTTCTGTGCAGTATATTCTTTTCATTTTTTTCCTCGTAGACCTTAGACTAACCCATATTTGTTATAACAGCTCTGCATAAACTGAATGACACAAAAATGATACTTAAATGACACAAAATCCAATTGTCTCAAATCAGACCTGGGTCACTTTCATATGTGGTACTTAATCAGATGCATATCTAATATTTTAGTTCACTATGAACTGTCAGGCATATTTCACTCATCTTTGATGTCATGCAGGTCAAAGCAGCAGTGACTTTACACCAAGCGTCTGGTATCAGTCGCATTTTAGATACTGATGTGAACAACCACACAAAATGGAGACTTGGCAAACTTGGACATGTTTTACAACGCATCACAACGATGCTTTACCTCAAGAGAAAACCTCCTGAAGCAAGCAAGAGAAGTCTTTTATAAAATAACTTTTTTTATGATATCAAGAGCGACTGATCTGAGCAACTGTCAAATCAAACTGGCACGAGGATAAAAAGATCCTAAAAGTTGAAATATATGATCCTCAAGGGCATTCCTTTTTTTTTCTCCCAAAGAAGGAAACACAAATCTTGAACTAAGCTATTCTTACAACTTACAAGCATGACATAAAAAGCATAACAGAAAAATAAGTTGCAGAAGGGGAAATTAAATAAATTGCGATACCTCACGGGAGAGATAACATGTCAAAAGATCTGAGAGGAAAAATGCTTTAGGCATCATGCATATTACTGAAGCTTTCAGCTACAATGAAGAAATAGTCCAGTTAAAATGTACCTGATAGTGTCAGTATGACTAGAATTTATCAGATAACCTTATTTAAAGCAAAAGAGTCAATCCCTTCATGACCTGTCAGAACTACAGCCCTGAGTCTGCAGTAACTAAGAGCCCGTGGAGCCTCTCTTTACCCTCAAGAACATCAACTTCATTATTCCCAAACTCTGAGAATTAATCCTTCTTCATCCAAAACCACAACCAGAGCAAGTGCCCCAACCTAACTTAACTAAGACCTGATCATCCAGACCTACCTTTACCCAAAGAGACAATCCCCTAATCCACCTTAATTCTCAAAACCCTGTTTTAATTGCATGAATCGATCCCCCAACCCTCCACCTCCCCAAGAATCAATCCCTCAATCAACCCAAACCCAGAGAACAAATCCTCAAGTTCTGGCCTTCCAGGGGCTTTGCTGGGATAAATTGCCATCCAAAATAGCAAGATTGCCAATAACAGAACCACATGGTTCAGTCTTGACAGAAGCAACCTTTAAAAAAAAAAAAAAAAAACTTGTTCCTGTCAATTTGGTGAGGAGGTTCAGGCAGGTGACTGAGCCTTTGAACCCGTTTCCACTGGAGTGCAAGATCGCAGTATTTTAAAGTTGAGATTTGATGCAATCTGTTGGTTTCCTTAGCAACACTGAAATTATACTGTATGAATACAATTATAATGAATTGGATTGAACTGGATTATATATGGATTATAATGACTTGGATTTAATTGAAATATAATTGGATTTTAATTAGACTGCATTTAATAGGACTCTGTAAAGTGAACTGAGATGACTTTCTGTGAGTTATGGCTTTACAAATAAATTGAACTGAACTGAACTGAACTGAAAGATTCAAAGCAAGAAAAAAAGAAAACTCTTAATTGTATTTTAAAATTTTCAGCTTTTTAGAGATGAATGACTGCAATGGTAATAAACAATACTTAAGCAAGAAGCTTAGGCCTTCCTGGTTCTTCTGGTATATCAAAGTTTAACTGACAGTCCACATTTATTTTTCAGTCTTTATTTAGATACAGACAGAAAACACAGTGTTAATATTATAGGCAGGCCAGTGAATCATTTGGTTTATTGTAGGCTACCAGCAGTATCCACATAGGTGCTAAAGCCCAACATCACATCCTATTATTGGCACACTTCATATAACTCACTCTCCCATAGCAGCAGACTGAATGAGTAAAACGCTATTTTATTATTTTATTTTTTTTATACGGAGGCTCTTTTGTGTTTTTCATTCTTCATGCTGTGCACGCAGAGTGGAGATCCAGGCACACTACTGGGGTGTTTTCTTCCACTCTTAGTGCACAGAAAAGATGAGAGATTGCAGAGTGGGCATTGCTGTGCTCTGAGCGGGCAGGAAAGCAGTATAAATAAATGAAGAGAGAGAAGAAAATGAAACAGGTCTGAGGGTGGTGGAACATTACATTGAATGTAAGAAACCTGTTGAAGTGCATTTTGACTTGTATGAACTTGTACACACATTTTGATGGAAGCGCTTTGGCAGCAGATATACAAGTGTGATTTTCACTGATTTCCTCCTATAAATAAATATATATGTGATATATATATATATATATATATATATATATATATATATATATATATATATATATATATAGACACACTCAGCACCGTTAGAGAGCGGGGAGCTGACAGAGATGCCATCTGTCCTTCTAATCAAACAGCAGTAGAAGCCTGTGGATTAACCCGTCAGCTGAGTGTGTATGTGTGTAGATGTACCTGTTGTTATCTCACACTGGCAGACATTTTCACAGCCACGTTCATGAAGGGATTTTATTTTTTCATCAGTATTTGCAGAGAATGGCGAGATGATTTCACAATTCATCAAGCAGCCATACATCGCCTCTTACTTACGCTGCTGACATATTTACAGCTTACAGGTACACCTCAACACAGGCCGGGTGTAACACATCTAAATATATCCCGAAACATTATTTGGCAGGCCCAGTCAGGAGCAGAGTCCCCCAGGGGAACTGCTGTGCGTGACGTAGTTAATGTCAGAGTAATGTGAGGCTTTATTGATCACTGCAGTGAGATTCTTGTGGTTCGCCTCCATCAGGGATGCCTGTGCACAGCGTCAACCACAGCACAGGGGAACCAGGATGGATTCATTTACTGACATGCTCAAGGACATTTCAGAAGGGCATATGTTAGGTGACGGATACCAGCCAAACACACAATGTGTTGCTAACAGTTCATTTGTCATGAAATGGGGACTCAGAGGGGATGCAGAAGTACATTTTCTGTCCCATCTTAATCCTGCTGACAAGTTTTCCTAATATACGGTAGTTTTTTGTTTCACTGCGTTGTCACTTTACATGTCACACTTGGTCACTGGTCAGGTGTCTGACAACAGCAGAGTAACTGGTGAAATGCTGGCATGAAAGAAAATAAATATTAGAACTTTATATAAATATGTCCTATGTGTTGCTGCTGTTTTAATGGGAATTAATGTCTCAAAATGTGACACAAACAAAAAACAATCTGCACCTCAGTCTTTGCACTTGACTTCTTTCAAACTGAGAATAAACTAAGAAAAAATTGATGTCAGTTTCCCAATAAGTGATGTGACCAAAATGATAAAATGCAGGTCTAATTCTGAAACACAGTCAAATACTAGGAAACACTGCAAAAACATAGACTACTGACAGAAATGTTTGTACAATGAATAAGAAAAAACAGAGACAATGACAATAATAATAAAATATACAATACTCAGTTATTTAAACACTGTGCAGCTGCTTATAGTTTAAACCAAACAAAATGTAATAAAAACAAACAAACAAAAAAAGAGCTGGACATGCTGAAGTTATCTTTTAAAATAGCGCCTGGACATTTCATAAAAAAACTAATTATTAAACCTAAAAGCATAATCCATGTATTCTTGGTAAAACATGGATGTGACACTTTGTGGACTGGTTACTGAGATGACTTTTGTTTAGAAGGACTTAAAATTTAACGTCGGAACTCAAGTGAATGCATAATGCAAGCTATATTAATCTCCAAAGGAAGTTATATTGTTGTAGTATAAAAGAGAGCAGCAAATGACATAGCATGCAGCATTAACAGGTAATACAGGTGAACTCTCTGTAGCCAACATGATGGAACCAAACACACAGCTATTATTTCAATATCAAGGGTGCAGAGATTCTTCTTCACAGTAAAATATACAGAATTATACCTGTTGTTAACAAGCACCTCTAATCTCTCCTACTTTCTTGTTGCCACTCTGGCTGCTGTCTCTTTTTATTCATATTGTATGTATTGGATGGACTTTGGAGTCCAGGATATGTTCTTTATGAAACATATAATGCTGTATTCCCAATATTATTGCTGTGTCTTTGTTTTTACTCTAAACTACTTGGTGAGAAAGTCAGTAACACCACTTTAGAGAACTGCAGAAATGAAACACAACATAGTTATTAAAGAAACAGAAGATTGACCACAAAGAAATGTAAAACCAATACAAAACCCACAAAAGGTGAAGGCCTGGGGAACACCACATCAACGGGTGGAGAAATGAAAAGATTGACAGGCCCACCTTCTTGATCTTTGCATGTGAGGGTTTATCAAACTGTGAAGAACGGGCAGGGATACAAGCACATACCGGCGTGTAAATGCATGTTTCAGGTCATGTAGGATCATTTTATGCGTATGATGTTTCTCATTAAATATTGAAGACATGCTGTTGTAATGCAGTGAACTGGCTGACCTGTGGCCTAAAAGTTGTATTAAACATGGGTTGTCATTATATGGGCTGGAAAAATGCTTTGTCCTTAGAACAAGGGAAACCTGTCAATGTGATAATATTTTTTATCTATTCTTAGATGCTAAAGCCACTGCCTGGTCATAATTGGAAATATTTTATCACTCCACGAGCTTCTGGCTCTTTAACACTGAATAAGCTCAGAATGAGGTGGCATTTGCTGGGCACAAGGCACAAAAATGTCATGTTCAGTAGGTTGGCCTGATGACAATCTAGGAAGTTGTTTTGCTCGACGGGTAAAAATGTTTGTTTTCTCTCCCAGATCATCGTCTTGTGGAACTGTGACAAGCCTCTCCCTGCAAAGCACCGCTGGCCCGCAACCTCAGTGCCCGTCATCGTCATCGAGGGAGAGAATAAGGTGAGCCTGAACACACACACAGTCTTTTCCTCTCAGATAACCTCAAAGGTGTGATCACTATCAAATCTAATTACTTTGCTTATGATATTCACAAATGGTTAAGCTACTGTATCTTGACATATTTTCAGTCAATCGAAGAGTTTCAGGGAGTTAATGAGTTTCGATTTCTGCTGCACTGATTCCATTAAAAGACAGTTTGTGCAGTTTTAATTAAACTCCAGTAATGAGAATTTTATACACTAGTAAAAGAATGACTGAAAGGCTAATGCATTTTGCATATTGGAAATATGGAGTGGTAATAATGGGAAAGTGCATATGCGTGAAACATTTATTTATTTTCAAAGTATTTACTTCTGTTTCTCGACTTTAATTACAACCAAGTATCTAATTATCTGTAGAAAGAGACATAATATGTGGAGGAGCAGATGGAACATGATATAGAATGTGAATATGGATCATATTTATCTTCTAATTAGATTTTTTTTTAATTCAAATTCCATTATATATGTTTCAAATATCACTCAGCTCACTTTGCATTTTAAGTTTTGTCTATAGAATAAAGTAATAAATCAAAATTGCCACAAATGATTCACATGTTCAGATTTTTTGTTCAGTGTTACCAGAATACCAGAATAAAAAAAAATTAAAAAAATTCTATAAGCATTTACACATAACTGAGAAAAGAAAATCCTATTTATGCATAAGAAACAGAAACCTGAGATTTTATTGGAATTTGAGGTTGAGAAGGAAACTGGACCTCTTTTCCTAGCTGTTCAGGATGATTCACCTCTAATCAGAAAGGCTTCTTCAGTTCTGGCTGGTTGGTAGCTTCAGGTGTAAAATGTTGGGACTTCACATGTTGAAGTCACATGTGAGCCACTGGCCCACCCATCCCTCTTGTGGGGGCTTCTCAAGACTTAAGATGCTTTCACTTCTAACCTGTTTGGTCCAGACATGTGGATTCCTGTTCACAATGTGGACAAAAACAACAGGTCTAGCCTCAAGTACTGGATTTGAAGAAGGCTCTGCTGATAATAATGTTGTTTAGGGCTGCCCAGGTAGTGCAGTGGTTACAGCATTCGGCCCACGTACGGAGGCCACAGTCCTGCAGCGGCTGCAGGCTCGACTCCCGGCCTGTGACCTATTTGCTGCATGTCTTCCCCGTTCTCCCTGATTTCTCTCTCTCTCTCTCTCTCATTGTAAAAAAAAGGCCACAAGTGCCAAAAATAAAAGAATAAAAACACAAATAGTGCCATTTTGATATCATAATAGTGTCACCAAAACTATCCTGTTATTTATTTATTGATTTATTTTTTTCCATTTATTCAAATAGTGCTCGGCTACTTCACAGCACTGTGATGCATACATCCTGCCATCTTTAAACCAATTAAAGGCAAGTTCAAGAAGAACAATGATCACATAGATCAGGTTCTGGGTAGCATAGTGCAAACTTTCAGGTGTGAAGGTTTGCAAGTCATTAAACATGCAGCACATATGAAATGTAAAGAGCAGTGGAGTTACGCAGTTCACCTTGGTCTGTAACATAATAGGTCAACCAGAAGTCTTGCAAAAGTCCAGAACCTAGGAGCTGAAAGCTGTCATAGTGGAGTCTGACATATATTGGTCAATAAATTGACTTCCTTCGTGTTTTTATACTGGGAGAAGGGCAGCTATCCAATTAAATGGTCGAGGTATAACGGTATGTTGACTTAACTGTGCATGTAAACATGCTAGGGCTTATTGTGTTCATTTTAACCTCTGTCCTTGACTTGTGCAAGTCAATATTAGACCATGATCTCCAAGGATGACATTCTCATGCAAAGCGGATCAGAGCAGGGTTTTCCTGTTTCCTAACTTGCATTTAAAATGTTTTTTTTTTTTACTTTTTTTTTTTTTTTGGTTGTTGTTGTTGTTGTTTTTTGGTGGAGTTATATTTTCCCAGGCATCAGACCCATCTGCCTCTTCCTGCACCAATTGCAAGGAATTAAGTTCACCTGTCAGTCAGTGGAAGTGGTTTTCACATCAGTGTCATTCACACGGCTGCAGGCTGGGTTTATGGTTTTCCTGTAAGTGGTTTCTCCCAAGCTGTCAGTCACAGCAGGAGGCTTTAGTGTAGTTGTGTGTCCGTGAAAAGCGAGCAGATCAGGCTGACTGCACTGTAGTGTGTGTGTGCGTGTGTGTGTGTTTTGCGTGTGCATGCCAGGCAGCCTGTGGTTTGTTGTGGTTGTGGTGTTTTCCGTGTTTACCATGGCGAGCCAAGCTGTGTCCTTCCACCCAACAGAGAGAGGGAGGCGGGGAATGTTTTTCATCCCTCTTGCCTTTTTTCCTGCCACTTTCTTGCTTATCCCTGCTCACTTCCATCCTCTTCCTACCTCACAGATCTTGTCTTTTTTATCATCCTTATTTTTCTCTTTTATATCTTTACATTTGCGTTTTCTTATCTCCTTGTTCTCTTGATGTTGCTGTTGTTGAGGTTATTGCCAGGATTTCATAAAAACCTGAGTCCCTGATTTGAGTTACTTTTCTAGTGAAGAGACACAAATTGCATCTGCTTAAAGTTTATGAATCTTTCTTATCCCAAATATCATTGGCCAGCTCGTTTCATGATGTTAGGGAGAGAAGCAACATACTTTGCTTTTAAAATATTTACATTTAAGAAGAATACTTGAATAAATTACATTTCTACCATTTTTTTAAACCCAACTCTTACTCCAATAGTTCTCTTAAGTTCTTGCCACATAAATAAAATGGGTTTGAAGTCTGGATTTTGACAGTCATTTCAACATTGCCATTCTTTTCTGTGTCAACCATTGTGCTGTAAATTTGTTGGTGTGCTTGGGATCACTGTCTAGTTATATAGCTGGACAGATGGCCTCACTTATGACTTGAGAAAACTATGGTCAACAGATCATGATCATCTCAATTAAGGCAGGGTGACCAGGTTCTGCAGCTGAAAAACAACTCCAAATCATCAACCACCATTATCTTTACAGTTAATATGAGGTGTTAAGGTGCCTGATATGCTGTGTTGGCATTCAACAAGCCTGGTGCTGTGTTATGGTCGGACATCCCCACTGTGGCCTTGTCTGTCCAAAGGGCATTGATCCCATGTTTCTCCTTTCTTTCTAAGCCAGCATACACTTTCCTTTTGCTTCAAATATGTGTCTGTTAATTTGCACCTGAAAAGATTTCATAGTAAAGGCCCTGATTTACTCTTGTTGTTAATATAACAGTCAGAAACTAGTGCTGTTCTAGAAAGAGGGCTCTGTACTTCTGGAATGGTGGCCAAAAAAATCTTGTTTGTGACTTGGTTTAAGCCGTGTGCAAATCCCAGCAGGGCTTTATTTGGTTTACACACACTGGTGGTCCTGCTGTCTCCTTTCTCTGTCTTCATCTGCCACTGTCCTTTACAGTGGAGGAGAAGATGAACCGCTAAAGGCAGATTCCTGCTGTAAGAGCTCACATTCCTTGAGAGCGACAGGAAGCCCCGGGCCTCATGCCTCACTTCTAACATTTCAAGCCGTCTGGGAGCTGGAAACATCAGCCTCTCATTCTCTTTTCGTCTCTTTTCCTTGTTTGTCTCACTGTTGTTTCCTGTCTTGTTCTCCTCTTCTTTGCTGGTAACCTTACTGTCAACTTGTTGTGGAAAACATGGAGCCAAGAGATTGGAGGATTGCTTTGTTTCTCTCTTTATGCCCTCACGACATGCCAGCAGTGATGATGACAATGAAATGAGGAGGAGAGTACGGTCTCGTCTTTCCAGTAAACTCATTTTCTCTGTTTGTCTAAACACGACACTCAAGCACTCCTGCTCTTGCAGAATGATTAAATATGAGCTACATTCAAAACTCTGTCCGCTGGAGTGTTTTGTGAAACATGAGAAGTAGATGGCTCTTAACTGGAGCGACTTCCTGCCAGGTGCTGTGAGGACTCAACTGTGTGATGAAGTAGTTAATCAGAAATATGAGATGTAAATGCACATCTGAAGTCAAGAAATAAGTGTCATTGATTTTTGACATTGATTTTTTTTTTTTTTTTTTGAGAACACGAACATACATAAGACATTGATTTTGTGTAATGTATAGTTAACATTTTTATTTGAATAGTTAAAACCAATTTAAATGTAAGAAAAAACAAAAAAAACTTGTTACTCATTCTTTGAGTTAAACTACCAACTTGGTCAAAACTGAAACATTACTTTTTCATATATCCTGTAAAAGATCTCAACCATCTGCTCAGCATCTCATTATTTTCTAAAATCCAGAATTCGTCCAGCAAACCTAGATACAATGTTCACATCCTACAAGACAGGTTTGGGCTGGCTCCATCTCCAAATATCTTGATATTAAGACTAAGTAGTTTTTCAAAGGATCTATATTCCTGTTATTAAAAACATTTTTTGTGCATTTACCTAAAGCCAAGAGATAGGAACAGTGCTATTTATGTAAGATTTCATTATGTTGACATGGCCAGAAGTATGACTGTTTAATTATATCTGCTTTTTTATATTTTATCATTTATCTTTAAAAATGTACACTCTTTATTTACAGAGATAGTCTTGTTTGCTGCAATGTTAAAATACCCTGGTAATCAAATACTCCTTCAAAAAAAAAAAAAAACCCTGATATTTTAAGATGAAAAAAAACTTTGTATTGCTATAAGGGGATTTTTCTGTCGATGTATTTGCGCTGCAGAATGCAATCACACGACTTTCTCTTGTTTTTAAGGTGGGTTTTTTTCCTTCCTAATAGTGGCCCAGGTGTTACACTTCTGTACACTTACATATTCTAGACCACTCACTGTACCGTTGCATCACAAATGGTTCCCTGGGAAAGCTTGAAAACTGAAGAAGGGGCTCAAAAGAAAAGAAAAAGACCCTATAAAAGCAGCTCTATTAAATCAGTTGCAGTTCCTGTTGTGCAGACACAAAATAGAAAGGGACACTTTCTCCTTTACTCAGAGGACCTAGAAGGCTCCTGCAGTCCAAAAGCTGCTTTTGTTATCGCTCCCTTTTGTCACAGCCCTGTGAATTTGAAGCCCTTTTAGACTAAAATGCTTGAGGTTTGTAGTGTTTGTTCGACAACTACAAAAACAAGTGATCTGAAGACATCAAACTTGCTGCTTTACTAGTTTGTGTCATTTCACACTCTTGTTAGTTGATAATAAAAGTAATCTGATGCTGCAACATTACAGTGGAGAAGAGGGTTCATTCTGTGTGATGGTAAAGCCATGTATTCCTGTTTTGGTCCGGTCTTGGCTGTGGCAGTAGTTAAACTCGGTTGAGTACCTGAGCACAGCAGATAGATTAATACAAGTGTTTGCAGAGAAAAGAGGCCACCATCAACAGTTTTAGAAAGTAAATGACTTTCCAACGCTGGTGGTGTTTGCAAGAGTCCGTTTTACTTTAAAGAAGCCTGACCTAAAGAACTTTACTGAATAACTAAATAACGTGCTTTCACATCTCGTTACATGTTTACATGTATCAGCCGTTTAATGCGTGTGCCTGCACTTATTAAAGCCATGAATCTGTGAGATGCTTCATAGTTGTGTGGGAGGTTATTTGAATTTGAGCACATATTCAGTTTACAATTTGCACTTTCTTTGTCAAGGAGAAGCTGTTGTTTTCTCATCCAAGTGCCTTTCATCACAGGAACAGACCAAAGACTTCCATCTAATATCCTCAAGATGTTTATCCTTCTATCCACCCACCAGGCCCCAGCCACCACCACTCTCCCTGGTTCCAGTAAATATTCAAGGACTGTCATGTATTATAAAGTTTGGCTTCATCCTCCATAAAATATACACATTCTGTTTCAGAAGATGGAGGAGAAGAAAAGTGAATTTGTGCCGCATGTATAACACATAACTCACACTATGCGTATGTCCCTGTTTATGTGTTTTTATTGATTTAAAAGAGAAAGACAGCCCTGCAGCAGTAATGGAAACTTGTATCTGCACTCCATCACTGTTGAAAACGACAGGGCACACCCTGCAGTAAGGCGAGGGATATTGGCTTCTCTCCTCTTCCCTATGCGCTGATGTTTGTTGTTGCCATAGTCTGTTGTCTCCCCTGAATCTCATGAAGCTTTGAAGAATCATTAAAAATGCATAGTGAGGATACAGGAAGCAAAAAGAGATTAATTGTAGAATTTATTTCAAGGTGAAAGTCTTTGTTCACTATTGGATCTGATGGTTGTGACTGGAAGAGTTCAGTCTGTGCAGACTGAAGTAATGCAGAGGTTGCATTAACAAAATAATGTTCGACATCAAGACAAGGACCATTATATAGCTCAAGATTGAACTTTCATACATATATATATATATATATATATAATTTAATTATAAAAAAAAAAAAAATCTTCCCTATTCCAAATTTGTACTTTGCTCAGATGCTGGGGAATAAAGGACTTGATTGGACAGCCTGGGGCATCCCAGAGGGCTCTCAGGTTTTCAAAAACTTTTTTTTTTCTTTTAAAGAAAGCTTTGGGTTAATGGGTTAAACCAGTCGTTGAATGAGGGACCTGCAAGTGGTTCTGTAAACATTTTTGAGTCAAGTGTAAGTGGATTTTTCATCTCAAGCTTACCACGTTCGACTTTAAAGCAGGTGTGATTCATATTTTCAGATAATGGCCAATATTTTACTCGAGTCAATGCAGCCCTTTCATCCTGCCCTGTACGTGAGAGCTTCCCTTGCATGCAGTCAACATCTTTTCAAGCATGATTAGTCAATACTACTTTGACAATTGATTTAATACAAAGCAAAATATGAAAACCTAATGCATTATTGCATATACTTGCACTTGATTAAATGTAGTATCCACAGTATCCCATTATTTTTGAAGGCGTCTCCACCTAGAAGGAAACTCTGAGACAGTGTGCTGCAAGGCCACATTGTCTTTCCTGGGAACGTACTGACATCTCCCAGCAAGAGCTGCGTAAAAGAAAAACCTGTATCTTGTTTAGTCTACTTCTTAACCCAAATAAGCAGTTTAAAGCCAGTGGAAAAAACCCCAGCTGAGTCAACAGAAAATAATTTTCATACTTAAAATGCAGCCTTTTCTTGAAAGTCCAATCAGCATTTCCTCTTTCAGCCATTTTAAACTTTGCTATTCAACCAAATAATCATGTATTAATGCTGCCTGAAGTATTCAGCCGTTCTTAATGTAGATGTGTGGTTTTAACCTTCTGTGCTCTCTGTCTGTCTCTGTAGGTCATGAGCAGCCGCTTCCTGCCCTATGGGACCATAGTGACAGATGCTGTCCTCAGTCTGGATGAAGACACCGTGCTGTCCACTACAGAGGTATCTAAAGATATTAAAATATGAAGGAGAATCAAAAATTCTTATTTCTGTCATTTCTTTTGATTAATTTATCTTTTGTTTCTGTGTTACTGTATCTCAGTTTTCAGGGTTGCTTAAATGACTCTGCTTTTACTCTCTCATCTCGTCTGTTTTACCTCTATTTCCTTCTTTGAGCATTCTTTCTATAATCTACATCATATTTTTGCCATATGTAATCACTCAGTTCCCCTCCAATCCCCTATTTGAGAGAAGCACTGATATGGACATTTTTGCTCCACATGTTGTCTGGATGTGATGGTTTGTGCTTCTCTCTGGGATACATTCTGGTGCAGCTCTACGGGAAGCCAGATGCTGCGTTGAACAGCGTAAAATTAGATCTCATAAAGGCTGTTTGTGTGGATCAAGATGGCAAGACAGAGGCAGAAAAATTGAAAACCCTAAAACAAAACACACCTGTCTCGCTCCTGTGAAGACAACTGAACATGTGTTTTAGAGGCAAGGAAACAAAAATGTCAGTGCAAGTGTGAAGGGAAATTAAAGCTAAAAACAGCAGTCTACCTATATACCAGCCCAAGTGGCACTTCTGGCCTTTCACCAAGAACAAAGTCCTTCTTTGTTCTTCTTTTTCACTCAGACTTCAGTCTGGAGGGAGAATACTGAGGACAAGGGTGGTCCTTAACAAAGATAGTTGCTTGGAATGATTTCCCTTGTTTTATTGTTCTTCTTTTCACTATGACTTGCACCATCTTGGATCAGCTAAAAAGTTGCAAGATGTTTGAAAGTCTCCGAAAGACAAGAGTTCCTCGTCTGTGGATTTGGAGATGGGATATTCAAAATATATATAGTAAATTCATGCCCTCAAAAAAAGATAAAACGGCGCAGTAGAGAGGGTTTTTTATTTCTCAGTATAGCATCATGTTGAAATGCAAAGGGAGCTGTTTCAGGAGGCGTCAAAGTTTTTTTTTTTTTCTTTTTTTATGTTTTTGTCTAATAATTTGATTGAATGCTTTGATCATCAGCACAGAAGCTGGCTGCCGGCAGCTGCTTGGGAAGACTGCTTTTTGAGTTGATGAGGTTCTGCCTCTGTTGTATTTTCACAAAAGTACATTTCCGTGTGCACTTCCTTTGTTACTTCTCCCAGTAGTGTCTTTCATTTCTTGTTTTTTTTTTATACACAGTATACCGTAAATATACTTTTGCTGCTTTGATATTATTTAAAACAAAAAAAGAAAACCTTGCTTGAACCTTTTTCAACATTTCAAGGTAATATTTACTAGTATATAATTTGCTTGTAATAACTTTAATGATGGCTTTAAATTTTAATTATATTAATTATTTATTACTCAGTTGCAGAATTTTATATGGCTGTGCATAAATAGTTTTCCATGGTTTTCACTGTACATGGATTAAAACCTGTTTGCAATCTGCATTTCTGTCTATCTAGGTGGACTTTGCATTCACCGTGTGGCAGAGTTTTCCTGAGCGGATCGTGGGTTACCCGGCTCGCAGCCACTTCTGGGACAGCAACAAGGAGCGCTGGGGCTACACATCCAAATGGACCAATGATTATTCGATGGTCCTGACCGGTGCTGCCATCTTTCACAGGTACAATACACACCTTACACTGTACCTGTGAAGTGTTTCTGCCGTTTTCTTTTCCTCACCCCTGCTCTGCTCAGCATCGGTTCAACAGTTTAACTCGACTCTGCTCGCCAGTGTTCACCTGTCTCCTTTTGATGGAGTGGTTTGATGAAATGATCTGTAGATCATAAAGTTTATGTGATGTTCAGTGGAACACAGCCTTAGGAAACCAAATACGCTTCATCAAAAATTGTCAATTTGTCTGCTGCACAGCCCCCCATAAAGTAAAACCCTTCCAGCTTTGATACGCCTTCACTCTGCGGTGATGAGAGCAGTCCATTAACATGAGCTCCGCCAATCACCACAGCCGAATGCTTAATCGCTTTCAATAAGACACTCGTTCAGTCCATCCAACAACATGAACGTTTATACTGACCATAATCTCAAACTGAACTCTATAGAACATGTGATAAATTTATGCCCGTTTTATATTATTGTTCATTTGGTCATACTTAGATGTTGATACAAAAACAAAAATCTTATTTTTTTTCACTGTGAAAGAAATTCAGAACTTGCATTCATCAAATTAGGTCTTGTGTAAATACGTATGGATCTAGCCATGTTATCTTACCGCAGCAGAGCTCGCCTCTTCTAACGTTTGTTCCTCAGGTGTGTTAACAGTAAGTTGAGGATTTGGCCAAACCTGCTGTGGCCTCTACAAGTGCTGTTGGGACTGTGAGAAGAGAGCTGCATCTTGCGTCCTTGCAGTTAAGCCTGACATGGAGCCAGGATGTCTGGTTCATGAAGAAACTGAACCATTAGTCATTTTCTCATTTCTTTGAAGGTACTATCACTACCTGTACACCAACTACTTACCCACCAGCCTAAAGAGCATGGTGGACCAGTTGGCCAACTGTGAGGACATCTTGATGAACTTCCTGGTCTCTGCTGTCACCAAGCTCCCACCAATCAAGGTCACACAGAAGAAACAGTATAAAGAGACCATGATGGGACAGGTAAGAGGTTTATGACTTATTCTCAAAAACTGAATGTTGTGAAATCTTTCTCATGCTTGCTTCAACATCATTTCTGATTTAAATGACTTGTTAATATTCTTTATAGAATTCTTTCTGAAAGGTAGGCAGTCAGTCCAGAAAACTGGTTTGTTTCACAGAAAAGCTCAAAGGAAACGATGGGGCTAGTAAAACTTTTACAGTGTTAGAAAAGGAACAGAGTTACTGTATAGTCCTGCCTGAATCTGTCCTCCCACTTATGAACTGTGACTGATGCTGTAGTCCGTGTTTTCTTCAATGGTGCCTTTCAGCTGGAGCAAACTCTTGTCTGGGTTAGGAGCTGAATTAATTCTATAAAAATTCTGAAATGTTAATGTCAGAATGTTAATGTTAATGTCAGATGTTGATCAGTAATGGTCTGCTGTCTTCTTATGTCAGTGTGGCTGAAGTTGAGCCATGATTGAATCAAAAGATGTAGATGACTGTAGAACAAGACTGTAACAGTCTGTTTATGTTACAAGAATGTCAACAATTGACATAAAACAGTGGTACACAACCTTTTTTTTTTGTTGTTCTTACAATTTTTTTTTTGTATGTGTATGGTTTTTTTTATTTATTGTGATAGATAAATGGATGGATGGATGTACTTTATTGATTCCCAAACTGGGAAATTGTAGTGTAGCAGCAGCAAGACATGAAAAAACTAGGGCTGGGCAACGATCAAAAGTTTTTAATCGCATTATTTCCCTGATTAATCATGATTAATTGCATTGTATACGCAGAATCAAATAATGAATTCAAAAGTAGTGTAAACTGCACTTTTATTGAAATGTTCTGCTGCCATATGAACTACAGTGCCATAACATTTGTTGTTCAAACACTTTTAACATCAGCACTTGTCAGTAACACATATTTAGTGTAAATCTCATTTTAAAAAATGTAAAATAAAAATAAAAGTAATACTCTTTAATAAAAAAAAAAAAAAAGTCTACAAAGAAAATCCAACAAAATGATTGTGGCTCAGCACAATCAGAACATTAAAACAGGTCATTTCTGAGGTAACAGCAGAAACTTTTAACGGGGAGTTCAACTTGGCAGTTGTTACAAATAACCTTGTTTCTGTTGAATCCTCCATCTGGGAGAACGTTAACTCATTGGCTGCCACTAACGCAATGAGAATGAGCGTTTGGAGCATCAGTGGCAGCAAATGAGTTAAAATGAAAATGTCCATGTTAAAGTTCAGTAAATTTACCAATCTGTGTATCATTCATTCTTTCCATTTTCAATTGTCAATCAGAAATTAAAAAGTGACATTTTATGACATTTGTCATTTTTTAATCTAACATTTAAAAAAAAAAAAATGCCTGTTTTTTTATATTTCAATTTTAGACTTGGATCAGAAATACGAAATTAAAAAAACGGGCCGCAGAACTGAATTTGTTTTATAATTAAGGACTTTCACTCCATACCTACTATGTTGAGCAAAAAAAGAAAGTGGTCGGACGACTATGCACATTACGGAGTAAAAAGTAAGATATGTTATTCATGCAGTTCATGCATTGCATTGGTTTTGTCCTTTAAAAACAGTGATGTTAAAAACGGTTCATTTTGTGCACCAGTAAAACATATACTTATGTATTTTATTTTTCATTAAAGAAGGGTTTGGTGAATGTGCATATGAAACTGGTGGGGTTTGGTACGTCTAACAAGGTTAAGTACCACTGCACTAAGATAAATACATATCTA
This sequence comes from Hirundichthys speculiger, assembly GCA_018398805.1. Lineage (NCBI taxonomy): Eukaryota > Metazoa > Chordata > Actinopteri > Beloniformes > Exocoetidae > Hirundichthys > Hirundichthys speculiger. The sequence continues at coordinate 1,929,821 of JAGFBZ010000261.1, forward strand.
ACTAACCATCCTACATGTGTTTGATTTTAGCAGATGCATGTTATATTTTACCTAGATAAAAATGTGAAAATACTCCCAACCTGCTGATGTCTTCTGCCTTTTTCGTGGCTTCTTAATCTGCTGTCAATTACTCCTGCATGTAACGATCCTCAGAATCACCTCAGATCATGCTTAACACTTCCTGTATTCCATCCATCCATTATCCATATCCATTTAGTTTTAGGGTCAGGGGGATCTGCTGGAGTCTATCCCAGCTCTCCTCGGGCAAAAGGCAGGGGTCTACCCTGGACAGGTCGCCAGCCCATCGCAGACTTTCTGTATTTCCCATGGTTTTTACAGTAACCTGAATCATATGAGGAAGTCACGTAATTTCAGGGAAATGAGGCCTTGTGTGCCTTTGATTATGTGATCATTCTTTTTTCTTTTTTTTTAATTTAATTTATCATTTTTTCGGCAATAGATGGAATAGATAGATGGAAAGGGGGCAGAGAGAAATGGGAACACATGCAGCAAAGAGTCATCCAAGCCGGGAGTCAAACCCGCATCCGCAGTCGAGGACAGTAGCCTCTGTACATGGGCCACCTGCCCTAACCACTGCTCCACCAAGCGGCCCAGATAACATGATATCCTGAAAAATTATATGGACCTCGACACAGGCATAATTCGGACACTCAGGTGGACATACTATCACTAGAAACAGGCCAGCATGTCATCTAATACCACTTTGCCCCACTAGAGGTGCACTTTGTCTTACGGCCAGGGCTAACATATTAACTTTCTTGTGGTATGTTGCCCTCATGTGGTCAGAAGTGATATTATTATATAGTGGCTTTAATTTGTCAGACTTGGAAACCTCATGTAATAGTTACAACTTTGAGTGAATTTCTTCATAATACAAATACTATAACTCTAACTCTATTGTCTCTTGTCTTTCTTCTAATTTGCACCAGTCTTCGAGGGCTTCTCGCTGGGCTGATCCGGACCACTTTGCTCAGCGGCAGACCTGCATGAACAAGTTCGCCAACTGGTTTGGCACTATGCCACTCATCCATTCCCAGATGAGACTGGACCCCGTACTTTTTAAGGACCAGGTCTCCATCCTCCGCAAGAAATACAGGGATATTGAGAGGCTCTGACAGGACCGCCGCCCCCTAGGGGGAGATCCCACACAGGGGGAGGCGTGAGAGAGATACTGTAGAGAATTGGACTACAGCAGAATGGGCAGGGAGAGACACTGCTCTGTCTTCTACTTAGCACATTGCCAATAACAGCAGCAGCACCGCTGCCAGGACGTGATGCGGGAGGGGGATGAGAAGAAAACAAGCAGATGGCATTTGGATATGAAAAAAATGTAAACAGACTGACGAAGATGAGTACACAAACTGATGAACATGCCAAACAGTACTGTATGTTTCACAAATGTGCAAACACAGCGCACACTACTGACATCAAGAACTATCGGATAGAATATTTTTTGTACTACATGAACAAGGATGGTATTGGCTTTCCTGCTCTCTCTGCACATGTGCAGGATGGTAGAAGAGGGAAGGTGTCGGTGATTGCAAACCTGGCAACCCATAAATTCTACTGGTCCTGAGCAACCCTTCCTCATCAGCATCAGGATATTATACTGGACTCATTACAAAACACCTGCTTTATAGCTTGGGTTTATTTTTCTTGTCAGAGGGAGGAAAAAAGAAGGTGGCAAACAGCAGTGTTCATTTCCTGATATTCTTAGCTGTAGACACACATTCTTTAACCTGGAGTCTGGTCTGCCCTATACTTGGCACATACCTTCGTTGATATGGCTATTCTAATGGTCTGATTCCCTGTTTTCACTGGGATAAGTTATAAAACATCTCATTTCATGTTCCATTTTCCTCTCACACGTACCACAACATTTGTACTTATCTTTTTCTCCCAGTTCCCTGCATCATCTTTTATTTCCCTGTTCAACCTCACTGTACTTTCATTTATATTTGTGTGTGTGTGTGTGTTCATGTTGAATATAAAAGCTTGAAAAGTTGGCTCATCCAACCACAAGCTAAAGCAGAGGACATTTCCCTCAGTTGAAATGAGTGAAATGAACATTTGCAGATGAAATGGAGTGGAACGTTGCATTCTAACCTAAACTCATTTCATCAGGTTATTTTATATATATATAAATTTCTTCCTGCATGGTCTCTGAGCATTGTCCTTGCAGGGAGAAATGGAATAGGGAAGAAAAAAAATCCAACTATAGTAGGTCAGTAGTGACCAACTGTTAGAGGAGTATTTGTAGAGATTTTTAATGCTGAGTGCATCAGTGCCATTCTGACATCGAAGTCTGCCTTCAAAATTGTTTATTGCATGTTGCCTGTATCAGTTTCAGATGCCTAGATGCTCATCTGTTGCCATAATTTACCCCTTGCCATATCAGTTGACCTTTGAACCATTAAAATTATGAAAAGGGTTTCTCCTTTATTTGTCAAACAGACACATTTAGGCTTCAATTAAACTAATTTTGTTAAGAGAGCTGTTAATAACCAAATGCATTTTATAGACTATCGTGTTGTGAAAACAGCGACCAATAAATATGACCTGCTAGCCATGTGGGGGGCGCAGCTTTTCAGACTGAAACCCTCCCCTGCCTCACTGTGATCATGGCAGTTCATTTACATCATCAGCTTGAATCTGTGTCACCTCCACGCTGCTTTGCACCTTGAATGATCTAACTGGTCTCAGACAAACAGATCAATATCCCAGAATTACCAGCTTTCTGGTCCTTCAATTGATGGTTTCAAAAAGAAAAGTTGTCAGAGAAAATGACTGGCTCCATGCTGTCATTGGCCCTGAGAGCAGTGCACTTACACAATTCAACAAACTTTTGAATGAAAGCAGCAGGCTTTCTGTCAGGCAGATAGTCAACATTGTCTAAGCCAAAGCTATTCAGTGTCTTTATCAATTAACTTATCAGTGTCACAACTTCCTTTTTCTTTTTGCTTTTTTTTTACACTTCAAGGTTTATGTGAGAATTATTGTAAAGGCATTATAGTTTCAACAAAGTAGAGCAACAGCTGTCTGAACATATCAAACCCAGCAGGACGGTCAAGCTGTTATGTCCTTTGTTTTGAATATCAGGTTTGCATTTACAGTACATTCTGGGATTTAAAGTTTTAAGTGTGAAAACAATCATGAGAATGTGATTCTAGATACAACACATCCCTCGTTTAGTTTGCTTCTGTACTCAATTTGGAAAAACAACAAACATTGTTCCATATGTTTTTTATTTTTATTTTTTTTGTCTGCTTGTATTATTACCCATCATTTCAAGAGAAGCTGGTCCCCTGGAATATGATTCTCACAAAAAAGAAAAACACCCCCTCTCATTTCAAAATCTCTGTATATAGATATTTATTATTTACAAAAAAAAAATGAGGTAATCCCACAAGAACATTAAGACAGATCCTGCATCACTGAAGGACTTAGTGGTGTTTATTCGGTCAACATTATTTTCTACACACTGTGCACATCAGTCCACAGCGATGCCAATATACAGCTCATATTATGTCTCCCTATGCATCAGCTTTTTCTTTCCCAGGAAAACATCCATCATACTCCAGTGTATTTCTAATACAGAACTCCTCAAGAGAAAGATAACATTTTCAGAGTCGCCACAGTAGTTTTAACTCCTGAAAAGATTGCATACATCAATGATTCTGAATTGGATTGGGTCTCACCATTGCGGCTCCTCACAGGAGTCAAATTATAAAGTCCCAATAAAAACTACACCAGCTGACACAGTGGGAATAATAAGCAGCTGAGTCCCCCGTACCAGATGGGAACATTTTCAGGTTCTGCAACATCCTCCCCTCACGCATTATAATAATGGGTCTGAGGCAGTGACAATTGTGTTTTTCACAGCTTAGTAATAGCAAGTTTTCCATCTTTCATTTGGTGTGCTATACACAATTCGATGTAAGTTTGTGTATTTTAGGCCCCCAAGAAAATCTCTGCATCCGCCAAACACCTGTCATTTCATCAGGGGAACATTATGCAAGTCATTAGCTTCACAGGTGGGAAAACATTTACCCAAAATGTGCCAGGCAGTTTTATCATGGTGGTGACATGTGTGCTTGAAACTTGTCTGTTCTTGATTTGTGCCTTTTACCAACAATTGAGTTCTTGATGCTGAGCACTGTCTGTCCTGCCACTACTTCTAGTAGAGAGGAGGCAACATGTGCAGGGACTAAACATCCCTAACTTCATACACTGGATGAGTCACAGCTTCCATTCTCATAATGACGCCCCATTTTCATGTTGTGTTTGGACACTGTTGCTGAGGTGACAACGCATGACCACTTTTTGTTTCTTATTATTTATCTGTAACTGGCTGTATTACATAGCCAGTTCTTGGTAATAGCTGTTGATCTGTAAGGACTCTGATAAGCCCAGTTGTCCTGATGCCTTCTCCTCCCTCCTACCTTGTAATTAAGAGAAAACTTTTATAGAGGCCACAAATGAAATAGATAAATGCCAATTTTGTAAGAATGATTTATAAAAAAAAAATAAATAAACTCATATTTGATTATAACTACATGTCTGTTTTTGTTGTTGTTCTGCTCAGTATGTAAAAATACAACAAAAAAGTATTTTCAAAATGTTTGATAGTTCATAAGAAACTGAGAATGTTTTTGGTTTTTTTTTTTTTAAGAGAGTGACATTCATTCTTGAAACCTTGTGTTTTGGTTAAAAAATTAAGAAAAAGAAAAAAAAAACTGCCAGCTTCCTTATGTTCACCAGTTCTGGGGCCTTTGGAGAATTTAGCCTTGCTATAGGTCTGAATGTTGAAGCTCAACTAGATCGGCAGGAGGAACACTTTACTCTGATTGTTCTCTGAGCACTCAGTGTCGCACACCGTTGCAGAATGTCAGTTATAGTTAACATCTTGTTGAATCAGTAAGCTGTACTCAGACTAGAAAATCACCACAGTATGGACATTCATCTTGATGGTAAAAAAAAAAAAAAGTACCAACACATTTAGCTAGGTTTAATTTTCAAAATTATATTTGGATGTGGTGCAACTATAATTGTTAGAACACTGGAAGATTACCAGTCTTTAACCTTAGCTACAGTTGCTCTCAATAACTCCTTTCTAATCTATGTAGTGCTTTCTTTCTATCCATACCCTGGTATACAGGTCCGTTAAGGTCAATACTCTCCTCTCGGGGCAACTCTCTTCAATATGGTTCACTGGTTCCTAATTAAAATTTATTAAAAAGAAAAAACAAAACACAACAAACGTGGAAATCCAGAACTCTAAACATTACAACCTCACCTATCAGGACTCTGAGAGCCAAAATAAAATGCATTCCACCAGGTTGTGAAATGAAATGAAAATGAAAAATAATTTATTTATCCCGTAAAGGGAAATTTAACACTGTAGCAAGGGCTCTCTTTTTTTTTTTTTAGCAATAATAATATAAAGCAATAAAGTGGCTGCAGGTTTTTGTTCCAACCATGCAGGAACACAGCTAAGTTGTTTTAGTCAATCAACTAGTTGTCTTCACTGAAGGTCTGAACCAGTTCAGTTGATTGAGTGAAACAACTCAGCTGTGTTTCTGCATGGTTGGAACAAAAACCTGCAGCCACACGGCCCTTTCAGGAATGAGTTTGAGAACCCTGCATTAAAAGATCTCAACTTTCTTAAAAAGTAGAATCTGCTCTGACCTTTCTTGTAGATGTATTCTGTGTTGCATTTCCACTCTAGTCTGTTGTCAAGCTGAACTCCAAGATACTTGTACTTGTATTCACAGTATAAGCAGAACATATATAAACAACCATACAAGTCACGCATGCCCCGCTTGGAAAAATAAACTAAAATAAAATGTCGGCAGAAAAAAAAACGTACCTCAGATGCAGGCCTGAGACTCAGCTTGAATCAGAACTAAGAGACAGAGAGAGTGGAGGCCACCGCACACAAATTAGCTCTTCCACCGGATCAGAGCCGTTACCAGTAGGCCTGGGCCAAAAAATCGATTTTTATATTAATGGTGATTCTTTTCTGGGGATTTTTAAAAATCGATTCTCATACAAGAATCAATTTTTATTTATTTAATGGTGGGGTAAAGAGTTCAGGTGGCTCCGTGGAAATACCCTGCTCGCTGGGCTCTGCCAGTCTCTTTTGTCATCTACACTTCCGGAAATAGAAGCACGTGCATCACCATAGTAACCCGAATGGCAAATGCACGCGACAAAATGGCGGAGTGCAGCGAGTTGAGTACTTTCACAGTACTTTTCCCCACCGCCCCACTGTAAATCAAATGTATGGACTTTATTTGGTTTTAATAAAAAGCATGGGGCAGGAGAGATCGATATGAGGAAAGCCATATGTAAGCTTTGTCGCAGTCAAATCTCTTACTGTGGTAACACCACAAACATGACAGCGCACATCCTTCGCCACCACCCAGAGAAAAAAAAACGATGTAAGGAAAGCTAAACAGCGGCCATTGGCACTGGCAGTGCAGCAGACATTGGATTCAACTCTCCACAAACTCCCAGCTGGATCAGACAAGGCGTCAAGGGTAACTACAGCAATGGTGCATTTTTCTAAATATTTGAACTGATTTAATTTTTATATTTTCATATTTATTATTACTATTTAATAATCAATATAATATTATATATAATAATTAATAATCATATATAATATATAATATATAATTATATTAGATAGATAGATATAGATAGATAGATAGATAGATAGATATAGATATAGATAGATAGATATATATAGATATATAGATAGATAGATAGATATATATAGATAGATATATTTCAATAATTGAAATATAAAAATCACAATACTTGGTAACATCGAAATGCAATACTTGTTTAATCAAAATCGCAATATAAATTGAATCGGGACCCAAAAATCGTAGGAGAATCGAATTGGCACAAGAGCATATCGGCCCAGCCCTAATTACCAGTTGTTCACCTGGAAGGTAAATCACCATTGAGTGTCTCGTGATAATAAATGGCATATTAATGTGAGTCCCACAAATTCCGAGCTGGGAAACAGTCCTCCTAGACCTCTCAAAATGGCGACCTCCCCACACGGGTCAGTTCCAAGGGCCTCAAAGGGAGAAACTGTGTGTCTCCCTAAACAGTAGTTCAGCCTTCATGATTAGATCAATATCCACTCATCTAGTCCCCAACAAGAGTTATAATTGATTGAGACTGCTAAGGCCAAACTTAGTCCATGCCACTAGTATTAAACTGGCGTTAGCCAGGGGCTAGTGGTTGGCCAACACGCCCCCGTTCCTCTCTAAACAGTCCAAGAGGTTGAAAATGATCAGCACTCTTCACTAAAAAGCACTTCTGGTTAGATGCTAACTGCATTTCGTTGCCCTGTACTTTGACATGTGCAATGACAATAAAGTTGAATCTAATCTAATCTAAACTTTACTGACTTCCAGGTAAGTCCAGGCTCTAAGGCTCGAGCCTCTCCTTCATAAATCGCATTGGCTTATTTGCCCCATGAAGGAAAAGGATGACTCAGCGTGTTCCTGCTGCATCCGACACCCCTTGTCATTCATCTCTCCCTTTTTTTTCCCTCTCTCCCTGTCTTCTTCTCCACCTGCCCTAAAACCAATCATTTCTCTAAGCAGTCTGATGTGTTTCTCTCCTGGCTAATCGTGAGTCAGTCAAGCATGAAGGGTTGTCGCAAACTCAAATGACAATTTTTTGTTGGTGTTTTTTTTTTCCCCACACTTGAAATAAACTTACACTCTTAAAGTAATGGTACTTATTTAATGATAATAACATGACTTCATGAACATGAATAATTAGTTACACTCTAAATTCTGGGATTTTCCCAGGGGTTACATCCTCCCCCTTCTAAAAGTCTGAATGTCCCCATCAGATGTTACTCTCCCGAGACAGGAAGATTATTCAGGTCCAACTACTGGACTTCTGTTACCACACTCACAACACTGAAAAGGAAGAACATAAATAGATGCAGGGATCTCAGAGTACACTATATCTACACCATCAATCAGGTATGTTCTCCCCTCTGTGTGCTATAACCAGTGGCTGCTCAGATGACAGACGGATAACTGGTTTAAATACCCTCTTTGACAAAATCACATTCCTACTGCCTGACTCACTGGATTGTGGGATGCCTTCCATATCTGTACTTTTGCCCATCTCGGGGTCATCCATTTGTACTGCCTTCAGTACCAAACTGTTAGACCACTCGTCTGCAGTAGAACCAGAGCAGACGCTAAGTTCCTGTTATTTGAACTAGGGATGGGCATTTGGTCGAGATTTATTCTTCAATCGTCGGGAGAATTAATGATTAATAATCGATTAATCATTAACATTTTTATATTGAAAACTATCACAAATATTCTCGATATCGGCGTGACGTTTGTTTTCCCCTTTGCTATGGCCCGCGCATGCCCAGATGTGTTCAGTGAACCGGATGTTTGTGGTCAACAATAATGTGACATTTCCTGTTTCTTTTCTTTAAAAAAACAACGATAATAAAACAAGAAATATCGAGGAGACTACGTAACAAAGACAATTTATATCAAGGTACCAGTATTACAGGCTTTTTGTTTCTTAAAAAGATGCGCTTGTTGTGTGCTCGATGTGCGCTGCAGCTCGTTCTGGTCCATGCTAACACCGAGTTGAGGCTAGGCTAGGCTAGGCTGATGATGAACCGCCTTCACCGTCCTTTACAAGGCTTGGATGCGCGTTGTTCAAGTGATACATCATAGTCGTTGTCGATTAATTGTATTTGTAATTTGCATTGCAGTGATTGCAGTACACTTGGTCATTTTCTAAACGAAAATGGTCCCACGCCACACTTCGCCGCGACCGCTTCATGATTAGGCGAGGACCTAAAAAAGCTTGCATGTAACAAGTGAGTCAAGCCAGGGTAGGGTGATGGTGAAATGTTGCCCCCTGCTGCCAAATTTCTATCGGTGGCACAGTGAAATGCATCAGATTGTTTGAGGACGTGCACTGATAACCTACATTCGGATTGTTTAAAAAAAAAAAAAAAAAAAAAAAAAAAAAAAAAAAAAAAAAAAAAAACATTCGGTTCATCGACGAAAATTAATTTCTTCTACCAAATTCTTAATGATCAATCATCGATTAATCGATTAATTATGCCCATCCCTAATTTGAACCAGAGAAATCGGTGCCCTCCTCATAACCTGCAACTGGGCTTGAATCAGCATGATTTGGAAATTGAAAGGTAGGTAGCAATGCTAATAAATCATCATTTGTGACTTTCCTGGAAGAGTATTACTGCTCACCCTCTTCAGAATCAGACATATCACACTCGGGCTCAACATTTACTGGTCACTGAGTGGTCACTAAGTCTTCTTTTCTCAGTATATTAGTTCTAGAATTTCGGGTACAAGGTCTCTGAAACACAGGTGCCTTGTCTCTGACCTCTGGCATTCTCACCAAGTATCCAATAGGTAAGAGATGGTCTCGGTGCAGTGTTCTGACAATGTCGCCTCCTTTTTCGGGTGTCACTCAGTCGACAGGGAGATTCAGGGTTGTCAGTTTCAAATAAGCACTCCTGCAGATGGTAAGGGGTGATCCTAGACTTTTTTTATTCCAAGCAAAGTGGATAACTCTAATTAGTGAACTCTCAAAGTCACGCCCTTGATTGGAATGAATACAAGTTGGAAGACCAGAATGGACAGGAAACGTCTCACTTTGGTCACAATGCATGCTCTTTGATTCAGCATGAGACAAATACCTGAGCATAGCAAATAAAATGAACAGTGACCACCAAAACATTGGTTGTCCGACTAGAGTCGAGCTCAACTGACAAGTCAATGCAAACCAAGTCAAGCAGACCCTGGCTTGTAATCATAAGCAATGGGGTGGCTCTTTGTGGCAGTGACGCCTGCGCCATTCATGTTCCGCATGTCCTAATGTGTTGTTCTATGCCAGAGACCATACGAAGCCAATAGAACCCATGTCTCACTAGCTCTGTGGTTTTATCGACTCCCCGGTGACCAAAACTCCAACTGATGTACAGGGTAGTTTTGCTTTGAATTTCTCAACTTCCTACTAGCAAAGGCTATGGGACACAGTCCCTCTGGATGCTCCTGGTTGAGCACTGCACCCAACCCATCAAAGCTGGCATCTACACGGAGAATGTAGGGCTAGGTCAGGTCAGCAAATCCCAAAACAGGTGCACGTGTGAGACAGTGAATTATGTTTTGAAAGGCCGAAGTGCAGGCTGGAGTCCACCACTCATCAAAGGTTCTGATTTCCTAAAGTAAGAGACTGGCTGCACCCCAGCCTTCTATACATATTGTGTGGACATATACCCTCTAGTCAAGTCTGTCAGGGCCCTCACAATAGCAAATAGTTGGCAATAAAACACCTATAATGCCCACAGAACCCCAGAAAAGACTGAAGGGCTTTGAGCTTTGTAGGCTGATCTCAGTCCACAACAGGTCTGATTTTCTCTGGGCCTGTGGCAATCCCTAACCTCTAAGGAAATGTTTGATTTTGGCCATTTCTGAAAGCCAACACCCTAATTTCCCCAGGCACTATAAATATAGCATACATTCATAATTATACCAATTAAAAATTACATTAATTCTGATATAATCACGATAAATCATTACTGAGATGGAGTTACAGAGCAGATGTTTGAACTAAAAAAAATGTTTTTTGTTTTGTTTACTTTATTTTGCTTATAAAAGATGCCTATGGATAACCACAGCTGTAAGCAAATAGGTAGGAAATACATTTAAACCAAAATCCCATTCCTTACTAAGTTGTTGCCCAAATTTGAAATCAACAAAACAAAAGATTAGCCATTTTTAACATTTTATTTCTAAACATCTCCCAAGAGGATCTCCATTTGGAGACCCCAAAAGGGTCTTTGGTAACAATAGGCACATCCCTGGCAAAAAGGGCACTAATGTTGAATGCTTCAACTTGCCATTATACAGTAGTACCTCTACTTACGAAATTAATTGGTTCTGGAAGTAGTTTCGTAACCTGAAACTTTCGTAAGTAGAGACACGTTTTCCATGTAAATGCCCTAATCCGTTCCAAGCCCCCCAAAATTCGAACATAATTTTTTTTTATAAATTATAAATATATGAAATGACATAAAAACCTGTAAGAAATACATGTTAGAACCAGAAAAGCACTCGGAGAGCGCAGACTTCCACCGAGTGCAACAATAGAAAAATTGAAAGTGATCCAGAATCCAGGATTTCTTCTGGAATACACCAAAAATGAAATCAGTTCTTCCTTTTCACATTTCCGACAACTCCTGAAAATGTAATCAAAATTCATCCATAACCTTTTGAGTTATCTTGAACATAGACAGACAGACAGACAGACAGACAGACAGACAGACAGACAGATAAACACTGGCAAAAACATAACCTCCTTGGCAGAGGTAAAATTTGTTCATTTACCTGGGTTGCTGGGTTACACTCATACAGACTAACCCTCCTAGCCAATGGGATGCCAGGAAGATGCTAAGTGATAGCCAATGGCAGAGCAGCTCGGACGCAACGCTTTCAAACCGAGATACAGAGCCGACAAGTATGTTTACATTTGGTAAACTCTGGGAGCTGCGAGTAGCAGTGCGTACTGTATTTTTGCCTTTCGTATCCTGAAATTTCTTTCGTAACAAGAGGCAATATTTTCCCGTTGAGGCGTTTCGTAACCTGAAAATTACGTTCGTAAGTAGAGGTACCACTTTACAGTATATTTGGGCTTTAATGAAATGTGAGAATTGGAGGAATCCATTTCGATATCCAGGTTCAATATGGTGTTTCACACATGAAAACAACTGGACACAAGTATTTCTTTTTATGCATGGTTTTCACTGCTAGCCATCTAAGGGTGAGATCATACTAGACAATCCACACCAATCACAGCTATCACAACTATCTGGCTCATTTGGATAATGTAAGATCTTTATTACTTCACTCCATGATTCTCGCTCACCGGCACTGTTGGAAGAGGTGTGATTGGGAATAGTGTGGTTGCAAGTGTAATGTTCTGTATGCAATGTATGTCTGTGTAATGCGTGCCGCACGAAGAACAAACTTTTCTTGCATATTCCAGAAATATGAAGATGAGAGGGCTGTATCTGACTAGAACACAAAATAAGCCACAAATTGAAAAGTTTCTATCATGTTTTCAGCACTGTTTTCCAATGCGCTGACTCTTTAAGACTATGGGCCCTATCTTGCACCTCCCAATACCCAATACCCAATACCCATTACCTGCAAATCTCAGATTTAGGAGCCTCTGCCAACCGAAATGCAATCTTCCACCTCCCAAAACCTGTTACCCATTTTGCCGTCTCCCTTAAGCACATTGTGGGCGCGGCAATGGGCGTGTCTCCTGCGCTTTCCACGAATTCGGTATCTTGCGGTACCTGTATCTCGCAGATTTTGGGTATTGGGTAATGGGTGGTCAGACCACCCATTACCCAATACCCAAAATCTGCGAGATACCAGTACCGCAAGATACCGAATTCGTGGAAAGCGCAACTGGCATGTCGGCGCGTAAAAGAGCGCGTCCAAATCCTGTCATTGCGCGTCCACCCAGTCACATGTGGACTGCACAACCGGCTCTACTTCTCGATTATGCATCACTGTATTACTGTCATACGTTATTATTCTCTTAAGGGCAGATGATTTCTGTACAGCTGTGACATGATCTCATTCAGATGTTTGCTGTGGAGGAAACGAGGAGATTACAGAACTCTGTTGTGGAGTTTCTTGTACTGTGCTCGTATCCCTCTGACCCTCTCCTTGTGCACTGGAGCACACGAGATGCGCTCACTGGTAGAAGGTAGATGTCATCATACGTGTTCCTCTGGCTCAATGCTCATCCAATGATCCGTTCTGCAGTATTTTAAAAAGCACCGCTTCCAGCGGCTATGCGTCTTGGCGTAGCTGTGCGTCTTTGCGCAGGGGATATGTTCGAGATAACTCAAAAAGTTATGGATAGATTTTGATGACATTTTCAGGAGTTGTCAGAAATGTGAAAAGGAAGAACTGATTTTATTTTGGGTGTGATCCGGAAGAAATCCTGGATTCTGGATCACTTTCAAATTTTCGATAACATTGCGCTGTTTGTTGTTCTTGAACCCTAAAGCAACCACAATGGAGACAGGAAGGGAGTTCTGGAATTTTAAGAGTTTAATTCTCTCAGATGTAAAAAAGGAGGATTCGAGGGTTGGCAGCAAACACAATCCGGGGACGACGAAGGCAAGGAGGTGGCACTGCGAATGGCTGGATCAGGCGTTTCTATGGGAGATCTGGAGACGAGTCTGGTTGAATGATGACTGAATAGGTACAGGTGTGCAGTGCCACACCTGGGCTGCTCGTCGGATGGGAAGGTGAAACATAGGTGGATCTGAGTGTCTATATAGAGGATTGAAGGTGGCGCAGTGGGTTGTGCGCAGGAGCCCCAGAGGTGGAAGGTTGCGGTTCACAACCCGGATTGAGACCGTAACACGCGCTCAATGGGGCTGGAAATTTTGTTTCTCAACATCTCCGTTAATTATTGCCCACAGCTCATTAAATTTCACTCAGGTATTGACACTGAAAACCTCTATAAAATTTCAGAGGCTGATCCGGATCTGATCCAGAAGGCGGATTTTATCGCAATCTGTAAATCGCTATATGGGAGAACTGTTGTGCTTGGCGGAGGTCTGCGCTCTCTGAGTGCTTTTCTAGTTAAGAAATGCTTTCCTGGAAGCTCACCGGCTCTATTTTTTTCTGAGCAGTTTGTTGGAACTTCTTGGAGTACAAAAGAAATGATTAAATCATTTGCTCCACATTAGTTAGAGCTAGTTATGTATATATCAGTGCAGAGGAGGAGGAAAAAAGAGGAGGAAGCTTTACATCAGAGTCCCAGACCAGCTGCCCATGAGAGCTGCTCTGATCTGGGTGAAAAGACGCTCCATAAGTTTGCAGGTACCGCAACCTGCTCTTAAGGCAATGGCTACTGACGCACTGATTGGTTAAACAGGTGGAACGCCCTAACCACTCCCATGCATAATGTGTGCATAATATAGTGGTTTTTGCAGGTAAGATCGTGGGTTTTGGGAGGTGGAAGATTGCGTTCTTTGTGGGGGAACGCCCCTCCCAATACCTAATATCCCTTAATAGCAGGTTTTGGAGGTTTGGCGCAAGATAGGGCCCTATGTGCTTTAAGTAAATAAAAGGGTTTGTAGCGATGATTGAAAGTCATGTGGGTGTTTCGTATAACGTGATGACATTATGTACAGCCTCAAACTGTGCTCAGGCAGAATGAATACAGAGGTGATGTGACAGCAGGGCAATTGGGGGATTAAGGAGGAGAGTCAATTGTGCCTGGTCACACCATAGAACACTTTGGCTAATGTGAGTGCACCTGAAATTTACACCCACAGGCATCACGCTCTCATTTGCAGAACTTCATTGGCTATTTGATGAATGGGTCATTGATAAGCTCATTTACGACTGAGTCGCCATGCCATACGTAGGAGAAGAAGGGGCTATGCACTTTCATTCAGTACAAGCGCTCACTGCCAAGACATAGAAGCCCCAGTAAGCTTAAATGTGATGTCAATCAAAAGCTAAAGATACTGACTATATTTTCCAATCACAGTGTTTAAAGAATGTTTATACGCAAACTGACCTTATATGAAAATATATATGGATGATTAAACACAGCAGTCAGCTAATTTGAAAACATACAATGGCAGTCTTCTGAAACATATTATAGAAATTGTTATTTTGGGTTTATGGAATGAATCTTGTTAAATGAATAAAGTTTTTTTTTGTTTTGTTTTGTTTTAGTTTCATTTTGTTTTTTTTTTTGGGGGGGGGGGGGCTAATATCAATCAGTAGATGATCAGAGGCTTTACCTCAATGTTCTAACTGTTATTTCAGTGGGGTCGATTGTACCCACATAGTACCTGCATTACAAAATGCTTTATATCGATCAAATCCCAATAACTTACCAGTTTATCAGCTTTCACAGCAGTCACAAAGTTTTTCCAAAAACACCTGGTGGTTTGCTGGCAGGCAGATTTTTAAGGGAATTAATAAATATAAAGATTTTTTTAAGATTAATAATTATTTTCAGGGAGCTTGTTTGGAGATCTCTCATGCTACAAATTTGCTGTAGCAGGGAGGGAACAGACCTTTCAGTTTTGTACAGTGTCATTTTCAGTGAGAGCAAGAACTTCAAATAATATTTCCATCAGAGACGATTAGTTGAAAGATAAACTTTTTCTTTAAAATGCTTTGCCTTTAGATAGGCCCGGTTCCTTGTTCAAGCTGAACAAATGTCATCTCTCCACAATACAAATATCCCCATAAAATTAACCTATATAAAGCCTGCCTTGTGCCTAGTTTAGCTCCACTGAAACAGACAGCTAGGTGTCTGTACACTTAAAGGGAGAGAAACTAAATCTAAATGTTTCAGACATAATGCAATAAAAGATGCTGCAGCAATGCAAAGTATGATTATAATACTGTGTTCTTTGAACATGAAAGTTTGTATAAGTTCACAAATGTTCACAAGTTTCTAACACTACACAGTCCAGATTATGAATGTAACCTGGCACAATGTTATGGTTGTTCAACTGCACGTTGATATGTTTACACTATAACAATGAGTGAATTTTCCCTCAACAGTTTGGTAGGATACAGATAGTGCAGCTGAAAAATAATGGAAAATAAATTACATGTCTTCAAAGGATGTGTCCATAGCTCTATTTGCAGAACCATTCATTAGTGTCAACAGTAAATGCAAGATGCAGTCTGAGTTTACTGCAAACAGATCACTGGTAAATAACAATGAAATGGATGCTTTACATAAAGAAGTACTTTGCTTTACATAATTTAGTTGGGTATAATATATGTAGGTGCAATTTAAAAATCATACGAATTAAATATTTTGCTATTTTTCACTCCAAATTTCGCTAAAATATTTATCATTTCCAGCTGCAACTGTTAAAAACATACTATTCATCAATACAATCACTCTCTCTTCTATCTGTATTCCCAGTATATACTCTTTTCATTAGCTTCATAAATGACAATGAAGTGCGGTTTAGACCTCGCTTAACTTCCACAGTGACTTTGATAAGAGATTTTGAAATGTCTGATGAGAATGTGCAAATACACAGCAAACACACGTATGAGGAAAAATAATTACACAAAATGACACTGGTGTCTTTTCCTTTTTTTTTCTTAAATCACAAGAAGACTCATACTTCATCAGAATTCTTAACAAGGAGTTGTAATTGCATGTCAGCTCCAATCAGAGTAGAGCTAAAATGAGTTTACACCAACTTTAAAAAGGCAGACAGCAAAACAAGAAACTGTGTGTGTGCCTTACCTCTATTAGTTTTTGGAGGACATAACGTTTTAGTCAACATCTTCAAAATTTTCTAACAATAAGAAATAAGCAAGTACCAGAAGTGCAGTTTGAGGATTAAATAGAGCATATCAATATGTTTCTACAGACATAAACGTTCTATTGAGATAGTTTCTACAAATAGTTAAAACCTATTAACTGTTCTGATTAATTAGGGTTCATAATGCTGATTGAAATGTAGAACATTGAGGTAGACAGAATATTTTGTTTCTGCCGTCACCCACATTGACACCGAAACCCTCCCCCTGTTCGTAACCTCACCTGTCTGTGGTGTCAAGCCCTTTTGTCTTCATTTCACTCCTCTATTGCTTCACATCTTCGTCTGGAAGCAGGCTGATATTGCCGAAGTTCCCAGTTGTTGTGCAAAGTGCAACCTCAGCACAGTCTGTGTTAGCAAGTCCTTTGTCCAGTTATTGACACTCTGCTGCTGTCTTTTATCTGTAGTGAATATGTTGTATATCAGTATGTCTGTGCGTGCATGCACATGTGCCGTGTGTGTCTCAGCTCCTGACAGCCAGCATGGAGTTTATCTCCCAGATGAGGTTGCGGAGTTGGTCCATGATCTGCTTTAGCTGCTGGTTCTTCTGCTTCAGCTTCTGCAGGGAAAAAAAGAAAGGGAAAAAGAAAGAAAAATTGCATAATAGATTACTATATGAATAATGTACATTAATGCTAAATATTAAATATGTATTATTACTGTCAAATAATAACTGCTCTTTAACCTATTTAGACCTAAGACACTATTTTAAAAAAAGTTTGAAAACTAAAGCAGTGTTTAAAAAAATCATCCTGAAGCCTGAGGGATTTGTAAAAAACTAGTGTGTTCACCTAAACATTTTTCTCACCTGAAGAAAGTGTAATTATGGAACAAAGATCATTTGCAAAGTTATTTCTTCAGGTTTTATTGTAAATTATTGACTTGACTCTTGTACCCTTGTGTTGATATGATGATAATATTCAAAGACAGATAGCATAAACATTATTACTTTAAAAGTGATAATGTACAGTAATTTAATTACATTTATTACGTATTTTAGATGGAATCTAGTAGTACCATTAGTACCAGTTCACGTATCTATAACTGGTATCTACATCAGTGTCAAATTTGGGTGTCATGAAAAGACAGCTTTAACCATTTTAACAAAATTACTATCAAGCTATAAAGGACTCTCACACATAAGCACATGCACTGAATCTGCCAACTGTTTCACCAAGAAACTTAATTATAATCAACAGTATCTCAAGAGCTAAAGGGAAATTACAATTGGTCCAGTGCCATGAGCAGGACAAACAGTATTGTCAAGCTGCTGTTGAGTTGTCAATGTTTATAGAATCAGCCTATCGTGCATGTTTTTGGACCGTGTAAGGAAACCAGAGTTCCTGGAGAAAACCCACTTAACAATAGGGAAACCCTCTTTCTATGAGGCCTTTTGTTTTCAAATAAGCAAATCCCCTTCTCTAACCGTGATTTTCAACAGGATCAATTATTACAATGTTGACCTCAATGCAGCTTTCTTGACGAGTGACAGAGTTTTGAGAAAGCTACACAATCACCAGGGTTTCACAAAGTTGCCACAGATGGGATACATAATGAACATTAGAAAGTACAGAGGGATGAATAAATTCAATTGAATTTTTCTGTTCCTTGGGAATTAAAAGTAATAACAACCATTGCAAACAGCATATGCTTTATTCTTTGAACGGTACATTAAGAGTTGCATGAAAGAAGGACTAAAAAGAGTATACATGCTACATTTAAGGTATTTTCCCCCAACCTACGATAGACAAAGGGCCAATTCCAATTCCTCACTTAACCCTCAATCTCAACCCTCGCCCTTAACCCTCAATTTTTGGCCCTCAATCTTAATCCTCGACTTAGAAATGGGACACCCCTCGAGTGCAGTTACATCTTCAGACTGAAATGTATCAGAGCCCGTGTTGTCTCTGTATTCTCTGAAATTACACAGGGATAACATTGAAAAGAGCGCTGTATATTCTCCAAATAATATTAGCAAATAACACAATAGAGGATACATTATTCAGTCCATCGTCGCTGCCCAACAAGGTATACAAGTAACGTGAAGCCGGTCGGGACCGCCGGTCGGGACCGCCGACGGGACAGTGACCCCCGGCCGCCGGTCCCGGGACGGCGGACCGGGACCACCGACGAGTACAAGTAACGTGAAGCCGGCCGGGACCACCGACCGGGACCGCTGGCCGGGACCGCCGGTCCGGCAGCAAACATCGTAAAGTAAAAAAATAAGTGTTACGCAACAACGATGTTAATCCATGAAAAAACTCTCAAACACAATAAAATGGTTTCGTAACATTTATATCTTTAAGATATACGAAGATACTTACGTTTGTAGCTAGCTTTTTTTGTCACCATCAAAGATGTCTTGGCTAAATTACCCAGTGCCTTCTGGATAGCCCTTACTCCCAAGGGTGGTGTCGGAAAATCTCAATTTTGAGGGCGATACAGCCCTCAAACTTGTCCCTCAACTTGACTTTCTAAGAATTGGGACAGCACTTGCCCTTAGCAGGAGCGCGCATTTTTGAGACTGAGGGTTGAGATTGAGGGTTAAGGGAGGAATTGGAATTCACCCAAAGTGTTCTCACTTATCAGTTGAAATCTCTCCCAGATACATTAGTTGACTTCATCTATCATCACCTCTGTTAATCACTAAACTAACACACATCTCTTTTTCAGAAATGTACAGATACATCACAGTGAAGCAAACAACCAAATCTCTGAGCTATTCACTGAGGGCTTGTTCGCTGTTTGCCTCTGAATGCTACATCATGATTTTGGAGTCAACATCTACTATGGACTGACGTTCATCATCCAAGCTTCATGCATAAACTTAAACTTGCTCCTGCACTGTTGCAGCTTCTACTGCATTGGAATCAGAAGATTAAAAGCAGTATATCTGTGCGGCTGCCAATGTTTGCTGCATCTAACAAATTAGACAAAACATATACGTTTGGAAGTTTGGCCAATTTTGCACCTGCAGAACATCACAGTGACATATGCAGGTAATTTTCCTCTCACAGAAATCCAGGAAGTGGGTGAGAGAGAGGGAGAAAGAGGAGCACTCCTCTCCTCAGGAGCTACTGTATCTGCAGTGCAGTGAAATCTATTAAGATTAAATCCGTCTCACGCTCACTAACACTTCTTTAGCCATGACTAATTACGCGCTATTTTTGCAGTGCAGATAACACCTTGAGCAATCGATTTCACACAGCTCTCTTAATATCAACCACTTAGTTGATTGTCCTTGAAGATATTCCAAAGTGGAGTGGTACATGCTTCCCAAACTCTCTTGCTCCTTAGTTCTCCCCAATTTTAAATTTGTGCGGATGTCAGCTCGTGTATACTGCTTAGAATATGGTTCATTGCTCTGACAAGTGAATGTTAAAATAACCCAGTCATTTCTCAGTATTAATGAGATGAAAACCCTTTCTAATATCATCAAACACTTTGTAAACAGAGAACTGAGAAACTGATCCTTTATTGCAACAAAATATTTTTTGCAAGAGCTTAAAGTGACATCAATGATCTTTTCTTGTTAAAACATAAATTTCAACTTCATTTGATGAAATATTTGATCTTTTTAGGAAGGGTCATCTAGCTCGTCTCTCGAGTTGCTACTATCAATACAATCCCTCAGTGTAAATTTGGACTCCAGTTCCAGCTGTTTCTTACAGCATTATGTCATATATATGCTTTATAGCTTTGTCATTGTTGTATATATATATATATATATATATATATATATATATATATATATATATATATATATATATATATATATATATATATATATATGTATATATAAATATATGTATATAAACAATGATAAAGCTGGTTCACAGAGCTACAGTGACTCAAGAATGTATTGAAGAAAAAACAACTGAGCACTGAAGCTGGAGACTGTATAAGAGTAAATCTTGGGACACCATCTTAAAAGTTGACTGAAGGGGGACCCTCAGGGCTAAAAACTGCAAAAGCTCAATTGTGTTGCTTTAAAAATGCACATATCATTTTTATCCTTAGTTGTAAAAAAAAGAAAAAAAAGGCAGATTGCATTTCAACCATACACCCATCTTCTACAGCCTCTTCATCCTATTCAGGATCACAGTTGTGTGTGTGTGAGTGAGTGAGAGAGGATTGAGGCTGTCCCAGCTGTCACCGGGTATCAGGTCCCTTTGACAGATATCCAATTCATTACAGGGCAACACACACAAATTAGTCAAAAAACTATTCAATCCTGTAACATTCTTACTGTGAGGTGGCAGTGGTAATCAGCAACACATCTTCTCACTTTTTAAACCATATTCTACAACAAAAAAAGAACTGCAGATTTTTCACAGCAAAAATAAAGCCTATGGTAGCAGCGAAGCCTTCACACCATATTTATTATAAAAGTCTTCCTGCTATATCTTGATATATGAATAACAAGGCTTTATTATCACAGAAATGATTCTGCAATCTCAGGGCAGATATAATTTCATTCATAACCTCGTAATTAGAGCAACTCTTATCCTTAACACCTATAAATGATATTTAGAAATCAGGTTTACTACAGAGGAAAGAAGCTCTTTGTGTTTTTTCTCTCAAATAGGTGATTTTTACACAGACGTGCCTAGAAAATAGGTTGGTAACACTTAATTTGACGCCTATCTCTATAACACATTACAACTATAATTATAATGAGTTATAATTAAGTTATAGCACTGTATAACTATAGTTATAAACACTCATAAATGATCATAATACTTTATAACATAATCATAACACACTATAAAGATTGTTATAATCACTTATAAGGTCAGGTATGATAGTATAACTGTTAGAAACGCACTGTCAACGCCCACATAGATAATGCATTCATACATATATTTATTGTATGCTTATAAAGTGTATAATTAAAATTATAAACACTCATGAATGATCATAATGCTTTATAACAATAAGCATAACACTATAAAATATGTTATGATCACTTATAAGGTCAGGTAATATAATATGTTAAAACTGCTGGTCCCTTGCTCACCGATTATTGCTGCAAGGATCAAAGGGTATTATAATGATCAGAGTTGTCATATATTAAAACTCTTTGTAATGCCTTATAATCTTTGGTATAATGCATTATAATCACTACTATAATGCATTGTAATGTGATTATAAGTCACTCTAAATCAGGAGTGTCAAACTCAATTGCACCAGGGGGCCCAAATTCAAAACACGCTTTAGGTCGCGGGCCAAACAGGACTAAAACCAAATGTTTTTGGAACATAAATATGAATACAAACAGACAGAAATATTATTCTGTAATAAACTTAAACCCTAAATAACTTATATTTAATATTTTGTTCTCCATAAAAATATCTTGTTAAATGATACAAGTTAGAAATATGAGCAACTTAACATTAAAATAACATTAAAATTCCTTTGCTCCTATGTCAATGTATATAAAAAAATAAACTTTTAAATATCCCAAAAATTTTGCTCTCCTTAAATCTCCTGTCAAAATTATACAGGTTAGAAATATGAACTTGCTAGAAAACCTGGAAATATACATAAAATGTGTGCTTTTCAGCAATAACAATTCAAATCATTCAGTTTTCTTTGCTCTTATGACATCTGATCAAAGCTGGACACCCGGCATCTTTTTTTGGCAACTAGTTGGTTTATGTTTGGTGTGAAGTCCTGTGTTGTGGAGATTCTCAGGATGGACTGCAGGTGCTCATCAGTGAGACGACTCCTATGTGCTGTTTTGTTGATCTTCATCACTGAGAAGAGCTTCTCACACAGAGAAACCACAGAGAAGGCATTCTTTGCTGCCTTATTCATGATATAAGAAAGTACAACAAATACACAGTTTTTGAAGGAGTCACATTGTTAATGAAAGCAAGTTTTGCAAAGTTTTGTGTTGTTATTGAATGGATTAAAAATGTGTATTTTTCTTCAAGCAAACCATTTAGAGTGACATATGACCAATTTGTAATGTGTTATATCAGCCTATACCTGAGCAGTTTCATCACTTTATTTGAAGCACCCAATGACCATTTAGAGTGACTTATAATCACATTATAATGCATTATACTAGTGATTATATTTGCATTATACCAGTGATAAGGCATGATGAAGAGTTTTAATATATGACAGCTATGATCATTATAATACCCTTTGATTCTTGCAACAAAAATCGGTGAGCAAGGGACCAGCAGTTATAACATACAAGTGATCCCTTGCCAATTCGCGGTTTAAGTTCTGCGGTTTTAGTTATTCGCCGGATTTTTCAGGAAAAAAAAAAAAATTTTTTTTAAATTTCAAAAATTGCAAAAACATCACAGGATGTTGTGCACGTTCTCTCAGTGAAGAAATAATGTGAGCCAGCCTGGCCCCTTTAAGAAGGTAGCCTTATGGGTAATGATGTGGCCTTATGGGTAATGGAGTGTGTGTGTCGTGGGACGGCAGAAGAAAGGGCTGTCCACAACCACGAAAAATAAGTGATCACTGTATTATAATACCTGACCTTATTGAGTGTTATGCTTATTGTTATAAATCATTATGATCATTTATGAGTGTTTATAATGTTAATTATACACGTTTATAAGCATACCATAAATATATGTATAATGTATTATCTATGTAGGCATTGACAGTGAGTTTTTAAGTGATAACATACTATAATACCTGACCTTATAAGTGATTATAACATGCTTTATAGTGTGTTATGATTATTGTTATAAAGCATTATGATCATTTATGAGTGTTTATAACTAAAGTTATACAGTGCTATAAGGTAATTATAACCCATTTTAAATATAGTTATAATGCGTTATAGAGATAGGCGTCAAAGTGTTACCAATAGGTTTACTACCGAGAACAAAGCAAGGGAAAGAAGCTCTGAACTGTGCGTTTTTTTGTCTCAAACATAAGGTTTTCACACAGACGCACCTACTCATTCTGGGCATACAATAACGCATCGCACTTATGCCTTTGAAATCTAAGGAAGGTTGTCTAACCCGCTTGTAGCATTACGTGGTGGTGTGTATGTTTCTATGTGACTTAACAATTGCTTTTGGTTTAGAGCTCTCCATTAGAATCTAAACTGGTGCATTTACGCGAGTGGGTCTCAGTAAATACACTTTCAATATAAGGGTTATGCCAGTCATGTATGTTGAAATCAGAAGGAAGGAGCTTAGTGATTTAAGTGTTCATTTGTGAAGGGGGAGACCAAATGGGATTGAGAAGCAAGTCGGTCAGTGAAGCCTTTTATCCGTTGTCTGAGCAAACAAAGAACAGCCACTGCAGCCCTGATCACGGCTTTATCACAGCAGCACGGTGCTATTAGCAAGTTCTGTATCTGAGCATAAGACCCCACACCTCCCTGAACACAAGTGTTACCACCTCATATTACCTTACATACAGAAAATAGAGACAGGTTTTGGATATGCACTCTGTGTGGGCTAAATTCAAAGAATATGTATTCAGAATGAAGTCAGACCTTCGCTGTGTATTTAGCTGAGTGAAACTGTATGCATAAACAATCTGTGTGTACGAGTGGTTGTTTGCAATATGAGAGCAGACAGTGGAGGACATGTCTATTGTCAGTGTCTAAATGCAGGTGCATCATCCTAAGCCTGCAGTACTTGTGGGCAGAAAACAAGTCAGAGTGAGAGCTGCTGTTCAAACAGTGTAGTTGAAAGTAGTGATCCACAAAACAAATTACACAAAGCTAGGATTACTTTGCATTTACTGGCTAGACAAAACATAAAACTTCAGTGTGTGATATAGGAATCATGAATGCCCTTTTCTTTTGTGAATGCCGTAGATACAGCTGGCGTTTCTCCGTCTTAGATCAGCAACATCACTCACATGTGTTTCAACAGTTTAATACGCTGTAGGTAAAGTACCCTGAGCTAAGAATCTATATTGCTCACAAGGAACACTGTGAAAAAAACATTTAGGAGTTTGGCACAGTTATTTAAAGTTTAAAAAGTTGAGTTTGGACTTGTGGTAGTTGTTTGTTGGAACCTGTAACTTTAGCAGAAGTGAGAGTCAAAAATAAATCTAATTTAAATCCCCCTTTAGTTAAGTAGATGCAGTGAATACAAATTTTGAAAATGTGAGTTTGCAGTTTTATCTAGATTAGGTTTTGAAATTGTCATATGAGTTGGAATCTGTAACATCTTGAAATGTTGTTATGGACACAGCATTTTTTTGAAGAGATGTTAATGTATTATAAAACTAGGTAAAACACATTTGTTGTTTTTTTGGTCTTTTATTCAGTTTCTCAGCCAAAAATACAATTTATTTGGTTGTTCCAACACTGTTAAATATGCAAATTTTAGGCTTAATCAATAAATCATTTAATTTTACAATTAAAATCCTTGACTTTGACACTGATCAGACAAAACAACCTAATGTTTTTTGGTGTTTTCAGCACTATTATTAGTTCTTTAACAATCTGTACTTGGAAAAAAAAAAAGAGTTTAATCATCTGTTCTTTTTGCCATTTCATGAATGGGGGAAACCTTACTTCTGCGAAAATAGTATTCACTGGGCGGCAGCACTAGTCAAAACAGTTGTCACTGGTGCCTTTGGGGCATTTGTGTGATTTGTAAATTTCCCGTATTGACAGTGACTATGCAAACTCCACTGATTAGCAAGGTGCTGATTTAGCACAAGGATAAGAAGAAAACAGGGATGAATATTGACAAACTGAACCTCACAAGCAATTCCAGGCTATGTTCCCATCAATTTGGCAAGGAACAGATCAACACTGACAGCAAGATGACTGGTGATACTGTCTATTTTCCCTGAAGTAACTGGAGGAAGCCACTGCAGAGAGGAGCATGTGTCTGCAAATCCCTGGCGAAAGGTGAGTTCTTCCCCTTACACCTCATATTTCGCAGTAGTCGGGTTGCCCCTATTTAGAGAAATGAATGAGATAAAACTGTCTCTCCCATCTGCTGGTCCTAGATGTTTACATGCCAACTTCAGTTGATGTCTCTGCAATATAACTAATAGATGTCTGGCATAACATCACAGCTGTTGTTTTCATGAATCTCATTAACTGTAGTTGAAAAGTCTAACAATCTTATTCATAGCACTGTTAAAGGTAAATGCCTCTCTTTAATACACTGATTACTACAATTTTAATATAACAGCCTGAAGAATCAAAACTGTTGTGACATAGTTTCACTTTTTTTAAAATCCATTTTTATGAGGTATGAAGAAAAAGCATTCTTTGAGCTATGGGGAAATCGATTACGATAGCATATGATTTGTATCTTTAGGTTCTTATCCTGACAACACCTGATGCCTGTTCCCACCAATGTTCAAACAGCTCTATCAGCTGCAATCTCTTTGATAAAATAATGAGAAGCTTACACAGAAGGGGGTTGCATTTGTCTAAAAAAACAATTATTTGTACAAACAGATAACAGAGAAAGACAGACAGAAAGAAAGAACAATGGGTAAAAGGACAGTGAGCAACCAGGATGGATAATTCAGTGGCATGCAATGAAGTGTTCCTTCATATCCTCCATTCCCTGCCTGCTTTTCTCTGTTTTCCTTCACACTGCTTCTCTCCTCAACTCATCTAAATCAGATCAAAGAAACCGTCTTCAACAGAAGGGTGAGAAGAAAAAAATTCGATGAATTTTTCATCGAAATCACTACATTAGAATTCTGCTCCATAGAAAATTTGCTCCAAGAGAAGCTCTAACAACTGTGCCTTTGTGTGTTATGTCAAGACACATTTTCACATAGGCCATCAGAAGAAATCCTGACGTGAAATTTCAAGTCACAAATACATTTATGTCATACATTCCTACATTTGCATCATTATAGGCCCAATAGTTAAAAAATCTTAATCTCTAAACACTGTCAAATATATGACATTAAGCATTGAACAGCAGTGCTTCCTTGTTAGGCTCAACTTGAGTATTAATTATTTTTATTTGCATTATCCTCACATTAGCTGAGTAAGTAGGGTACTTTTGAACCATTATACATCATAGAAAATATAGCTAATCTTGTAATTTTATTATTATAGAAATAAAAAGAATTTATCTTCTTTTGAGTAAGTTAGATTATTTTACCAATGATTAAAAACATTGACCATGTTCTCTGAGCAAATTAAGAATCTCAGCTTTGATTTTTGAAAAAGGAGTTTGAGATAATTGTTAGGATGCAATGACTTAGATTAAACCATACACACACAAACACAGAGACAAGAGGAGAGAGAGGGAGAACACAGCAAATGGAGCAAAAACATGCCTTCACTCAGGATTTCTCTGCTAATCCACCTTGTCGCTGGCAACTCAAATCACAGCTTTGACTCTGAAAGATCTGGCCAGGAATTACAAGTGTAAGTGCCTGTGAGTGAGGAGGAGGGATTAGAGAAGAGAAGGGCAGAGGAGAGGAGGGAAGGGGAGAGAGAGAAGAGAGGACAGGATTTTTTGTTCCCTTAATGAATGATAAAAGGAGAAAGAGATTAGTATGAAAATATGGAAAGTTAGAAAGAGTTGACTGTGTTCTTCCAACAGGGAATAAGCAACAGCCCTTCATCAGAACATAAAGCAGCATTGAGGGCCTGCTTATTGTCCATCCAGCTGACAAAAGGAGAGCTCCACCCTGAGTCAATGCTCTAAAATCAGCACCAGTTCCACATTACCAGATGGCAAGCTTGGCAGAACCAAATAAAAAATTCTCCAGAGTATGAGGAGCTTCCTATTTCCCCTTTTTAAAACGACCAAAGAGAGCTGGTGGGTGAGGATTCTGAACAAATAAACCCACCAGGAAAGAAGAGAATGTATACAGTTGAAGAAAACAACTTTATACAAGTGAAGAGCAAAAAAGAACAGTGTATGGCTCCACATCCTACAATCCATCTGATGTATGTATACTGTATCTTTGATATCATCCCTGGTTATACACAAATCTTGATTCTCAATTATCATTCTTCATGCACTCCGTTTCTTCTGCTCAGCTTGCACTCGCTTCACATAGCCAAAAACAAAGGCCTTTTTCACATGATTTGAAAGGGCTAAAGGAAAAACCCTTGGCCATTCCTCAGACAGTGAAACGGAATACCTTAGCAGAAATACAAACAACATTAATTACATTTTGGGGTTTATAGTGAGTATGACAAAATCATTGGAAAGATCCCTTGGCAGAGTGAAAAGGTGTTTTTTCAGAAACCAAAAGACCAGTATATTATGCAGAAATCGCAAATATCCTTGAGGGAATATAGCTCTCTACTGTTAAGAAGAATAAGGACAACGCAAGCTCATGGGGCCGACGTTTTTAGAAACCTGTGTGTCTACAATAAATTCTGCAGGATTCTTCCCTAGACCTGATATTCACTCTGCACTGTCATCATTAAGATTCCTTCGATGCCATGATAACTTTAGTAATAATTTGCTAACTATACATTCAGTGAAGGTCATCTTAAAAAAAAAGAACAAAAACTGTAGTCACTACCGTCTTCACCGTAAGTGTGGTGAAACTGAATTTGTAGGGCTACTTGAAATGAAAAAGACCAATAGATTATCACTTCACTAATATCATTTATCACTGTTTAACAGGAGATGATCGGTAAAATTTCATTTTACTCCCAAGATCCATCATCAAACTAACAAAAATACCTATAGCTCCCAACCAAAATCCGACAAATACTTATGTATTTTAGTTCTCCATTACTGGTTATGAGTTTTTCCACATAATGTGCATCCGTGTTTTGACAATGACAAATGTAGCTTTATCCCTTTCAGAAGATCTAAACAGATTATTTTTCACATCTTATGATCCTCTTTTCTTTTGTCAGGGTACAGCAAACGCCTTTTTCTTTGATCTTTCATACAACAATTGCATCATTTTCAAGTTATTTTAGAGTAAACTGAGTAGTTTGTACCAGGTATTTACATGGGCTTCTTCATGACAAAGTCACAATAAAATGAGTACTATCAGAGTAATCAATCAACTTAATCATTTTTATTTTGGTTGCAAAATAAAATACTATTTAAAATCAAAGACCTTGAAGTAGATAGTAAAAATATGTGCATCTAATCTATTTTTTCTTTTTATCAATTTATCTTTCTTTTAAAAGATTAAACTCTTAATTTTCAGTTTGAATCGTGTAACAAGGGTTGCTTTTAAACTACATCATATCTGTCCAATGAACTTCTTCTCCATCTTTCAGGTCTCATAGGGTCCCATCTGACACCTTACATGTGCTCTTCTCCTCCAGTTCCTTTATCCTTTCTCAGGTCCTTCTCCATAAAAGCTCAACCAAAATATAATTAAATTTCTTATTCTTTGGTAAGACGATTAGACGGGATGCTAAGAACTTATTTTATATTAAAGCATTCATTGTCATAACATTTAAACATAACAAGTGCCTTAAAACAAATATATACAAAATTATTTTTGTTCTCATACATTGATTGTTGGTCTTTGTTCAGCTTTGCACACTGTATATTATATCATTAACATTTTAATGAGAGCCATTTTTCCCTTTCTTTTTTTTAATTTTTACTTTATTCATTATCCCTTTGCTATAATTTAAAATTTCAAGTCATATTATTCTGCCAATATTTCAAAGCTATGTTCATTGGTAAAGGTGGGCCTTTTTGACAAAAGGGATACATTTCTGCACTGCTACAACCATTGAGCTGGACTGGCTAGAAAATTATCCCTCCTCTTCACCATCCTAAGCTTCCAGAAGTAGTGTTACTCGAGGAGCGGTACAATCAACATAGTAGGGACATACTGATATTTTGCATCACAACTCCAGTATATTAACTATGCATAGAGATTGTGTTAAATAATTTGAAATGATGACCTAAATATACAGTATGTACACTAAAATTTTAAAATCAAACTGAAATCTCACATGAGGAAAAAAAAAAAAAAAGAGAACCAAACTGCCACTCTAAGAGAACTTGTAAAAAGCACAAGTTGGAAGTAAATAAGCCACTTATAACACTCTTCCCCATCAAGGGAGCCCTATGACACTAAATGTGTCCTAGTTTACCATCTGACAGTACATCCACAGGGAACCAGGCCAAGCAGATTTAATTTGCCTGACATCAGTTAAAAAAGCTTTAATTGACTTTATAAACTTTATGGCTTTTTCTCCAGGGGAGGGTTTAAGAGGCATCTTGTTCTGTGTTTGGAAAGAGCTTTCTCAGGGGAATAAAGCCTTTAAAGGGATTCTGAAAGCAGATAAAAGCCTTCTCTTCCAGCAGCAGCAGAAATACAATAGCCATGTTGTCATCCCTGTGCACGCCTACTGTACCAACTGAGTTCTTTCAATGCATCTTCAGTATTGAAGTAGAAAGCTTGCAGTGCCAACCGACTGTTACAGAACGGTTGAAATTGATTTAGTTTTTTGAGGCTATAGCTGCCCTCAAACTCTCTTCTAAGCACTTAGGTCTGTCAGCCAGACCCATCGATTGAGCTTACCTCTGTGATATCATTCTCAGTGATAATAAACGAGGGAATAGGTAAGAGGGTTAGAGCATGGATGCTTAAAACCAGCGATGGGCAGCCATGCAAGCAATAAAAACCACTGTCAAAATCACATTCAGGGCAAAAGTCCAAAGTAGAAGCAAAGTGACATGCAAATATCCATCACACTGAAGAGGTCAGACCTTTTTTTTTGCTGACATAAGCACATTAAATGAATAAGAAGGTTCATTTGTGCACTGCAGCTGTTAAACTACAGGAGCTTGAAGATTCATAAATTGAAATTCAAATCACAACCCTCTGGATTTCAAAATATATTAACTGCACAGACATTTCTCTAGGTGCTACTAGATGGCAAGAGACTTTCAGAACCCAACAAATATATTACTGATACCCCAAGTATTTTATATAAAACCTATTTCTTTTGCAATTGAATTGCTAATTTGGTCTTGGAAATATTGTGACAGACAGGATGATGTAAATGCAATGAGCAGTAAGCTTTACTTTCAAAGACGGTATGACCATGTAATCAACCTGGACAATAAAATATCAACACTAAACCCCACCAAAGTGGACATCTTTTAAAGCTAAAACCTTGGACAGGGGATGCGAATTGCAGACATTTTCTTTTTAAAATGGCACCTCTCTAGGGGTAAGATTTATTAGGCAGAAAGTAACAAGGCATTAATTACTGCAAAGAGTGACAAGAGGCAAGCATCGGGATCTGACTTGCTGCGTACAGAACTTTATACTTTGAGATCAGTCATTTCTTTCCACACCATCTCCTGCCAAAAGCACCTACAATGGGCATATAACCCTCAGATCTGGATGACAGAACAGTTAAAGAAGTTAGCCAGGTCTGATGAATCATATTTTCTTCTACATGATGTGTAACCCATGCCCATACACAACAATCACTTGGGAAAAGAAGGCAGGAGAAACCACTTTTGGAGGAAGGCATACAAGTGGAGGTGGTGTGAGGCCTCAGCTGGTATGCTTTTTGTTTGTTTTTTTTTTTGTAACTAATAATAGAATTTCAGGGCAACATGGCTCCCTGATGGTGGTGGCCTCTATCAGTAGGAAAACCCTTTCTTGGTGCAAAAATGGTATGAGCCACAAAAGATAAATCTGCTAACTTGGCTTCTAAATCCTGCAGATCTCAGTCTGATCAGGCATCTGTGGGACAGACTAGAAAAACAAGTCATGTCAACAAGTCAGCGAAATAATTTTTTTTTTTGAAATTTCTGTCATTTAAAGAAATTGTATTTAGCTCTACACATGCTGGCATGCGGATGTATTGCCTGATATTGGCAACCCTGCTTCCAAATCTGATTTGTTGGCTTGGGGAAATTAATGGGATCATTTATTAATTTATTTCTGTTTGTGCTCACAGGTGCATGTAAAATGTGTATCTTCTTTCAAGGTGAGTACATGTATATCTGACTTGCAGTTACATACAAGTGCTTAGATCACTTGGGGCTCCTATAAACAGCATGATTTTGCTCCATCACAGACAAAAGATCGCCACAGCGAAAGAATTGTGAGGTTATCTTTTGTCTTTGGTCATAATCGTTTATCCTAAATTCTACAATGTGAACGATGTGACGACAGCCATCACACAAGTTTTGCAACCAAAGACTACCAGATATGAATTTCTGACAGTATCAGAAATGTGATGATTCCATCGACTTACTGGCCAATTAAAATGCAACTTGAAATGACATATTAATTTAAAAAAAAAAAAAAAAAAAAAAAAAAAAAAAAAAAAAAACAATCCAAGGTTGGCCTCTTCTCCCTAACCATTACTGGTAATACATTCTTCTCCTTCACCACTTCTTTTTTAAAGCAATTTTGGCACACAGAACAGCTAAAACAGAGCCGTTTATCATCACGTGTTGTTTACTGTCACCACATCCATCCGCATCTCATCAGTCATAGTGTACGATTCAAGAGGGCTCATCATTATACAGTATGCGCATTCCAATCTTGACATCGTACAGTGTGAGACAATACTTTATAAGACTGCAGAAATCGTACAGAGCATAGAAGCCCTAGATCAAGCACTTAGGGTAGACATAATGACTTTCTTTTGTCGCTCTCAAATTTCAGTCTAAGTTTAAAGTTCAGTTGAAATCATCTCAGGCCAAGTTGAACATCTCTCACAGTAAGCATAAAAATTTCACTTAAATCATTTTAATGGGCAGTGTAGAGCACCTACCAGATTACAAAAAGATTATTAAAATAAAAATAATTTAAATACTCTTTAAGAGCAAACAATAGAACTTCAAACATCAGATGCATGTTGTGACTCAGTGATGTGTTAAATTGATACAATCACTCACACACTTTTAAAATCGGCTCTCCTGTGCCACGTCTCCATAACAGTAATATAAGTTCTGATTACATCTATCAATTTCAGATTGAAGGAAGCATGAGTGGGAGAAAAAAGAAAAAATAACACATTCACAGAACATTTGTGGAACATTCTGTTCTGCAATCCAAGCCATCACTAGTCACCTGAGCATTGGCAATATTTAGTTTTACAACACGCATTTTAACTATTTACTTTTACTATCTGAGTAAAGTCACAAAAGGAAGTTGTAAAATCAGGTAAAACCGAGAAGCTCAATGTGTTAACTTAATAAAAGACAGCGGAGAATTATGAGAAACAGACATAATTCACAGCAGTGTCAAACCTAATATTTTGATATTTATTTATTTATTTATTTTTGTTAATGAGTAGCATTTTTATACTTTTTTATATAAGAGACAAAAACCAGGGAGTTGTGTTATGTTTGTGGTGCATTGGGGGGTGAGGGTGAGGTTATTTGGAGGACTGCTTTGTTTGTGTGTTTTTTGTTGTTGTTTTTTTTATTGTCTTTCGTATATTGGGGTGTGTGATGGCTTTTATTTTATTTTAATGTACAATGCTTTTATTATTATGCAAAGCACTTTGTATTGTTAGTGTGTATAAAAAACACACACAAACAAAGCAGTCCTCCAAATAACCTCACCCCCACAAAAAAAAAAAAAATAATAATAATTGGAACTGCACTCGACAACAAATGCAAAAATCCCTAGAAAGAGACATTTAACAAAAGGGGGAGGGCACAATGCCCTGATAATGACCTCGTAAGAGTACCGACTTTGGCAAAACAATTAAAAAGCATTTGGCATACAGAGAGTCTCTTACAGAGTCTCTTATGGGGCACATATGCAGTTGCTAATAAGACAGAGTTATGTGCACCTGCAGCACACAGCCCATGACTTCTGTACCCCAACTACAGTAGTAGAGAATCAGAAAGAAGTAATGCAGAGAAGGACAGATGGAAGAGACAAAAAGGTATAGAGGGAAAGGGAAGCAGAAAGAAAAGAGAAATGGGGCATAACATAGGAGAAATGTCTAAGTTGAAAGAGAAAACTGTGAAAAGAAAAGAAAGAGTAGGACAGGGAATCAGTAAAAGTGAAAAAAAAGTCAATTTTCCATCCAGGCAGCATCCTTCTCTCCCAGTCTTGTATTTGTTTAACATCAGGCCTTAGCAACTCCCTGCCTACTCTTCAGGACCGCCAGTACTGTACTACTGAAAATGATTACACCCACCAAGCCAGCAGCTCGCTCACGTGGCTCTGGTGAGAGGAGAGAATACCACAGCCAGACAGTGGATGGCTGTTCAATCTGAAATTACAAACAATCTCTTGCTTTTAATTTCCCCTTTTCTCATTTGAATAAAGAGGACAGGCACAGTAATTAATGAGAAATTAAAAAAACCAAGACAGTATGTGGGGGGGGCAGTCACAGCGGTAGCATAGTGGAGGCGATAGTAACTAGAAGAGGAAAGAGAAAGAGAGTCGCTGTGGAGAATTAATAACAGGCCAGATCTCCAAGGCCTCCTTAATGGGCTGTGACAGGAATTTATTCACACTTAGGCTGGTATTAAATCAAACACGAGGTGAGTGGCAGTGGCAGGCTGCAGCACAGGGGTGGGGCAGCAGAGGCAAGTCTATCACTGAACATGGAGAGGTTCTGCCGTGCAGTGCAGGGCTGACATCACATCCCTTCTCCAGGGTTGAGGGTCATCTTCAAGGCCCTTGGGATAGATGGAAGGATAGACAGATGGAGCATGCATGGGATGTATGAAGAGAACAAACGATGATTGATGTGCCAGTGACAAGGCAGCCTGTCCCACGCCCCAGATGGAATGATTATGAAGCAGTCCAGAGAGCCACGATGAATCATCCCTCCACCATTCTGCAAAATGCACCGTCAGTCAGCCATCAGGCCAATCAGTAAGTCAGGCAGGCAGAAAGGAGAGGGATTCCCAATGACTTGGACATCAATTCATACAAGTGGCAAAAATGGAGGCTACTGAAAATATAAAGCTCCTTTCAAACTAATATTTAATCACATTTTTTCCAGACATGTTGTTTGGTCATAATCTTAGTTTTCCTCTATGACATTGTGTGTAACCACTAAAATAAGGATGTGGTTTTTGGTAAAACATGTAAGTGACTGTGGACTCTGTGGACTTCATGTTCTACGGTGCGTGAAGTGTGTGGCACAAACATTGAACAATTGCAAGTTATTAAACACCAATGAATTATGTGTAATGAATGCTAACCGTTAAAAACAGTGCTTACTTTCACATAATCAAATAAGCGTAACCTCTTTATGAATACAAATACTGGAGATGTGTATGAATGACAGTATAAAAGAAAGCACACGGTAGTAAATATAGACTGGGAAATGTGCAGACTCCAATGCACTTAAATTTTAACAGAGGTTGTTACACAGCATGCTTCCTGGTACAGACACTTGTGGAGAATGAAAAGAATGACGTCTCCCACCTACATCCTTACCAACTCCAAGCAGATTGCATCACCATCCGTCAGCCTGACTCCAACAAACAGCAATTACCCCAATCGACAGATAACGAGAGCAAGGCTATCACTCACTATCACGATGCCCCATAAAGCAGCCAGACATTACCATGCACTACTCATTTATCTACCCCTCCTCTAGCCACCTGTTTTCTACTGCCTCTCCAATGTACTCTCATCTTTGAGTATACTACCTGTTTTTACCACCAACTTGAGAGACAGGCTTCTGGCTTAGGGTTATATGGAAAGAATAAAAGTGGAAAGAAGTGACAAACATCACAACAGTCAATGTTACTTCCTTTCTAGCTGAAAGTGCAGTTCAAATTTACGCTTTTTCCATTCACTTCTTTTAATTTGTATTTTCATGCTGTGCAAGGAAAAAAATAGTGAAAGAAGATTCAGTTCAAGAAGAGCAAAAATTAAAATGACATGAGGGGCTATGATGATCTTAAAACTAATGCTCTTTCATGAAAAAGACTACAAAGAATAAGTTCAGATGAAAATGGTAACAAGCTGTAATAGTGACAGCATCTCCAGTCCCTCTGGATGTTAAAATTTCCTTGTCATTTCCACACAATTAATTATATTTGACATGAGATGCTAATTGAAAAAAAAAAATCAAAAAAAAAGCTTCTTTCTGGTTTGAGTTTTTGTTTTCACTATTATCCAGCCTATTTGATTAAATGACTAATTAAGAACACATCCAACAATAAATGCAAGCAGCAATGAAGAGGCCCAAGCAGTTCAGCAGGGCACAATCACCATGGCAACATGATCTTCTCACTTTAGAATTGGTTTTATATCATGACAGGAAAAAATACATTTTTATTATTTCAGCACAAGTTTAGAGGGGGAAAAAAATGTGAGCTTTTTTTTTTTTTATTAATAAAAGGTCCACCCAGGAAGTGGAAAAATCCTTTCTGAAATTGATGTCAGAGGCATCGTGCTTTAAAGTGCACTTAATCATAAAACACACAAGAATAACTCAAGCAAGAGGAGCAGAGCACCTATAGACTGCAGCGACACAAGAACAAAATGGCAAACCTTTAAGAAAAAGTAGAAATGCTGCCTTTCCTATGTAGCATTTCTACCTTTTCTGTTATATTTTATCTGTTTCTGAAAACAGAACTATATACACTTCAATGGCTCTCATCCGTCAAATGTGAACAAGGACAGTGTTTGTTGCAAGGTTGTCCCACCCAGGGCAAACTGTACAAAATGCTCCAACCAACTGTGCTGCCAACCTACGCATCACTTCATCCATCACACCTTTCCATAAAATGCATTATTTACAGCAGTGAGATGATTTACATTTTGATAGAAATAAATTTTAAAAAATAACATCTACCTTTAGGATTTTTAAAGAGGAGATATGAAGAGTTGCATGCTTTGGCTTATCTTGTCATTTATGTATCAAACGTCTCTCACTGAGAGCATTTCTGTTACAGAAGGCATCCATATTTCCATGCTGCATCTGAATTTCATCAGTTTTCCATTATTCCTTTTGAAGACACTGTCTGAAACGGACTGGCTTAACTCTGACCGTTGTGTATAGAAGAATCAGTATATTTGTCCATCAGTATTTACTTAATACGTTGCTGGCATGTCCAAGCAGCTTCATTGGGGGCGTTGTGAAGCCGTTCTGCTGCCAGGCGCTCAGGTGCATAAGGGACCTCTGACACTGGAAGCCAATATTTTGTACACCTTGGGTGAATACAGCAGGGTGCCAACGCTTGCCTCAAAATATAACCATGGACTGAAACGACCTGAGTCCCTATGTGGCTGTCAATCAACATATCAAGTCCATTTAATCAACTCACTCACACTTGAAGAAACACAGTTTGTAGATTAAAAACATGCAAAATGCATATTAATTAAGGTAAATGTGTAATATTTCTAATTTATCCTCATGTTAAAAATGAATGTTTTATAAGTATTAGCATAATGTGGAAATAACAGTCACACTAAATTAGTGCCTTCCAAATCAGTGGTAATTCTGTTTTCATATCTTTTAAAAACCCTACATGTAGCAGTAACAACATGGTTTCAGCTGGTGCAGCCACCTAGAGGATACCATTTCCGCAGTACTCGGGTGGCCCCTATTGAAAAGGCAATGACAAGTTTCTTTACCCCCGCTTCCACGCCCCTCTCAGTGTGTTTTTGCTTTGTCTTTTTTTTTTTTTTGTCCTTTACCCTTCAATTCACACATCAGCTCTCTCTGACAACATGGCTATCTGTATGTTCATCCATCCAAGCATTTTCAAATGTCTTTCCTTTCCTGCCTTTCCCACCATGCGAACAGAATGCTTTATTTTCACCCCTCTCTTTAATACCCTGAATCACAATTCTTCCATTCTCTACTCCTTCAGTTTTTTACTGTAACATTTCTCTGCTATTTACTTTCCTTCCTATCCTTTTCTCCTTGCCCCCACCCCCCCCCCGCTATCTTATCTGGCTGAAGTGAGTGCAGCAGATGTAGCCAGGCCACAAACATCTGCTTCCCATGTCCCGCTGCAGCTCAACACTGCTGATCAGACTAACCGCTTTAACTCCCTAAAGCTTGCTGTTCCTGCTGTTGTACAGCTGGGCAGCCTGAGGACAATCACAGTTTAATATGTGGGAAAACACACAACACATCCACTGAATATCCTAAAACCAGTTTGGAAAGGAGTGTTTTAAACAAGGTTGAGTTTTTGCATCTGGGTAAGCAATGTAAAAAAGGTCAAAGTTTGGAAATTATCCTCAAAGAACATTAAAAACACATCTTAAGTTTGAAAGCTTTAAATAAAACTACAATATATATCTAATTAGCTAGATGATCAAACAAAATAATAAGGTTTCCATGTGTAAAGTGAAATAGAGGATGTTGTAAATGGGTGCTCCTTATAAAAAAGCATTTTCATAATAAAATATTTTGTAGGAGTTATTAGTAGTCTATAAAAATGATATAAAACTTCCATGGATTATGCTACTTCAAACCCTGTTCAATGAGGAACCTAATTTGAATATTAAAACATGTCTATGACGATTTCAAAAATAAAATAAAATGAAATAAATCAGACTTATGGACTACACTAAATGGCATAAACAAGGGCTCAAACAAGCAAAGCAGAGTTCTTACAAATGTACAGTGCCCAAAAAAAAGTCTCGAAAGGCAACAGGTGAAAGATGATTTAACTTAAAAATTTTACAAACACAAATAAAGGGGGTAATAAAATTTGCTACAAGGCTGCCAACTTGTGAAAAAAGAATTCAACTCATAAAATAATTTTTTTAATTCAATTAAGAATAAATTATATGGTCCCTTTGTTTCACCTGACAGCATGGCTTTTGTATATGATGTACATATCCTGTTTTTCTTATTACATATTCCTTTCTTATTCTGAGAGTGTTACCACCTGCCGGAACAAAATTCCTTGTATGTGTGAACGTACTTGGCGATTAAAAACGATTCTGATTCTGATTCTGGCTGGCAACTTGTAACTAATTTCCAGCATCGTGCCCAACATTACTGTAAGTCCATTTACAAAGACACACTGACATGCAATCACATGGTCTTACCAAAGACCCAAAGATAAAGATCGAAGAAACACAGAACTCAACCGACATAAAAAGAAAAGAGGAAAATGTGAAGATTAAACAAAAAAAAAAAAAAAAAACATAACAATGCAGGTACAAACCATTGAGAGGATTATCTCTGTACAGGTCTTAGGGAAATGAAAGTGCTGAAATTTAATGTAAACAAAATTTCAGCTTGGAATTAGTACAGTTATCTTGAAACGTTAGTAATTCAAGGATTTTATGAAAAATAAGTTGTTGTTGAGTCATGGGGTTGTGTTCAATAACTAATGAAACATTGTAAAATGTCATGTATTGTTTATCAGAGAGTGTATTTACCTCACTTTAAGACCTGGTAAGAACCACAATATTTTTATTAATTGTTCCAATATTTAAAACTGCTGAAATGAAAGAGGGAATTCTAACTTTTAAACAAGACTTTGGCCTGAAGAATACCTCTTATTGTTATGGACAAACAAAAGACATATTTTCACACAAGAGACTGTGTGAGATAAAGGCAAATGTCAATACATCTTATATTTCATTCATTCACAGCATGATATACTTCACCTTTAAAAAGTGAGGCACAGTTACCTGTGTTGAACAGTATAAGGCCATTTACATCTTCAGGAGTGACAAATCTGAGAATAGGTTTCCCTCTACGTATTATGTGAGTCTGTTCTTTCAATCTTTATACACTTGAATTTGACAGAAATCAATTTGCATGCTAATGCTTTGCATAGGAGGAAGGTCACATCACAAACAAGGCTATTCATCAATTTGATACAAAGGTCTCTAATAATAATTTAATAAAAAAAATGCAGTTGCTTATACCAGTAATATTTTTTATTATAATCACCAAGATGCACAATTAAAAAATAAAAAAGAAAATCAAATACATTTATGTTTTTGCAGATCTATGAACAACTAAATTAAAAAAAATCCATATTTCAGTTTAGTATTACAAGCATTGCAATAAGCACCTGCATGTTTACATGGCTTTTATCATTCCCTTTGAAGATGAGGTGGCTTTGTGGGAAAAGGTGATGTCGTTGCTTTAAAACGGGGCTGCTTGCGGCTGGACGGAGGATTCTCTCACTGTAATGCTTCACTATGGTGTAAACACTTAAAAGCAGCCAGGGGAGCTGTGCTAAGCCCTAAAAAAATAACAATGCTCATCTCTACTGCTGACATTTTTGACCTTGGACTATTGCAGCAAATACAGAAAGCTTGGCATGCACGATCACCACATACCCAGCACAGTGTAAATACAAAGAAACGAAACAGACAAAAGATTCGGCTAGACAACACATACTGAAAGAATGTGCGAAGGCAAACAAAGTTTGTCTCCTTGAAAGAAAGAAAAAAAAGTTTTTTCTTACCCTTGCTCAACACACAAATATTAAACAAACAAAAGGGGCTCATGACAGAGCAGGAAAACAAAAAAGTCCCTTTAAATAATGCAGATGTGGTTTACCAAAATCTCTGCTATGTTCCGCTACTCATAATTACAGAACTCAGGTGAGATTCAGGAGCTCCAGATAGGTATTGTAACTGCATAAGGGTATTATGTATTTTGTGTTAGGGTGTTGGCTGTTCAGTTCACCAGCATTTATGCAACATCTAGGTTTCATCAGCCCAAAACTCATACCTGCACACAGCTATTTATTCTCATGTTGATGAACCCTTTTTCTAGTGAAAGATTAAACCTAATCCTGCCCTCAAAATAATCTATTTTGACAAATGCCAAAACGTCTCGAGGAAGTGCTTGTGTCACGTCCCAGTCGAAGAAAAAATTTATACAAAAAAAAGTAATTTATCACCCTATTACACTGGAATTATTACTTTTGCCGTGCCTTATTTCTGTTCATTATAACATTCCCAATACCTGACAAAATTTCACCTTTCCATAAAAGTATTTAAGACCCTCTTTTTGAAGAGCTGAAGTGGCAGTGAAACAACTCGAAATTTCCTAGCCTTCAAATTCACCTCATGCACCTGCGCAGTGCAACAATGCACAATGCAGGCGGGAAGATCATGCAAAAGAGGCAGCGAAAACTGCATTGTTGGTATTTCAGTGGAAAATGTTTATGCTGAAAAGAGTCAGTCATAAATACACAAATGTCTAATGTAAAACATACACTTATCAACAAGAATAAGTCAAAAGTAAAACATTTATATAGTGTTGAAATCACTTTAATAAATCCAGACAGGAGATGTCTATAAACTGGTATAAACTTTGAAGGATCTGTCTGTTTATCTATAAACAAATATAAGAGATTCTAACAGAACCTGTTGTCCTCAGCTCCTTTATGCTGCACTTGTAGTCTGTCCTTTAGCTTCACAAATCTCTGAAGGCAGAAGAACAATTTTTTTTTTCCATCATGCATTTCAGTATACTGAAATGCATCATGATTTCCATTGTAAATGTGTTTTCCATTGTGTTCATAATGTAGAAATATTTTTAAAATATCCCAGATTTATGTATTTCATATAGACTGATTCACCAGTTGCATTATGTATTTCTGCCATCTCTTCTTCAAATAACCTTGATTAAAAATAATGATAAAAATCACTCCATGTGTGTCTGGATGGATATCTAGGGAACTGAGTGTTCACTTTCCAGTTTCTTTTTCCCCCCCACAGTTTGGCTAGTGTGTGAGTGAAGCCAGTACTAAAAAGCTAAGGGTGACTTTAACACCTCCACCTCAAGTTAACGACCAGCTGACCACTAAATTATTGCTTGTTAGGCTTTTGTTTCTACATGAGCGAAGATAAAAAGCACAGTTGGAGACACCCACACAGTTCCTTTTTCACTCAATTTTGCATTTGTTCATTTAAATGGTTATAATTATCTGATGATCTTCAGGAAGTCAACCATCTGATGTCATTCTTTGAAATAGGTATTCAGGATATTTTCAGTCACATTCTCACATACTCTACCACCCACTTCTGATGTCCTTCTCAAGCTGGATAGAACTTGTTTACAGTTGGACAAGGTATTGATAAGACGTGAAACTTTACTATTCGAATTTGAACCTTACTGATAAGACTCAATTACAGACATTACATTACTGCAACTTCAAAGGTGTAATCTATTTTTAAGATTAAAGGAATTTTCCTTTTTTTTTTTTACTTGTGTTGTGTGAAGATCTTCTGAGTAGTCCGTGTCTTACCTGCAGTAGACAGCAGTCACAGCACTCTGAGTTTGAAGAATTAGAAAGGATTTATTACAGGCCAGCAAAGCCAGCTACTACTCATAAATCTGAACCACTGAAAACAACTCAAAGCTGAAAAAATAGTGTGGTGGTGATGGCAAGTAATTAAGGTCTTCTGTTGTCCTCGTCCTGATTAGAGGTTTGTTAGGCATACCCATCATAACCCTATTCTAATTCACCAGTGCTCTGACCACTATCTACTGCAGGTTAGACATCAACTACTGATAAATAATTCACACAACCTTTCTTCAAAAGAAAAAAAAATTGGAACATGCTTTTAACTTTTAGAGCTATCTATGAATGTGTCTAAAAAGACAACAGATAATCACCAATCGCTGATACTGTGGTAACCAACGGTAACCTTAAATGTCAAAACACAAATCAGAAAGAGACTTGAGTTAAATAAAATGACAGTTTTTGGGACACCACGTTTCACATTAAAACGCTGTTGCCATGCTAAGATTAATCTTGTTTGTCTGTAGAAGTCTCATGACACTTCAGACTTGACTGACAGAATGTCAGTCTGAGGAAAAGCTTCTTGCTTTGAGCTTCAGAGTTTTACACCAAGGCTGAGAAAAAAAAAGAAAAGAAAACATATCTGACAGCAAAAAAAAAACAAAAAAAAAAAAAAAAAGCTTTTATGTGCATTTGATGACTGACACTTGAAACTACTCAAAAAGTTAACAGCTTTTCTTCATTAACATTTAAA
This sequence comes from Hirundichthys speculiger, assembly GCA_018398805.1. NCBI lineage: Eukaryota > Metazoa > Chordata > Actinopteri > Beloniformes > Exocoetidae > Hirundichthys > Hirundichthys speculiger. The sequence continues at coordinate 1,972,101 of JAGFBZ010000261.1, forward strand.
CACAAGCAACCAACCAAAAATGTTCTTAGCTCAGCTACTTAGAGATGGCGATTGACTTATTTTTAGAACTTTGTCTTTGCCTTCACTTTTCACAGTTTATTTTGTTTTTATCCACCAAAACTGGATATGTCAGATTGTTTAAAATAGTCAGTTTATTGCCATAAATGGGGCTTGGATATGTGGCATCATTGCAGGACAGAGAACAATACAAACAGACACCAGCTGCCAAGCAAACAAGCAACTTAGTCCAACTATCGAATGACACCTGTAACAACTTTATATCTTACAAATTATGATTATTTACTTGCCTCAGGTTCAAAACAATAAGCATGATGACAGAGAAATGTACCCATCTGTGTAAATCCTATCAACACATGTGGAATCTGTATGAATGACTGTTTACTCAGCTCAGCAGTTGTGTCCTGCAAGTCATGTCCTGTTTACTGCCCAAAAAACTACTGGCAAAATATTGGCAAAAAAAAACAAGGAATTTTATTAACATAATAGCCTGGAGGTATTTACTAGAGGATTTATATCCAAATACAACAAGCAGCAGCTGTGCTGTGTCCACTCAAAGTGCTGAATTTCCTTTATACTCCACTCAAACACATAACCCCTCAATAATTAAATTCACTTTACTTTGTGTAAGGGCAATTCAAAACAACGTAATCTTAAGGCACTTTACAAAGAAACCACTCAAGGTTTACAATGTTAAAAACAATCCAATTGAGTCCAAATTATATTCCATTTCTTCCCTCAATTCACTGTAATTCATACACAAACCATGTCATTCAACAAGTGAGCAGATTAATGAATTTTTTCTTGTACAGCTTGAGCATTTTGCAGTGGAGCCTTTACTAAGACGCAGAGTGGAGTGACCTTCTGGACATCCCTCTCTGAAGCATGGTTTGCCTCTTTGACATCAGTTGTGTGGCTTCATGGTAGATGCAAGTGTTAATCTAGACACAAATTACACTCCAGCTCCAGAGTACATTATTACTGTACAAGAGTGCATACAGCACCCGAAAACCAAGCTCACTACAAAGCACCAAAATAAGAGATTTAAACTGACAGCCCAGTACTTTGCCCTACACTTAAATTTCATTCATAAGCAGTTTGGTCATGTACTGCAGATAGGAACCCTGAAGTAAAGTAATGGTTCACATAATTCTTCCTCTGTCACATACAGAGCCAATAAACTCTGGGTTTCACTCTCAGCCTATCCCTCTGTGTTTTAGATTTGTAAAAATCTAGACCTGTATGCCAACTTTTAACCCTACTGTTGTGCTACTGAGATACAGAACATGATACCTTGTTAACTTCCAGGATTTCTCTCCTCTCCTCACTGGCAGGGCCACTCTGCCCACTTGAGCGGTTCTCATGTTTGGAGCTGTCATCCTCCACAAAAGGTATCAGTTGCTAGAAAAGACAGCAAATAAAGATCTGGTTGTATTACTTCTCGTAAGCAAGGCAACGGTAAAAGAATGTCTACCAAACACTGACCTTATTTAAATATTTACAGTGCAGTTAAATCTATATTTTTAGAGTATGATCTTCTGCATTCATTTACATAACACATTTTTAACTTTGTAGAATCTATACAAAGAGATTTGCATTGTATTTCTCATTTACTCATTCGCCACAAACACACTCCCACTACAGCTACACTCCACTGTGTGCAAATATTTATTTTGATTTCTACACTCATACTCCAAAGAGAAAATTAGGGAGCAATAAGGGGTTTGATGGCTCCTACGACATGTGATAGGCTAGGGATCTATTGTAAATGAAATTTAGGCTCATGTATCTTAAATGCAGCTAACCTCATATAACCTTTGGTATTTTTCTGACTTCATATGACCTGCACAACAGCTATGTTCGTGTGCTATTATAAAACTGAAGATCATCCTGTTCTCACAGACAGCTCCAAGGTCAATAGATATTAAACTAACAGCTACTCTTTCTACTCTTTAAATCCTATTCCCTGTTGAAGACTATCAGTAATACAACATGACCATATATGGACTTCTGGTGCCTCAGTTTATAAGGTGTGTGTCTCTCTGTCTTGGGCAGAGAGAAATCTTTTAAATTCTCTCTCCATGCGCATGATATTTTTACTGACTTGACTTAATAAAAACATTGTGAACGCAGTTGTTATCTTTGTCATTCTCCTTGGATTCTTCTTCAGATAATTTTCCACAACACTATCCACCAACCTTCCAGTTAGAGAATAACTGACTCTACCCACTGACCCACAGGCACTCAATTAAATACACTGTGCACATTAATATATCAGAATTACTTGTGTTCTCAACTAATGATGCTGCCTTATACTCTTGTTTCAATGAAGTAGTGTAAATGGGCATTATGTGTAATCTCTCAAACATAAGCAGTCTAACTCATCTCTTTGAGAGATAGAGCAGAGCGAGAGGAAGAGACAGCAAATAGGAGATTAATGCATTTTTAACTGCTCCGAGTACTTGCCCTTGTCTGCTCAACACTACCATGAGGTTGATGTGCTATAGTCTGCTCCTGAGACCCAACGGGTGACAGGCTGCTGCTTTACTCCACACTGCCCCCTAGTGATCACCGTGGGAGGCTAACAGGAGACAGTTTGCTGCAATCACACATCAAGCGATCTATAAATGTCTTGAGAACACCCTGTTCTTTGTACAACACACAAAGATATACAGAACCTATGCTGAGGAATATGTGACTGATGTTAAGCCAGATAATCTGCTCAGAACCTTAAATGTAGTTGTTCCTATTTTATATTCTAAAACAAAAATTAAATAAAAATCAACATATTATTTTACATACACTTTTGAAAACAAAAAGTTACTGCTGTCAAAAAAATTAAAAATACATGGTTTCTCCTTCCTAAACAAAGACAATCATACCAATTTAAATGACAGAGATTAGGCAAGTCCCCAAAACAACTTAGGAAACAGTAATATTATGAAAAATAAATAAACTAATACTGTAAGATGGGTAAAAAATACCTTGATCCAACAACAACTTGGGTCTCATTCTAATCTACACTGTGTAAGGTTCTTTAGAATATTATTTTTGGTACCAGTGTTTGATTCGTGGTGGAACAGTCGCTAATTGGATTACACAATGGTTTAAGTGTCTGTCTTTTTTTAGAAGCAATAACTAACTAGTGCATGAGTGAGGTTGAAGCTGACAAAACTAACCAAAAGTATGCAAAATAAAAAGACTGCAAAGCAATGGAAAAAAAATCAGACAGTTAAGGCAAAAAAAAGCTATAAAGAAGTGAAAAGAGAAATACAGATAGGTACAGTAAATTCAAGAAATACAAATAAAGAACAATGAGATCATTCAGGGGAAAAAGCAGAGTAACAGGAAAAATCTAAAAATGTGGGAAACTTATTCTGTCCCTGTGAGTTTCCAGGCAGAGCTCCACATCAAACTGTAAACTTGGAAGAAGAAAAGCCAGAAGAAAAGTCCAGTATATTTATACCAAACTATGAGCTAATCGCTAACTCAAGAAAACTTTAAGTAGGAAAAGATTAAAGTTTTTCATTCAATTATTTCAGAGCAAATCCAATAGAATATTGGATTTTAAAGGTAGTGGGCAGATTCTAGCAGCTAGAGGGTAGAAAATGAAATATGCTGAGTAAGGGTTGAGAAAGATGGATGGAGAATGTATTGTACATGTGCGTAAACCTATTTACAATGTGTGTGTGTGTGTGTGTGTGTGTGTGTGTGTGTGTGTGTGTGTGGGCGCACACATGTGTGTTTATGTGCCAAAGTGAGTCATAACCACTGCCTCTTTGACAGAAAAATGGATGTCATTTCCTGACCAAAAAGAATAAGCTAATGAAGTTCTTCAAGTTACCTCTGAGACAAAAAAAGGGGAAAAAAAAGAGAAGGAAAAATATTAGTAGGCAAATAGAGTAAAAAGGAGTGAAGAGAGAGAGAAAACGCTCATGAAAAAGCATGACCATCACTGCAGGAAATGAGAAGAGCTGCAGCTGTCTTGGACAACATTGAAAGGAGAAAAAAGAGAAATTAGAAGAGAAAACTGCAAAGAAACAAAGCCCACATGATCTAAGAGTTTGAGAAAAAGAAGGAAACAGAGAAACCACCGATATTGAACAGTTATGTGAGAGAGTTGGTGAGGATGAAAAAGAAGTGAAAGAAATTAACCTGAAGATGGTGAAACTCCATCCAACTATGAGAAAAAGGAGAAAGAAAATTAACAAACAACAGCTGGAAAGAAGAGGGGGGCAAGCACTGACGTGTGCTCTTGGTCCAGCTCTTTATAAAACAGGTCTGTTCCTAATTAGACTACGATGAGGTCACACTGATCGAGTCATTGATTCCACTTCCTGTTTCAGGCAGCCAATAGTGAGCGGCTGTCAGGCAGGTACCTGAATTCTCCAGGATGATGAATGGCATACAGGCTGGGGCCAAAATCAACAACCCTCAGCCACAGACAAACATGGTGAGCTGAGTTATTGGCTGGTCAGCACTGGACTGGGTCTCAAGAGGAAACAAAATAAGCATTTAAATAAGGTGGGAAGAAAGGAGAGGGATGGTGTAATGATGCTCTTACAGTTAAGCAAAATGCCAAAGAAAATCCATCATAAATTTTGATTTGGGAGCAGAAGTGCAGACAAGTTACTCTCAACAACTCGTGGACTGATTCTATACAGTTGTAGTCAACACAAAGTTGTTTAAATGTAAAACTTCTCCACTCTCAAATCCCCCTTTATCACCAGTGAAAGTCTAGTAAAAAGGATAAATTCTGAGCCAGTGTGCAGAAATTGGGAAGGGCCTGGTGCATGGTCATACATCCAGTCAAAGAGAGGTGGGAAGCCATGCTGAAGTCCCCTATGGAACCTCTCACAGTGAGCCTTTGTTCTTGTGTGCCCAAGTACCAAAAATGTCACATTATTCATTAGTCACATTGTGAAAAATTATCCATCCCAAAGAGGCATTTTTTTTTCAGCAAGATTTTGTACTTATGATGTATGTATGAAAATATTTTTTTTATGCTCTCAGAACTACTCCTTCGCAGTGGAATACTGACATTTCCACCTTGTGATATGCCCATTCCATCTGAGAGTTATAATTTATTGATGGATAGTTAAGTATAATCAGATCATTAGCTGACCTACACATAACATTTCTGAACCTAGACTGAGCCAACTTAAGCTACCACAGATGGCCAACATAGCAGCAGCCACTAGGTATGACACTAGGTATGACTTTGGAACAGGATAAATCTGTAGTAAATCTGACCAAGTGGCCTTTTCCCATTACTCCAGAGTCCACTGTTTGTGTTTCATAGCAAAGTGAAGGTTTTTTTTTTTTTAAACACATTAGTCTCACTGGTAAATGGTTTTCCTAAAGCTACACAGCTGTTAAGTCCCTTGAGTTACCTTCACATTGTGCCTGTGAAAAAGCTCTGAGTTTCACTATGAAATGCTGCCACCACAAGATCTATTGTTGATTTTCTTTGAAGATTACTTAAACATTTGGTTAAGTCTAATCAATCACTATCATTTTAATTATTAATCCTACCATATTTCTTACTATTCCATCATGATTCATTGTTATCCTTGCAGGTACTAATCATGCACTAACAGTTCTTGGCCCAGTATTATTAGTTTCAGCAGTCTCTTTACTTAGTTATGTCTGTTTGATACGCAACAATAATTTGACCCCTCTGAAACAGAGAAAAGTTTTTTACACTACCATAGGATGTTTGCTCCATCATTATTGTTCAATGAAAGAGACTGCGCAAAGGTCATATCTATTTGTCTTTTTGAATCCAGGTGGTGATTTTTTTTTTTTTTTTTTTTTTTTTAATCAAGCAGGCAATAAATAAGGGCACATATGCTAGAAATATAATTATGTGCCATTCCACAGACGTCTGTGGGACAGGATGGCACTCATACATTCAGTGTTTCTGTTAGGGCAAGCAGGGTAGAAGCCATACGGAGCTGAAATGTTGCTCCTGAAGGTGGATGGTAGCCATAATCAGCAGTAAAGCTTTAAAGAGACTCTGGAGACACACCTAAAGCAACCAATGAATCTGCCGCAAGCACAGAAAAGACAGACCTCGAGGGAGTAGGTGTGATAAGAGTCCCCCAGGGTAAAGATTTGTGCTTGTGTATGCGGCACTGTAAGAATGTACGTGTGTGCCAGCAAGGGGATGTGGCAATAACAGCGGCCTACTTCCTTTAAACAAACAGCTTCCTAATTTTAGCAGACAAAGTGAAAATCCTGGCTATGTGAGGCAGAAGCTGAAAGGATGTAAAAGAAAATCCTCACAAGTACATAAAGCATGCTCTCACATTTGCATCCAGAAGGATCAATCATGTCAAATTAAAAATGTAGCTCTATTGGTTTAGTAGTTCCAGCACATCCTGTAAAAACTAATTATAGCTGTAACATTTATAAAACGCAACAGGATTTAAGAAAGCATCGAGTTTTGCAAGCACATATATATATAAAATATATATATATATATATATATATATATATATACACACACACACACACACATATATATATATATAGTATATGTATATATATATATATATACATATATATACATAGTATATATTGTGTATATATATATATATATATATATATATATATATATATATTATAGATATATATATATATATATATATATACTATATATATATATATATTATATATATATATATATATATATATATATATATATATATATATACACACACACACACAACTTTAAAGTTCACGGATTTTTACCATTCTCCATGTCTGTTTTTCCTTTTCCTTATGTTTGCCTGCCAATTGTTTTCTGGTTCCGCAGCAGCCAGTAACAGACTTTTCAAAACAAAAGCATGTGAGCAACATGTATTAACGCGCGATAAAAAAAATAATGGCGTTAATAAATGATTGAGTTAACACGATAACGCGTTAACTTGCCCAGCCCTAATTATTACTATTAATAATATCATTATTATCATTATTATTTTATTTTATAATATGCAAAATCACTTAGCATCTGTTTAAATCTAGAAATAATATTTTGTATATTACCAAAAAAAAAACAGGCTTTGTTAGAGTATTGAGACCTCTGTGTCTTTGCTATAACTGGACTTGTAAACGTGGACTTTTCCAGCATGATGGAGCACCTTGCCATAAAGCAAAAGTCATAACGAAACAGCTCGGGGAACAAAACATTAAGATTTTGGGCCCTTGGCCAGGAAACTCGCCAGATCTTAATCCCATTGAGAATTTGTGGTCAATCCTGAAGAGGCGGGTGGACAATCAAAAACCCACAAATTCTGACAAACTCCAAGCACTGATTATGCAAGAAAGGACTGCTATCAGTCAGGATGTGGTCCAGAAGTTGATTAACAGCATGCCAGGGAGAATTGCAGAGGTCTTGAAAAAGAAGAGTCAGCACTGTAAATATTGACTTATTGCATGAATTATGTGTAATTCTAAATAAAAGCGTTTGAAACTGATAAAATGCTTCTAATTGAATTTCATTATAACATAGAAACACCGGAAAAAAACATATAAAACCTCTGAAGCAGCAGACTTTGTAAAAAAATGTAATACTTGTGTCATTCTCAAAACTTTTGGCCATGACTGTAACAGCCTGCTCACTGGGCTCTAAACAAGCTGCAAGACAGGTGCGGTACATCCAGAACGCTGCTACACGAGTCCTGACTAGAACCAGGAAATACGACCATATTAGTCCAGTCCTGAGGTCTCTGCACTGGCTTCCTGTCACTCAGAGATTGACACTCACATCTCTGACATTCTGACATGTTAGAGCCATATGAACCAACCCGGACTCTGAGAACCTCAGGTAGTTGTCTCCTGCTGGTACCCAGAGTCAGGACAAAGCAAGGTAAAGCTGCATTTCAGTTTAATACTCCTTAAATCTGGAACAGTCTTCCAGAAGATGTGAGACAGGCCTCAAGTCTGACAATGTTCAAATCAAGGCTGAAAACAGTTGTGTTTAGATGTGCATATGACAACTGAAAAGATTTTATCTGCACTCTTCATTTTTAATTTAATTTATTTTTCTTTTAAATTCCTTTTTAATTGAATTTAATAATGCCTATTTTTATGCTTGTATTGAATGATTACTATTTGTCTTCTTGTGATTTTATGCATCTGTAAAGCACTTTGAATTGTCGTGTGTACGAATTGTGCTCTACAAATAAACTTGCCTATATATAATTGCCAGCCTCCACATAAAGATTTCTGATCATGCATATGCAGCATGTTAAATACGATTTGGTGTGGCTTAAATGATCCTCTGAGCCGATTTTTCCACACCACACACCCCTATGTCTATTTGCTTAGATAAAACTTGGTCACGACTTTTTTGCCCATTCAATGTGAACTCACCCAGCAGAAGACAGTCTTTCAAATAACACTTTAACCAAAATTAGTATTTTATTAAACCTTTAAGGGATGTGTTGCCTGAAGCCCAAACTGAAATTTGGCATTTCAAATAGGGTCAATATCAATACCAGTGCATCTCACCTCTGGTGGTATGGGATCCAGCCCAGCACAGTTTTCGTTACATTTATCGTAGACAAGGCGCAGCTTGCGGAAGAGAACAGACAGCATTCGTAGGTGCTCTTGGAGTTTTCCTAGACGGTCCTGGTGGGTGTTAGGGTGGTAAGTGACTCCATTAGGCAACTGTGGAAGAGTCCAGACATAATACGATGTTGAGCCAAGTATAAACTGATAACTGATAAAAAGCAACAAACATTAATTTCCATCAACTGTAAAAATCAATGACAATTTTTCTTCTCTAATCAGTGACAAAGGATTAGAACCATTCCAGTTGTGCACAGTATGTATTTTTCTTTACTTTTGAAATGAGCCTACAAATTGAAAAGTTAGATCCAATGGACTATACAGACATGTTAAGAATTGCATTTATATTGTTTTTGCAAGCATGTAGCTTTATGGTAAAACATATTAACAAAAATACATCATACTCTTACAAAACACAAACTATAACTTCAGTAGGGGTGAGTATTGGCAAGGACCTCGCAATACGATATGTATCGCGATACTTGGGTCAAGATACGATATCACAATATCACAATATATTGCAAATTCTACCCAGTTATTATCAAGATTAAAAGTAGAGATGAAAAATGAAGTTGCTGTATATGTTCATCAGATGATATTGATCATTCAAATTGAGGACAAATTGAGTCAAAACTATTTACTTCAAAACAACCTATTTATTGTTTATTATTAGTGTTTTTGCACATTTAAGTGAATGAATGAATTTTCCTAAAAAAAAATCGATATTAGGAGCTGAAAAAAACGATATTATATCGAGCGGCCGAACATCGCAATATATTGCCAAATCGATTTTTTTCCACACCCCTAAACTTCAGTTGCATTAAAAGATAACAAATGCTGTTGACTATTTTCTCCACAGCTTGTAATCAGGCAACATCACGGGTTTTAACTACAATGGCGAGAAAGAGTAACAAGACATACTTTTTTTGAGCGGATTGACAAGGGTGTCTGCTAATAAACAGCCTAGTATTAACAAGTGTGCCTGCAGGGCAAGCACAGGAAAGTGAACAGAGGAGAGACAGAAAGAGAGAGGGAGATGAAGATGAGAGATATATGAAGATTTTTTTTTTTTAAATTTAAGTTTCAAGAAAGCCTGTACTAAAGAAACAAGAGGTTTATCCATTGTGTAGCTGAGGCGGGTTTGTTTGATTGTGATTTCAGCAAGGAGGAACACCTAAGTGAATCAGACAGACATATGTGATGATCTCATAGTGACCTGCAGGACAGGGGAAAAGTTAATGTGTTAAAGAATCTACTAACTATTTAACTGCGTAAGTAGTTAGATTAGTAAGATTAGTAAGATTAAGTAGTAAGATTAAAATATGTGAACAACATCTAAACAACATCAGTCTCACCTCAAACCACATTACACTGATAACGCTTGGAAACCTAAGTTATATGTTTGCATAAATAACTACAGCAAAAGGGGAAGCATTTGTTAGTGGCCACAGAAAAGAGTGCTTTGTTCTGCCATAGCTTCCTCTCTATGTTCTGACAGCAAAAACAAAGGCTCACAAATACAATGAATTTAAAAGAAGGTAAAACCCTGTTTATATACTGATAAAATAGATTAACATTAAGCTCTACAAACAACAACAACATACTTTTATAGCACCTTTCTAGTCCAGGAACCACTGAAAGCACATCAGTTGCATTACTGCCAGTCATAATTTCTAGTAACACCATAGGTTTACATGTCATTTGTGGCATATAAACAAATAAGGAAGGCCGATCAAATCTGCAGCCTTTAATTGTGCAATTAGACTAACATTTCAACATAGTTGTGTATTTAGCAGAAAAAAAAAGGTATTTTGCTTTTTTTTGCCAACTGCCACCATCTCGACAGTGTTGATTCAGCTCATTTTAATAAGACTTACAAAATCACCTAATCACAATTATTCGCCCAAGCCATGGTAATTTTAGATAGCTGTGAATTGCTTCCATTGCCTTCAGTTACCTGTCTAAAAATGGAGTCAAAAGATAACATCCACTTTTGATTCTTTCACTTCCCAGTTTGTATGTGTCAGCAAATTATATGGCCCTTACAAAGCCTTAAAATTACCGCAATGCAACTTCTAATATAATCTCTAATGAATAACACTACATCATGTTTTATATTTTTTACCAAAACTGAATCTACCAGAGAGCAAGCATTTCAATCGTGATGGGGTATGGAAATTGACTAGGGCATCGCAACACCTTTTCATTTTTCATCCATCTATTCTATTGTAGAGTTGCTGGTCTGCTTAAGATCATTCCCTATTACATGGCCCAAGCTAAGCTTTAGTTTTCGAGGAAATGACCTCATATTTGACTGCAACTCAGGAGTTGGTCAAGCCCTTTGGCTGCAATCATCACCTCTCCATCAGTGTGCTGGACACTTGGTAAGAGGTGTTTGTGCTGATTAGGTGTGTTTGGTTTCAACCAAACACGACATAGTGCATGAGGGGCAAACATCTCCAATTTCCTTTGGTGTGTCTGAAGAACATTGGTCCACAAGTCTTGTAGTTTGCTCAACTTTGTAAGCCTAAGCCATGGTGTCATGTTGTTTGAGAACATGAATGAATTGACTTTTTTCTGGTAGCCTCTCCAAGCAAGCCAGATCTGTCCAGTCTAATTGTTCTGTGGTAAACATTTAACATGCTGAGACCTATGGAATCTAACTTGTTGCTTTTGTTTTTTGCAACTGTTTTACAATTCTGCCTTTTGGCCTGGTTTTTGTTCAATAAATACTAATAAGGTGTAATTTATCATGTGCTGCTGTATTTATCCAGATTTGGCAGCTATTAATCCTTAGAGGTCACGTGGCACAGATTCATGCTGCAGGTGTACCCTTGACAAATTGCCATGGGAACAATAGACAACTCCTTATATGGGCATCGGGGGGTGTTCATTTATAGGTCACATATTCTGCTTCACAAAATGGGTTTTTCATCTTCTTATGTGTTGTTCAGTCAAAGTTCTGATTAACTTTAAATCGCATGTTAAAAAAAAAGAAACAGGTTGTGAAAATTGTGCAGAACTCACAAAATAGACCATTTTCATTTTATTTTTGTTCATAAAAATGAGCCAAGTTAACTTTAAACTGTAACATTTTACTGATGTTCTTCTTGAAAGCTGCAAAAACGTATTTACATGAGAAGAGCAGAGAAAACCTGTAAAATAAAAGAACAAAAAAACAGTAAGGACTGACCAGTATTGATCAATAATCTGGTATGTGTTTAGGTGTGTGTGTGTGTGTGTGTGTGTGTGTTAGTGCATTTATTTGTGCAATTGTGATTTTTTCATTTCTCTTTATTGTTGCTTCTGTTTCTTTTAATTCTGTAAAGCACTGTGTGTTGCACAAGTTGAATGAAAAGTGATATACAAATAAAGTTTGATTGATTGAATGGCTGGTTGATTGATAGTCCATTTTAATCCATCTACATTGGGCGTGAGAGTAGATTTTTGAGATGGATGACTTGGAAGAAAATGAATATAAGCAGAAATAATTTGTCCACTGACTGGAATTGCGGGGATGACGTCGGCAAGGAAGACGAGCAGCCGCCCACCGCCTCTCAACCAACATTTAGGTGCAAATGTGCAGACAAAAAAAAAAAAGAGCACCTAGAAATTTAATAAATTATTAATGTTTAATGCTTTTCTAATATATTTCTTCAGGTACACAGTGTCAGAATAAATATTTTTACAATTTCAGCTCTGGAAAATCTGTTTTTGTGTATCTTATAGTTTAAAACAAAAAAAAAAAATCTGAATTTTGAAGTTTGATTACTTTTTGCTCAGATGTGTTTATATAGTTGGTATAAATTAAAAATATATATATATATATTTTAATAAAATTTTCTAGGTTATGTGAATACAAGTAGGGTTGGGCATCGTTTGGATTTTAACAATTCTGATTTCCAATTCCGATTCTCTGTTTCGATTCCTGTTCAAAACGATTCTCGGTTCCGATTCTTAAATGTGTAGGTCAACAGATAAGGGACTTATCTAACAGTAGAATTTTTTCATAAAAAAAAAACTGAGAGGGGAAGGAGCTTTTTCACCACATAGGCTGTTTGTGTGTTTGCTCCACTGTTATTTTACCCCTCGCAGCCAACATGAATGGGGTGTCATATTGTTTGTTCGGCTTGGGAAAAGGAATAAAAATGTCCCCTCCAAACGTTCTGGACACCTCGAGTCACTTTTGCAGGTCCCCAGCAGCAATATTTCACCATGGCGTTATTCTAGTATAATATTAACACTGATGATACATATCAGAAAAATGTACCTTCGGTGACGGATGTGACGTCGACACTAGCGCGGAGTTGAGTACCCCAGGTTTTTCGGTGCCCAACCCTACAAGTATATCAGATACTCTATTCTGCACATTTTTATACCCCCCCCCCCACACACACACACACACACACACACTGTTCTAGGATTCCTTTGTAGTTTACTGCCACTGTTTCTTGTTTCTGACTACATTTGTTTTTACTCTGACTGTTCAGAAAAAAAATTTTTCATTTTGCACTTAGTAGAATATTGGCATTCTCCTTGTTTCAATGTACTTATAGTTTTCACCACTTTTGAAGGTACTGCACAATGGAAAGCATAAATAAACAACATAGTTTTAAAGATGTAAAGATGAAGGGTCAATATAACTGTATTTAACAGATAAGCAGGTGAGGGGCACAGAGCAAGACAAACCTGCATGTTCCTGAGGAGCTGAAAGATCTCCATGGTCCTGAGAACAATGTCTTGGACTGTCTCCTGTCCAATGCGACATAGTGAGGCAGTGTTGACGTCTCGTGCTGCCTGGGCCTGCTGCTGCTGTTGCTGCTGTGGTGGTGGTGGCTGACCACCAAAAGGTGACACTATTGGAGGGGTTGTCATGGAGACAGTGGGAGAAGATGCTGATGGAGCAGATATAGGTCCAGGAAGAGTTTTCTGTCAGGCTAAGCCACATCAGCAAACCTTTATACCTCTTCGTTAAAATGTTTTACAGAAGAAAAAGAGAGAAATTTAAATAATAATAACAATATAAAGAATAATGACAGTAACATTTTGAATATTTCCTGTTCATTCAATACTTTCTCTATGATGAGTGACAAAACAGCACAGGGAAAGATGCTTATAATTAGTTCAACAACTGCATTACGGTTGATAAAGTAAAATACCAGAAACTTGAGTTTACACAGCTGTCACAAATTACTTATAATCAGTCAAGTGACAGACTCGACAGAAGTAAAGCATTCAAGCTAACGTTACATTCTTAAAAACAAGTTGTATATCGGGATTTAAGAGGCGCTCAAACATCCCTTAGCATCAGTAAAAGAGTTCTGGATGCTATTCTGGACTTGAAATGTTCCCTCTCAAACGCAGTCAGCCGACTAAAGGGTTAATTGGCTCACATGTGTAAGCGGAGTTGTTGTCTGCGAAGCTCGTCGGAGGGCACTTCAGCTTTTTCTATGTTCAAATTTTTTGTGTGTGCGTGTGTGTGTTTCCTGACCAACTCTAGTCATAGTATCGAAAAGATTGTTGGTGTTTATCTAACAGCAGATTATACGACGTGTAATATTACCTGTGTCCTGGTCATTTATCTCTTTTGTTGACATGTCAAGTCCCCTACCACCTCCTGAGCTCAGCTGCGGCAAGTATCGCGAGAATTCATGTTGACACGGCAACCAGCGGTAGTAAATGATAGAATAGAAGCGCCTCTGTCTTTCATCATCATTAGTATTATTCATTTTTACCGAACCAACCAACAGACTTCTTCTTATATAGTCTATACAATAGACTCGTTTAAATAAGTGTATCAGCGCCGTTTACTGGCTTACCCTGTTGTAAAATAATCTTTTCAGACTTTATTAGCCTCCAGGCCAGTTTCCACCTTACTTCTCTTAAAATAATCTATAGAATATTTTGAGAGTCCCCATATTCAATTAGTTTGAAATAAGAAGAAAAAATTTACTCCTTCAGCATGTGCTCTGCCATGCAGCAAAATTGCTACTCTGAATTACAAACTGTAGAAATAAGAGCACGATTGAAAAGGCTTTGCCTTCAGGCTTGAGTGGGGCTGAATAGGTAGACTAGTATGCTATTACTTAATTTACATAAGTAATTCAAATTTGAGGGCACAGGGTGCATTTCAATTTCCTTTTATCTGAAACACACTTTGTGTAATCATAACCCAAAGTCTTCACATTTCTTCTCTTCTTTTTTTTTTTTTTTTAAGAAGAAAGAAACACTGTCAAGTTCACTTTACTCAACTTTTTTGATAGCAGAAGAATTGCTTGTTAACTTGGCAGGATGAATGGTTATTCTTCTTAAACTACCCATCTGCTGTTCTGCCAGACCAAGGCATTTGGAAATGAGTTTCTCTCATTACCCATCTTATCTTTGTGGAGCATTTAATTGGCAGGAGGGAGTATGGAGTTGTTGAGCGGGTGTGGGCAGGTAGTGGGATGAATGTTTTTCTGCTATTCTGAAAAGTGTATTTGTAAATAGTGGAAGACATTTATTTGTTCACATGCATTCATTATCAGTTGAAAATATTGGAAAATGTAATTGTACTGTATAAGTACATGCTTTCTCTGTGTAAGAGAGACAGATAAAGCCCATCCATTATCACTGGTCAAAGATATTTTCCAATCCTTGCATCCATATATATATATATATATATATATATATATTTTTTTTTTTTTTTTTAAATATATATATATATATATATATATATATATATATATATATATATATATAACAGCATATACAGCAGCACCATATATATGAGTGATATCAGAAGAAGAAAACAAATATTTGTTATGGTCCAACTAAAAACAGATTTTTAAAATAAATCTTTACCAGACAGAAATTGTGCTAAAGTTAATTTCTAAAAGTCAGAATAACACATCCACATAACATGGTTGGGAATCAAATTACCCAGTTCAATTGAATTCAGCCTTCGTGTTTTGAGTCCAGAGCTTTAAACCACAGACAAAAATAAAAAGTCAATGCACATAAAACAGAGACCTATCATTGGTAAAATAAGTACAACATACAAAATGTACAGAGCTATACAGCTTTCCAGTTCACCACTTAATGTAGTACTAATTCAGCACTGACTAAATTGGTTTTAGTTTTGGTTTGTTGCATGATGTAAAAGGTCAAAAGGCAGTTCTGACAACCTGACGGGGAATATTGCTGCCTGTTGTAATGAACGTAAATACTTAAAACACTTCCTGTCACATTCCCCTCACTAGTCCAAGTAGAAGGCTTAATAGTACTTTATTCATTGCTCAGCTTAACTGCACATGTAACTGTGACAGATGAGACTGATGACAGCTTCATACTACAGAACGATACTACTGGTGAGAGTGATATTAGGAGACAGAGTGAGCAATGGCAGTGAATAGAGAACTGCTAAAGAAAAAGCTGGAGAGAAAGTTTTTTTTTTTTTTTTAAAGTGAGTGCAATGCAAACTGGACATCCTTTATGAGGAAATACAAACCATGTAGTAATTAGCTTACAGAATATCGTAACTAAAAAGGATGGTCTTTTCTTCAGGTGCTTTAGTCATGCTTTAATTGAATATGTACTGATCTTGGTTCTCTAGGGATAAGCCCAGATGGAAAGAGAAAGGTGAACAGTGATTTACTCTGAGGGATACTGCATGTAAAGTCCATTCAGCTGCTCACGGCAAATTCACTTGCACAAAAAAAATGAGATTAGTGGTCCAGCTGAAGGTTTAGTTAACGGGAGGTAGCAGGCATATGGGACGGAAAATACTCATGAGTGGATGTGCCTTTTCCTTCCATTTAGGTGCATTTATTTCTCTTAGAAGTACTCAGCTGTGGTCAGCATCGTTTACAAAGTTGAATTCAATTCCATACTACATAAAATTTGACCAACCAAAATATAAATGTTTTCCTTGTCAGCTTTATTTCATCTGTTTTTGCATTCCAAAAGAAGTTGTTAGTGGGGAAGGTGGTGCTGGTGAGGAGACGAAAAGAAAAAAGTACTCACCAACATTATAGCGTCATCCCAACAGTAATTTACAGTAGAGGTAGCATCACGATTTTTGCTTGCTTCACTGCCTCAAGGCCTGGACCACTTGCCCTGACTGAGGGGGAAAGTAAATTCCCAAGTTTATCAAAATATCCTACAGGATAATATCAGTTCGAATGTCCACAAGAGGCTGGTAAAGCCCAGTCCTAAAAAGGATACTGCACTTATCAGTTTATTTTAAAACATTTTATTTGAGTCATTGCAGCATGCATCATAAACCAATCCATTGTCAGTAGGATGCTATCCTTATCTTGTATGAAAGCAACAAAGCACTCTACACGCAGCACTTGTCAAGTTTCTGGAATAACACTCCATTCATAGCAGTTCTTCAGCACCACCATGAATCATTGATGAATGGTTTGAACCCTTTTTTAGGCACAATGTAATTTCTTGTTTGGTGAACCAGGTTGTCAAAACACTGCACCATGTATAAGAACAATATCTTGTAAAGGATTTTAATATAAAGAAAATTCTCATTTAAAAAAAAAAAGTAGTTCTGATGTTGCTACTCATGCCACAGTCAAGAAATAGAATTGAAAATTTTCCAGATTAAAAAAAAAAAAAGTAAGTACCACCAACAAGAATCAGATTTCCTAGTACGGATGTAAAACGTTTGGCAAAGTACTGGTTACTGGCTAAGCATTATCAGCTCACTTCTGTCTAATGAGAACTATAAAACTTGTGAGGAGAATATTAAAAAGAGAATGCAAAAGATAAAAACCAAGAACAAGAGAGTTCTGACTTACCACTTTCAAGCTACAGTGAACACAGCATTATTTGAAGTTGTTGGAGATCAAAGTATGACATCACATTTTTTGTGAAATATTGTGGGTGCAATAAACAGGCTCACAAACGAGTTGGATAATTACCTCAGACATTTCATTTGTAAGCAGCTCATGAGCAAAAACAAAACATCAAGAAAGCAGCAGAGCAATCCTGCTTTGTGTGCAAGAGATTTCTCTTGGACTTTTTTTGTTTTGAATATGACACCATTCCATAGATGGAGATAAAGATGAGGAGGCTGGATAATTCCACTCAGGGCTGGTATTTGATTTTCTTTTTGTTTCTTAAAGTCTAATTTAAATTTCATAAATACTTTTAAAAGTAAAATAAAATAAAATCTTAACTGAAAATAAGATAAAATGTCAGGAGGATGAGGAACTTAGATTTTCTCCTCAAATATGTTTATCCTCTGTCATCCTCTGTGTCATTAAATTAGCTGTTTTTGACTTAACACAGGAGGCACTTAAAACACACCAATCCAAATATGTCATAAAAGTCAAGTAAAATAAGACCCATCATGTCCCATAATCATCACTGCGTCCTTGAACACCCAAAGCCTTTGTAATGCTGAGATCAGATGAGAAGTCCCAGCAGTTTCCTACTTCTTTGGGTTTTCACACAGTGAGCATCCAGGCTTCAGGTCGGCCTGCCTCTCCATTTGAAATGTAACAGAATGGAAGTTGTAGGATGAAAAACAAGCCTGTGTCATTTCTCTTAGTACTGTTTGAGCATCAACTGAATCATCTGCAGAGGAGAAAGAAGACATGGAAAATGGCAGCAAGGTTTAGTCATATTTTGTATCTATATTGTATATGTTTTGAAAAATTAGTCAGCATTCTAACTTTTGACATAGCTGAAAGAAGTCTAGAGTCTATCTTGAAGAAACAGACATAATCCACAAGTATATTTTGAATGTTAAATTAGGGATTGTTTAAAGGTTATGGGTCTCTGGCTCAGGTTTCCATCATTTGACTTTGCTACATCTTCAGCCTTGTTACACTTTGTTAGACTCAGTCGTGCATTGAGCCAAGTAGCTGCACAGAAACGTTCACTTCATAATTGCACATGAGATGGAAATTAGTTCAGATCGTTCAGAACAAAACTAAATGATTTAACATTTTAATGGGGATCAGAAAAACTGAGCACATCACTCCCATTTTCAAATCTTCCCACTGACTACCAGTTATGATCCTAAAGAGTAGACTTAAAAGTGTTGCTGCTCGTTTATGCATCACACAAGAAAGTAGGGTCAAAATACATTTCTGATCTTGTAGAATATAAACCAAGTATCGCTCTGATCTTTAGGGAAACAGGACAGCTGGTAGAACCTCGAATGAGAACCAAACGGGGTGAAACTGCATTTAATTATTATGCCTTACACGGATGGAATAACCTTCACCTGGGGCCCCAACTCTGTGTTTAAATGTGCTATGTAAATAAAGCACCCTTGCTTTTAACTGGCCCAAAAATAATTGTGAAGCAACTCATGTCTTATTCATTTCCACACAGGGCCAGAGCACCATTTCCATTTTTATTGTCTGATCCGTTGCTTGCTTGGTCTTTGGGCCATAAAGTTTCTAGACACGAGGCTCTAGTTGTGCAGCCCAATGCACATGAAGCATCATAAGTAGCCATGGAGAAAACAGGAAGTGAGGGGGAGTAGGGGGCACCCCTGCTTCAACTAGCTTTGTCTCATCCACTCATCCAGTGGCATTTTGATCACCCGGGGGGGGGGGGGTTGCTGTCAACCATCATAATCTATAGTCAGTGATGGATCTGAACTGTATACACTAATCCCATGAAGCAAGTTTAGATGCGGCACCAATTTAAGAGTTCATAGTGTACATGATTGCTGTTTACTGGCTGGTCACTCGAGAACCACATCTGCTTCCCCAAAATGAGATGCTTTGATTTTAAAATTCTGTCTATCTAGTCTGCCTGCTCGGTCCCTCACACTCTCATTAGAGAAGGAAATTTAAATTATCAAGCGTCTCTTTCCTCACCTAAAGCTACATGAGCTGAGAGCACAGCCTGGTTCATGGTTAGGGCCCAGATGTGAAGGTTGTGCACCGCTGTGACACCTTTCACTGCTAACAAATGTTCCTGGACCTGGCTGTACTTGACCCCTGATGGAGTTCCTGAGTGACAAACAGATGAGAGAAAGGGAGAAACAATGAGTATGGTGATAAATACAGAGGAAATTATCTTCTATTCTCTCCTAAGTACAACAAAGAAGTAGGATGATGCTGTTTTGGAGCACTGGATTGGTATCAGCAACTTCACCTTCCATCAGTATAAGAAGGATATCTCTCATGATAGTGAAGGTGGTGCACAAGACCAGGATGGAGAACAGGAAGGTGCAGATGGGATCCGCTATCTTATATTCTGGCTGGAAGAGAGACACAATGCAGAAAATAGCTGTTATAAGTCTTGCCAAACACCTATATCATCAAATGTTTAATTTGATCTTGGTCAGAAGCAAGATGGTGCAGTCTGTTCTCCTAAAAATGCAACTGTGAAGAACAGCGGGGCAAGTATAAAAATAGCACAGTATTCTCACAGGAAAATATCCTTAGACTAAATGGAAAAACTTTACCTTATTAAGTAATAAGATCATGACTTGACTTTGAAAAGGATCCAAGCACACTGAAATTACTGAATATTCTGCAAACAGAAACTAAGCCACTGAGCAGCTGTTTTCCACAGTTCCTGCTGAAACCAGTTATGACATTTCATTACTGAGAATGTGTTCATTGTGTATTTTTATTAAGTTTTTTTTTTTAATCTCAAGTGTTTCCTCAGCATTTTCTTCCGATGCAGACAGCTCCTTGTGATACTATGATAGTGTTCCCTCTCTGGTTCTTCCTTGCCTAGCCAGACTATCCATATTTTCTATTTCTTTTTATCTTTGATTACACATATTTCATATCATTGATAACGATTAGGGGTGAAAGGAAAGGGGGGTGGGCGATTGGGTGAGAGCAACTCTATTTTTACTTTGTAAAATACTTTGTGCTGCATTTTATTGTACTAAAGGTGCTATACAAAATAAAGGAAAATTGATTAATTGAACAGGAAGTATAGAAAACTGGAATGAAGAATAAAATTAAATCTACTGTAGGCTACAGCTGTTAAAAAAAATAAAATCACACTGACCAATTGTGATAAATTGTGTTCATACCAATTGTGTATGAAAAGGGCTTTATAAATAAATTTGATTTGATTTAAAACTTTATATTTTTTTAAGGTGGATACAGAACTGACCACATCAACAGCTTCTTACTTCCTTTAACATAAATATGGAACTAAAAATAATGAATGTAAAGAAATACTGCATGTGGGAAGAAAAATCAGCTGTGTGTGTATTTCAAAAATGTTAAGAGAAATCTGATTTGAGGCCACGTATAAAAGTCCAGTTATAGTAAACACACAGAAGTCTCAATACTATAACAAAGCCTGTTTTTTTTTTTGTTTTTTTTTTTTTTTAGTAATATACAAAAGATGATTTCTGGATTTAAACAGATGCTAAGTGATTTTGCCTATTATAAAATAATTTATATATATAATTAGGGCTGGGCAAGTTAACACGCTATTATCGCATTAACTCAATCATTTATTAACGCCAACATTTATTTTATCGCGCGTTAACGCATGTTGCTCACATGGTTTTGTTCTGAAAAGTCTGTTACTGGCTGCTGCGGAGCCAGAAGAGAATTAGCGGAAAAACATGCAGAAAAGCTAAAACAGCCATGGGGAGCGGTAAAGATCTGTGTACTTTACAGTTCGGGTAGCAACTCAGGTAGCAATATTAACAATTTTGTTTGAAAACAAAAATCTGGACTGCAACAACACTTTTGCGTCATTCCTCCATGTTACATCAGATCTGCTCCATGTGTTCACTGTCCTGCTATTCTCTTACTGGTTACTTCAGTGCAGCTCCATCTAGTGGCACAGATGTGTAATGACAACAGAAAGTCCAGTCCTCGATTATAAAACAAATTCAGTTCTGTGATCCATTTTTAAATTTGTATTTTTTATCCAAGTCTAAAATTGAAATATATAAAAAAAAAACAGGCATTTTTTCATTTTTTTTTTGTGTTAGATTTAAAAATGAAAAATGTAATAAAATGTCACTTTTTATTTATTTATTTTTTTTTTTGATTGACAATTGAGAATGGAAAGAATGATTGATACAAGGATTGGTAAAGTTACTGAACTTTAACGTGGACATTTTCATTTTAAAGTTCTCCCAGGTGGAGGATTTGACAGAAACAAGGTTATTTGTAACAACTGCCAAGTTGAACTCCCCATTAAAAGTTTCTGCTGTTACCTCAGAAATTACCTGTTTTAATGTTCTGATTGTGCTGAGCCACAATCATTTTGTTGGATATACGTGTGTGTGTGTGTGTGTTTTGTTTGTCGACTTTTTATTTTTCATAAAAACAGGATTACTTTAATGCCCTTGCAATCGCCATAAACTTTATTTTACATTGTTTTAAGATGAGATTTACACTAGTGTAAATATGGTTACTGACAAGTGCTGATGTTAAAAGTATTTGAACAACAAATGTTATGACATTTTAGTTCATATGACAGCAGAACATTTAAATAAAAGTGCATTTTACACTACTTTTGAATTCATTATTTGATGATTTTCGTATACAATGCAATTAATCAGGGAAATAATGTGATTAATCGCGATTAAAAATTTTAATCGATGCCCAGCCCTAATAATAATAGAATGACAGTCTTCCAAGTTGCCCAAACAACATCAATAAAAACAAGGATAAGGCTGCTGACTTTAGGAAGTGCGTGGGGGGGGTATTCCCACTCGCCTAATTTAAAATCATGGCTGCGCACGTCAGTAATGACCTACTGTAGACTACCAATATCTCTGTAAAAACTCTTAAAAGATTGTTCTTCTTGAGGAGACTCAGGAGGTTTGGACTCGGCACCATGACCCTCAGCACTTTTAACAGGTACATCGGGTGCGCATTGACTGGCTCCATGACCTCCTGGTACAGCAGTCGTTTCACTGCAGACTGCAAGTCTCTCCATGTCGTAAGCCGTCTCCTGCCTTCTCTGGAATACAATTTCCATTCACGTTTCTTCAGAGAGGCAGAGAGGATCACTGAAGACCCCTCCCACCTTGGTGATAGACTCTTTTTACTGCTGGATAAACATCATTAGGGCATCCATGCATGGACTATCAAACCAGAAAAAACAGGATTTACCCTTCAGCTAAAAGACTATTGACTTTTGTTCATTGCTGCCCCTTGTCATTTGCATGGTATCCTCACTGCAACTTATGATTTCCTTTTGCACACATTATAGTGTGTATTTGCACATTACTACCTCATGTACATATTATGTGCATCTAGGTGTGTTAATATATAATTATATATTCTAAAATTATATCAGTGAGGTTATATTTTTTCTTTTATTACTATCTTTGAGTTATTGCTTGCCATGGCACACATTTTTCATGGCCTAGTATGGCCTTGTGTTATTGCTGTGCAAATGACAAAGTTTGAAGATGATGCGCATCGATGCGCTAACACATATACAAACGCAGACTCCAGACAATGCAAGTCCAGCCCAGCATCACAAAAAAGCACCAATGAATATGTTTTTTCACTATTTTAAAATCTAGTTGTGTCACAATAAAGCCATAAAATAAAGTAAAGCAAAGATTAAAAAAAAACAAAAAAAAAAAAGTTCATTGATAATAATGGGTCAGACTCAGCAGTCTGGTGTAACATTCCGGTGTAACACCCCATTTCAACCCCTTATACTTCCTGATTGGACATGCTGTAGTTGCACAATATCACTTTTGAGACATTTCCATCAAATGCAAGCTGTAGGACTGACGCAATTTGAAAAGAAAATCATAGCGAACGTTTTTGGAGCTTGGGTGAGGATTATGATTTCAAAATTTTGTATTGCATGTTAAAAAAGATAGACATTGGCATTAGATATGCATTATACATTCTGGATAGTTACTGTATTGCATATTCTAGCCAATAATCCTGATCTACTTGTCAGTTACGGACATTTCTGAGATCGATCCATTTTGATTGAAAATAATGATGCATGTCTGAAACTGATAAGCATATTGGTATCTTTTTTACAATTTATCAGCCAAGGAACAGGCGACAATGAAAAATACAACAATATTTCAGCACTGATGCTTCACATCCCTGGTATTAACCATGTTTTTTTTTAATATCAATCATTCAGAAGCCTTGGAAAAAAAAATTCAAACAAATCAGTGTATAAACATTTTTGCTTTTTTTTTTTTTTTTTTTTTTTTGTGTTGTTCCTAAGCCTAACATTCTGTGAGCAGACAAAATATTCTAAGCCACAATGGAGGACACTTCATGCGTTTGTTTCACAAGCCACTTTGAGGAATCAAAGAAAATTGGATTTAAATACACCTTCTTTTTCCATCATATTATATTCATCAACATGCTGCAGGGATTAGAGAACTCTAACATTAATAAGACTTTCATTAACATTCTAGACTCATTACAGAAAAACTACTGATACAAGTGCACTAGCTCCTTTTTTTCCCCCAACTAGTGGTGCATTTTAAACAGACATGTTACCTTGAAAAAGATGATGATGGCACTGACGAGGACGCTGACACTCTGGAGGAGATCTCCCATCACATGCACAAACGCTGCTCGTACACTTGCATTGGCCTGATGAGTCCTCCTTACCTGACAAAAGTTTGAAAAAAAGATACACATTTATATATACATAAAATGGCATAATGGATTATGTCATTCTCACACTCACATTTTAGAAAAAAAAGTAATGACAGTGTACGTGGAACATACCATGGTCTGCCTGGTTTTGCTCCATGTCTATACACTCTCCATTTGAATGGATGCCGTTTGGCATCTGAGACTTTTCTTTCCCCTTCTTGTGACTGTGGCCATGGCCATGTGAGCTGAGGCCACCGTGACTGTGGCCATGGCCAGACTGGTGAAGGGTAACTGCCATACTGTTAATAGATTAAACATTTTTGAAGATCAACATTGATCATGTCAGAGGTACAGTCAAATTTTGCAACAAAAAAACAAAAACATTTAGTCCTTACAAGGAGTCCACAAAAAGTAAAACCCATCTCAGCGTGATGACTTAAATCGAAAACACTCAAAGTTGCGCTGTCCTCCGTAAAGGCTGTATAAATGGCTTAGGGGTATGAATTTCACTCACATAATATTGGCCACCACTGCACAACCGGAGGTAATGAGCATGATATTGCCCTCTATGGTGTAGTCATTATTGACGAGGCGCTCCACAGCCAGATAAACCAACACTCCTGTGACTAGCCAGATGGTAAAAACTGACAGCAGCGCACCCAGGATTTCTGCATGAATGAGAGATGAAGAGAGGAATAAATCAGAGAGGTATTCTGGATTTTTTTTTTTTTTAAGACTTCCACATGATGCAGATAGATGTTTTGACTTAAGGATAATGCTATGTTATTGAAGGATGTAGAGAAAGTATTGGCTCTATGCTGATTATTTGATTAAATATTACTGTCAATTGTGTCCATGTTCAACCAAAAGCCTTGCTTGGTTCTCATTCGAGAACAGACTTTTTTTCCCTGAAATATTTCATTCCAGTTAAAGGGAGATGCCAGTGAAGTTCCATCCATCCATCATCTATGCCCACTTAATCCTTCTGCAGGGTTACAGGGATCTGCCGGAGCCTATCCCAACTTTCTTCAGGGGAAAAAGGCAGAGGTCCACCCTGGGCAAGCTTGCCAGTCCATCACGGGGCCCAAATATAGATGAACAACCATGTGCACTCTTGCACACCTACGGGCAGTTTAGAACCACCAATTAACAATTAACTGTGGGAGGAAGCCGGAGTAACCAGAGGAAACCCACGCAAGCACGGGGAGAACATGCAATCTCCACACAGAAAGGCCCCTGCTGAGGTTCAAACCAGTAACCACGAAGCCACCGTGCCGCCGCCAGTAAAGTTTCAGAATGGAAATAAAGATGACGCCCACATCATGACTGGACCTGTATTTTCGCTCATAGATGTGCAGGTTACTCGTGCTATGGGAACCAGTTCCTCCACATCTGCAGGACGGATGCTAACAGGATGGTTCCTCTTCTCTTCAGTCTCTAACGCTTTGCATCTTCAACTCCCAGCAAAGAATTTCCAAAGTGTGACTAATCAGACCAAAGAACAGTTTCCCACTTCACCCCAGTTCATCTTAAATCTTCTTGGAGAAGGATCTTGTTTATGTGGGTCTTTCTTTGTATGGCAGACTTTTAACTTGTTTTTGAAGATGGATTGATGAGCTACATTCACTGACAATGGTTTTTAGAGTGCTTCAAAGCTCAGACAGTGATATAAATCTACATTTATTATTTATGATTAAATCCAGGGCTTACTTTACTTTCAAATGATTGCAGTTGCTTTTCAAAATTTACATTTTATACAGCATTTTAAAAACTGACAATAAATGAAAAAATAATAATCAAAAAAATATAACTCAGCAGCTCCTGCTAGATGTATTGCATGACTCCGTACCTGCACGGTGCCAGCCATAACTGAGTTTTTGTGTGGCAGGTTTTGAGGAGAGCCAAAGGGAAAACAAGCTGATGATGAAGCTGGTTAAATCCGTCAGCAAGTGAGCAGCATCTGTCATCACTGCGAGGCTCCCTGCCAAATAACCACCTGCAGAAAGGAAAAATTGGGACAGTTGTTTAAATTGAATAATTAAAGGATTAATCATTTTACTGCTGAAATGGCAAATTACTATCTGCAGTTAAAGAGTGCAAAACCTTTTAAGAGAGTTCAAAGGAACTGGCGATGGAACAGAAACAAGTTAGAAGAAGGAAAAGAGAAAAGGAAGTGAATGAAGAAAGGCTGAAGAGAACAGAGAGGAAAGGAGGAAAGGTGGCCAAAGGAGATGCCAAAAGAATAGAAGTCAGGATTTAGAGGAAAGGTGGCAAAGACAAAAGTTAACATGAGCAGGTAAGAGACTATATAAGTTAGCAGATTTAAGGGACATCAGCTTTGAACTGGTACAGACCTGTGCCTAGAAAAAAAAAACTCCATGAAGATGTTAAAAAAAAAAAAAAAATAGGGAAAGTGGATTTAAAAATTCAAGATGAAAGAGCACAGACACAGCTTGACTCACCGACGATCTCACCGACCATGAAGAGGAGGCAGATGACAGAAACCACATACAGCCTCCTCTGGGCAACTTTCTTCTCAGTCTCTCGAGCCTTCTGTGCATGGCTGTTGTCATGGCAATGCTTGGTGCCCCTGGCGTCGTCTTTCTGTACGTCTTCACGGCTTGGCACACTGTGAAAAATAATGTGAATTTGTGCAGTGCAGTTGCAGGTTACAGCATATGAGGATATGATACATCTTGTGCCTAAATTTGTCTTTTTAAAACAGAGTTTTGGATTGAAGACTCATGACTTTGGCAACCACGTTTGAATGATTTTAAGTGTATTTAAAAAAGTCTTAAAGGGTCTTAAATATATGTAAAAACAACCCTAAATGAACTTATGACATATTACACCAGAGTACAGATTGTAAGTCACTCCTTTGGAAAGGCTTACTTGAAACATGGGAGGCGTTTATTTACTTAGAAAAGTTTACAGTTGTAACCAGTGTGTAATTTAAATTCGTGTCTAATTTTGTGTGTCAACACGGAGGGCAGAGCAGGGTGCTCAAGTATTTGTCTTCAAGGAAACATCACACAGCTTGAATCAAATTAACTCACTGAATCCACAACTGAGTTTTGTTTTACTAACTAGCTTCCATACCCCCAAATTTGAACTTTTTTTAGATAATACTATCATCCAACAAAAGCATCAAAAACAATGTGTCAACAAAATTTTCACTATTCTACATTTAATTTTGATCAAACATCTTTGAGAATATTTAATCGGTATTGTTCTTTATGCTGCCATCTGCTGGCCAGTAAAGTAACTGAATCTGGACTCTACTGGAATGAATTGCACTGCATTTAATTGGAATTTATTCATCTTGTTCGCCTTTTGTGTAAACTGCCTTGAGATTACTTTTATTGTGAAATGGCACTAAAAAACAAAGCGAAATGAAAACTGAGTTGTGTTTTGTCTAATTTCATACATATTTTTTTCAATTAGTGGTATGCTGGACACTAAATGGATTTATAATTCATAATAAACTCTGCGACAGAAGATAAGTATTTCCCATTATTATGGTAGCTATTGAGTGTGCCAACATGTGTTTTAACTATCAGTCTGTGGCAGACCCGAAGAGTCTGCTATATTCACAATATATGGACTAGTTTCCCTGTACAGCATCTGCCAGCACAGATGCCTGTTTAAGCCAGTTCCTCTACACGCAGGCAAAAATCACCAACAATGGGCACGTGACCACCATCACCACCCCCACCACCCCCCACCTTGCTCCCCAACTTGTGCTGCAAACACACAGAAAGCTGGAGTTTGTTCCTAAAATAAAAACACTGAGTTGTCTCTTTCAAAAGGAGAAAAGAATCACCATGGCAGCTGACTTGAGACAAAAAAAACACCTTATGCAGACCACCTTAATTAAACCAGGTCCAGTTGATGTGAACATTTATATTAATAGAACAAATAATGCTTTTACAAAAAAACAAACTTAGTTTCATATGTATGTTACCTCATGCACGTCTGAGCAGTCCAAGTATCGTGGTTTTTGATTGGGACTTGGTCAAAACATTTATGCATTTTCACCAGCAGAGTTAATCAAATTGAGTTTACTACATAAACTAATTTAATCATGTTTTGAACAGTGTAAGTGTTTTGCTTTTTGACTGGGATCTGTACTAAGGTGTTTTAGCTGTCAAAAAAAAATATGAGGGGCAAGGATCTCACAAATCACAAGCTGTGTTTTATGTAATCTGCCATGTAAAATGATTTAATCCAGGTCTGGGAAGTCTAAGTGTTTAGTGTTTAGTAGTGATGGGTTGATGACGCGTCATGGATCGTTTCAACACATTGCCAAACTGTATTGATATTGTGTCACTGAATAGTGACACCTGCTGGACATTAAAAATCCCTACAGGGAACTGAGTTGCCAGACTCAACTGACCCAGTTTGATGATCTAGTATGCAATAATAAAATGTAAGTCATTGTATTGTATATGGCATCATTACATATCCTTATTTACATTTAAAATATCTGTAATATCTTCAGATACAGTCAATAAATAATGTGAACATGTATCATAACATGAAAATCTAAGTGACTGTGTTGTCAATGAAGATGCTTGTGGACTGCGATTTTTTTTTCAAAAATTTTTATTTAAAAAAAAAAAAAAAGTTTTATCCAATGTATTCAACTTCAGTCTATTTCGCTTTTTGGACAAAAGTTCTCCAGACTTGGAAAAGACTGGAGGACACAAGCTACAGATGATGCTGGTGTGCAAAGACACTGCAAAGCAAGCTGGAAGAGGTGCGGATACATTGGCTTTTGGCTTCCTTATAAACAGTTCAGTACCTGAATCGGTCACGTGACTTTCTTAAGGCGAAACGCGCACCGACACGGGTTTTGCTCTCTGAGCTCGACGCATCGGTGTTGCTGGACCCATCACTGGTGTTTAGGTTTTCAAACTGGTTTCTGGTGACCTCATTGCTCTAAAACGCAGTGAAATTTTATTTTATTTATTTATTGGTCCTTTTTGCCTTCTGGTGAATCGTAAGCAGACTTCAGCGTAGACTTTTTAAATTCTCCCTTCAGCAATACTAAAATAAACCTGAATCAGAAATAATAGCCCAAAGCACAACAATTTAATTAAAAAGACTACATATAAGCCAACGGTCGTGTCTGACTATCATTACCCGTGCCCATCGGGGTGTCTGCGGTCAGAAACACTGAATAATCAGACGTTAAACCTGACAAATCAACCTAATGAAATCCATGTTTGCGCACTGCGAATCCCATCAGACTGGGGACCAGTCCCGTGTGGAAAACCAGTAGAGGAGCGTGAGCACAACCAACACAGCTGAGGGGAAAAAAAATCATTACTTTATCATCCCAACTTTAACAAGATGCCTTTTTATGAGACTTGTGTAATCAATAAACTCACTGTTTTTTGTTTTTTTTTTTTAAATGGGGCTATATCATATAGTTGCCTAAATATTTAGATACGTAAATAAGTTATGTTCCATTCCACTTTTAAGCGGCCTTAGCTATTTTACACTAACCTGAGTGAATAAAAGTTCAGCTTACCTTCCTGGCATGGTGTAGGCGCTGCTCTTCTGCGTCAGCAGGTGACACTTCTCAGGATTCTTGCTTTGGAACATTTGTCTAACGACACCTCAGAGACAATAGGTTAAAAAAAAAAAATTACAAAAAAGAAAAATAGAAAATATCAATATAAAGTAAAGAAAACAATAAAACCCGTACTTTCAATAATAGACAAAAACAAAACGTTTTCTTGAAATTCCTAAACTGTCGCAGTGGCCTCTGTTCTTTAAACTCTGGAGGTGACCTAAGAGCCGCTGAGCTTTCTTTCTGACTGACTAGGGTGCAAACGGCTGAATATTTGATGCAGCCTTGTGACTTGTAACACTGTTTGCACCGTGTGCAAATGTAAAGCCTTTTGGAGTGCATCGAAGTGGTGGTGGTGGGTGTGACACAGGGTGACGACAACGAGTCATCTGCAGTAATCAAGTCAGGTCCCAATTACTAAACCTGGAGTTATGTGATCAACCTAAAGGGGAGAAAAATCTAAATAAACGTGAAGAGACATAATGAAACCAGCTGCTTCCACATCAGTCTTGAATGAAGCCTCGCTGATGACTTCAGACTCAAGGGACTGCTCAAGTGACTGTCTAAGTTAAGAGCAGCAGTGGAAAAAGTTATCTCAGTTTTTTGTCAACTTTGAGTTAGTTTTTAAATTCAGAGTTTGTTGAGCCTCATTTCTGAAACAGCCTCCTAGGGGGACTGGCGTTTCCCAGGATGGAAATATAGCTCCATCTTTGGGACATGAGAGGTCCCCGATAGTTCCCTGAGAATGGAGTGACAGTTCGGTTTTGTTTCGTTCCCTCCCGAAAAAAAAACAACAACAAAAAAAAAAGCTTCAGTGCAGGCAGAGATTTGCTTCTCGAAGTCACAGACGTGACCTGTCGGCTACCGTTGCGCTTCCGGCATAAATACCGCGTGGTAGACGACGTCCAGCCTCACGAGATCTGCTTAAAGCCTCAAGGGTCCGAGTGACCTGTGTGACTGGCAGCCACCCAGAACCTCCCAGAACCACAACGGTCCACACAACTATGGGCCGCCGTTTGTAGAGTTGGTCATGCTGAAAATAACAGCAACATTTTGTCACATTTAGCTTCAAATCGTGTTTTAAAAAGTGGTGTGAATTTTTGAAAGTCACTACTTTTTAGCACATTTAACACAATATTTGTTAACTTTTAAAATTTGTCAATATTAAATCTAAATATAAATGTTAATTATAAATGTTTAATCTAAAAGTTACATCTAAATCTAAAAGTTAAATCTAAATCAAAAAGTTAAATCTAAATCTAAAACTTAAATCTAAATGTTAAATCTAAATCAAAATGTTAAATCTAAATGTTTCAACTAAATCTAAATGTTAAATCTAAATCTAAATGTTGAATCTAAATATTTAATCTAAATCTAAATGTTAAATCTAAATCTAAATGTTAAATGTTAAATCTAAATGTTCTGAAACTAAATATTTAGCTAACATGCAAATTCAAGCTGCCGATAACCGGAAGTACCAAAATAAAAGCTCGAGGAGGTCAAAGTCTGTTCGTAGTGTCAAATAACGAATAAAGAGTGATCTTTTCTGGAGAAATTGACTCTTGGACATAAATTGAAGTGATAATAACCACCAAAAATAACTATAAAATTATATTTTACGAGTACCTTAAGGTTTTAGTGTCTCTTTTCTGCGGGACTTATAACCTGTAGCTACTGCAGTCAGTCACAAGGGGGCGACCTTTGAATGAAATTCTCGGTGCAGTCTGCTGTTGGTGATACATGCCGTGCTAACATGGCCGAGTCGATGTTGGCCCAAAACATCGGTAGAGACGTTTTTGCAGCCATTCGCACATTTTCGGCAAGCTCCACAGGGCCACTAGACCAGGACCATCACTAGACCAGGACCGTCACAGGACCAGGACCATCACAGGACCAGGACCATCACAGGACCAGGACCATCGCAGGCCACCTCGGTAAGTGTGTTTTCCAGATCACGTAGCATCGTGTAACCTTACTAATCCAGGTTTATTTTACAGATTTTCTATTAGCACCAATGCACTTTATGTGTAACGTTAGCGTACTCGTTTTATTTACACTGCTCGTCCGGCAGTTTAAAACTCACACCGTGTTGACCAAAGATAATGAGCTGAAAAACAAGATGTGTAAATGTGGATTCAAGATTACGTGAATAAATTCTGTGGAGCAAAGCAGATAATTTAGAGCAGTGGTTCTCAAACTTTTTTCAGTGATGTACCACATGTAAAATATGTTTTCAGCCATGTACCCCCTAACCAGTGCAAAGCATTTTTAGTTGAAAACTAAAAAAAGTGTCATGGCCTGGAGCTGCCATGATCGTGTTTCTGTGTTTTTTTCTGTATATTCTGTGTGTTTTGTCAAGTTGGCGTCTCTCCGTGTCTCTAGTGTTTCCTGTTTTACTTTGAAGGTCTGTCTTGTCTCCGTTGTTTTCAGCTTTGCTTCCTTCCCCTTGTCAGCCTGATCGTTCACACCTGCCTCTCGTTCGTTCCTGTGTGTTTATAAGTTCTGTCACTGCCTTTCAGTTTGCTGTCCATTGACGTCTTTACCCTGCATGTCAGTCTGCGAGTTACCTTGTTCTTCACCGCCAGTTCCAGGACATTAAGTTAAGTTTGCATTTTTGTGTTTTGAATTTTCTGTTAAATAAACCTTTTTATTTTTTGAGATCTACTGCATTTGGGTCCTCCTTCCACTCCCCCCATTTCTGACAACAAGGTGATAGTGATTGACAGGTGATGCCATGTGTCAAGTTGGATCAAGCCATCCTGGTATAGGGGGGACTTTCTTTAAGATAATGAAATTGAATGATAGCCTGAAAATAAAATTCAAGTGTATGAACTAATGTTATGATTGCTAGTAATAATAAAATTGCTTTTTCACCAAAATACAGTCATCCACCAGTCACACAATTACTCATTAAGTCTTTCTTAAACCAGAGTATTTTCAAGTCTCAATGTCAACACTGGTTTCCCTTTGCTTTTAGGTTAAGAACTGAGAGGTGACACGTATGGCGGCAGGACTCTGACCAAGGATGGGGAGGCATTCCTGAAGACTTGGAGTCCTGGTCACCATCCTGGCATTTGCTACAGAGAGCAGCAACATCCCAGCCATTGGTTTTCATCCAACTCCTAAATGATCAATTATTCATGATGAAAAGAAACATCTTCCCATTGCATGCACTTGTCTAAATAAGCTTCAGCTTTTTGTGAACACAACAACAATGGCTGATGATGAATTTAACTACTGTTTCTCAAGTAGCACTAATGAATGGATCTCTATTCAGCACCAAAAGCAATCATACGATGTGTAATAGGAAACTTTAAATGTTATTTCTATTACTACACATTATCTAATGCTTATGAGTTCTCCTTTCTAGTGGTTCTTAGCATGTTTATGAGTTTGTGTGTCTTCTTGAAGAAAATGCTGACTCATGGGGGTGAGTATCCAGTCCCTGGGGCGCCGAAAAGGGGGGGTAAAGGATACGGATTATAGGGGCCCATGATTGAGGGGGGCCCAGAGAGGCCCCTAATGATGATCAAAAATAGCATCAACAAATTTCGCCGCTGTGTTGGGGGCCCGGTAAAGATTCTTTTCATGGGGCCCAAAATCCCTAGCGGCGCCCCTGTCCAGTCCATAAACAGGTCATGCACAGTTCATAAGTCATAGACCAGGTCAAAAATAATAAAAGTTCAAAAAGGAAGTTGAGATGTTGTAAATGGTCTCTAGTTATGCTCTAATGTATACTAGTGATGGGTCCAGCAACACCGATGCGTCGGCGCATGCGTCGAGCTCAGAGAGCAACACCTGTGTCGGTGCGCGTTTCGCTTTAAGAAAGTCACGTGACTGATACAGGTACTGTATCGAACTGACAGTGACGCGCCAAACTGTGTTTATAAGGAAGCGGATCTGTCGACGGGATGCACTGCCAAAAGAATCTCCAATCTTTTGTCACATGTCGTCAGAATCGACAATCCACACATCTTCCAGCTTGCCTTGCGGTTTCTTTGCACAACAGCATCATCTGTCCCTTGTGAGAGGGTCTTTTCCAAGGCTGGAGAACTGTTGTCCACAAAACGGAATAGACTAAAGTTCAAATATTTGGAAAAACTTATTTTTTTTGAATAAAAATTTATGAAAAAAGAAATCCAGTCCACAAGCATCTTCATTCACAAACACGGTCACTTCGATTTTCTAGTTATGATAGATGTATCTGTATCTAAAGATATCAAAGAAACTTTAAATTTAAATTCAGATATGCAATGATGCCATATACAATGCAATGACTTATATTTCATTATTGCATACTTGGTCATATTGTTGTCAGTTGAGTCTGGCAACTCAGCTGCCTGTAGGGATTTTTGATGTCCAGCAGGTGTCAGTATTTAGTGATACAGTATCTACATGTTTCAATACAGTTTGGCAATGTGTTGAAACGGTCCATGAGGCGCCATGGACCCATCACTAGTGTCCAGAGATCATTTGCAGCATAGTGTCCATTATTACAAATTCTTGGACAAGGTTGAAGCCATCTTTTTTTTTTTCCTCTCCTTTTCCTCTGAGACGTGACCCATGTCATGAGGAACAAATTTCCCAGAGCCCCCAGTGAACTGTAATGATAAAATGCTGGTAAATGAAAGTCCAGCCTTATTTCCTCTAAAGGCTTTTGCCAGGCCACCTGTGGTAAATAAGAATTTGTTCTTAGTGACTTGGTTAATGATGCTGCACAGTGAAAACTGATAACACAAGCATTAGCCACTGGCTCACAGACCCTGGGGGCCTGAAGAGAGTGTTCTGCTAAAACTGGCGTGAAAAAACAGAAAATGGGGTGGTCATGCCCCCTTGAGAGCTCTGTCTACTTGGACCAGTCAGATCCTCAGGTCTGTGCAGGCACTGACCACCCCCCAGCATCATCTCTGTCTGTGTGTTTGTTTGAATTTATGGTAACTACGCTCTGTGGTGATAGCGCTTTACACATTTGTCAGCATTACTCAGCCCTTTTTAAAAGGAGCTTCAATAACGTGACACGTTCACATAAAAGAAACTTGAAGGCAGTCTTTTTACTTTTTACTCTAAAAAGTAGTTTCTTGTGGCTATTTTAGTCTGTTATATCCTTGGACTCCAGAAAATAGGCTTGCGTATTATTATCAAAGTGAATGGATGAGCAATGGGTTGCTGGGAGCTGCAGCGTGAGAGGAAAATGGCTTGAGAACTGTTAGTTACACATGGCTGTTCTCTCTGTTCTTTAGATTCTTACCATTCACAGTTTGCTTGATGCATGCATACACTCTGTCCTGCCTACATCATCTTTTAACAGATGAAACAACAGGCGAGAACTCATTCAAGCTCTTGTATTTTCAAAGACACACAAGTGCTGTCGTCATGACAACCACCAGCCTCCTCCTGTGCTCTCCTAATGATGACTGCATGTGTGCGTCTGATAAAAGGCCCCAAATGTGGTAAACAGCTCCAGGTCAGGCATCGGGACAATGCACTGACGTCATACCTGCTCCATCACATTCACCCATCTGGTGACGACATTTCACTCACTTTGCCAAGAAGTTGGTGGGATAAACCAATGTTTAAAAGTGAGAGAGCAAGAAAAGGGAAGGTGGGGGGGAAGGAATATGTACCAAAGAAGAGAAGGAGAGAGTGAGTTCCCTGTAAATAAGAGCTGCCAGTGACGATATAACAGAAAAAACAGAGAGCTCAGACAAGGCTGTTTTCAGCGGCGCCATAGCTAAGAGTACACAAGACACTCTAAAAGGTGTAGACACGCTCAGAAAAAAAACAGAGAATATCCCCAATACTATGATGGAAGTGGTCCTAACCAGACTGAGGGACTTCTCCTGCAAGAGCTCTACCTTCAACTGACAGTAAACTGGCCAAGCAGACTGCATGCAGGGACCCTCAAAGCCGAGCAGGCTGCCTCAGAGAACAATGTGCAGCTGGAGAAGAAGGCAGTAAACTGGACTTAGAGAGCTCACTGGCCTGGCTGCGAAGAGAGCTGGTAAGACTGAACTCTGTTCCTACTAAACTGAGCCAGAGAAGGAAAGAAACTAAACAGAGCAAATTACGAGGCAATGGCTTGTATATTTTTGCCTCAATGCTTTCTGATACCACTGTAGTAGATACCATTAAAACTCATTTAAAAAATTGTTAGTTTATGAAGCATAAAGACCTGCTGTTGACCAGAGTGCTTTATATAACAAATAATGAATATCAAGGCAACACAAATGTCAATAGAAATCTAAAATTTAAAGAAAAAAAAATCTGGCATTTAAAAAAAGGTCTTTCTGGTAGAAAAAAAGGCCAGTCTTGACCTCGAGACACATAAAAAAATAATCACTAGATCCAACATAGAGGACACGCGGTTGAAAGAGCCTGGAAAGATTGGCAGAAGCACTATATAACTCCACAATTAAACTTAAAAATCAATCCTAAAGCTATGGAGAGCCACTAAATGAATGCATGTTCTGTGGAGGTGTACTCACTCTTGTGTGTTCATGTTTAAAGATGACCTGTAGCATTATTAACCAGCTGTGGGAGGGAGTTCTGGATAACACCAATAGCTATATAAGATGTTGCAACTGTTCCGATTTGAAATGATTAAGTATTTTTCACATATTAAAGTCACTAAATGGTAAAAATGACTTATCCTTGTATAAAAGCTCCGCCCCCAACACTCAGGTGCTATGCTTTTCTAACTTGAAATCATTATGTAATGCTCCACAGAGTTTTTAAATGTTAAAATACATGGTCTCATATGAAGATCCACATGACAAGCACTGCAGACAGCACTGGATCCAAAGAACAGGACTTCACTTTTATCATCATCAAATCTCCTGACAGGAGACACAAACATCCAAGCTAAATCAATTAAGTCAGTGCATGTCCGGGTAAAATACGATTCCACTCTCACGACCTTAAGCCTTCACGTTTAAACATGTGAGACATATGAGACAATATTAAGAATATTTTTCTCCACACAAGGTACACGTGTGAAAGGTTTGTTCTTGGCAGTGATTCCCAGAGTGGTTCCCTGGTGGGCCGTCGTGGTACTGCAGGTGGGCCGTCAGAGGTCATTGAAATTAAATATGTTTTAAATCCTGGATCTTCTTTGAATATGTTTTAATTACTGTAAAATATTCATGACATGATTAAAAAAACATTAGGAAGTAATAAAACAAACCAGTTAAGTGTTATTCTACTGTCATCTTAACATGACAAGTGTCACCTTATTTGTCGAACTCTTACATTAACGTAATGCATTAATCCCGCATTACGTCACACATCAATAACACATCACACATAAAATTAGCTCACAGAGGCGGAGCGGACATCAAGGCAGAGTTGACTAAAAGATTCAAGGAACTAAAAACAGAACATAAAGAGACACAGTGGTCAAACAAGAAACCAAAAAGAAAAAAAAAAGTCGATTCCAGAGAGCCAGTGGAGGGACCTTCTAATGCAGAAATTGATAAAGAGGACTCAAATGCATGATACAACAGCAAGGCAGAGTAAAATCCAATTACACAGGGAGTCAGAAAAGAGCAACCAGGTCAGACGGGGTTTAACAGAAAGCAGAAATGCAAAACAAACAGGGTCAAAACACAAAAATGAAGCACAAGAAATCAACACTGAACTGCTAGCATGGTTAGGACGATCTGGTGCTGGGAGACGGGAGTCTGGAGCTGCTGAGCTGGAGTTAACAGTGGCAGGTGTGAGTAATCAGTTCAGCTACAGCAGTCAGTCAGTCAGAAAACAAGTAGCAGAAGGATGTGGATCTGGTGGAAGAAGAGGGTAACAATAAAATAAGGCATAACGCTGATGGCATTAGACAGTGGAAAAGGAAAGAAGGTCTGGGACTTCACAAGTAGAAGTATCGTTCCCTGTTCAGGTTTTCTGCCAATTAAGGAGCAGGGACTGGCACTAGCATCTCATTCACTCATTGTATCGCTATCTGCTTTGTGGCATTTGTGTTTGTAATCCAATGTCAATTACAGAGTAGGGGTGGAAATGACAAGTTTCATCACAATACGATATTGCATCAGTTAACTAGATGACGAGTCAATGTTTGGCAAAATCCAAAAAGTCTGACAAGATACAATTTTCATTCAATTTCAAAAGTTTTTTATAGGTTGTCACACTGAACCAACAGTACAACCTCCTTGGCCTTTGAATGCTTTTGTGTTTGAACTCCAAGGTATTGCCATTTTGTTCTTAAGAAGCATAGTTTTCATTGTTGTCACCATGTCATCTTGTTTAAAACCAATGAAAAGAGGCTGAGTATGAGTCCCCGTGGCCAAAGACCTTCATAAGTGTGCCTGTTTACATATTTTTGAACAACTATGCAAGACTTATTGTTACAACAGAATGCATCACTTGGCATTCAGTGCATTCATCAGCATGACTCGTCATGGTAACCAAGTGTTCCATGCATACAGAGAAGAAGAAAGCACTCATGTGAGCAGGAGTTAAAGGGGACAGGCACTTTTAACAGAAACTATGGTGTCACAACAGCCATGGTAGGAACGAGGATCAGTTGCAACTCCTGCAGGAGGGAAATAAATCCTTGTATTTTAAATTAAACCTCACTGAAGTAGACTTTGCTCAAGGGCTCTTCATCCTTAAAACTCAAATTTATTCTTTTACTGGTAGCAATAGCGCAGACAAAAAATGAGGGACGGGTAGGTCCGTGTACGTGCTTTTTAAGCACATTACATCAACTAACCTTAAAAGTTCAGTCATGAACCTAGAAGTAGTTGTTGACAAAATAAACATGATAACCCATGTCGAGCTAAACAAACCTGAGGCTTTTCTGGAAAACCTAAAGCTGTCCAATCATTTTCTCTGAGCGCTAAAAGACTGTTTACACGCTGTGTAAAATGTACACTAAAATCTGGTTACTTAGGTCCTAAGGTGGCCTGTTTATGCATGCTTATACAGAGAAAGATATCATCTGAAGGGAAACGAAGCCAAAGGTGTGGACATCAAAAAGGATTGGAATACCCACAAGAAAAAAGTTCATGTTTTATCTCACAAGTGCTATCAAAGGCAATAAAAGCCAGCATATCTTAGACAGAGCCCAGTCTCTGCCCGGCTCTGTAACGAGCACAGAATAAAAATGCAGATTGAACCCCCCCCCACCCCCACCCCTCCAAGACATTCCTGAATTATTTTTGACAAACTTGGACTGAAATTTGAAGTTGGTGGAATTCTGCATATTTTATTTTCCAATACCTTTAATTAGACAGCATCTCAAAAGACATTAAAGAAAGAGAGAAAGAAAGAAAGAAAGAATGAAAGAGAGAGAAAAAGATTTCATTTACATTTGAATGGAAGAAGGGCTCAAATGAAACAGTGATGTTGTTCAGTGTGAAGTTTGGAGGAGTTTTTTTTTTTTTGGAAAAAAGAAACTGGGATATTCGCTTTTTGCTCTTTTTTCCCCCTGTAGTGTGTTTTATTTGTATTTTTCCCTGTTTTTGTCAGCAATTATAATAAAAACACAAAGCGATGTGTCCCCCTGTATGCAGATGGAGATGCGTTCCCAGGACCAAGCCTTAATCCGGCAGCTGATGGAGCTTCACTGTGGCATCCAGGAGCTTAAACAGGAGCTGTCTGAGGAGGAACAAGGGGAAGAAACAGATGAGGAGCAAGAACAGGGCAGCTACTGGGACTCTGACAGTGAAAAAGGAAGTGGAAGCATCTACTCCACCTCAGGGGAGATGGTCTTTATTTCCTGCCAAAAGATGCCTAGACATCTTTTCTTAGGGAGCTTATTAGAGAGACCATCCTATAGGAGAAGCTCTGTACCTTAATAATTCATACTATTAAAAAAAAAAAAAAAACCTACCTCTATCCCCTCCACAATTTCTTCAATAAAGGACACTGCATAATTGCAAAAATACATTTCACATAACTGTAGTTGAAAAAGTTGAGAGAAGAAATCATGAAAGTTAACACTAAAGATAGAAAAAAACTGGGATGAATGATAATGCAATCTCCCTGCGATCCCATGCGATTTTTTTTTCCTAGTACTCGACATTTTGGGAAGCATTTTTATTGACTAACTCGAAGAAAGGCTAGTTACAACAGTCTGCTGGCAAAATGAAAGGCTATAAACTTAAAGGGACAGTTTTGTGTGTCTGTGTATGTTTTTTAATCATGGCTTTTGTATAGATTAATAAAATGCATCACAAGCTAAAACAGAGAGAGAACAGCTTGTGCTTGATCTGTTCTGCTTTAATCTTATAATGGGTGTAAAACAGTATTTTTCTTAGATAATGCCCACTTTAAACATAAAATTGATATATATAGCTACCATATTATGGGTGGTACAGGTACAATAGGACATTTGTTCGATCATGTGTTGGTAAATCTAGAACCGAAGAAACTACATATGATGTGTTACCACTTGTAATGACTTGTCAGTGTAGTTTTTTGATAGCCCCTCGACCCCCAAGCTGCTTTTATCTATTGTAAACTACATGTAACTACTAGGCCATTTACTAAAAAGATATGATGTTAAATGAAATAAATCTATTAAATAAACTATGACCAAAAGCAGAAGAGAGCTGTTTCAATGGTTGGTTAAAAAAAAAAAAAAAAAAAAAAAAAAACATTTTTAAGGGTCATGGCCTTCTTGCAAGAACACAGCCCCACTTGAGTCGCCCCCTGCTGGCTTTTAGAAAGAATGCAGGTTAAAGGCGCCTCCGTTTTCACCTCCGACAGAGTGGCCCAGCGTTTTATGTACAGCATTTAATCCAATTTCAATTCAATTCAATTTTTTAACATATGATTTATAATTTGAAACAAACAAACAAAAAGAAACGCATGAAATTTAAGAATGTATGCCCCTTTTTTCCTCAAATCTTCTCTTCATTAAGACTTGAATAAAGTTTTTTTTTTTTTTTTTTACCACTTTGCTTCCAATTGTGTTCCATGTTCCAATTTATAGTCCAATCTATCGAACATTCCTATTTTTTTTCCTGGCTTTTTGGCAGTATTTTGTGATTTGTGGAGTTAAGAAAGACTCAACCAAAAAGATAAAATTGGTTAATTATTACACTTCAGAGGGGTTTTTTTTTGTCTTTGCTCAGATCTGTGCAGACTGTCTCTTGTAATCATAGTGTATCAGAAATGCCAGTTAGTTTGATTTGATGTAAGTTGACAGAGGATTGTAAAAATCCTGTAATAAACTTCAACATAATAGCAATAACACTTGTCTTGTGCAGTAAGAGTCTTATATGTGTATACTAATATCTATGTATGGTTGATATTGGTGAAATCCTGCCAGTCAGTAAAGCAGTGTGTTTAGTGAGTGCTTGTTGACCTTTTACAAATGTCACTGCACAAAGAAGTCTCAGTCCTTTGGAAGAAAGTCTGATGTTTATTGTAAGTTGATGTACGTTATAAATATGCAGTCTGCAGGCAGTATAATTTTGCTCTTCAATGTAATTTTTTTTTTTTTTAGAAAAGGGAACCTACATCTAAATACTTGTTTTAAAATGTAAATAGCCATTCAAATTGTTAATATTGAACTAAAAGAATGTATAAACAAAATAAGCTGGAATTGTTTGACAGTGAGATGTGGATTTATTAACCGGCTCTGAGCTCCTAACAGTATTTCAAACAGGTGCTGTTCTGCTGTGGTACGGCATGCCAGCTCAATAAAGATGCAAAGACAGTGATGTTGTACATATTTAACTATTTATTTCCCATTTCATCTTTACATTCATAAAGATTTGTTCCACAACACTTTCTTCTGCACAATTCTGCAAGTGCCAAACATCTTTTTGAAAAGAAGCCAACATTGCACACAGACAAGCTTATTTTGTCCTCCATTTTTTCCTCCTGCAAATGCCTTACGTGCAGCTGATCTATTATGGTAACTCATTTCTGTTTTCAATATGCATTTCAAATGCATTTCTTTTTTTTTAAGCAATATAAGAGAAAATTCTTTGTCTGCCATGCTCTCTCCAGAGACGGAGTTTCGTACAGAGGCTGCTTACTGCTGATCATCAACCTCTACTTCCACACTCCCAAAACTTTCCCTCCTTAGTCTTTGGATCTCTGTGTTGAGCCCCAGTAGTGTCTGAGCCAGCTGGAGGTCCTGAGTGCGCATTTCCTGCTGCATAACAACAGTAAAAGGACAGAATTAGAACAATCAAGCTATGGTGTATATACTTGGAGAAATTTTTCTTTTAAATCTTCTTTTAGATGAATTAACTTAGATCAGCCATAAAGTCAGAACTATTTCTTGACATGACAAGTAATGACAACTGTTGCAGACTAAAGGGAAAAGGGTCAAGAAGTGAAAACAGCTGGAGCTTACCAGTTCAGATCTTAGCCAGGTTATTGCTCCATCTATCTGCGCCCGCCTCAGCTCTTCATTTGCTTGGTAACTCCTGCCCATGCTGAGCGGTCTGACCCTACAGTCAGAGTCTTGAGGATCATCTCTGGTCTCTGCTGTCGCTCTGAAGGCATGGATAAGTTTGTTCTTTATGTTCTCCAAAACGATAGTGGACAATGTATCCTCACTGTGACTGTCTCGCTCCATGCTGGGAGGGTTTGAATTTGTAGGCAGATGTGCACCTGCCAGCACTTTCTTTAACTGGTTGGGAAAAACTTTGCCTTATAAACTTGGGAAATGGCTCCCTGTTTTCTTTTCTTCTCCTCTTTTAACTCAAAATGTCTCGCTCCTGTAAAGATCCACTTTGAACTGGTCTAGTTGTGAACTAGTTGAGCGTAGCTCCACTGCAATGGTTTGTGTGCTCCTTCTGAACAGCTCCTCTTGCCTTCCTTGTGCTAAACTGGCTTGTTTTGTCATTGTTACTATGGAGAAACCCCCTCCGCCTGCTCCTCCCTCCTCCTCCTCCTCCTTCTCCTCTTGGTTTCCCTAATAAGAATGGTGGAAGATCATGGACAAAGACTATTGTTACTTCCAGAAGGAACTGAAAAGACCCCTTCAACCACTGCCACTATACCCTCCCCCCTTTTCACTATTTCGCCCTCCCAGCAAATCCTGCCCCCATACAATTCTAGTGTGAGAAATGTGTGATGATCGAGCTCCCTTTTGGACAAAAAAGCCCACGTGTTAACCAGTGTGAGTGTGTGTCACTGTCTATATGTACAGTACACAGAAAATCAATCAACCTCCCAGTGGAGTTTTTCTCCCTAAGTAAGACCTACTTGTCAGTTTAGGGAACAGACAGGTTGGGCAAGCAGCAGACACAGCCTCAGTGTTAGCGGATTCACAGATACAAAGGCCATCCTACGGTGAAATATAACCGGGCCCTTTGTGCCCAAAGTTAAGTCCATTCCCCTCTGGAGTTTGTGGGATGCCTTTTGGCAACAGTGAGCAGTTTTTCTTCTCGGGACTTTTGTATACAGATGAGACAGGAGTCCAGTGTATCTTCCCGCCTAACTTATGAGTCTGGCAGCGAGAAGTGAGAGGGCACATTTGGAGTCGACATAACTCACAGTCAAAGCTTTCAAGTGCGCCACTTTGAAGAAACCTTGTGTTATTATTGTGTCATAGGAAACAAAGAGGTTCGTTGTCTGGGAAACAGAGCTTGCAATATCAAACCGTTTATTCACAGCCAAGTTCTTCTCCACACTTTTACTGTGATAAAAAATAGCTTTGATTTGCAAGTGAGTCATAATGTCAAACATGGATGGATGACGGCGTTAAAGAGAGTGAGATGGAGCGGTTTCACTTGTCAGAGCTCATAAGACGTGAGCTATGACTCCATTTGTGCTGAGGTCTGTGGAGCGTGAGAAGAGGTTGGAGGAAGTGGGCTGTCAGTCTTGAAGGTCAAGGCAGCAGGGCGACACGTGACAACAATGACGGGGAGAAAGAAGCTGACAGTGACACAGACTGAGCCTCAGGTGGAGAAGAATAGATCACATGCAGATTTTGTTTT
The DNA here is from genome assembly GCA_018398805.1 of Hirundichthys speculiger. Classification (NCBI taxonomy): domain Eukaryota; kingdom Metazoa; phylum Chordata; class Actinopteri; order Beloniformes; family Exocoetidae; genus Hirundichthys; species Hirundichthys speculiger. The sequence continues at coordinate 2,015,732 of JAGFBZ010000261.1, forward strand.
CTTTCTGTGAACAGTATTTCTTAGCCGAGCTGCTTTTTTGGTACGACAACAAAACAAGGAGACTTTGGCACTTAAGGCACTGAAGTTTTAAAAAAAGAGATGTTTGCAGATTCAGCTTATTTGTTTGAAATAAATGATCAAGTCTGCCTGTAATAAATGAAAAGGAACGAGGCTTTTGAATTGGGAACAGAGAGATGATTTAACTCAGCCATGAGCCAAAAGGTTGATTTTCATGAGGAGTAAATTGTCAGATGATATTTAAATCCAAAAGTGCTGTTGAACATAGAAAGAGATGCAATTATTTGTAAATAATTCAAACTGCATCTTTAACTGAAACTTGAACAAAGAAAATGTACTGAATGGTTCTTAATAGATATATGCTCATTTTGAATTTGAGCATTTCAGAAAACCTCACACTCCTTAACATAGAAAATGTGGCCAGACATTAATTTTACTCAAATTTTACAAAAATTAATATAAAGTTATCTGGAGGGCAACATATGTTGCACCAAGACTAAAAATGTGTTTTGATTTTTTTTTTTTTTTTCAATATGCTGATAACATACTGTAGGACCAATATGAGGAAAAATTAATGATAGGTGAAAGTGAAAGTATGGAGAAAAAAAAAGGTTGTGAATGTCAGTAAAATCAGTGTGTGCATGGATGGAGGGAACAGTGTGTGTGTGGAAATATCAAAGTGCAGAAAACAAGCAAAGTAAAAATGAGTCTTTCTCTTTCTTCCCTGGAGCGAAAAAGAGAAAGACAGAGAAAATAGAGCCAATGTATAATGGGGGAATACCAGCAGGGAAAATAAATCTATCAGTGCCTCTTTCCAGTCAGCAGAAGTAAAAAGAGTCTTGAAGTGATGTGTGGGGTCATCTGCAATGTTCTTGGCCATCTGGTGTAGATGTCTGTGATGGGGGGGGAGACAGACTCTGTTGATCTTCTCTGTTGTCCTTTCTATTTGCTGCAGAGTCTAGTGGTCCAAGATGGTGCAATTCCCATACCTGACAGTTTATAGCTTCTCAGAACGCACTTGATAGTCCCCCTTAGGAAGGTGGTCTGGATGGGAAATGGGCTTTAACCAGGTTCCACAGCAAGTAGATGTTGTTGGGCTTTCTTGTCTTTGGAACTGGTGTTGAGGGAACAGGTGAGACTATCTGCCAGGTGGACACCAAGGAATTTGCTCTTCCTGAGAATCTCCATGGAGAATTCATAAATAACAGTGAAGAGTGGTCACTTTACGCTCTCCTGAAATGAACAATCCTATCAAACAACAGCTACGGTGAAGAGCTGCAACAGCTGTTTCCCCCACTCAGAGACAAGGCTTTTTTTTTTGCACTAGACCTTTAGCTGTCTCACCTTTTCTGTGTACTCTGATTTGTGACTTTTATTGATGAGGCCCACCACAGCTGCAACATCAGCAACCTTGATGATAACTGAGTGATCTTGAAATTAATGTTATGCATCTCTTTTGATTATCTAATATGATTCGTCATATTCATTTATCGAGTCTGTCCTCAAATTCATGTCAAGTGCAGCAATGCATTGTATTTATCAGCATATTGAATGGAGGACTCAATTAAGTCATTGAACAATTAATCAGTCATTAACAGGACTCAAGTGTGAAACAAAGATGGGAAGCAAAACTGAAAAGAATGAACATAGAAGGAAACTTTTGCAATATAAAACAGGAAATGATGTCCAAATTCAATTCAATTCAATAATAATTACTCTCCGACTAGAAATTACATGTTGCAGTAACTGTCAGTCAGTAATTTAGTCTTTTTAACCTTTGTGTCGTGTTCGTTTCTCCCCCCTTACTTTAGTGTTCCCGGTCAAATTTGACAGGTCTGTTTTAACTGCTCCTACATTAACAGAAAAACCACTGATTAACACCAAATTTTATTTAACCCCTTTTTAAGCTGTAAACAATGTCTCAGACCACTGGTTTATATGAATAACTGCAGTGAATATACATAAAATAGACACAGAAAAATGGTCAACTGTATTCCAAAATGATCATTTATTGTAAAAAGAAAGTAACAAAAATCAAAACAGTGACCAAATTCACACATCAACATGAGCCTATCATTTGTATGTGTGTGTGTATACTGTGTGTGTGTGTGTGTGTGGGGGGGGGGGGGGCTGTGTCTTCACATGTGTCTTCACACACAGGAATGGCATCCTAACAATATTTTCTACTCTTGCTCTTCCTCCTTTTTCCTGGGTGGATGAATACCAGAGCAAATTGCCATCCTTGGACTGGAATATCACGGGACAGCTCCCACCGCTACACCGGGCTGTGGGCTCGAATGTGAATGTTCAGCACCGCACAGCTCCCACCACTACTACTACTGAACATTCGCGTTCAGCACCAGACAGCTCCCAAAGCCCAGAGAAGTGGTGGGAGCTGTCCAGTGCTGAACATTCACATTCAGCACTGGACAGCTCCCACAGCCCGGAGAAGTGGTGGGAGCTGTCCGGTACTGAACATTCACGTTCAGAACCGGACAGCTCCCACCACTTCTCCGGGCTTTGGGAGCTGTCCGGTGCTGAAGTGGTGGGAGCTGTCCAGTGCTGAACGTGAATGTTCAGCACCGAACAGTTCCCACAGCCCGGTGTAGTGGTGGGAGCTGTCCGGTACTGAACATTCACGTTCAGAACCGGACAGCTCCCACCACTTCTCCGGGCTTTGGGAGCTGTCCGGTGCTAAAGTGGTGGGAGCTGTCCGGTGCTGAACGTGAATGTTCAGCACCGAACAGTTCCCACAGCCCGGTGTAGTGGTGGGAGCTGACCGGTGCTGAACATTCACGTTCGAGCCCACAGCCCGGTGTAGCAGTGGGAGCTGTCTCGTGATATTCCAGTCCAAGGATGGCAATTTGCTCTGGTATTCATCCACCCAGGAGCCTATCATTTGTACGTGTGTGTGTCTGCGTGTGTGTGTGTGTGGGTGGGGGCATGTGTCTTCACACACAGGAGCGGCATCCTAACAATATTTTCTACTCTTGCTCTGCCTCCTCTTTCCTGGGTGGATGAATACCAGAGCAAATTGCCATCCTTGGACTGGAATATCAGAGGTGCCTCTTCCTCGGGTGTGTCTTCCTCTGGAGCCTCTTCCTCGCCATCTGTTGACTGGTCAGTCTCACAATGGTCTGGTCAAAATCAGGATCAATGTTGTCTTCTATTTCTGAGACATCGTCCTCTATTTCTAGTTGAACTTCAATCCCCTGTTCATCAGGTTGAAATAAAAGGTTCAGAGCTTCTCTGACAAGAAATCATCTGATCAGGCGCCTAGTCAATGTGTTCATAGTAAAATGAGGGCAATGCACACAAAAAAAATATATATAAGAGGTCTCTGAGAAGATATGACACATTTTGTATCAGAAAGTGCGGTTCACGTGAGGGGATGGGCACATAAGCCTGGGAAAGAGACGGTTCTCATAACAAACACCTAATTGTTGACTTTGAAATGTGGAACAAGTGTTATTGTTATACATTTAGTTTGGAAAGTGTGGTTCATGTGGGGGGATGGGCACATAAGCACAGGAATGAGGTGGGAATAGGAGACACCTATTTGTTCAGTCTGAAAGGGGTTCACGTGGTTGGGGTGGTGTGTGTGTGTGTGTGTGTGTATGGTGGTGTATTTGTGGTTGTGTACAATCTAATGGATGAACACAATCTAGGGTCACCCATTAATTTCCTATGGTGGTCATTTTTGACCGGGAACACCACAGGTGTTACAAAGTTGAATAAACTACTCAAAATCCAGAGAAAGTGGTGATCAGCAATTATATATGTTCAAATGGCTAGTGTGGAGGATATCATAAGGCCCTGAGACAATCAAATGTAAAACACAATATTCATGATTGATGGAAGTAGGAAATCAGTCAGATTTGACCCGAACACGACAGAAAGGTTAAGGAGATATTGCTGTGGGCAGGGAGGGGCACCTGTGGTGGTCTGTATTGCAGTGGATCTGAAGGAGCACTGTGTTGTGAAGAGTATTCATTTTAAGAATCATCCTTCTTTGCAGCCTTCTTTATCAGTTTGTTCAACTGATGCTACACCGGCTCCCCCAACAGATGACTGCAGATAAGATTGTACTCTCCATAACAGACTTATAGAAGATATGCAACATCTTGCTGAAAACACTGAAGGACTTCTATAAGAAGTCCTGTTCTGTCCCTTCCTGTGCACAGCATCAGTGTTGCAGTTCCAGTCCAGTCTTCTGTGCCCGTGAAAGCCCAGGTTTTTATACTCATCCAGGATAGAAATAGGATTTATTTCTGATCTTCTTAAATATCCACAGCTATCTGCTTTGTCTTGTTCACATTCAAAATGAGATGACTGTTCCCACAACACGCCACAAAAGGGATGCTGGAGCGTTCCACTTGAGTCTTCTAGTTTCTTACAGCAGGTCGAATCATGTTGAATGTGTTGGAGAAATCAAAGAACGTGAGCCTCACAGTTTTGCCAGGACCTTCATGATGTGTGATGTTTGAGCAACAGGTCTATAGTCATTAAGGGTAGACGGATGAGGGGGTTTTTTTAGTACTGGAACAAGGCCAAATGTCTTTCGTAGGCTGAAGTAATTATGAAATATGTACACTTAAAGATTAACACTGAAACAAAGAATACGACAAAATCCATAAACCAACACATTGCTTCAGTTTTCATTATAATTCCAGACTCAGCTTTAAGCACAACTTTCTATTTTTCAAAACACACATAAAAAAAAAAAAAAAAAAAAAAAACATCTTAATTTTTACTTGAGGATGCAGGGGAATTAAATTTCAAGGACATTTAGAGGAAAGTCAGTTGTGGACTGAAAAGCTGAAAACTGAAATGAATTTTACTTTCATTTCATAAAAGAATTCTTTTTTTTTTTTTTTTTTGCAGTAAAAGTGGCAATCAAATGTCTTCCTTGGCAAATCAACTCAGCGAGATTACAGTGATCCTTTCAGTGTCTCACCTCTAGGCAAGCTTTGCTGCCCCCTAGTAGTAAATTAATCTACATGCAGTCAATCAAAAATGAGCCGGTAATGCTTGTACATGCAAGCTGCTAAACCGTCCGCGCTGATTTATCTGCATTAATCACAATAAAGTCTTTTTTTATCAGCATGAGTCACTTCAGTCCACACAGACACCCAAATGAAAACACAAATGGTCTTCAACGCTTTTGTTATTTGAGTGATGTTTTCTTTGCCATCAAATGTAGTGGATTTGTTTCCAACAGGTATGCTGGACAAGTGAGAGGCAGACAAAAGAAACTAAAGCTGGCACAGCATGAATGTCATCCTCCAAAGAAGTTAAAGGAAGACACAGGAACCAACTGTGTTATCATATAAAAGGAGCTCCTTTTTTTTTTCAAAAGAATTGGCCTTCAACACTTCAACACTTCACAGCCTGAACCAGAGGCAGATAATAATGAAAAGTTAACTCTCTCTCTGACAGTGGAAGGGACTGAGACTGTTAAATGGGATTTTCATGCACAGTTTTAAAGAGCAGTGTCTGCAGTTGGTTTTGTTTTTCCTCCTGTGCCGTTTGCCGCATGTGAGGGCGTGTGAAGATGATTCAGTCCCACATGATCCGCAAAATCTGTCCTGCTGGCCTGAGATGGCTCTCTGTGGAAAGTCATTCATGAGCTGATTAACAGAGATCCAAAATAGGAATGTCAAACCATTTAGAAATGCAAATAAACGCATGGCATCTCAAATGTAAGGGACACAATTTGAACAATGTACAAAGAAAGATCAAATCAAAGACATTATTGGAACATTTTTAAAGAATTTACCAAATGATTACAGCACATTGCATGATTTAAAAAAAAAATTACACTGCGATAAATTACAATTGAGAAGTCATGTAGAGAGGCTTTTGATAGAATTTTGGAGATTCTGATTTAACATACAGTATGTCCAGAAGTATTTGGACAATGAAAGGTTTTTTTTTTTTTTCTTTTAAGGTTTTGCCTTAATACGGAATTTCATCAGCCTGATAAATCAGACCCACATCTAGACAGATGTAGGACCTGCCAAGCAAATTCAAATCTGCTAGCGGTATATCTAGGCTAGAACTTCAGTGGATTTAATATAAAAATAACTAATCTTGAGCCCACAGATATCACCTCTGAGTTTCTGTCCTTCAGATCTTTGCTATGGCCTTCACTGCAGTCACTTTCTGTTGCTCTTTGTTTGTGGACCTTTCTGCCTCCAGTTTTGTCTTCGGTAACTAAAGCATGCTCTGTTGGGTTTAGATCAGACAACCTTAACCCTAACTGCCACTGAAGAATATTTATTCCTTTGCCTTCAAGCAGTGATGAGTTGCTTTTGCAGTATGTTTTTCCATCAACACTGCCATAATAAAGCTCTATCATGTCTGATAGATGATGAGATATGCTTTGGATCATGGTTTTTTTTTTTTTCCATCTCTTCTCATCATTCTAATCCAAGTTTATCTTGGTTTAATTTGTCCAAATACTAATTCTTTTATTTTTTTATTGTATTGTCTTTTTTTTTTCTTGTAAGGCACAAGAAAGATTTTTGAGATTTTGAATATAAAGTGCAATACAAATAAAAATTATTATTATTATTATTCTAAAATACTAGAGGCCTTTCCTTGATGTTTTCTGCCAAGGTCAATATTTTTTTCTCTCCACGTTTTAAATTGTAATATTTCTTAAGTCCACAAGACACAGTTGGCAGATGGTTCGTAACAAAATAACTCATTCTTAAATCAAGCTTCCACATTATAGCATAGGTAATGAAAAGGTGGGTGAGGATGCACAGGTGCGCAGCCCTGCTTCCCTATCTCCGTCTCTCCCACATCAGCACCAGTCTACTCTGCAAACCTGCTGAGGTTTTAACCGTCTTCTCCGCACGGAAAGCGGACGCCATCTTGTTTGTTTTTGCGGAGAACGAGAGGAGGGCTGAGAAAGAAGCAGCGACGGCACTGCACTAAAGACGGGAGAACAGCATACGACGACTAACCGGTAAGCCATTTATATTCTGTGTGAACGGTAGAAAGACTGAATGACGTGTGTGCAGCCAGTTACATGAGAGAAAAGAGCGCTGGCTCCGCGGTGCTCCTGTTTTGCTTCTCTCCATCATCACCTGTTGGGAGCATCATCGGTTACCGCATCGCCTTTATAACAGCCATGAATCATGTCATTTAAGATGTCCTTGACGGTCAGAGAAGTTTCCCTTCCTTTCTCTACATCAAATCAGTCTTCGTTGAGGGAAGACAGTAATAACAACAGTCTAAAATCTGGCGTAGGCGTTACATCATCTTTATTTGGTTTATTCATCATTAAATCGGTCAAACGCACCTGCTGACTACAGTCAGGGAGCATTTTCAATGATTACAACGTTAATTGTAACGCTGACTGAAAATAAGTCTGCGTTAGGTTACACCAGGGACACAGGACTTACCTTAAAGCCAGTATACATATATATATATATATATATATATATATATATATATATATATATATATATATATGTATATGTGTATATGTGTGTGTGGTGTGTATGTGTGTGTGTGAGTGTGTGTATGTATGGGAGGGCTCAAATCCAATAGTCTACATCAGGGGTCTCAGACTCATTTTCGCTGAGGGCCACATCAGCATTATGGTGGCCCTCGAAGGGCCAGATTGACAGCATGAATGCAATGTAAATCAAAATAAATTAAACTATATATTGTTAAATAACGATTTCTGTATTTATTATGTATTCAAGTTTCAAATATTTAACTCATTATTATATTGAACTCAGGGTTTGCGGTTGTAAACCTGCTCTGGCACAGGTGATGTTTAAAGGGTCTGTTGCCATGGTAACAGACTGAGTATCCATTACCTTGGTTTCAGAAGCGGAAGTGATTCTTTGTTTTTCTTGTGGGATAAATTTAGCATACTTAGCTCCGTGTTTGCTGTCAAAATGCCGACTGACACCGCCTCATAACACAAAAGACATACTGTTTTTTCTTGTTATTTCTTGTATTTGTTTTCCCATCGTTCATGAAACTGCCTTCCTTGTACATCAATTTTTCTTTTCTTGGACAATGTTGGGATTAGTTTGTTGAGGTTTTTCTTAAGTCCATTAGTTCTGAAAATTGTATTGATGTCTCGTTAATGGTGATATACCGTTATCATTGTGGGTAACGACAAAATGCATTGTGGGAGATGTAGTTTATTGTCAAAATGGGCTTTAAAGCAGTGTAAGCTTATATTAAGTCTTATAATATTGGTTTAATGTGTAAGCCAATAATGCACAAGCTCGCGAGGGCCACATAAAATGATGTGGTGGGCCACATTTGCCCCTCGGGCCTTGCGTTTGACACATGTGGTCTACATCGATACAGAAACTGATCATCATTAAATCATCCAGTATCAGAGATCTCTTCTGTTCCTGAAGTCTGCTGCAGCCACACTACCAGGTTGGGGGTCATAGCCACAAATGCTCCAATTTCCACTCCTGTCTTCACTTTCCACATCTTTTCTTCCCTCAACAATCCGTGGTATTTTACCAGTATTTTTGGTATTTCCTCGTGTTCGTTCTTCTTGATGTTGCTGTCACTTGGGATTGCTACATTTATCACAACTGCTTTCTTTGTAGTTTGCCGACCATCACAATGTCCAGTTGGTGAGCCTTCACCAGTTTATCAGTCTGGATTTGGAGGCCCCATGGCATCTTTGCTTTTTCATTCTCCACCCAGTCATGGTGGTATCTCCCATTTTGACTTTGGGCCTTTCAACCCATGCTCAATACAGATATTCTTCTACGCTACTTCAGCCATTTGGTTGTGGTGTTTCATATGTTCCGTCCCTATCTGCTGCACTGTCTTGGGGACATTTTAGCACAATCTGCACCTAGTGTGTTATCTGGTGTGGTAGACCCAGGCCCTTTATTGCTCATGTGCTCAAGGCCTGTTCTTGTGCTCCCATAATTAATACCTTAGTGCGGTACTTTTTTTTTTTTTGTCAGCATGGTTAGAGCCATCATCAGCCAAACCATCTAGTATGTATATGCAATTTAATCTTATAGCAGACTTTTTTTAAATTTTTTTTTGTGGGAGTGTGAAGGGTGAATGTGTCCTTCACCAGTCCTCTTTGGCAGTAAATTCTAACATCCTTTATTAAATCCTAAATCCTGATTTCGTCAGAGAGGACTAGAAAAACACCAGCAGTGAAACATTTAAAGACAAGACAGTTAAAAAGACACGACAGTGAGGGTGTGGTGTGTGCTGGGTTGTGGAGTGTGAGGGGTGTTATGTGGTGGATTGTATTGTGACAGCGAACAAACTAAAAAGATAATATGTAGGAAGCAGAAACTACTAACAAGAAGACCAACAAGAAAGTACAGTGCTGTACTTAAGGACAGCTTTTTCTTGCCACTAGTCTGACTTCTCTATGTCAGCCACTTCTTCTGTCTGTCAGTGGTACATACTGTCCATGGACTTCTCTATTCATGATGGTTCCTCCTCCATCTCTTCTTTCTCCTCACTGGATTTTTGCTGGCTCAGGCATTCATTCAACAGTTGATCATTGGGCGCCATCCTCTGGATATCTTTCTGGAGCTTTGTTGTTTCATCCCAGGCAGTGGCTTTGACACTCACTAATCCCCAGCCGCTACACAAACAACCATACATGTTCGCACTCACTCTTAGGGTCAACTTAGAATCACAAATCAGCTTAAAACGTATGTATTTGGACTGTAGAAGGAAGCTGAAGTACCTGGAGAAACCCAGCCCTCTCAAGCACAGAGAAAATGCAGACTCCACACCGAAAGGCCCCAGCCAGGATTTGAACCAGGTATCTTCTAGCTGTAAGAGAATAATGCTAACCCAAATGTTATGCTAATATCTTTCAAACAAATCTTGTTCTGTGCATGTCATGCAAATGGAACCCCTGAAAGCAGTATCACAGCCAGAGACTAAACATGTCACACGTCATCAAAGTGGAAGTTCTTTACCATGAGTTAAGGAAAGACTGGACATAGAACTGGACACTTGTTTTTGTTAATGCACACAAAGTGATGAATCTGTCTGTTTACAGAGAACAGTTAAATGGAGAAATCTTGCATGAGGTGGGTTGCACTGGTTTTTACAGGTTCCTTTTATAGTTGCTTTTCCAAAGTAGAAATGCCCCGATCCATAGAACAGGAGCTCTCCCAAAGGTTTGATGAAACTGCAAATGATGCAAATCATATTTTAAGACGTGCACAGTAATGAAATCTTTACCATGGTGAATACTGTTATTATGGATTTTCCAATTTTCAGTCTTGTTTTTTGTTGAATTTACTCCGCAATTCAGGAAATCCAAGGCCTATTTTACAGAGTAATCAGAGCCTTGGAGGGAACAGCAGTTCAGAGATGATGCATTTAAGCTGTGAAGCTGTTTAAAAACTATTACAGTGCTTCATTTACAGCAGAATTGGGAGTACATCTTGAGACTGCATCTGTCGGATGTCCACACATATCCACAATCTGACTGAGTCCTTCTTCGTCAGTTTACATCTTGCTGTTGTTTTGATTTCAGTCTTGTTTCTCTCTCTTTATGTTGTTTCTTTCCTGCAGGTCTGACGCCTCCCCCCTTCCCCTTTCCCCCGTGCTGAGAAGGTGCTGAGACAATGTTTTATGCCCACTTTGTCCTTAGCAAACGTGGGCCGCTGGCCAAAATCTGGCTGGCGGCCCACTGGGACAAGAAGCTGACCAAGGCTCATGTGTTTGAGTGCAATCTTGAGAGCAGCGTTGAGAGCATCATCTCACCCAAGGTACTTTATCACCCAGTTTATTTTCCCACCTCACCTCACCTCACCTAAAGACTTTGAAAGATTATCATACAGCTAGGTTGCTTATTTTGACTGAATGTGTGTGTCTTTGTATCTAAGTTTAGAATTATTTAAATTAAAAATGATATTTATGTATTTTTGCATCATATCTAATTTTTCAGGATCAGAACTTCAAAACTGAAATCTGGCCTCAGGCTTTTCTGGCAAAGGATCCTTTGAATCATCTCATTTGAAGAAGTCCTGACAGCCATTTATGCAAACTATTCTCACATTTTCTCAAGTTCTAGTCACACACAAAAAAGATTGTTACTCAATATTAGAATATTTTCAAGATAATTAGCTGTAAACCAGTTGGTTTCAGGTCTCATTAGGGTTTTTGTAACTCGAGATAGCTGTCTGTTATTGGTATTGGCATTCATATCTGTAAAAATCATAGCCTGTTTTTGCTCCTTTTTTTTCAGGTAAAAATGGCATTACGAACATCGGGACACCTGCTTCTGGGGGTGGTGAGGATCTACCACAGGAAGGCCAAGTACCTGCTGGCAGATTGTAACGAGGCTTTCATTAAGATTAAGATGGCGTTTCGACCAGGTTGGGAACAGCATGTAAATCAAGAATTAACCTTCTTTAAAAAAAAAAAAAAAAAAAAGGTTTAATTAAGTGAGCCTATTAGGTAAAAAAGACATACACTGTTTTGCCACAAGTAGTCGTTTGTCTGCCTTAACATGCATATGAACTTAGATGACATCCCATTTTTTAATCCATTTTGTTTATTGTGATGTTGGACCACCCCTTTGCAGTTACAACAGTTTCAACACTTCTGGGAGGGCTTTCCACAGGGTTTAGGAATGTGTTTATGGGAATTCTTCCAGAATTCTTCTTCCAGAGGTGTATTTCTAAGGTTAGATACTGATGTTGGTTGAAAATGCCCGACTTTCAGTCTCTGCTCGAATTCATCCCAAAGGTGTTCTTTCATTTTGAGGTCAGGACTCTGTGCTCTGAGCTCCTCGGAGAGAACCAATCTGTCTATTGATCTCCTGCTCCCTTTTTCCATCACTTGTGAACAAGATCTGAAGATACTTAAACTCCTCCACTGGAGGCAGAACCTCACTCCCAACCCGAAGAAAGCATTCTACCCTTTTCCGTCTGAGAACCATGATCTCAGATTTGGAGGTGCTGATTCTCATCCCTGCCACTTCACACTCGGCTGCAAACCACTTCAGTAAGAGCTGTAGATCCCCAGTTAATGGCGCCACCAGGACCAAGTCATCTGGAAAAAGCAGAGACGTAATCCTAACACAACAGAACCCAGAACCTCTCCGCTCCTTGGCTGCGCCTAGAAATTCTCTCCATAAGCGTTATGAACAGAATCGGTGACAAAGGGCAGCCCTGACAGAATCCAGCTCTCACTGAAAAATGAATCCGACTTACAACCTGCAATACAGACCAAACTCTCACTCTGTTTGTGCAGGGACTGGACAGCCCGTAGCAATGGGTCCGGTACTCCATACTCCTGGAGAACCCCCCACAGGACACCCCGAGGGACACGGTCAAACACATGTGGACTGGTTGGGCAAATTCCCATGCTCCCTCCAGGATTCTAGTGAGGGTATAGAGCTGGTCCTGTGTATCACAACTGGGATAAAACCAGCCACACTACGTGTGACTTGGGAACTTGTTAAACATTGCAAACCATTTTTGGATGCTGAACTGGTGAAGCGCTGCACAATAGGCAAGGTGGAGGAATTATATGCTGGGGAGAAACAGAAAGAGGGGATCATTAACTGTGTGGAAACAGTCCACCTATCAGATTCAACCATGATGCGCAGAGTTGAACATTTATATGAGAACAGCTTTTCATCTTTCCATCCTTTGGCCATCCCGGGGTTTGCCTCCACTTGTGTGTTTGGATGTGTTGGGGTGCCGACTGGCGTGGTGATCGGCGATCTGGTCCTCTGGCCATCTCATCTCAGTGCTGCTGCCTCCATCTGTTTATGTTTATGTTTATGTTTATATGGTCATTATATTTAGTCATTTGTGTGCTCTCCTCTCTCTGTCCTGTCTCCCCGTCTTTTCTTTCTTTACCCGGCTGGCCTTGGGCAAGAAGGTCCCCCCATATGAGCCAGGTCCTGCTCAAGTTTTCTTTCTCTTAAGGTGGAGTTATTCCTTGCCACTGTTTGGCTTAAAGGTTTTTTTTTCTCGCTCTGTGGGAGTTTTTTACCTGCCATAATACTTGTTTAGGATTCAATGTTATTTTTTAGTTAATGATATTTGCTCGGGGGTCATGCTCTGGGTCTCTGTAAAGCGCCTAGAGACAATTGACATTGTAACAGACGCTATACAAATAAAATTTAATTGAACTGAATTGAATTTGGTGTCACATCTGAAATCAACGGAGGTAAAGTGCATGTCTATTGCAGTGGATGAGTCAACTGACCAAATGGATACAGCTCAACTATCTTTATTTGTCAGGTACTTTGATGGAGATGTGTTCAAAGAGGAGTTACTTTGCCTTTTGCCCCTGGAGACTAATATGATTTATGCAGCTGAAGAAGTTCTTTAATGAACATTCATTGGACCTCAGTAGAATCAACCTTGTTAACGACGAATGATCGGAAAGGAGAGGGGCTTTGCCTCGCCTGTCCACTCACTTCATTGCATCATTCGTCTGTTTTGTATGCGAAGCTGTCTGGCAAGATGAAAGAAACCATGGACACAGTGATTAGAACAGTGAACCATATCCTTTCAACGTCAAGTTTGCAGCACTAGCTTTTTTAAAATGTTGCTCATGGAGGACGATGGCGAATACACTGACCCCCTCCAGCACAAGGACGTGCGGTGGTTGAGCAGGGGGCTGTGCTGGAGAGATCCTTTGCACTGCGTTACAAGGTAACTAACTTTCTCTCCGGTCGAATATCTGCCAAATCACAGGAGTTGTTGATATGCGATATCCAGAGTTCCCATCCCACCTTGCGTTTCTGTGTGATATCACAAGTCACCTTAACATCCTTAATCTACAGCTGCAGGGTGGAAGTGTGAGTGTGGGAGAGCTAATCCACAAAGTCTGTGCATTTCAAGTTAATTTGAATGTGTTCCTGTCCGATCTAAAGGGGAGAAAGTTACACTTACCTACTCTGCACGATGTCCGCCTGACCCTGCTAAAAAGAAAAAAAATGCTGTTTCACTGTCCAAAATGGAAGAATTGCTGAAATGCTTGAGAGATAACTTTAAGACTCGTTTTAAACACATTTGTGTTTAAAGTGGACCAAGTCATGCAGTGCAAATGAAAGACACCGTACTCTAAGTATCCCTATTCCCTGATTCCCTTTGATACATTTTGCGAAAATATTGCAAATCAAAGAGAGAAGTTACCAAGTATCATTAATGTCATAATTTTACTAAGTGGCTCCTGGCCCCTTGACATTTTTGTAATGTGGCCCACAGGTTCATCTATTTGAGTATCCATGGTCTATAGTTTATATGTAAATCGATCTGTTATTTGCTGAGGACTTTTTAAATTCTTTTAAGAATATTACTCAGGCTCCAGCAGATCCCTGTGATCCTACATAGGATTAAAGGGGCATAGATAATGGATGGATGGATGGATAGTTATTACTCACGCCAGCCACTTTTTTTTTATCTATGTTCCTGTGGGGCCACATGGTAACTTGACATGTCACGGGGCTAAAACAAGTTTTCTCTCTGTTTTGTTATTTCAGGTGTGGTGGATCTTCCAGAGGAGAACAGAGAAGCAGCCTATAATGCTATCACGCTACCTGAGGAGTTTCACGATTTTGACCAGCCATTACCAGACTTAGAGTGAGTCCTCGTTTTGTCTACCAAGTCTTGATGAAGCACTGTGCTCAAGTCCAGTGTATAGAGCAGACTATTATTACAGTCTGTACAGAGCAGAAGGAAATCAAATTTATGTTTTAATTAGGGCTGGGCAAGTTAATGCGTTATTATCGCGTTAACGCATTCATTTATTAACGGTGACATTTATTTTAATAGGCATTAACGCATAAGCTAAAACAGACATGAAGAACGGTAAAAATCTGTGAACTTTACAGTTCGGGTAGCAACTCAGGTAGCAATATTAACAATTCTGTCAAAAAAAAAAAAAAAAATCTGGACTGCAACAAAACTATTCGCGTCATTCCTCCATATTACATCAGATCTGCTACATGTATTCACTGTCGTCAGGACAGTGTCGTGCTATTCTCTTACTGGTTACTTCAGTGCAGCTCCATCTAGTGGCACAGATGTGTAATGACAACAGAAAGTCCAGTTCTCGATTATAAAACAAATTCAGTTCTGTGGCCCGTTTTTTAAATTCGTATTTTTGATCCAAGTCTAAAATTGAAATATTAAAAAAAAAAACAGGCTTTTTTTTTCTTTTTTTTTTGTGTTAGATTAAAAAACGAAAAACGTAATAAAATGTCACTTTTAAATTTTTTTTTAATTTTTGATTGACAATTGGAAATTGGAAAGAATGAATGATATACGGATTGGTAAAGTTACTGAACTTCAACATGGACATTTTCATTTTAAAGTTCTCCCAGACGGAGGATTCAACAGAAACAAGGTTATCTGTAACAACTGCCAAGTTGAACTCCCTATTAAAAATTTCTGCTGTTACCTCAGAAATGACCTGTTTAATGTTCTGATTGTGCTGAGCCACAATCATTTTGTTGGATTTTGTTTGTAGACTTTTTTTTTTTTTTTATAAAAACAGGATGACATTAATGCCCTGGCAGTGGCAATAAGCTTTATTTTATTTAGCATTTTTTAAGATGAGATTTACACTAAATATGTGTTAACTGACAAGTGCTGATGTTAAAATGTTTTAAGTTATGGCACTTTAGTTCATATGGCAGCAGAACATTTAAATAAAAGTGCATTTTACACTACTTTTGAATTCATTATTTGATTCTGCGTATACAATGCGATTAATCGTGATTAATCTGGGAAATCATGCGATTAATCGCGATTAAAATTTTTAATCGTTGCCCAGCCCTAGTTTTAATATCTATGTTCTTGTGCACACTATAGAGAGGACAGGAAAGAAGAAAGAGAAGGTTATGCCAGTGGTGACTTTGTGGTTTAAAGTCTACAACTTAATCCTTAGACTGTCTGTTTGTCTTGCACTGTATTAAAAAATAAAGACATATGAATAAATAAAAAATACATAAATTCTGAATTTTTTCTTCTCTCAAAATACTAATTTAAATATTATGTATTACGCATATTGCCTGCATTCAGTTTCTGTTATTCATAGATATTTTAGGGCATTATGTATTTTTGACTCTTACCCTTGTTCTCATCTTGCACTCTAATTTTATATCCTGAGAAATGTGTAATTATCTACTGCTGAGATAAAGAAACAACTCAAAGAGACAAAATGGGTGAATTGACATGCATAACAATAAAATATATTAACTGGCAGACCTTGAAAAAGCCTGGCAAGTACAGAAAATCTTTTTTTTTTTTTGCTTCTTGAGTAAAAGATTAAGGTTTTTTAAAAAAAAAGGTAACAATGTTTTGTACAGTGACATTGATGTGGCTCAGCAGTTCAACTTGAATCAGAGCAGGGTGGAGGAGATCACCATGAGAGAGGAGGTCGGCAATCTCAACCTGCTGCAGGACAATGATTTCGGTAGGTCTTTCACCTTGTTTTTATGTAGCTTTGAATATCTTCAAAACATCTCCACAGTTTAGCCTTTAGACTTGAGAAGCTACACTAGCAAATTTGAGAATAGAATTAATAACAATGTAAGTTTTTCTTTAACTATTGCAAGTCTTCACCTACTTCAGTCAGTTTAAATACATTTTTGACTTCAGTTGACAGTGAAGTGTTCAGCTGTTCACATTACATGCTGTGTATTATAAAGACACACTGTTCTGTTGTGCAGCTGACTTCGGGATGGATGACCGGGAGATGATGCGAGAGGAAAGTGCATTTGAAGTGGACATTATGGGTGCATCAGCTTCCAACCTGCTACTGGAGGCTGAGGGTGGAGCTAACCAGATGGCTGACAAGTCCAACCACCTGGAGTATGATGACCAGTACAAGGATGACTTTGGAGATAACCCCATGGAGAGTAATGAAGGGGGGATGCTGGGTAAAGAAAGATTTTAGTTTTCATACATCTATAAGTGAATGTTTTGTTCTCAGATCATATGTTGTAATAACCCTGCATTTCTGTTTAGTGGACAAACTGCTGAGCAATGAGGATGGAGGTGGCATCTTTGACGACCCTCCTGCCATCACCGAGAGTGTGATGATGCCCCAGGAACACGGAGAAGAGGAGGATGAATTCGATGCTCTCTCAGGTCAGTTACACACTCCTCAGCACCAAACACTGAAGGTACTTGTGTTTTTGTGGGGTTTTTTTGTTTGTTTGTTTGTTTGTTTTTGGATTGGCTATTTTTTTTCTTTATAGCTGAAAATCAGACCCAATATGGTCTGTCTGTGTGTGGTGTTAGCAGGGGCCCCAGACAGTCCTGACTCAGGCCCAACAGAACCCCTACCAGCCATGACGGACCAAACAGAACAAACTGCTGTAGTCCACAACGAGGAAGAAACTTTCGCCCTGGAGCCCATCGACATCACAGGTGACACAGCTGGTTTGCATTTTTTATTCATTTCTGTAACATTAGATTTCTGTGATACAGTCCAGCAAAGAAGAGACAACTTGAGTCTTTTATACAGTAATACCATCCCTATATTTGTGCCCCACACTCCCTCTTTTCCTAGAACTTTTTATTTCTTTATTTTTCTGTTATTAAACCTAAAATTAGATACTCTTTCTGATTTGAACCTCTATATGGCCTTTGCAGTGAAGGAAACAAAGGCAAAGCGTAAGAGGAAGTTGATTGTAGACAGCGTGAAAGAGCTGGATAGTAAAACCATCCGTGCACAACTTTCTGACTACTCTGACATTGTCACCACCCTGGATCTGGCTCCTCCTACCAAGAAACTCATGATGTGGAAGGAGACTGGAGGAGTTGAGAAGCTCTTCTCCCTCCCAGCTCAGCCTCTCTGGAATGCAAGGCTGTTAAAGGTGGTGTAGTTTCAGAGACACGAGCTACTCAAGGACATATTTTCCCTCTAATATTTTGTCAACTGTGCCATACCTTACTCACACTTTCTTCTCACTAGATGTTTACAAGATGTCTGACGCCGCTGGTTCCAGATGAGCTGAGAAAGAGGAGAAAAGGTGGAGAGGCTGACAGTCTAGATGAGTTCCTCAAGGATCTGGAGAATCCAGAGGTGCCAAGAGAGGAAACAGCAGGCCAGCAGCAGAGAGATATGATAGGCAGGAAACTGGTTTTGATTACTTTCATTTGAGAAAATCTTAACAAAATAATTATGAATATGTTCATTTTGTTATTCCATCTCTCTGTTCTTTGATAATGCTTGATGTTTTTTTTTTGTCTGCTTGGTGTGAAATTGATAAAGTGGCAAATTTATAATTTACAAGGTGACAGAGAGATAATGTCTGACAGTTCAGTGCTCAGGAAGTAATGAACTTGCTTATGTTGAACTGAGGAATCCAGTATTGTTTTGTAAAAAATTATATCCATTTACTCTCCAGACCAGACCATCATGGAAGAGGCCAGTGGACTGCAGACTTCAGCAGTAGAGGGGAGCCGTACAGCTCTGGAAGAGACAGTGATGCCACCCCCGTCCTCCCAAAGAGGCCTGAAGCGCAAGTCCCAGGACACAGAGCCAGCTCTGCCTGTAAGTACAGCTATTTTTCAGCTATTTTCACCCTGCTGTCTTTGTCACTGCCCTGCATCCTCTGACCCTCTTACTGTTCTACTAGATGGGTGTAGATGAACAACTGCAGCAACAGCAGCAGGTGTCCAAAGCGTCTCTTGAGTCCCAGCAACTCGAGACATCCAGCGTGAATTTGCCCCCAGAGGACAACACCACCACTAACATCAGCCAGCTGATAGAGCTGGACTTGCTTGCTGACAAGGACAAGAAGAAGAATGACGATGACTCAGATGAAGAGGTGAAATTGAGATTAAAAAAACTAAAATTGTGGGAACAACTTATATTTATATATTTTTTCAAACATTATTCATTATTTGTTTTAGTAAATTAATTTACTACCTTTTTTTTTCTAGTTTTTGTAATTGTGCTTTTTTTGTGTTAGGAGGAAGAGGTGCAGGGAGGAGACCAGGACCAGGAGGAGAGGAGATGGAACAAAAGAACCCAGCAGATGCTTCATGGCCTACAGGTACACTATGTGCAGTACTGTATGTTACTTCACTTCAACAAATATAGCTGCGATTTTTATTATTAGCTGCTGAAGAAGAAAGGGAGCAGGTGCTTATACAGTAGTTAAGACTCATTTCTTTTAAAGAGGTGACCTGTCCTGTCAGCAGCTGTAGGAAAACAATGATTTTAAAACTCTTCTCAGAGGGAGACATTTAAAATACTGGAAGCCTTCTCTTTCCTGATTCACTGTACAGAGGGTGATGGCCAAAACAGGTGCCCAGTCTGTCAGCCTACTGGATCTGTGCAGCAACAACAACAGGAAGCAGGCAGCTGCCAAATTCTACAGCTTCCTGGTTCTGAAGAAGCAGCAAGCAGTGGAGCTTGTCCAGGAGGAGCCTTATAGTGACATCATAGCTACACCTGGACCTCGCTTCCACATCATCTAAAAGCATTCAACCCTGGAGTCTAAAACAAACAACAACAAAAAAAACTTGTCTCTGTAGTCAACAGCACTGTCTTAACTTAACAAACAGTTTTTAAGTTTTATCTCTGTCACGGTTGGGATTTTAAAAAGGTCTAAATAACATGGTTGGATAATTAAGAGATTTTATTTTTTAACAAATTTAGCTGAAAGAGCATCGACTCCAAGCAAGAAGCTTTTTGGTTATTCATTTATTCATTGTGTTGTAGTAAATTTACATTGCAGTAAATGTTACTATAAAGTTGAAGTTTTATCATTGCCTATTACTATGAAGCAGTAAACTTATATTTTTTTGTACACAGCCTGCAATAAACAAATCAGTATATGCTAATAAATAAAATCACTATAAATGAACAAATACAACAATAATGGGATGCAGCTTAGAAAAAAAAATAGCTTCAGCCTATGAGTGATGAAAGCATGAGCTATCTGTCATACTTGCATGCTATCTTGTGCGTTTTCTTCAGAAACAACCTGTTTTTGTGATATTCTTTTATTCTAAATTGAGACCTGTAATAGACTTAGTTCATCTAGTATCATTTAAATAGATTTATTTACATCAGGACAACAAAATGGTGAGGTACTGTCTTGATCATTCAATAGTTGTACTGTGTTCCTTTATTGTTGTAATATACAGCAATATGTTACAGCTAAATAAAATGTATTATTTTTATTTGAAAGCAGATTTTATTGTAATTCTAAAGAATGATGTGATAAGAAGGTCAAACGAAATCACCAAGTCAGCATCCACATTTCTCCTTGTCCATCCGTAAACCATCCGTGCATTATTTTTGATATCCACTTAACTGCACACCTGTAATGTCTGAGAATATTTTATATTTTAAACTATGTGCCTGCAAACCTTCTCTAACATTTTGTAAATAAGGGAAGAAATCCTTTCAATTCAAAAGATGTTTCGGCAATTTCCGTCTATTCCTTGTAAGTCAACCCTTTTTCAAAATAAAACAAATACCAAGACAATGTCAAATGTCAAACGTGGATTTATTCTGTTGTAGCATTTGAAAAATACACCAGGTGTAGATGAGGGATTGTTTTAAATTGAGGGTAATATTATATTCATGAACATCTTTTACAAAATATATTCAAAAACCAAAAGGCTGAAGTCTCTGTTTCCTCGTCTCACTGTGTATTTGTAATTGCAGGGGCAGTCGCAATGTCTCCTGTTGTCTTTTGTTTCTTCTGTCGACTTCTTTTTCTCTTCTCCCCTGTCTCTGTCTTCCTCAGTGGTGGTGTCGGGACTCCTTTCTTCTTCTTCTTCAGACAGCTCAGAGGGTTAGGATTGCTTTGCTTCCTCTTCCTCTTCCTCCCTCGCCTCTCTCCGTCCTTGTGTCCAATGCCCTGCTCCTCTTTCAGGCTGCGGATGCTCTGTTGCTGGGCCGGGCTGACCAACTCTCCCAGCTGCACAGACTGGACGTGGTCGAGGGATGCCTGGCTGGGCTTGTCCAGCACGATGGTGTTGAGGATTATGTAGAGCAGAGGAACACCTGGAATCTTCTTTAGGCCTGCAGTCACTGTGTGGTCCTGCACACACCAAAATAACCTTCGTTAGAAGTCACACCTTTTTCTTAATGTTTTTATGAGCTGGATCTCCAGTTGCCTGCAGCCTCTAAGATAAAGAGTTCTGTGTTGAATAGCTGTAATCACAGAAACCTTTCAATTTGAAGGAATTTTCACTTATTCATATATAATGAATAAGCGAAGTTTGAATATTTGGGAAATAACAAATATAAAGACGTTCATCACTGCTGCAATTTTTTTGTCTAATGTCTCATAAATACCACACTAAGGGCCATTTCCATCATCTAAATGTGCTTGCAAATTATTCATGAAAGTCTTTACCTGTGTGGCAACAAAGTAGTGGTGTGGGTTTGTCTCCTCCAGCATGGACAGCAGGCACTCTGAAGCAGGGACTGGGTCCTTGAAGTGTGCACATTTCCTGACCTGGAACCTCTGTAAGATGATTTTGGCTCCATACAGCTCCTTTCCGAGAGTCTCCAGTTCTTTCAAAGCACAGCTGAGAGCGAGAACAGACATAAACAGATAAGAGGCAGCTCGAGAATGGAACAGCAGTAGCTCTACAGCAGGTTGAGAAATCTCAATTCTCTATGGACCCTTTTTCTCTAACCAAACCTAATTTTTAAGACATTTTCCTGCACAGGTTTGAATACTGTGTTGGGAT
Organism: Hirundichthys speculiger; assembly: GCA_018398805.1. Taxonomy (NCBI): domain Eukaryota; kingdom Metazoa; phylum Chordata; class Actinopteri; order Beloniformes; family Exocoetidae; genus Hirundichthys; species Hirundichthys speculiger. The sequence continues at coordinate 2,037,433 of JAGFBZ010000261.1, forward strand.
TTTTGCTACGTATTCTGGCACTTTTCAGCATCTGCTGTGATGAGTAATCATGTCACTGGGAACACTGGTTCCATTTCTTCTCACACATAAGCCAGAGAATGTGACATCACCGACTGAAGCCACCACTGAAGACAAAACTGAGCTTTCACCAATAAAACACTGTATTTCACCAAGTCATGGCTGCAGGGACACATTCTGCACACCAACACCTCTCTACCCAGTTTGCATACTTTGCTGGAGGACAGAGACAGCAAACAGAGCAGCAAGACTAAAAAAAAAAAAAAAAAAAAAGGAGGGATCCTAGTCTTGTTACTGTGAAGGAGTGCATCAACGCCCCAACTATTGAAATTTCAGCTAGGTTTCTGCCCATGTTGTCTATCAAGAGTTTATCTATGTGACAGGCTCAATACATTTCTTGAAGTAAAAAAAAAAACAAAAGAAAACTCTCTTTACAACAGATGAAGTAACATAAAACAAGAGCATATTAATTAGGTGATCGCATAATAAAGGAGAGTTTTTTTTTTATTAACAGCACACAGATGAATGTACTCACTTTGTGGTGCACAGCTGCACCTCACACATTAGATATTTTGGCATCTGCTCTTTGATCTGAATTTTGTTCTTCAGCGCCGCCTGACAAAACGTCCCGTCAATGAGGATCTGAAAAGGCTCCCTGAAGTTGAAGTTGTATTTGTAGAAGGTAATCGTTTTCTTGGCTTGTTTCTGTCGCTTGATCTTCATGGTCAGAGATGATTTGGTCTCGTTATATTTCCCTCTGACAATATAACACTTTGAGACACGCAAAGACTGAAACGTTAAAAGAAAAGTCTGATTGCTTAGATAAAATGTACCGATATTATAGCCAAAACCAGCATGGACGTTACTTGTATATACATGACGCTCTCGGGGCGTATCACTGATGACTCCGGGCAGAAACAAAAGTCACATAACACCGTAAAGGTTCCGGGCGGGCGGTCAGCTCCACAAAAACAGAACATGCAACCTCTTGGCGTCGGGCAACTTTCATAGAATTAAATGTGATTTTTATGTACCATGTGTGTTTTGTCAGGTTGAAGAGTGATGTTTTGAAAAAGTAATAAATGTCCAACAGAAACACAATGGAAAATGTATCTTTTATTTTCTCCCTTGACACTTATATTTCTATTCCACATTTCAGAGCATTCCCGTTTTTCTTTTATGCATTTGTCTGAAAGCTGCCATAACCTATTGTACGAAACAGCATAATAATGATTATTATTATTATTATTATTACAAGATTTTTGAGAGAGGAGTGAAAAGAATTATTAGAAGAATTGTCCAAGAGCCAAGGGCCACTTGGACAAACCTTGAATTAGCAGGTACAGTTATTTCAACAAAAACAATAAGTAGTGCTCTCAACTGTCATGGCCTGTATGCACGCTCACTGCACAATCGCTCAATTTCCAAAAAAAAAAAAAAAAAAACATCATGTGGAAGCTTGTTTAAAGTTTGCTGCACATTTAGACAAGCCTGTGAAATACTGTGGGAGAATTAACATCGTTTGGTCAGATGAGACTAAAATTTAACCCTTTTGATGCCATAATATATACCATGTTTGGAGGACAAATGGCACTGCACATCACCCCAAAAACACCATCGCAACAGTGAAATTTGGAGGTCTGAGCATGATGGTGTGGCGCTATTTTCCAGCATATGGTACTGGCAGACTTCATTTTATTGAAGGATAACTGGTAAAATATAGAGAAACATTCTTGATAAAAATCTGCTGCCATCTACCAGGATAATGAGGATGAAATGAGGGTGGACATTTTCAGCAAGTCACTGATCCCAAACACACGGCCCAGGAAACTCTCAATTGGTTTCAAAGAAAAAAAAACTGCTAGAATGGCCCAACCAATCACCTGAGTTGAATCAAATTGAAAATGTATCGAATAAATCTAAACGTTCTAAGATTTGAAAACTGTGTGGAAGAATGGAACAGAGTAACACCTGAGCAATACATGAGGCTATTTTCTCCACACAGGAGGTGTCCTGAAGTTGTCATTACCATCAAAGACTTTTGGAAGAAGTCTTAAATACATTTCAGTCAGCATATTCAATACTTTTCCCCTGTGTCACTTCACAATATTACACATAATTTGTGGACATCTATGTTTTAATTTCTTTGCATGTGTGGATTGCTTGGGTAGTTACCAACATCTGGTGAAAGTTTCAAGTCAATAGCATCATTTGAAATACATTTTCTGAGAAAAATTGCGATCTAACACATAATCATGCAAACCTATGTTAAATGTAGGATTTGCAGTTTTGCCAAGACTAACACAAAACATGGGTGGTTCGAATGTACTTCTTTCTTGTAGACTCTGGTGCCACACATTCAGTCATAAAACAAAGAGATTTGCCACATGTAACCCCTACAAACAAGTATGTTCACTCCATGGAGGCCTTTGGTATGACTATGAGAGTTTTCCTCTCCAAAATTAACAGTTTGCATTCATAGCAAAGAAAAATGTGATTAATTAAGACCAGTCAAGCATGCTTTTCTGTTATCATTAGTCTGTCCTCTTAATCTGCCGGAAAGAAATTTGACATGTGCGTTGGAAATTAGTCTGCTGTCTACTCCAGATGGGTTGACAGTATGTCCCACATCTGAGCTAACTCCACTTAATTCTTCCAATTTTTTATCAATGAAATGCAATGAACCTGACCAGCTATTTGTGTACAAATGGTGGTTACCATTTGAAATCTCTCAAAAGCTTCAGCATGACAGTAAATAACTTATGTCCCTTTATTTAGCTTTCAAGGATCTAACAAGATAACACTGCACTGCACATGCGACTCCTGACCCTGACAGAGACTATGACACACAGAGTTTGTTTTTTTTATTCAGTGACATAAATAACTCTCTGAACCTTGACCATATAACAGGCAGCCATCTCAGTACCCCTCGTATCTCTGCTTAAGACACAAGCACGTCTCCCTCCACCTCAAGGAATGTCTGCACTGCAGTCCATTGCTAGTGTTCAGGAACGCAGACTCTGGGCCTCCTCTGGATGCACTATGCAGGATGGTGTTTGGCTGGGACCGGACGGAAAGCCCTGCCTCCCCTCATATTTTTAAAGTTAACCATGTGTGAAATAGGGGGGTGTTATCCATGCTGACAACAAGCTGGTATATGAGAAAGTTCTCCACCTTTGATGGAAAATTAAGCTCTGCTGTTTGAAATCATCTCCTGGGGGGGAATTCCATCCTGAATTTCAAGTGACAATGGCACACATTTTGTGAATGAAGCCATCCAGCAGTTAAGCAGCTACCTTGGCATCAATCTGAAAACACACTGTTCATACCACCTAGCAGTGCAGAGAAATGGACAGAGAAAGTGTCACTTTAAAAGCAAAATTAGCCAATTGTTGCAAAAAAAAACAGGCTTATCCTGGACAAAAGCACTGCCCTGGTATTGATGTATATGAGAATGAGATGCAGAGAACACACTAACCTAAGTCCTTTTAAAATTTTGTTTGCAACAGTTCCACAGATTTGAACCCCACATCCAAGGCATCCATTGGCCTCCACAGTGCTTTGTGAGCATGATATGGAAAGCTTTTGTGTTAACCTTTCTTTTTCACTAACAGACATAAGGAGAGTTGTGCAAGCAGCCTTACCAACGCCAGAAGGGCCACTCCATCCATTCAAACCAGGGGACTACATGGTGGTTAAGGACCTCCGCAGAAAATCTGGAGAGCTTCCAGATGGCAAGACGCCTTCCAGGTTCTGCTGACCACTCACACAGCAATTAAAACTGCTAAGAGGGTGACTTGGATCAATGCCAGCTTCTGTAAAGGAGTTCCTTCCCCTGAGAATCCCCCACCTGCTAATGCTCTCTCTGGTGGACAACAGTCTCACTAACAACGAACTCTTTACTGGCCTCTGGCGAGAGGTTGAAGAGTGAGATAGAAGGAAAAAAAAAAGGCCAACATTGTTCTTACAAGGCATAATAATCATTGGACAGTGATAGGCTGTAACCTGAGTTCCTGATTTCCTGCAACACACCTTTCCCTTATATAGGCGTGCATCTGTTAGTTGCAACACAGCACACACATATTCATGCAAGACAGTGTCTCTGGTGACCTGGCAAGGCCGGAAACCAAGAGGTGGTAACAGAAAGCCTTGTCCCACCATACGGATCAGTTGCACGAGTGAATTCCATACAAACTGATCACCTGTCTGACAATAGCATCATGAAAGAACACAAGAAGAGCCTGTCACCCTTTCAGGCCATTTGGTGGTCTGAGACATGGCATATGTTGTCTTTTACTGCTAAGCATTATAATAGTTGTGCTTGTATGAAGGCTGTATGAACCTTTGTCATGTTCACCTTCTGTAATTACACCAGCTTCCTCAGAGGTGAGCCCATCCGGTGAGTGAGGTGAGTGTCATCAGAGACACTCTGATGAAGGCGGAAGTACACGCCGAAACATGTCAGGTAAATAAACAACCTAAAACATCTTTGTCTGTGATAAAAGAACAATTTAACTAATTGATAAGGGAAGACAAAATGAACTTAGCACAACTATGAAATGGTTCTGGGTTATCTTTTTACTGCAGAAGGAGAAATATGTCAGGCTCTGAATTTGACTTCTTCTGTGTGCTGTGTCCTCATACCAGAGCCCCATGACAGTATCACTCATTTAATTGACATCTTGGATACCGTTATATCTCACTTCCGCCCTCAGATGGGGCTGGGACATCAGCCTTGAGTTGGCTTGAAGATCCTGGTCCCTCTCTTTGTGATCAACCCTGATTACCTTGACCCTGATTGTCTATTTCTGCACAGTACCCTTAACATGAGAGCTCTCATATAGCGGTATGTAACACAAACAGTGGGAAATGATCTGCTGGTGCCCACAGATGAACAATCTCTGGGTGACCCCAAACCTTTCCAACATCCTGACTTATATCCTGGCCTTTATCCCACTCTGGAGTATTCTGTTCCTTACGCACCGGACCGAGAAACAAACTTTTACATTCTCATTATGGCAGATCTTCTGTAGAACTCTGTGGGCTATTTCTATGAGTGGCTTTCCTGTACCACCTGCACAGTCACAGTATATACATATTCACTTTAAAGCACATTTCTCAGTGTTCACATTCAGCATTTCTATAATTTCTATCCTGGCTGCATTGCCAGGACTTGTACAGTTTTAATTTAATTTTTTTTAATTTAGCCTTTGTTTATACAGGTAAAAACACATTGAGATCGAGATCTCATTTTCAAGTGTGACCTGTTGTGAGTGAGATTGACAGGCAGTGTCTCTGCACATGCCCTTTGAGCTATTCTTGATGACCAGTTCATGGATATCTTGATCATCTTCCTCCCTGGTGTTGCAGAAGAAGAAAGTCTCTCTTTTTATGGTCATATCATGATGAATTTGATCTCGAGGAACAACTGTTCTCAATCATATTTCTGATCTTCTTTGAACTACTTCTTTGAAAATTAGTGTCTTAATCATAACAATAGAAGCGTTATTACTGCAATATTATGTTGTGTTTTGTATTTTAGGTTATCATAAGTGATCAACAGGGAGGAAAGTTATAGAAATTCTATGTTATGCTTTTGTTCATTGTATGCCTTAGTTCAGTGTATGAAACAAGTTGCATGACAGTGTTGTTTTCAATGACAAAGACATTGGAATCCATCTGTCTGTAAAGACTGCAGAAAACTGGCTCATAGTAGATCAACAGAGCTGGTAGAGTTCCAGTTGACTTTCACATCTGCCAAGAACAGCTTTTGCAAGAGAAAGCCAGAATGCAGCCTTGAGCAGTTGGCACTAACCTTCCTACATATTTTTTCTGATAAGTGATAAAATAAATAGTCACTTTCCCACAGCTAGATGTACCGATCATGGCATAGACATTTTAACTCTGAATGGACAGCACGCATTAAACACATAGCATTGATAGGATAGAGCATCACATATTCCTCTAAGGACAAGCGGCCCCAAGTATGTTAAATACGCCCCTGTATTAGAGAGAGCGGGAGACAACTTCTGCAGACCCTCTTACTCTGTTGAACCTGTTTCCTTTTGCTATAGCAAAAACAAAAGACACAAAGACAACTCTGGGCGTCTTTTTGATTTTATTTCTCTTCTATGAGGGATAACGGCAGTATTTCTGCAACTGTTTCATTCATTTCATTTATTGATTCATTCCAGACATGTCAAAACAGTCTTTTAAAGCATAGACAATTTTAACACTATCATGAATCTATGTATCTGAAAATAAATATAATATATTTATAAAATAAAATATATATAATGCATAAATCAATATACACTGACACATGTGCATAACCATAATTAAGAGACATATAGAACCTCTTGTAAATAAATCTAAATATTAAATAGACATATTCACCCCAATAGAAGAAATTAAAAATAAACAAAATTTATACTCAATGTATACACACAGATCTATATACATACACATACATACCAATATGCAAAACACATATCTGGTTTAACATGTCTGAAAAGGGGTAGGAAGAAGTAAAACTTATTTAATCCTACCCCTTCTTCTTCTTCTTCTTCCATGATTACCCTTAAAATGTATCCGGTTTTTTTTGGCCTTATCCTAAATTGTAGTATATATAGTTGTAGTATATATAATAATAATAATAATAACAACAATAATAATAATAATAATTATAATTATAATTATTATAATATTATTATTATTATTATTATTATTATTATTATTGGTCATGTTCATATTCGCTCCGCCCTCGGCCGCTTGTTTTTCCCGGAAACGGAAGTGAAGCTTGTGCAGGTAGGGGCGGCAGCATCTGATTAGTCTGTGACAGTTAAAACTCGGTAGCGTTAGCCTGAGTCGGGCTCGTGCGGGGTGGATTACCTCAGTGCTTTACCCTTATTATTCATCAATTCATTGAACATTATGGCGGCCGCGGACTCCCGCTACTCGAGTGACGGCGGGCCGGCCAACAGAGGAGGATTCCCTGCCGGGGAGAGCAGCAACGACCGCGACGGGCCCGGCGGCAGCAGCAGCGGCGGCAGCAGCAGCGGGGGAAGCGGGGAGAGTGAACGGGAGCGGGACCGGGCTACCTTCGAGTGCAACATTTGCTTGGACACTGCCACGGACGCTGTGATCAGTATGTGCGGCCACTTATTCTGGTACGAGACGTAATAGCACGGAAAGAGAGAGAAGGCACTGATGTGTTGACGTGTTTGTTTAGTTTCTGGTCAGCCAGCGACGGTTTGACCGTCTGTGCGGCCTCCTTCACGGCCGGTTGGAGTTATTGTTGACTCGGAGTCACGCCCCACGGCGCTCCGGTAATCAGTATGTTGTCTGCACGCTGTGACCGCAGCCAAGATGGCTCTTCAGTTTTAACCGAGGATAATGTTGGTTTGCTGTCATGGCTCAGCGCGAGAGCTTCAATGTAAACTTTTTTACTTTTTTAAAAAATTTAGATGGCTTTGGCTGATCATATGATTTGATGTAGGTCAGAGGTTAGAGTAGCATACCCTCCTCCTTCAATCTCCGTGACATTACTTTATCTCAACTGTTCAAAGCAGCACAGTGAAAGCATGGCAGCCTGAAATTAATCATTAAACCTCTAATCTCTCAGTTTTATGTAAATGACCACGTTTTGACTTGGACAGTTGGTGAAAAAATAAACCCCTTGATTGTCAAGTGTTTGATAGAAACTATTTATCCATTAAATCCAGTGTCTTTGAAGTGTCCTGCTCAGTACCCTTCAGTGTAAAGTAGCTGTGATTCTAGTATGTTCTCTTATCTTGATGTAATCAAGACTTGAGCAAGGCACAACCTTCAGCCCCGTGTTGAACCATGTACACACACTCAGCGGCGTGAACACCTCATTCATGAGCTGTGAGTGTTTACTGGTGGTTACAATCTAAAGCTAAAGTGAGATTAGGGTCAGCAGTGCAGGATTGGGGTCAGTGGTATGGGTATTATGATCAGGAGTAAAAGTCATGGTTGTACATTCCTATTCACAGGAGGATGAAATTTACCTGGAGTGGTTCTGGGGCACTCACTGGGGTTTGAAACGATGGCTGACTATATTTGCATTCTAGTATTTTAATAATCACAAACATAGATGTGTATGTAATTATTGATGATTTCTTTTTTTTTTTTTTTTTTTCACTGATTATTTTGCATCACTGAGAAACCCAGTGAGGGAAAACACACTGAATTCTGCATAAAAGCTTCATATCACCATTGTGCCACATACTCTAAACTGACGTTCCTCAAATTCAGTCTCTGGAGACCACAGCCCAGGTTCAGATGTGTGCCTGCTCCAAAACGCCTCATTAAAATGTTCAGTCTATGTCTGTCTTTACAGCTGCACACCCAAATATATCCCAAATATGTCTTTTTAAGTCATTAAAAACAAAAATGACCTGAGAGTCTCGAGCCAGGTGGACACTTTATAACAGATGGATAGCTATTTTTTTTTTTTTCTTTCTGCCTTTAGGGTTATCTATTGATGTAGTTGATGTAGTCACGATCAAAAATTAACATGGGCACAGTTCAGCAACGCTGTCATTTAGTTTCTCAAAAAGCTGAGCCTCAGATGAAGGCTTCTGAAATAGCGAACCCAGAGTATTATCTCTTGTACTTAACTCGTGTTTTCAATTTACAGATGCTTGGCTACTTTGCATGAATATTCTTGCTGAAAATAAGTAATTTGTAGTTTTTTATCAATCATAAATCATTTTCAGGGAGGTTTTTTTTCTCTCTTTTTAAATGAGGTTTTGCTAACCTGGTTAGTACAGCAGTTTTAAACTCTTTCTTCATTCCAAGTCTGTTTCTGCCATCAAACCTTTTGCCTCATTCACATGTCATTGGCACGCACCATTTTCATTTCACCTCTGTAACTATTTACAAAAAGGTCGGTCAACACTTCCTGCCTCCGGGTCGCATTTAGCTTTGGTGTGGTTTATCAGATTTTGACGGTTCTTCTCTCAATGACAAGAAGAATCTGTTTTGGAATAACTGCATTCTTAGCTCCTCGTGTAGAGCCTTGTGCTTATAATCAGGAAGAATTACAGCATTACAGTTTATCAGGTAGTGACTCAGATTAGAAAATATTCAATTATTTTGATGAGTGATGAATAAGCTAAGCAGGTTTTCTCTGGGGCAGCTGACATCCGCTATCAGCTTGCAGTGGCATTCTCTTTCTCTTTGGATTGTTGTTCAAACAAAAAAAAAAAAGGAGGCTTCATGAATTTGTTTTAGACACAGCAGAATGATATAGACACAACACTTACTAGCCCAATTATGGGTAGATAAAAATGCTGCCGATGTTTGAGGCGACTGGACCAAAGCAAATGTAGTTCTGGTGCGTACACATCAAAACATGGGCACACACTTGTTGAATCATACGTATGCTACACATTGTTTTCCCATGAGCAAAATTTGTCCAAGCTTTAAGTCCTTTTTTTTAAATTGATTAATGGTGTAATAATGGAGCCATGGACTATGTTAGATGCACCATAATACAAGGAGAGACTATATTAAGGGAACAATACTCCAGATGCACCTGTTGCTCTGTCGTGTGCTGGGGCTCCTGTGTTTTATCCTGATGTAATAGAGCTGCTGCGTTACTCTAATCCCTGCTTGGATGTCGTGTGTAATATGATGAAACCATCTGCAAGGAGGGCCGGCGCTGGCATCAGTTCACCTTCTGCAACGTCAAATGAAAATTGCAGACGTGCTTCAGTTTGAATTAATTGTTTAAAAATGTGATTAAGTAAAAAAAAAAAAAAAAAAAAAAAAACACAGCAGATGGTTCACAAACATACTATGTTTAAGAAGGTGTGTCTTTTACACTTCCTCAGATTTTAGTCTGAAATAGACTCTTTTGGGGTCATGTGTTGGAGTCTGTTCCTCCACAGATATGTTTTATTATTTATACAGGCCCTTTGTGGATGTGCTCACATATTTAATCAGAGTTTTATTTGTTGTAATAACTCCTGGAGCTTACAAGTTGTTCTGTTTGCATTCCTGTTTCACAGAAACTGTTTCTCAGCAGCGGTCTGATATACTGGCGTACACGCTGAGCCTTTGAGCCTTGAAATGCGTGTGTGTATTGAAGCCCTGCAGATTGACACCAGGCCAAGTTTTGGTTTCTGATTAGTTTGTTTCAACTGATTACTCTTTCATACTCACATTTAGATATTTAGTTATTGGCTCACCTGAGGCAACATGGCTTTGGATGTTTTGTGATTACAATAGTGGTTTAAAAACAAGTACTGCCTGTTCCTCTGCGTGGTACAAGTTACCTAATGTAAGTTAATCTCTCAAAGAATCTTTAACCTGTATGGAAATGATGTATGCTGGAAAACAAAAGAGGCTCCTGAAAGAAGAATCCATCCTCAGAACTAACTTCACATTCCACACCCCACACCGTTAAACCAGCCAACTGCGCATGCTTTAGTTTAAAATACCTTTCTTTTTCTTGAGAAACGCTGCAATTTTGGGAAAGTTTGTAATTATTTCATGAAGAAATGTGTTGTGTGTCTTTGGGTGAATGTTACAGTTGTCTCTTATGTGCTCTTGTTTATTGTACATGAATTAATGAAGACAAATAGCAAATAGTTTTTGTAGAAAAAAAACAGGCAATTTTTCTGTAGTAGTATGATAGCATTTTGTTTCTTCTGACTTTTTTTTTTAATAAGTACTCTTTATTGAACTGTTGGTATTATAAATAATTGTATATAATGAGCATGGTCATAGATAACTGCTTGTTGATGCTAGAAGATCTTTGTCAGACAACATTCAGAAAGGAACTGGTCTCCAGGGATTGATCCCTTTCAAGAACCAGATTATAAGTTTCCAGAAGCCGTTGAAGAATATAGTTAACACATCCTTCTCCATCAATGTATGTGTCTCCCTCAAAATCCTCTTCACACAAAACTAAGAGTCAAACTGAACGTGAGCTCTGTGTTCATCTTTTTATAAATAAAGCACAGGTGTTCACGTCTCCTTCCATTGCCCTGATGCTGTCTCAGTGTCAGCCCAGGAACTTTCTTGACCTTTCGTTTGTAACACAGATATTTCTTTTTTAGCCTATGCAGACTCCGTTTATTTATTTAAATTGTTTTGGGTTTTTTTTCCTTAGGTTTTTCAATTTTTGTTGTCTTTTGTCATTTTGGTAAACCTTTGCTTCTTCTTTGCTGTCATTTTTGTTGTTGTGTCTGCACAGCTGTGGTGCTAGAAGCAGCTTTATATGCAAATTGACCAATTTGGGGAAGTGTCTGTATCTGATCATGGTGAAAAATGAGAGTGGAAATCAGGCTTGTGCATATAATTGAGAGTTATAAAAGAGAACCACACTTAGGCACACATTTGCAAATCTGACAAAATAAATCTGTGCACATAGTCTTAGTTGAGAGAGGTGTGTATATATCATTTTTATTTGGACTCTTCATAACATCCCAAGTGCCTGGTGACCCCGTGAAGGCCCATTGAGAGTCCTGTTGAACAACGTCAGGTTTTGGGATGCTCCTTTTTGATCTGAGTAGTAGAGGGCCCTACCAACTGTTTACTGTTGTCTTTTTGTATCCAAAGAAAGGCCTTATCTGTAAATATGGATCAAGACCAGCTCTTGTCTTGTACGTAGCTATAGCTCAGTTGATGGAGCAGTCATCTGCTCATGGTTTATACCTGCATAACTGAACAGAGGAGGGAAAAAAGGGAGGCGGGATGGTTTTAATCAGCAACAGCCTTCGGAACAGCTTTTTCCTTAGAAAAGCCTTATAAACAAAAGGCCTTTCAGAAAAACATTTCCTTAGGTTATACAAGGTTAAAGATTCACATTAAAACAAACATTTTCACAGACCAAAGACTGAACAAAACCAAAGAGACATTACATCTTCACTCACTGCTGACATGCAGCCAAGAAGTTCTGTCATGAATGTTGGTGTTACTGAAACAAGCAGCAGATGTTTTGAGAGGAAGGAGATGTATGAGAATGAAAATTCATTTTTATTTCTCTCCGTCTTTACAGCTGGCCCTGTCTTCATCAGGTAAGAGCAACCTCTGTCATTTACAACACACACACACACACACACACACTGAGGTGGTATCATGGATTATGACCTTGGATGAAGCTCAGCTCTACAGAAGAGAAGCTTAAGTGATTAAAAGAAATAATAATAATCAGTGAAATGCTAAAATAATAGTTAATTTGGGCTTTAAGTGATTAAACCAAGCCTTTTGAGCCTTTTTTTTACCTGCCATATTTTCTTACTCAAACTATTAATAAGAGTAAAATAGGGAGACACCTGACCTATAAATATACAGTGAAAAAAGACTCCCTGATCTAAAAACTGAAGCCAATGCAGGCGACATTAGCCAGAATCTGCATTCTGTCTAATGTCCAAAAGAAGGTTGTCCCTTTAGTTGCAAAAGGTCCAACTGATGCAAAGTCTTTGGGGAGAAAAAAAAAAGTAGTTTCTCTTTATTTTTTGTAAACTGTGGGCTCATTTAGAGTGAAATGGATGATAAGGCGGACTAGGCAGGCTTCCATATGACTCCCATGACACATCTGGCTCTACATCCGTCTTCTGGGTTCCCAGTCACAGTAGCTTCTTTCTCATAATGGCTACAAGATGGATGTCCATGGCGACTCTGTCAGTCTCCTGTTTTGGTGCTTAGTGATGGTCAGTATTCTTCTACCTAAACGTATGAATATTAAAGGTTATAATCAGTGATTTTCAACCTGGAGTTCAGAGCCCTGTGAAAAAAAAAAAAAAAAAAACCTTGATAAATCCTAGGAATAATAAAATAATGTGTGTAAGTTTCCTCTTGCAGAGTGCCGAACATAATTGTCTCCTCAGGTCTTTAGAAGTCCATTAAGTTAAGAATTTTTTTAAATGTTATTAATTAATTAATTTTTTTAGCATGTCATTTTGATTCGACACTTCCTTCTTGGCCATGGTAATCGTGCAGAGAAGAGTTTCCACACTGGGGGCTAAAATGCTTTGCTTATGTAGTGTGCTAGTTTATCAGTACTGTATGTACCTTTTTGAAGAAAAAAATTGGGTTAAAACTTGGCTTTATTGAATGTGGTTATGGGAGCCATTTAGCTGTGATGTTTAAACATGTGATCGCAGTTAGGGAGTTTAATTTCCCCACAGGGAAAGTGCAACATTCATGTGCTTAAGCATGTGGCTGTGATGTAATGCTAGTCTGGAAGCTGGTCAGTTGACTTGGTGCCGCTCAAAGACGTTAATGAACTTAATGCTTCTGTTTACTGCGGCTTTCTACACTCAGCTAGGAAAGAGCTGATGCAACAAGAGGCTATGCTAGATCCAGTATTTAGTGTGCATGCCTGTTTTTAATAAGTTTTCCACATGCAGCATCAGTGGATTAAACTAGAAAATAATAGTTATTAGCGCAGCTTTTAATTAAGCTATTCCTGTTGGCTGACCTCCTTAAAGCCAACTTTATTGTCTTATCTGTCATTTATCGTTAACATTTCAACACCCCTCTTTGTCTGCTGTTATTCTCAGTGGTTGGAGACGCGACCCAGCAGGCAGCAGTGTCCTGTGTGCAAGGCGGGCATCAGCAGAGAGAAAGTAATCCCACTGTATGGCAGAGGAAGCTCCAGCCAAGAGGACCCGAGGTAGACGGCCTTGTTGGATGTCTTTGAGTGCAGTTCAGTCTTGGCTTTGAGGCTACTTTTTAACTGTTTCTGTTGTCGTGCAGGTTGAAAACTCCACCTCGGCCTCAGGGACAGAGAACAGAGCCTGAGAGCAGAGGCGGGGTGAGTCTTGTGTATGTTCAGACTATTTCTAAGGGTTATGCTTATGTTTTGTTTTGTGTTTTTTTTTTTTTTTTTTGTTTTTCAAAACTTTTTTTTCTTTGTGTGCAGATGTTCCAGGGTTTTGGGGACACTGGCTTTCACATGTCTTTTGGCATCGGTGCTTTCCCCTTTGGCTTTTTCACCACAGTCTTCAACACAAACGACCCCTTTCACAGAGCAGGTAAATGCATTAAAAAAATACCAGATTATAGTTGTTAAAATCCAAACATCATTCTACTGTTCTGGGCTACGGTGAGCAATAAAGCCATAACCTAGTGTTTTTCTTTTCATTTCTAGCATTCAATGGGGCCAGGCCTCATAGTTTTACAGATGTTTTTTTTTTTTCTTTTTTGTTATATTTTTAGGCATAATTTTGTAAATGAATTAAACCTGAGCAAGACAACAACACATTGATGTCGAGCAGTTATGGCATTTCTGTAACTGGGACTCTGCAGATTTCCATCAGATGTCATTGTTAGATATTCTGATAACTGATTGTAGAAAAGTTCATTTTAATCTCATCCTAAAGTCCCCTTAAGTAATAACCTCTATCATCTTTATCACCGTCTATCTTTAGACCACTATGCAGGTGATCACCAAGGTAACGGTAACATGAATAACGGCAATAACAACTGGCAAGACTCCCTCTTCCTGTTCGTGGCCATCTTCTTCTTCTTCTGGCTGCTGAGCGTGTGATAGAGACCGGAAGGATGGGATGGATGGAAAGGATCGACATCTGGGAGGGATGAGTGCAAGAAACAAAACAAAAACAGAAAACCTTGCACACTAAACTCGAGCCACAGACACACACCTTAAGATATGTAACCTGGTCGTGAGTGGAGCGTTGTGTTTGAATACAGGTTTTCTCTGAGAAAAATCAGATCACTCTGCACCAACAAACATTCACACACACACACACCTGCTATGGTCAGTTTCTTTATGCAAAAGACACTCACTTCAAAGTAGTGCAAATCCCAAAAAAAATCATGCTGGCCCTCCCTCTCTGCACACCTGTAGATATATGCCCACAGAAAAGAGGAGGTGAACACTGAAAATCTGAAGTTTAGGGCTCTCACTGTTCGTGTTCAGAGACAGTATTGCGTGATCAGGGTGAATAATGTTTTTTTTCTACTTCTCTTTAGGGAAGTGACTAATTCTGTTTTGGTTTTTTGCATCCCTCCCTTTTGAAGGAGTTTATTTCTCAAACAGGGTGGCAAACTCATTGCAGGAGAAGTTAGTAGAGTGGAAGCAATGGAAACGGGGAGGAGGATACATAATGGCTGCTGAAGTAGATGTTTCTTTCACTACAAGGCCAAAGAGAGTTGATTGTCCATGTGGGATGTTGGGGATGGCAAGTGTAATTACGTTCCTGTTTACAAATTACATGTTAAATGTGCTTCTAGAATTGTTGGCAGAGAAATGGCACGAGTGGATGCATTTGATATACATTTGTCTTAACAAAAACTGCCATTACACTGTGAAGTCGTTGGTGGACAAGTCTTTAACATTGGGCTGTGTGGTGGTGTTGAACCACTTGTAGCTTTTATCCACATCGTTTCCTCAGCCTATCGACGCAAAAAAAAAAAAAAGGAGACTGGTGTTAGATTACAAAATCCCTCTTGGTCAGTAAAGTTTGTGGATTACATTAAATAAAACAAACAACCAATCACTGACAATGGGTGGAAAAATAATTTCGGTCACAAATGTGAAAAATTTGAAAGCATTTTCGGGATTGAAAGACAGTTCTCTGAACTGTGCCTCCCCCAAACCCACACAACAAAACACTTCTGTCACAGTTGAGTTGTTTTGTCCGAGTCTGTGTGTTTGAACGAGTGTGTGGATACTTTATATATTTGTATATATGAATATTGTAAATGGTGTTTTTATGTGCTTCTGACTGGATTATCGGCAGTGGGGATTGACAGGACAAGATATGAATGTACACCTTGACTGAGAAGAGATCCGACTCTTGGTTTTCTGAACTCCCAACATCTCCCAGAAAGTCAAAGAACAGTCATCCTTCCCTTCCAATGTGAATGAGACAGTCTGTATTAGATTCCCCTTGATTGTATAAGCTGCCACTGTACAGCGAAATTAACATTCATCTAAATGGATAAAGGCAATGTGAAACCTCATCTTTGACCCGAGAGGTGTTTGTAAGAACAGACCAAAATCAATTGATTCAGAGATTCTGTCAGTCACGTCCGGTGCTTACATAACCCACAAGGTACCTTCATAGTTTAAAGCAGCCAGCAATAACTAAAGTGACCTGATGCTGCTGCCTTAGCAGCTATGACAGGCTTTATATAACTTTCTCTCACATACAGTAACTGTCCCTGGAATATTTCAAACAGTTGGAGTTCACCTTTAACGACTCAGGTCTTTTAATGTTCAAACCAGGGTCAGAGATGAAACTCAAGGTTGTCTGTGGGATGAAAGGGGTGTCTTGCATACTTGTCTGTTGTAATTACACTTTGTATTAAGAGGCTAATGTGACACTTAAGTGATTAATGTCACAAGTTGAAAGCCTTTTGACAGTTTAATCTTTAAGATATTGTGCTAAACCAAATGGTCTAAGGAGATTAAAACTTGAGAAAAACATCTCATCAGTTTTGTGTTTTCATTGTACCGAGATGGTGGCCATCATCACAAGTCTTTCACTGTAAAAAATAGCATTTTCACAGTTAGATCATATGACATCTGACCAGAAATCAGGTTTTTTTGAGTACCATAATACTTAATTGAACCTGAAAGTGAAATGGTTTTGTTTCAGTATACATTGGGGGGGATATTAAATGTAGACTTGTCATATTTAAAACTTTATTTTTCAATTTTTAATACAATCAATATAAAATAATTTCAATGATAACAAAAAAGCATAACGATCACTATTTGGTTTTAAAAGGCATTTTACAAGTTTATGAGAATATATTGCATTGAATTTAGTTGTTCAGTATACAGTAGGAAATCCCATGTTGGGTATTAGCAAAAAAAAAAAAAAACCTAAATGTTGGTGACACTTGTGTCAGTCTGAAAAAAAAAATCAAGCCAAAACAAATGATTTCCAAAAGGAGGAAATGTGCCACAGTTCTCTCCTCCATTTAAAATTTCACATCAGCTACAATCACTCTTCATGTGCACAGTCACACAATTCTACACATTCACATATATAAAATAATTGAAATGTGCAAAATTAGCAAATCAGTTTCAGTAAACGTGTTTGGTAAAAAATGGAGCGTTATTTAAAGAGTAAAAAGTTAAAACCTGAAAATCTGTGCTTTTATGAACATCAGTCCTTGGCTTTACCCCTTTTGGGTACTTTGTTGGATTTATTAAGGATCTTCATGAGATTTTTGGACATAAAGTAAGGCTTCTGCAGAGATCCATCATTGCGCTCCAAGTCCTCCACTGTGAGAATGACAGCCAGTACAACTAGTTAGGAACCATATCACAGGTGGGCCTCTTTGTCCATCCTGTAGTATTATTCAGTCAAATCACAATTTTTGATATTTACTCACAGAAACAGAGGAAGAGTGTGTCGACGCACATGTTGTACACACTGAAGAATCCATGAGCTATGAGATAGCTGCCAAAGGCCACTGTCTATAACAACAGGTTTAGGGAGGTTACAATCAATAGAGTAAACAAAAAAACAACTGCTGAATAAATATAAAGATCTAAATGGACAAAGAGCAGTTAGTAGCTTACAATAATTGGCATCCAGTAGTAGTTCAGGGCTTCAGAGCGGAACGTATTTCCTGGAAGTACTATTCGGCCAGAAAAGAAGAAGAAAGCCAGAGCACCTGGGGATAAAAAGACTCATCTGTGAGATTTCTTTTTTTTTTTTTTTTTTCAAAAAGACAAAATTTTTCAAAGCTGTAATATCAAGTGTTTTGAGCTGTATATCTTGATAGTGGCCCATTATAATCTAAAAGTTGTATTGATTGGATTCTACTTTCAGCTTTTCCCTTCAAAGGTGACCACAGCAGATCATCCGTTTCCATCTTTTTTACTGCATGTTCCTCTGTCACACCAGCCAACTGTATATTCTGTCCAACCACATCCAGAAATGTTCATTTTGGTCTCTTTTTCTTTGGCAGCTCCATCTCCGGCATTTTTCTGCCACTGCATTAACAATCTCTCTTATTTAGGTGTCCAAACCATCTCAATCTAGCCTCTCTACTTTGGCTGCTCCTTTCATGTGCTGGTTCTTAATCCTATCCAGTCTTGTTGATCCTAAAGAAATCCTTAACATGTTCAACTCTGCCACCCCCAGCTTTGTTTCCTGTCTCTTGGTCAGTGCCACTATCTGCAAACTCCTGCAGATAACGCCACACACTGTTTTACACCCACTCCAACCAGCATGAGCTCTCTTCCTCATACTCCCCATTGCTCTATGCAGTTGAGCCCCAGCATTTAACAGTTTCTTCACCTCTGATCCTTGCATCCTCACCATTGCACCTGCTTCAAAGTGCACACATTGATTCTGACTTGCGCTGCTTCCACATTTGGACACTTCTTTTCTTATCCTAGATTTCTCTACTCTCTTTCCCAGGTCTTCACTGGCTCATCAGCTGTATTCTTCTGTATTTGCTACAGCTCTGACCATTGCCCTTGTTTTTGAAAATGGGCACTTATACATTTTCTCTTCAGTTCCTTAATTCCTCAGGCACTCTTTCATCCTCCAAGATGTAGTAGAACAATGTAGTTAAATACTCCTCACCATCCCCTCCTAGACTCTTACAAACTTCCACCCAACTGGGTTGGATCAGGTCCAACTGGCTTCTTTTATAGCTGCTTCCTGTTCTTCAGTCTCTTCAAAGCTGCGCTCGCTTCACCCTCACTGATTTTTGACACGTCTCCATTTTCAGGTCCTGCACCTTCCACCACCCTTTTTCTAGATTTCTAAGTGCTCCATTTGACTATCAGTTAGAAAAATTGTTCAATTTTCAAAGGTAAAAACATATTGAATATTGTTAAATGAAATGAAAAATACTTTATTAATCCAAGAAGGGGAAATTCAACTAACACCTTTAACACATTTCTACATGCTTCCTGTCAAAACAAACCAACAACACGGAACGATAGATCAGTTTTTCATGGTGCACTGTGTAATCCTCACCTACTCCTCCAACCACCAGGAGCTTCCCAAAGAAGAGGAGCAGGTCGGTCACTTTATCGAGCACTACAACCCTACGAGTCAGAAACATGACACCATTTACTGAGTATCTAAAACACATGCAAATATAGTGCCTTCATGCTGTGCACAGGTCAAGACTATCAGTCCAGGATGTATGCAGCTAAAAACCTTATTATATTTCTCATGAGCAGCTGGAAAGCATTCTTGGCTGAGACACAGAAGTTTTTCCCATAAATGGCAATCTGTGGGGGAAAAAAATTAAATAAACTTACTCAATGAGGACAAACAAAATGAGCATAAAAAGCTACCATAAAACTATAAATTAGAGTTAAGACACAAAAGTAGCAGAAGTTATAAATTGATGATCAAGTGTCTGAGTAGAGAGGCCTTTATGGCAGGTTACAGCAAAACAACTTTTTACTATCAAAAGAGTTTGTCGGTGTGTGTAAATGTTTATACCAGAAATGCAATACCAGAAACCAGCTAAACATTTTGTGGTGCTCACCATGATGTAAGCGTTTCTGTTGAGGAACTTGATAAATTTCTCCAGACACCAGAGACAGCACTTCATGCAGCACAATATGAAGCGTGCGACTGGATTCTGTGCCGCTGGAAATGAGAAAATAAAGCGCTGGTCACTGTAAAACTTGCTTCAAGTCATTTGAGTTTACTGAGATTTTAGCTCTTCTGAAGAGCACAAATATTTGGGACAATGCATTTTATACTTATTCCTGCTTCAGAAAGTCATGACAGAGAGCTTTGCAATTGTTTCATTATGTACAAGAATCATTCAGCTTGCACACATTTTGAGAGTTTTTTTTTTCCTCCCTGTCCTTTGGACAGTCACATAAGTGGGATAAAGTGCATCATCCTTACATCGTGTTTTGTGGTCAATGTACTCCAGAATGATCCTCACTATCTGCACCAGGGTCAGGATCAAAGCACCAAATGCTAAAGAGCCAACATGATACCTAAAATGACACAAACAAGCGCTCATTATGCCTCACAGGCTACAGTATTACTACTTATAGAAAAAAAAATAATAAAACTGTTTATTCTGACATTATTTTATTAAGAACAAGAGATTAAACTGTGTAGTTTAAAAGCTGCTAAAGTCTGCCGCCTAAAAATTGTGTGCAGACCTAAAGTGCCCTCTAGATGACAAAGTGGAAACTGTAGTTCTGTGAGTTTGGACACCTGGAAGGGTCAACAAGTTTCCCACTTCCAAGTTAAACATTTAAATGGTTACAGAATATGAAATACCTAAATTAAAATCATTATTTTACTGCTGAAAAAACCGGGGTTTACCTGAGTGAACGAATAAAGCTGCTGCTCACGGGAAACGTGGGGATGCCATCTGGTTTGGTGAAGGCCCAGTAGTAGGAGGCAAAGGCTCCTGCTAGAGTGCACTGGCCCAGGGCAATGACGAAGTTGACACACCAAAGAAACGCTACCGCATTGTAAATCTGCAGGTTGAAAAGATTCCTCTGGAAAAGACCCTCCTCGTTGTAATTAATGAAGATGCAACTAGCTGAGGAACACTGTGGGTAATCTGAGGAGGTGAAGTTCTGAAAGGAGGAAATGGCAGAAAGTGTTTTAATATTACTGAGGAGCAAACTGTACAACTACATTTACTAGATGGCTTTTAATGCAGATTTTGACAATTGAATTTGTAGCTTTGTCTCAAAAGTTTGATGTCTTCAACAATGTCAGGAGTTTTCATTGATAGTAACAACCGTATTATTTTACATTAGGTTCACATTCTACTCACTGACCTGAGGGTCACAGCTCACTGAGCCATTAACACCCTCACAACCACTTTCAGTGGAGTTGAGAGCCACCACTTTGTAGACGGCTCCCCTGAAGTGGCTAAATATCTGCATTGGTTGGTTTAGGAGCAGAACTGAAACTCTTGAGTGTAGAAATTCCTGAACATTAAAGGTCTGAGGGCATGTAATGTCATGTATAGTGCATATAAGTGTAAACATAAAAAAATAAAGGATACATAGCAGTGGCGCTCCAGTAGGCAACACAAACCAGCAGTAGGACAAAGGTGACCAGAGGGTAGAGCAGAGCAGACATCATATGACTAATAGCTCTGCAGAATATGAACACACACATCATGAGCTATAGGCCAAGGGCTTGTTACATTTTCACAGTGAGATACAAACCAATTCCAAGATGCAATGATTTGACAATATGTTCATGTTAGCTCCTCATACAATGAAGTGGAATTAAGGAATTCAGTAACTCCTCTGTGCAGTGGATGCTGTTTTATTATTCGACTTGAACTCACTTGCTGGACTCCTGAATAAGAGCAATGGCTATGAGGATTCTGGTCCGGAGAAAGATGATGGTCAGAAGAATGATCGCCTCCACCACAGATATGATAATTACTGAGGAGTGGAATGAAAAATGAAGGTGACAAGAAAGGGGGGGAATAAACCATCAAAGCATATAAACACACACGTCATTCATGTCTCAAACCAGTGGTAACTTTCAGGATCCAGAATATTTTTAATCTATGGAGAATGTGAATAACATTGAACAATACTCAACAATTAGTAACGGATATAGAAGTTCCTTAATTTGATGTGTGACTATTTAATAGCAGCAATGGTTTTCATTGCATGATGGCTTGGTAGTTAGCATTGTTGTCTCACAGCTAGAAGGGTTACTGGTTTGGGTTTGGGTTGCATGTTCTCTGAATGCTTGTTTAGGTTTTCTCCAGATAGACCTACTCCAGTTTCCTCCTACAGTCCAAAAACATGACTATTAGGTGAAGTGGTGATTCTAAATTGACCCTAGGAGGCTGTGAATGTGTGAGCATGTGGTTGTCTGTCTGCACGTGGCTCTGTGACAGACTGGTGATCTGTTTAGGGTCTACTCCTGCCTTTTGGCTGAAGACATAAAGACCCCCTCCACCCTCAAAGAAACAACCTCTTATTTTCTCTTTTCTGGCCTTTACATCAGTAAAAGCTGCTGAGTATTATCACAGTCAATATGCCCGTTTAAAGAATGGGACTTTTTTTATTTCTTCACTGTTGTTATTATTTAATAAACCATCTGACCTAATTGCGTGATTGAAGTGTACATCAAACATCAAAAAATAGCACTGTCAAAATATGTGGTGATGATAAAACAGGAATTGTCTAAGTGAGTTAATAGCAAAGATATTTAAATCAGACTCACAGAAAGCCAGCCAGGTTTCTTGGACTTGCAGATAAATCCTGAAGTTGGTGGTGAAACCAACATCACTGATGGTAGCAGACTGCTGTTTCAAGTTATCGTACTCCCAGTAGCAGTGCCATATTCCTGTGATGGAAAATGAGCATCATGTCAAGCCTGAACTGATTATATTTTCAGTCACTGAGTTGAACTTTCTCCTACAGTAAAAAAGCAGACTAACACAACAACGTGATTCAGGAGATAATATATATAAAAATCCTCTTCCTAAAGTGACAAAACTAGTCCATGTGATCTGCATCGGCTGAAGCTTTTTAAACAGTTCAAACAAATTCAAAGTCATTTGTTGTAAAAAAGATTAATAAAGAGAAGAGAATCCCAGGTGAGTGTTTACCATATGCACCAGCACCCAGGACTCCTACGATGAGCACCCACACCATGACTGGAGCGGTGAACCTCAGCAGCAGCAGGAACAGCATACTGACCACCATGGCTATTAGCAGACCTCTGGGATCCAAAGGTGGACAAGAGCAGGAAAGACGAGTCATAAAAATGACAGAGGATTATAGCATAGATATATAATGTCTGGGTACGGAGCTTCTCAGCATTTTCCCTGCCATGGCATTAGACAATGAATCCCAAAACTGTTCAAACCCACACCAAGTTTATATCTGTGATGAACTTTTATTTGATACATGGGCTCGTTCTAGCTAGAAATGACAAATACAAATCTGCACAGTAGTTTTTGAGTTGGTTTTTACATTGGACGCTATAAATATATGCTTCAAGAACAAGTGCTTCAAGTGTTTTTTTCTATTTTTACAAAACTGTTTCCTTAAATGGGTGAATTTCAACAATACACATGAAGATCTGACCCATAACACCAAGCTGGAGTTCAGTGCACTCAGTGTAGTTTCCATCTGCATGTGAGCAGTGTGGCGCAGAAAGACGACTCACACAAGGATCCACGGCCACGCTGATGCAAAATCCTCAAAAATTCTAATCCCGACGTCCTTGATATTAAAGCTGTTGAAAATCTCCCTAATGAAGACAAAAGCAAAGACATGCTGTTTGGTCGTTGTTTTCCTTTCAGAAAGTACAAAAAAAAAGTTCTATTAATCCAGACATTGAAACGCATAAAGCACAAACAAACATGTTTTCAAAACAAACAAAGGCCCAGGTTTGACATATTTCTACAAAGCACCTTGCTACTAGTAATGTGGTAAGAAAAGGTCCAGTACATGATAAAACAACTAACAGCAATCACTTTTTAGATAATGTTTTCCCCTCACTACACCTCTAAAAAAAAAAAAGATATAAAGCAAGACAGGCTAAGAAAACAGAAATAAGCCCATACAATCAGCTTTGATGATGAACAAACGGTAATAAAACAATGCAAGACTCTCTAATGTTGGAAGTTCCAAAAGAGCTTTTTTTTTTTTTCATGAGATCTAAAGCTGCTGTGCATTGCTGAGCTAAATACAGTGACAGGAGCACAAAAACACAGCTGAAACAAACTCACAAAGTTACTGACCCTGAGCTGGTGATGACGAGGACAGAAAAGACAGAGTTATTAGGATGTGTTCACCATTAATATGTTCATGTGTGTAGTTATCTGTGAAGTAGTGCTGTTTTGATGAAGAGCTCAGGAATCTGTCTCTTACCCGGTACCATTCCTGATGAGACTGACTGTGTCGTTGACTGAAGAGGGTAAGCCTGGAACATCGGAAAAGGCTGGAGGGATGTTCCCCAGACCTGAAATATCAGGTAAACATCTTCCCAACACTAAGAGTGGAGAAAGAAAAGAAAAATCCTTTCAAATCAAGTTAAAATTTCTTTTCTAGGAAATAAACAAAGCTGTAGTTAAATTTATTACAATTAAACTAATTGTCCAAAGGTCTTATGCAGCCTTAGTTCTGTTGTATTATGGAAATTTTATTGACATCCACTGTCATCTGATTTGGTCAGTCTCCTTAAAAAAGAGTTAAATGTGTGTTTGGTTCTCAGGGAAGTCACACTAAATACACACTTTTGCTTGAGTCATTTTGATCTGAAAATCATGTAGTTTTAGTTTGTGGACCTATTATCTAGAGGCCAACAGGTATGGATTTTCTAAGGATGATGATTATTATTATTAAAATTAAAAAAAAGGCCATTAATCAGTTGGCTGACCTTCTAATACTATCACTGTATTTTTGTTTATATCTTAACAAAGAGGCTGAAAAATAATGGATGGTCATTAAAGGTTTGATAAAACAACAAGACAGTTTCCAAGACGTTTACAGTACTGAACTATCATCTATCTAATGTTCACCCACCAGAGGTTGTAGGAGTGTAGAAGAATGGGCATAGTTCCTTTTCCACTATTTCTTTAACTCCCTGAAAAAGATATTCAATACTCTTGATTAAAGAAATAGCATTTGAACAGTCAAAATAGAGACCCATATACTCCTATTTGCTGATACAGTTTTGCAATTCACTAATGAGTGAATGAATTAAAAAAACACCTGTATCTTACCAATCCAGAATGTGTAAGGTTTACAGAGGGCACACACAGCTTTTGATCAAAGAAATCTGATGGCTTCGCATTAGGGAAATAGGCTGCTAATTCCAGAGCCCAGAATTCAGAGGGACATTCTTCTACACACACCTATGTGTCATGAAAAACACTATTAGCTCTGGGACACTGGGAGGCTACAGTCCATAACACAGCAGAGTTTGAAACGATAAAATCAAGAAGTTTGCAATACCTGTGTGGTTGGACACTGAAAACCATTAAGAGCAGTTGCCATTACATTAACAGATGTGGCACATTTTAAAACATCAATGTAGAACAAGTTGGGTTTGCCCCTGTGGGGGGGGAGAAAAGAGAATCATTTTGATTTTGTATTGCATGACAAAATGTGTGCAGAATATCTCTAAGACGTAAAAGACACAATAAATAAGTTACTCATTTGGTCCAATGCCACAGAACCACCCAGTTGAATTTCTTGGATAAAGAATATGTCTCGGATCTCCATAGAGCCACGCTAATGAGGGAAAAACACACTGATTAAAACTGTGAAATCAAAGTCAGTGGACTACAAAATGGTTCTACTACATCAGCATGTGGTGTTTTTTTAGATGAAAATAAAAAAATTAAAAAAAAAAAAAGAAAACACTTTAGCTTGGGTAGAATCAAATGCCACAAACATGATTAAAAGGAAAGCAGTTTAATCTCTAAAACTTCCATTTAAGTCACAGAAGTTTTGACAACAAGGAATGAATTACTTCACTTCAGCCACAAGAGGACACAACAGGATCTGCCTTTATGCTTTCAGGAAATCTCTCTTGATCGTGTGCTGACTGCATAGACGGTCAGATAATATAGATGTAATGGAAAAGTGGGGTACACACATTAGCCCACACACTTATCCATTCTGCCGTTATGTTCTCTGGGCAAACCAGTGTACATGTGTCCCGTGACAGAGAGAGGTCCACATCGGTACATATAGCAGATTTCTCCACTTAACCACAACAAATCTAGTGCAGTGAACCTGTGGTTTTGAATGAAATCAAATAGAGGAAATGACTGAATAATTGGGTCATACCAGTCACTGACACACATCAAGTGACTGAATAACCTTTGTAATTGGGCTGTTCTGTTGACTTTTGATAAGAGAGAGGGCCATTGAAATGAATGAATGATTGAAATGAATTAATAACGGGGCAATAAACAGCTACTGACCGGCTGCTGGAAATCATGAATTGAACATGATTTCACACATTAAAGGGGGAACATTCATGCTGAGTAATGTGTATTATTATGTTTTTAAAAAATCAAAAATGGAAAACTTAAAACTAAACAAACTCCAACAAGACCGAAACCTTTTATAGCAGTGCAGTCAAGGAAAACACGGCATTCTGCCTTCAGTTCTGAAGCTAAAATGTCATAATTTTAGCTTCTAGCTGCAGCTGAAAAACTGCAAAGTCAGATAATTGTTGCTGGATATTGTTCTCAGTGTCATCAGTGATCATAGTCATCCTAGCACTTAAATTGAAGAGAACTGGGCTCTTCTTGGTTCTTGAAGATGTTTACCTGGCCTGATATTTTGCCTGACCTGAAAAGCCTCTTCATTTCTTACTTACTTTAAGGGACTCACCAAATGACCCACAAAGTGAGGTTTTACAGTAGAAGACTACAAACGACTGAAACAAGTGACTGTCCCAACAATAGTTTATCAGTCTGAAGCTTCCCACTAAAATAAAAGGATTTCTTTGTTTCTCCATTCCAGTTTTTCTTGGTTTTACTAATCACCTGCGAGCTGTATCTTGATTAGTGTCCAGAGCTATTAGAGAGGAGTCTAGCACTAATCTAACGCTTTTACACGTAGAAAGTACTATTCAGATGTAGTCACATATATGAGAAGAGAGAGAGAAAAAATAGATGAATCGTACAACAATGACTGATTCAAAAGCCTGTGTTGGTGCTGTTGAGCTTCACTCACCTAAAATTCCAACTCCTATGTAGCCGAGGATGACGGCCAAAAAGAGAATACAGCAGATTATATCAGTGCAACCTCTGTGGAAAAAAGATAAAGGTGTGAGAGAGAACACTGGAATCTACCTTGAGGATTGTAAATGTGATTTCAAGAAAACTCCAAAACACCAGAAGCACAGATGATCTGAGGGTTCAAGTGGACCACTGATTTGGCCAGACAGTCACTCAACAATGAGACAGTTTCACCTTTTCTTTATGGGTCCGTTGAAATTTGGGTCAAACTGGGCAGGTTCATCTGGGGAAAGAAAAAAATTATCTGATATTAGTCAGCAAAGACATCGATTATTGCCAGATTATCAAGGACACATTAGTAGTTTAGTAGCCTGTTTTGTCACGTGTAACCATCTGGTTTAGGCTAAACTCAAGTAAACTACCACTCTGTTGTGTTAAATGATGGAAGGCAGGATTACTCATCTTTTCCATCCACGTTTTATTATCTAATAAGTAACAGAATAAAACGCAATTTTAGCAAGAATGGCAAATGGGGTGAAATTCTATGTAAACTCAGTTATACCATCAAATAACCTCTAATTCTCTCTAAAGAGCAAATATTTTCTGTATGGAAGTATGATATTTGTGCCCTGTGAGGATGGCAGCTCGGTTTATTACTTAACTGAATGTTGGATTTGTTTTTTCAGCGAGCTCCAGAATATTATAATGACGTGTAGATGAGTTGCAATAAAAACAGGGTGTTGCTGCTTCTAGTAAGCAATGATCCATTTCCTTGTGTCCTTTTTGTTTTTGGAGTTAATGGATAACAGTGCAAATGGATAAAGAGAACCTTTCAGATACACAAGAGAATCCTTCTACTGGAACTGCTGTAAAACGTGATTCCAGTATGTGGGATGTAAGCGTAAAAATGTATCATCATCATTGTACCACAAGAAATCATTGAAGTGTTCATGTAGAAACGAGGTAAAGTGGCCTTCCTCGGAGATACGTTGTGCTGTTTCCAGAAGGATTAAGGATTTATTACGAAAAAACTCCGTAGAGGTTAATGAGTGGAATGTTCAGAGTTACTGGGCAGCAGAAAAGTAATAAAGAAATGTTTTTCTTTAACCTGCTCTGCAGCCCAGACTTTTCACTAGACTGACCTCAATTTTTCACCAAACTTCTTTCTCACAGAGGAATCAGATTTAGTCTCTTTTTGCAAGAACCAAAGGAAAAAAAAGTTGCCGAACAACCCAACGATTTCAAATAAGAACAGGACTTTCAAAGAAAACCCAAACTGTTTTTAAACTCGCCTGCATGTTGACATTTTGTATTTTAGAATCACAAATATCTCACTCATGTGTGCAAGAATGTGGCAAAGCTTGCAGTGGCACTGAAATTATATTTGGAGTTTCATTTTCACAAACCGAGGTCATTTGTGTGTGTAGAAAAAGTGAAGGACCGTTTGTACACGCATCTTCTTCCAGTTGCTGCTGTCCTGACATAAGTTGACTACCAATGTTGAGCATTGGTAGTTGTTGTTTTTACACTTTTTCAAAAGTTTTTATCCCTCCCCATCCTATGTTTAAGTAGCAAAATGAGGTTAATAAATATACTAATTTAAATTATGTTGTTTCATTTCATCTATAATACTAACATATCTGCAGACCTTGATCATTTGTCCTTCTCTTCTTCTTTTTCTAAATGAAGTACCTGATGGCTTATTTACCTTTTCCCACATCAAGACTACATTAATATTTCAGTTCTCACTGGTATTCACATGCATTTTTTTTTATTTATTTATTTTTTTTTACCTACTTTAACAATTTGACAAAACATAAAAATGGTATGCGACAATACAGATATAGAACCACAACTATATGGATGAAATACACTTTATTTGGAAGCAGTTTGTGACTTGAATTGCATCGGTGGTCTGAGATCCAGAGGTGAAAATAACACAAAAACTGCTTCTGGCTGTTGTGATCACACTGACCCAAGTGAACCTCACAATCTATACGACTGTAACTTATAATAAACAAGATAAAACTTCCTACTAATTTTTCATTGCTAAGTTGACTGTAACATCAGTTTAATGAGACATAAGGCTAATTTTGAGGTCATGTAAGAAAAGAAGTCGCCCTCAAATATAATGGTTGTGGCGCCACTGGTTATATGACAGAGAACTGTGTCATCATTGCTTCCTGGAAGAGGAAGGCTGCCAGAAAGGACAATGAACCTCCTGGGTGTCATTTCTCTGCTTTGCATACATATAAAGACTATTTTACGTCATGCTAGTGCTAGTGTCTGTAATAACACTGTATAAAGAGAAAAAAAAGACCATCAGACCTGAGGGACAAAACTAACACACTTATCTGAATAGGATTTGAATTTGAGATACATTTTCAAGAGGATGTAGAGTCATGAGGATTTAATAATTTCAACAGGACCAATGGTTAATGGTGTGAAACCTTGTCTGAGGAGATCTCAACTGAAAACATTCTTTCTGAGCAGCCAGGGGGGATTTGTAAGGATCAGCTAGCTGGTGCTGCTTCACCCTGTTGGGCAGGAAAAACTTGACGTGTTAGATGATTCTTGCAAAACAACACAACCATCATCTGATCAACATTTCATCAATGGATCTACTTATTTTCCAGAAAACTAATATTGGTAGACGTTATGAGGAATGGGGTTGATTGGTCTGATGATTCTTTGCACATTTCGCATGATAAAAAGCAAAATGTGCTGCTTTTTCCTTCATGGACTGCATGGTTATCAATACATACAAATACCATCCAAGTTTTACAAATCCAATTTTTCCTTTGGGATGGACATTATTCAGGCAATTTCAGTGTGACTAAATTACTCAGAGTAATTTGAAAGGGAGTGAATGCAGATTGTGTCAACACAGCAGAGAGACAGCTGGGTCAGACTTTGCATAGGATGCAAATATTAAAAACAGGTTCCATGAACTTAGTACCAATTCATATGGCTATAGATTTACAAAGCTCCACACTCTGATTCACTGTGGTAACCAAATGTAATGCCAAAAACTCCTTCAAAATATGAGTACTATAAATAATTTCCAGGGAGGGAAAGATATAGTATGTGACCAGATCTATAAAAGGACCTCTTTTCCACCAAAATCCCATGTTACACTAACATCTGATGTTGATCATTAAGCCTGTTAATGGACAGTCATGCAAACACACATGATTTTTGTCAAGAAGACCATGAATCAATTCCCAAAACCATTTTTAAAATAATGAAGACACAATGAAGAAGCAAAGGCACTTTTTTCAGTCATCTGCAATGCAAGAGAGTCAGATTTAAATTTGCCAAGATACTGTTGTGTGTTCAGAGTAAACATCATCCTGGAAAATGGTTTGTTGTGACACTGTGTCTCTATGCAATGCATATTAAAGACATTTCAGGTTTTATGCTCTTGTAAAAACTCCGGAGAAAAGCTGTAAACCTTTAAACTTTGCACTTCAGACAGACTAGCTGCTGGACATTTTTACAACTTTTCATTTGGCAAGCTCAAAATTGCGAGGGGTGTAAGGGCTCGTCAGTTGACCTTAAATGAAGAGGACTGACGTAGAGGAGAGTTTGCAGTTACAGATTTCATTGGCAAAAATGAGAAATGCATTCAATTAGTGCAAAGAAGCAAAGGCCTGTGCAATAACAGAGAGGTCTGTTATGTGACCCTAATACATTTTGGTTGAAAGTGTGTCTTACGAGCAACTCTTGCCATTCTCATTATCTCTTAAGGGATGAATAACCCAGTGAAACTGTCACATGGAGTATAAAAAGAGTCCTGACTACTTTTATACTTTAACATTTTACCAATAAACTAATACTTATATTCCAAACTATAGGTATTCAAAAAACATAGAGCAACAATAAATTAATTGGAATAATAATGACTCAAAGCTTTTACATCTACCTGCACAGATGACTATATGGACACACACAACATTTTTTTGTTCTTTTGATTTATAACGTCCACTATATTAACCTAGTTGTGTTTTAAAGTCAGGTTCCTTGATGCCACAAGCAGTTTGAATTACATTTTCTGCTAAGTGATTTGATGCAACAATCCCTGACGAGTCACATTCCTCCCTGAACACTGACCACCTGTGCTTTCAAAAAGAGAAAACCCTGTTCAACTACTGGGGCAATGATTCATTTAACTGACCCATCTTGTCTTCATGAATCAGGAAGTTCATAACACTGGTACAGGATTTCTACTTCCTCATAACTGTGGCTGAACTCCAACTCAAGCACTTGCTGATGTACTTGCAGCAATACCATGTTTCAAGTGTCAGCTCTGACACTTTGAACACCTAGATCCTCAATGTTTCCATAACTTATTTGAGGACACATAAAACTCATCTGGGTGTTTACCTCCAGGGAGGGTTTGTTTAATGCAGCCTAAGTTAACCTCGCCAACTGTCAACAAACTTGTGACTGTCTAAACTCACGAGGAACTGTAAAGAGCAAACAGGGACATATGGGTCTTGGCATTAACACCAAAAACCAAAAGCTGTGACTGATTGATTGATTGATTGATTGATTGATACTGTTACTCCACTTTGCCTTGGCAGTTAATATTAACGTGTTAAACTCTAGAAATATTACTTCTCTGTAGGTTTTAGATCATCCAACAGTAGGTCAGAACTCTGGGCTTGTACTTGTAGATTGTATGTACAGTAATGAGAGAGAGGGAGAGACTAGAACGTTGGGGATGACCCAGAGAACAGTCAGGAAAGCCATGGTGTAAGGACAGTTCAGACAGAACTGTGACCCATTTAATACATTTAATAATAAGTTTAATATCATATTCAATAACACATTAAGTTAGATTCCCCTAAAATTAGATTATGTGAAATTATGACCACCGCAACTATGTGTGTCTGTCCATTAATGGAAAAACATGTAGGTCACACTTGAGTCACGCTGAAAGCAACGTCAACCTCATATGAAAGCAGGATGCTCATTCAGACATGCTGTCCAGGCATTCAGTTGCTGTCAGATTAATTACAAAAAGAAAGAAAAAAAGTACATATGAGGAGTGCATGCTGTGTCAGTCTGCTAAAAGGCCACCAACATGCTTCTTTAATACCAAGAATTTAGAGCCAATGGCAGCTGATATGTTGATTATGCATCTGCTTTCTTACACAGATCTTTCCAGTATTCTGTCTGCATTAGCACCTATCTTGATAAGGTTGATAATAATAATAATAATAGTAATAATAACAATAATAATAACAAAAACATTATTATTATTATTATTATTATTATTATTATTATTATTATATGCAATAAATATTTCTTTTCATTCTTTTATATGTTCAATTTTATATACCATATTTAAAATTTTTTATATATGTACAAATGAATGGCCAGTGCTCCCTCTCTCTCTCTCTCTCATATATATATATATATATATATATATATATATATATATATATATATATATATATATATATATATATATATATATATATATATATATATATATATATATACTTACATGCATGCATGCACACACACACTTACTGTGACAAAAAAATCAGCTTGGTTACTGTAAACATTGGTCTGTATGACTCATTTATAGCGATGGTGTGGCGTCACTTTACATCTCTTTAAAATTATAGACTAGCTGTTAAACCAAAAGGTAAACCAAAGTTTACTCGTTAGTGTGATTTTTTTTTTCTTTTTAGCCTTCTAGCGCTGAAAGTGTTGATTTTAACGTCAGAAAGTGACTCCTGAGGGAAAACTAACGGGGGATATGAACTCACCGTACGCATCGCCCGGATTTTCCTCCTTTTGTTTTTTACCCATGTTCCGCCTCAACCTCCACCTGTTCCTTTCGAAACTCTCAAAAACACCTCCCGCTGCTAGAAGATGAATTTAAAACTTTTCAAACCGAAACGTTAAGACTGATTTTCAAGCGATTCCTACGGAGTCTCGGTGAGGAAATCTTTACCTTCCTTGAATACTTGTAACTAAGCAGTGACGACAAGAGCGCACCTGTTTGGGCGATGTGCGCACCTGCGCAGTCACCAAAGACAGTTTATTTAAGAGAGGTGACACTCCGCACAGTGGATGGATGAATTAAAGGTCCCAGATTATGCTTTTCCTGACTTTCAAAGATACAAAATTTTCTATAACTGTCATACAAATGATTTTCAGGCCATCTGTACACGACTGATTACGCAGTAAATAAAAGTTTTGAAAGACTAGAAATATCAGAAGCTTTCAGAGGATTTTTAAAAATGATTTTGTCTTTACTCGAGTATTAATTTCATCTACAGATTGGTCTGCAAAACTCCAAGATTCGCAAATAACAGGCAATGATATGTCTGATTGGTTTAGCAAGATAACCAATAAAATGCATGGTCTATCAGACACAGAGGGTGTTTGAATGGTGATCAAAGTAAAATGATTCTATTGTAGTGCTTGATCAAAATTAATCTGGATGCATATTATCCATAATAACCGTGTAAAATAGGATATTTAAACAGCTTGGCGGTCAGCTCTGTTGCCTCAATTATAAGTGTGTATAACCCAGGTCTCCCTTGTAAAAGAGATCTTTGACCTAAATAGGCCTAACCTGGTTAAATAAAGGCTAATAAAAATAAATAAATCTTTCATGGACAAAAATGGGCCCAGCAACTCTGAAGTCAATATTTCAATTTCAAATTTTTCTGAAAGGGTGGGAAGATTACAGATTAATAGTCACCCACAGCTACCTTTAGGTCCTATTAGCTCCACACAGGTGGTGCTAGAGAGTTCTAAACTTTGTTCATGATTGCTGTGCAGCAGCTAACGGGAAGTCTGATATTACATTTGCTGTCATTGCAACTTCAGTTTGATGCATCTTTTTTTTTTCTTAAGTCTGTGATCCAAGTGGCTGCTTCTGCCTCTAACAAATATCCTAAAGCAGTCTGGTCTCTCAGCACTTTCAGCCTCCCTTTGTCAAATATTAGCTAACCATCCAAAGCATCAGTGAGTTCATCTACTACCATCTTTCTTCCTACAGCACATGGCTGTGGTTGGAGTACTCTGTTCAGCTTCCATTTCCCCCTGCTGGAAGTTATGCCACTTGGAACAAGAAGGATGTTGTTGTATCCACTGTGTGTTTTCAACAACCTGGAAAGCAGCACTTGAGCGTGAAAAGGTTCCTGCAACCTGATCTGTGCATAAATGCCAGGGAAACAAAACGAGAAACTGTTGACTGTATGCCAGTAGGTAAAACACAAAGCCATGACAAAAGCCCTGGTAGTTAAGTCAAGTTTCTCTGTGATGAGTTAGGTGTCTGTGGAACAACGGAAAGTTTAATGATCACATAGGTGCTGATGACATTTCTGCTTGATACTGTCAAAATACACCTTAAAGAAGGTAATTTCTTTTTGGTCCATATACGTTTAACTGAATGAAGCAATAAAACTGTTTTTTGGAGTAAAGTGCGCATTTTCTGCTCTTCAATCTCAAAACAGATGCACACAAGGCATAAAATCAGTGAGAAATCCACCTTTTAACTTTACTGCTCCCTGTGAAGCTGTTCAATTTAATTCAATTTGTTCTCTTCAAAGATTCATTGTAGGTTCTAGCTGAGGGGAGGAAGGATCCTCCTGTAGCAGTCTGTGCTGCAGCGGATATGAAGAAGCCTCTGACTGAAGACGTTCAGTTGTTACGCCCAGTGTCCCCTACTGACTGGAGCCTAATAACAGTAGGTTTCATAACAGCATCAAAAACACAAACCAAACAAAAACACTTTACCTTTACAAATAAAAAATAACATTACCTCATGTTAAAAGCCACTGGAGCGTGTAGTTGCTTATTAGCTGCATCTAATATCCACTGCATTGTGGACTATAATTCACAGTTGACATTAATACTAGACACCAAAGATCAGCTCATTTTGTATTTTATTACACTAAACGTTACAGAATAAACAATTATGTATTAAAAAAAAAAAGGTAACGCAAGCATCCAAAAACAGCACAACAGCATGAACTTCGGTCTGATCTGTTCTGGTCCTGTACCAAAATGTCCTGTGTATCTTGGCACAAGAGAAAACACACATATATATAAAATGTGAACATGGATAACTGGTATGTGAAGACAGAGTCCCGATGAACAATTTTTGCGTCAAAGTATACATACTTTATGAGATACGGTAAAACACTGTACATACAGATTAACATAATCTCCTGGTTCTCTCTCTCCCCCGTTAAATACCTTTATGAAATGAAAATGTTCTGATCTCTACCATAGTGGAAATGATAAAGTGGCATTTTTCAGAAAATTTCAAGTTAAAAAAAAAAAGAAAAGAAAAAAAGCACCATGCATCGTAAACTGACTACAAGGCAACCCTCTCCCCTTCAGAGTGTAATTCCATTGCTGGTATGTGCGTGTGAAAACAAAGGAGTTCATCCAAAGGCTCCAGAAATACCAAAAGTATTTTATGAGTTTCCCAGCAAGGTCATCCCAAAGTCAGCACCTGATTCTGAGCAGGCATCTATCCGAGCCAACCTGGTCTGCTCCAAGGCGATGGCCTCAGCTGAGTGCTTGCATTTCTCTGATCCACACTGACAGGTGAAATACTTGCTCTTAATGTCCCAAAATCTGTCTCCATAGTCAAACCTAACGACAAACACAAGTCAAAGACAACATTTTAAAGAAAGACTCAGGGGAAAAATAAACCGCACTGAATTTATAACAAACTCAGGAGGTGCTGAAAAGTCTGAGCATCTTACCCCAGCTCTTGTCCACTGAGGATGTCCCTGGAGCTAAAGAAGGCAATGCGGGGGAATCGCAGGTCCTGATGCAGCATGAAGACGCGCACTGGGATGAGGTTTGGGTCACACAGGTGGTTGATGAAGCGGCTGATGTTGCCATAGTACCGAGCATCAATGCAGTACACCTCTCCGTCCTTTACAGGAAACACAAAAGATACTGCTCAGACAAGCTGATCACCTCAGCAACTCATCAAGCTAAAGTGCCACACAAAGCATTTTACAGACACTTAAAATACGTGGAAATACTACAGTTTATTTTAATCTGATTAAAAATAAAATAGCAGTATTTTAGCTTCTGTTAGTGGCTTTGCATGTGGGACAGAGAGGGCATATGACAGTAAAGCTTAGGCCCACTGTCAGAGCATCTCGCTAAGGAACAACCAGGCTAAAAAAGCCCCCTTCTGAATCCACCTGGCATCTCCCTTCTGCAGCTGTGGAAGCATCAAAAACACCAGAAGCAATGGGGAAAATGATGTCAGCACAGCGGTGTGCCCCACCGGAACAAGCAGGTAGAAACTTTATTTCTCTATCATTGTTTATTCAGAAGCATGGTGTGTTCATTGCTGACCTAATAAAGCAACCAGAGACCAGAAGACATGAGGGAGTTGTTTCTGAGTGTGGACATCAAAGTAGAGGAAAGAGACCATCTTCAGATTGTGAAACACCATATTGCTCTGTGAAAACGCACACGCGGGGAGGGAATACTGTAAGCTTAAGGGATCACTGTAAGTGCACAGCCGGATGGATGGAGGTGGAATGAAGAGGAAATCTACAGTGTGTCTTTATACCACGATCACTGTATGAAAGTGGCTATTAAAGTGATCTGATGGAACTTTTGTTAAGTTGATGCGCACCTTTGAGATGACTGCACTTTTCATTTTTAAAATGAGTTGATTGACTTTAGTACATCAACTCAAACTCAGAGAAACTGACACTCCCATCAGCACACGTAAAGAACTGCAACCCAATTTTCAGTCACCTGGTTCAGTAATTCTGGCCCTTGACAGTGCAAAGTCCTGGACCTATGTTCTGTCCATGTAGTTATTTATTTATTATCGAATCATTTTCTAAAGATTTCACCTTGTTATCCAGGTCAAACAGGTAGGAGTCATCCTCCCTGACATCAGCTTCGGCATCAGAAATCAGTTCCCCAACGTATCTACATGTAAAAAAGAGGGAAGCATTCTTAATGTCCTCCTGTATAAATAAAAAGTAGCCTGATGTGTGGCAGCAGCTACGTTTCTCTTACTCGCAGATGAAGCTTCCCTGGGGAATGTCCTGCAGAGCTCGAACTCCCCAGCCCATTTTCTCTGTCCTGTAGAGCTGCAGACGAACCCTGAAGCCAAAACAGAATTATGAAGGTTCAGAGTGTGGTAGCCAAGAACACAGTCTGTGTATGAAACTTAGCAGATGCTTGTCAGCTGGGTATAAAACAGAAAAAAGCAACACATGGATTCGTCTCTCTCCAGTGCTGTTAATCATCTGTGACATGCTCTGCTTAGGAGCGATTAATAATTATTGTCTTGACATTGCTGCCCTCAGCACAATGAGAAAGACAAATACTGAGCTGCCATGCAGCCTGAAATCCTCGGACAAAATCCTGTAACAGGTGAGTTTTCACTGACAGAGATGAGAATGTGTAACTGCACTTTTGTTCAATTTTAAAGAAAGTTTATTTCACACATCTATAGAGGGCCTTGCAGGTGGGCATTTTTTTTTTTTTTTTAGTTTAGATGTATCATACTAACTTGATTCCTGCCTGGACCACTCTGTTCTTGCAGGTTCGATAACAAGAACATGCCATGTTGCATTCAAATATGAGTGGAGGTTCAATCTTGTTGAACTCCTGAAGCAGCCGTTGGTCCTGATTACAGAAAAAAAAAAAGCATAGAAGTTGAATTAAGCACTTTAGCCAACATTAAATTCTTGCTGTTGCTTACAGTGATATGGAAAGGACTGATGCCTAAGACATTTCTTACTAATGTTCTGATGGACAAAAAAGATAAGAAGCTCTTTAGCTTCAAAATAACTGTTACACAACAAAACATGTTCCTCAATCTACTGAAGATATTGTAAGGACATTACTTAAGATTGCCTAATCGCTACATCCTTCTGCAAAATTATACAAGTTATCTGAGCTTTCTTTTTTTGATCACGAGGCCTTTAAAAACAGAGGCCCTCGTGCCTTGTCATACCTTGTCATACCAACAGCGAATGCTGAGCTGTCCACAGAGGCAGTTACTAGATGAACAGTCATCGGCACAACTACAGTGCTAAAGACAGTGACATTCAAAAAATGAGTTGCATTTTTCAAAAGAAGAACTTGCATTATAAGTGAGCCCAAAATCAAAAGAAATTACCTGTAAGTGTGTGATATTACGGTCTATGTTCATTGCTGATGTTTCACAGTTTTCTGAGACGTATTTGTAATCCTGATGGACAATCCTCCTCATCCACCGCATTCACACAGGGAATCGGTACGTTCTCGTAGCCCTGTGCGATGTCACTAGAACAAAAAGCAAGAAGTTCAGGGAAGTACAAGACAGAAAAACACGAGAGATGCTAAACTGTCACAAAACCTACCTGCAGATGATTCTTTCTGTCCGGAGCATGCGATTGGCTATTCCCCTTCGAAGCTTCCTGTTGATCTGCAGTGAAACCCAAACAGGTGTGTCGGCTCGCGCCAGGGTGAGAGGTGTGTCTCCTTCCCTGTTCATGATGTCAATATCGGCACCTCTGGACAGGAACAAACTGCAGAAAGAAAACAGTAAGTCATATCAAACTTCCTACATCTTTTTTTTTAAGTTGAAAACATGATTTCATTAGATATAGATAACACCAATGCATAAGCAGAAGTTAAGTATTGAAGTTGACGTGAAGTTTTATGAGTGAAATTTACTAACGTGACACAGTCCAAGTAGCCTTCTCTTGCAGCGATGTGAAGCGGGGTGTCTCCGTGGACATTAAGTGTAGCGAGGGAACAGCCGGCGTTCAACACCAGCTCTGCTATATCCACACTACCTGCATACGCTGCCCAGTGGAGACAAACATTCAGCTCCTGGAAAAAAAAAAAAAAAAAAAATGGTGCTGCTTAATGTAACTAGAAAAGCACTTGGAGAGCGCAGACCTCCGCCAAGCACAACAATTCCGCCATATAGCGATTTACAGATTGCAATAAAATCCGCCTTCAGGATCAGATCCAGATCAGCCTTTGAAATTTGATAGAGGTTTCCATTGTCAATCCTTGAGTCAAATTTCATGAGTTTTGGGCAATAATTAACGGAGATATTGAGAAACAAATTTTTTGGCCCCACTGACTGCACAACGTTATCGAAATTTTGAAAGTAATCCAGATTTCAGGATTTCTTCCGGATCACAGCCAAAATAAAATCAGTTCTTCCTTTTCACATTTCCGACAACTCCTGAAAATTTAATCAAAATCCATCCATAACTTTTTGAGTTATCTTGAACACAGACAAACAAACAAACAAACAAATCAAACAGATAAACACCGGCAAAAACATAACCTCTTTGGCGGAGGTAATAACCAGGAATATTTTCATGCCTCTATTCTGCTATTTGACCTGTTAACAATGAATGATTGAAATCTGAAATGGCGGATATATTTGTACCTATGAAAGTATTCCTCATCTCTCATCTTTCACTTCTAACTCTTAAATATGTTCACTGTAGGAACTTGCCTTGTCCTTTATGGAAACATCAGCTCCTCTGTTCAGCAGCACTTTGATCACAGTGACATGTTTGTGCTCTGCTGCCCAGATGATTGGTGTCCAGCCACCGCTGTCCTAAAGCAACCAAACAAGAAGATGCAGAATTAAGCCTGGTTTATGCTCAGAAATCAGGTCGTCTGAGTGTGTGACGCAGATAACACAGATATGCCCCCCCCACCCTCCGCAGACACTTTGGTGCACCTCCCCAAAATTGTAGGTGACCGCAAGCAGTGCCACAGAGAGGAGAGAAAGGAGGCCTCTGATTGGTCAATTCTACATCTGCGTAGAAAGGAGCGTGTCATCGAAGAAGTGGGGAAGTACCCACATCTGTACGATTCTGGTTCTCCACACTACAAGGACAGCACATATTCTAGTAATTCATGGAGGGAGATAGCGATGAATGTGGGTCAAGATACGGCCGAGATGGTGAGGAAGTGGAAAAACGCAGGCGATAAGTTTAGTAAGTTTAGCTAGTTTGTGATAGTCACTCTTGTGTTGTGGCGTGGAATAACATAGTGCAGACTGCGCTTCAAAATTGGGCATAAATTAAAAAATAACTGCAGCATACCTGCGAAAAGCTACTGTGACACATTGCTGCGAGAGTATACACAGCCCTTTAGGACAACACTGTCCATTTGTCCTGAAGACAAACACTTAATGCAAAATACTATATATTGATAAGCTACAACATTAAATCCACTGATAGCTGGAGTACTTAAACTGAGCCTTTCATTAGAAAACTTAGGCCCCGATCGTACACTTCCCGTTAGCCGCTACCCGCAAATTGCGTGTATAGGAACCTCCGCTAACCGTTAATCCAATTTTCTGCTCCCTAAAGCCGCTACCCATTATGCCGACTCCCTTACTCACTTTGTAGGTGTGGCAATGGGCATGTCTTTTGCCCTTTCCGCAAACTCGGTATCTTGCGATCGTGGGTTTAGGGTAGCCACCCGCTACCTGCAACCCTGTATGTCTGCGCGTACAGGAGCGCGTCCAAATGGCATCAATGTACGTCCACCTGTGACACAGGTGGACGTGCACAAACAACTCTAACTCTTGAATTAACTCTTGTATAAAAAGCATGATTTAGCCTCAGTTGAACCCCTGAAAAAATACCAGAGATTGTCTTAAACGGCTTGCTCACCAGTTAAACAATATACGACCAGAGCGTGTTTACTGGGAGCGCACCGACTATCTGGGAGTTTCAGGTAGCCAATAGGAATTGTCTGTGTAAAAATATTTTATGTATATATCAGTGCAGCAGAGGAGGAGGAGGAAGGAAGAGGAGGAAGCTCTACAGCAGAGTCCCAGACAAGCTGCACACACGAGCTGCTCCGATCTGGATGAAAAGACGCTCCATAGCGGTTTGCGGGTAGCACGACCTGCTCTTAAAGGCAATGGCTGCTGACGCATTGATTGGTTTAACAGGTGGAACGCCCTAACCACTCCTATGCATAATGTAGCGGGTAGCGCAGGTGGGATAGCGGGTTTAGGAAGGTGGAAGATTGCGTTCTTTGCGGGGGAACGCCCCTCCCTGCTACCCGCTATCCCTAAATAGCAGCTTTAGGAGATCTGGTGGAAGATTGGGCCCTTATTGTCCTGCAATTCTTATCAATGTTACTTAATGCCACCAACCTAAACTTAGCTGCAAATAAAGAATACCCATCAAGGGAAAGACACTCCTCAAACTCAGTGGCCATCCCAAGAAAAATGACGTGTCTGGCCAAACAACATAAATTGCTCAAGGAAAACATAACTACCAAAATGATCCATTAAGACCCCATTCTGCAAGCTGCAGGATCCAAATTATCTGCACCAGACACCACTGGGAAATCCCCAGGTGCCCACATGTGGACAGGTCAGAGCTGCTTTGGATGCACAATGGGGCCTTAAAAGACTTTTAGGGATGATATTACCCTAACGTGTTACGTTATGGTTGATTGGTGTATATCTGCTGGACAAATGTTAAATAGTTAATGCTGGCCTGTAGGATGATGGAAGGTGGTAAGTAGTTTGGAAAGTAATCAGGCTTTAACAAAGAGACATATTTCAACTGTTTCTGTACAACAACAGAAAGTCTGCTAAGGGTTTGTGAAAGAGCGCCCTTATAAGCAAACAGCAGTCAACATACTAAACTGAAGCATGAAGACATTTTAGATCTTTGGCTCACCTGTGCATTCACATCAACCTGCCCCGTCTCCAGAAGCATATTAACAATCTCCAGGTTTCCCAGCTTGGCTGCGTGATGGAGGCCAGTATATCCGTCATCTTCCTGAAGAAGAATTGCAAAAACAAAAACTGAAATTCAGACAAACACCTGAAAATTCACATTTTACTTTTAATTCCAACAGGAACTCACAATGTGGTAGACACAGGCACCGTTCTGGACCAGGTAACGTGCCACTTCAATGTGATTATTGACGATGGCCTCCAACAGAGGAGTCCTCAGGTCCTTGTCCTTGGCATCCACTTGAGCACCAGCCTATCAGGGTGAAAATCATCATAAAAAAATCTAGTCACTGCTATAGAAACTTATTGTTACTTCAGCCTCATAGAAACTACTAAAAATGAAAAGTTGCTCGTGTTTTCATATCAAATGAAAGGGACAGAGATGCCGAGCATAAACTTCTCACCTGCACCAGCATGTAGCAGACCTCCAGCAGACCCCTCTGAGCAGCAGCGTGCAGAGCCGAGCGTCGGTTCTGAGAATCAGGCTGGTAAGTTGGATCTATGCCCTCCACTGAAACATGCACAAATACAAAGAGACTTAGAAAAGGGCATATTTTGATTTTTGGGTTGTCCTTTGGCAAGTGTGTTATACAAGTTTTTTTTTTGTTTGCATGCAGCAGGTCTGTAGTATTACAAAGACTACACCGAGGTGAGTTTTATTTTCTGAAACTGAACCAGAATGGCCCCTCGCATCCCATTTCTAATCACATTTTTTTTATTTTCTTTTTCTTTAACTTCATAACACCATGAAACACTTGCATAATGCTTGGATAGTGGCTGGCCTAGCACATCTGAAACACACATTGGCCTTAGAGAGACAAGAGCTAAAACCAAATTTTTTATAAATAAGGTGACAAAAAGTGCTGCAGCAATGTACAGTAAGTAAAAAATGTCCTTTTTAGGGCTATGGCGTGATTACAATTTCTTATTGTGATTAACTGTATTACTTGATGAAATTATTTGTGATATTATTCCATTCCTTTGTTTCCTCCTTTGAGAAAGCTGCAAAACTCGCAGTCTTGGAGCATCCACACAGATGCAGGTTTCAGAGATACTGTTAGCTGAATGTTGT
Organism: Hirundichthys speculiger; assembly: GCA_018398805.1. Taxonomy (NCBI): domain Eukaryota; kingdom Metazoa; phylum Chordata; class Actinopteri; order Beloniformes; family Exocoetidae; genus Hirundichthys; species Hirundichthys speculiger. The sequence goes on from JAGFBZ010000261.1 coordinate 2,079,921, forward strand.
TCACCTTGTTCAGTGTCTCAGAAGAAGAAATAAAGTCCTGTCTGAGGCAAAGTTACGATGCTGTCTCAGCTGAAATGATCTGATCCTAAAAGCACAGAGCAATTACTTCTCCTACACTTGCTTTGCAGAAACAAAACAAAGAAAATTAATAAAAAAACAGCTGTTCATCAGTGATCATTTTTTACGCAGTGATAACGTGAGTAAGGGTATTTTTTAGACGATGCCAGTTTCAGAGGTGGCTGATCACCAGTCTGATCAGATTACATGACTTGCTGTCTTGTAATCAGCCGTCTTTTGTACGTAATTTCTTCCCCATTATGTGACTGATTTCAAATGGAGGGTCTTACACTACATGATCAGACTTGGATGCCAGACTGGTCTCTAAAACCACATTTCATCAGCAAAATGCACATGCAGGAAATGAGGCCTAACCACGCACAAAACACCAGCTGATTGTATGAAAATGGTCCGAGGGAAGAAACGGACTGCTGTCTGTGCTATGATTTGTTCAAACACAAATGAAAAAAGAAAAAGACTTTGAACTATGCGTACAGGAACAAATGAGCACAACAGGTAGCAGAGATAGTCTTTGCCACAGAGTTGAAGGTGTTGATGCCCTGCTCTCTTACTGGCTGTGCCTTAAATGGCTTCAGATATTTGGTTTGTTTAATATCAGCCAGCCATCGGGAATGACTTGGTGGCGCATTGGCTGAGCTTCTTTCACAAATCTTTGAGCTGTTCACACATATCAATCTAATTCCATCTCTCAATTGCCTGCTGATTTGCCAGCTAGCCTGGTAAAACAGTCTTAAAATAGTCGCGTCTGAAAGAAGCCTTAGATGTCAGGTTTAACTTCAATTGTTTTTTTTTCTCTTATTTTTAACATCAAAGGATATGCATCTATTATGTTAGAGTTCTAAAATTAAATGATTTTTGATAATACTCACTTTCATTAAGGTATAAAAAAATACGGTCCATATTTTTTGTCACTCACTCAGCATAAGCAACACTCTCTGCACTTCTCCTTGCTTGGCAGCCGGATAGAGCTGTCGAGGGTGAAACCTCAGTTTCTTCCTCCTGGAGAATCAAAAACAGTAGTTACCACTTTGGTCTGAAATAGCATGATATAGTCTGTTTCCCACAGAGAGCTACTTAACTGTTTCCTAGAGGAGAAATACTTTTGGATGCATTTACTGCAACCTGTATTTTGTGTCACTCAGTTTCTGTTTGTGCGAAACTGTTGTTTGGAGGTTTTGGTCTTTTTTTTTGTCAATTGTCAAATGTCGGACATGAGATACATTTTAATACAGGAGGTTTATGAGGTGTTAGCCTGCAAAAGATCTCCAAGGTGATTCATTTTTATACTTTAAACACGCAGATTGACTTTAAAAGAATACAATTCAGATAACCTGAAATTCAATTCAAGTTAGGTTTAGTGCTTAACATTAGGGATGCACGATAACTATCGGGCCGATAACAGGAAATTATGACGTCATCCTGATAAGTCCGATATCATGATGAATAGCCCCGATAACATATATATTTTTGTCAACACGACAGTGCTTCGCTCCCTCTGAACCTTGAATGACCAGCAGTGAATGTTATGTTCAAGTAACGTCGGCATAATCAGAAAAACGATTTCTCAGTAAGGAAAATCAAGAGTACCCCCTCATGCTAGAAAACAACTTGTTAACTTGGTCATAATTTTGGTAGTTGCTGACTTGAATTGATATTCGCAGTATTCTCCCACATGTTACATATACAAAATAGAAAAAATAGAAAGGCTGAAAGAATGACGAGCAAACGAGGGAACGCAGGAATTTACGTTACACCTTGAATGCAGCATGCAGTACAGTGCGCTGACAAAAACAAACAAACATGGAACTTTATATGGAACTTCGTTAAAGTTTCAGAAGAAGATAGTTCGCTGGTTATTTATGACAAATGCTCCAAGCGAAGGAGGGAAAAATAGCACAAGCTTTAATACGTCAAATTCGATCAGCCACCTGAAACATAACCATCGCTTCCATGGAGTTTTGAAATCACGCTAACATGAGCTAAAGTCAGCAAGCCAGCAGCAAGCCAGCCCCTCCCCTCCGCTCCCCTCCCCTCTCCTCTCTGCTCCTCTCCATCATCTCTCTCATCTAAAGCTTCCATGAGATTAAAAAAAACAAAACTACTGAACCTCTTTTACTTTAATTAAAAAGCATTCATTTGCATAGAACCCTTTAAACGGAATTTTTTTTGTTACTATGGAGTGCACTTTTTCAGTTTATTTACACAGACAAGTCTAACTTGTGTCAATACATTATGCACTGTGCATTATTTTTTTATTGTCATTGAGGAATGCATTTTTTTTAGTCTGTAATTTTTATGCATGTATTTCCATCAGTTCAAGGAGCCTTTATTTTTTATATCAGTAAATAATGCACCTTATTTAAATTAATGTGAGATATCAAATAGGTTTGTTTGATAGCTTTACGAAAATGTCTGAGAGGCTTGCCAATAGTTTTTCATTAGAAAAAATAAATATCTGTTCATTTAAAGAGTCAAAACTGTTTTTGGTTTTGTTCATAGTATTGGTGTAATGATCTTAGGTATACGTGCGTGTTATTGGTTATCGGTATCGGTATCAGCCTTTAGGAGCTGAAAGTTATCAAGATTCAAGATTCAAGATTCAAGTCTCTTTATTGTCATTATGCAGGCATAACGAAATTTTGCACGACTCCCGGCAGGCACACACATAGATATACACATAAAATACACGCATAAAATCGTGTTATTATCGGTTATCGGTATCGGTTTTAAAACAGTTACATCCCTACTTAACATCACTTTCATCTACTTTTTAATGTCTAACCTCTCAGTGTCCTGCGTGAGGATTGCTTTCTGCAGCGCCGCCCTGCTGGGTCCAGGTGGAGTGCACTTGGGCTGATTGGTTTACCATTTGGCATACAGAGTGATGGTCCCACGCTGTCTACTCCCTCCTCCGCTGGAGGGACAGTAGCTACAGTTGCTGCTGAGGCTACAGGCTGCGGAGGCTGCTGCTGCTCCACTGTCAGTGTTACCAAGCCATAACTACGCATACGAGCACTGAAGGGAAGGAAAGATAAAAGGTATTACCACATAATGAGACTAAATACTGGAAAAAAAAAATCTTCAACATATTATCTCACCTACCTAACAGGTTTTTCAGGCATCTTCCCATCTTTCATTCCTCCTGTGGAGGCGTTGAGGGAGGGTGCAGTGGGGACAGTTGGAGGCAGAGACGGAGTGGTGGTGGATGAGGCGGACATGGTGACAACACTGGTTGAGGAGGCTGTGGACGAGCCACTGGAAGGGATGGTGATCTCCTGGGCCTCTGAGGCATCCTCTCCACAGTGGGGACAGAAAAGCATGCCGCCCCCGTTTACTCTGCTACGTCCGCCACTCAGCACCGTCACACAACCGCGGTGGAAACGGTGAGCGATGCGCTGGTCTGGGCAGCACTCAAGAAAAGTGCCCTGACAGAGAGGGGAAACAAAATATCACCACATCAAGAAGAGGGAACTAGAGTAGGGAAAAAACAAAAAAAGGACAGAAGACAAAAACAAGAGGAGCAAATATGTTTCAAAAGAAAAAAATATGCCCCCAACAAAAAAACAAAAAACAAAAAGGAAATTAGGAAAAATATGAAGACGGAAAAGTAAGAATACAACAGAGCAATAAAGGGTTAAGTTTGACTCTATAACACAGGTGTCGGACTCCGGGCCTCGAGGGAGGGCTGCTGTCCTGCATGTCTTAGATGTTTCCCTGCTTCAGCACACCTGATTCAAATGAATGAGTCATGAACGGACCTGTAGAGAACTGGATGACAAGGTGGTGGTGATTGATTCATTTGAATCAGGTGTGCTGAAGCAGGGAAACATCTAAGACATGCAGGACAGCAGCCCTCGAGGCCTGGAGTCCAACACCCCTGCTCTATAATGTTATGAAGTCCAAAAACAAGGAAAAACAATTTAATGCAGAGGTCACTTTTTTTTTTTAGACATAATCCACATGTAATCAGCTATGTTGAGTATTTCTAATAATGTTGGCAGCTGTTTTGTAACACTTACTGTTATGCAGAAGAAACCACAACCAGGACAACAGTGATGTTTGACCATGTGTGAGCGATGGACATCACAAAGCACCATGAGGGTAACCCGACTGGACGGTCGCATCGTCTCTCCTTTAATAGTCCAGTTGGTACAAGCACGCAGCTGACAAAAGCAGCAGAAGAAAAAAAAAGTAAATTTGAGAATGCTTTTATAACACAATGTCTTTTATTTTTTTGCAGTTGAATCAGACAAAGATTTCAAAAAAAAATAGAGTAGTGCATCTTTGTTTCCACATCCTGTTTGATTGATAACGTGGTTAATTAAGTGAAATCACCTTCATCCAGATAAAGGGCAGAAAACTGTAGTAGTGGTTTCATTTTAAGGTTATAGTGCACACATATTTCTTCTTATTTATGCTGCTGTATTCAACAGGCAAAACAGAAAGTATTCATGATTACTTTGAGGAAAGTCATTACATGACATCATCTAAATCAAGACAGCCAACATAAAACCCTATTGTAAAAAACACAGTTGTTATCATTTGTTTGTTTGTTTTTAATCAGTGTTTTCCAAAGGACATTTAAGTAAATCTTCATCCTGAATCCAACTTTGATCAACTATTCACTTCATGTTAGTGCGTAAAGACAAGGGCGCAGATGGTGACATCCCACCACCACCACCATCACTATGTAAGGCATCAAACATAGGTAGAACTAGAAAAGCTCTCGGAGAGCGCAGACCTCCACCAAGCAGCTCGTCTATCTCACAATGATAAAGAATCCTTTTAAAAATTCCTGGATCCAGAATGTGATCCGGCACAGCTGATCCATTTGATAGCATCGGTGTTTCTGCTACAACTAATGGTGCGTTCAGCTGTACTTGTAAATTTGAAGTTTGAAGTCAGAGAAGTGTTGAAATCTAGCATCTATCAGGGGTTTTTGTTTCATTTCATTAACTGTTCGTTTTTTTTTTGGTTGTTTTTTTTTTTTTTTCAAATTCCATGTTGCATGAAGTCCCAGTTTTTAAACTGGGAAGCGCTCAGTTCTGAGGTTATGTTCTTCGGCACTCCAAGTTCCGATTTCCAATGTAACTGTAACGCACCATTTCGACCCTGGGGTCCTAAGGGGTGCTGGTGTCTTTATCCTGCTGAGATCAGCAAATGTTTAAATAAAACATGCAGAGGACAATCTTGGAGCGTGATTAACTTACCAGACAAATAACAAGTTGATCATGTAGGACAAGTGTTAACTAGATAGGCCTTTGTCTACCAGTGTTAATTAAGTTAGAAAACTCACAATTATAATGACGGCTCAGTCCCCCCCAGTTTAAAAATCCTATCTGCACCCCTGCATAAAGATGACATTCAATTCCACGTGAAGCTAAATACTGATCAAAAGCGGTTAAAACTCAATATCGAGTGAGCATTTACAGAGCCCACACAAACGCAAAACACAGACAGAGACAAACCTCTCCATTGACGCTTTCAGTGGCCATACACTGTCTGCTGGCATGGTGGCTGGTGCTGTCGACACGAGGAGCTTCCATCCTGCAGCTGCACAGAGGAAGCTCCTCCAGCCGCTCCGTGTCGCCTGCATCGCTTCCATCTGCAGAAAGGGGAGAGGGATCGATCGTTAAAGGAGAGATGGAAAGGACTTTATTATTATATCTATATACCCTTATTATATCTTCTGTTGCAGCCAAAACCAAAAAGCGTAACAGAAAGTGAATCTGCTTCTTGGTCTAAAAAGTCATTAAAAAACTGAGTCACTCAGTAGATTTGGCCCCAATTTCTGTCTACTCTGAACGCACAGAAAAAGAGGTTAAAAGATATTAATTGTACACCTTGAACAGTTGGTCTCAGGCAAAGGATATCAGGCAAACAAAGGTGGAAAATGCTCATCTTTAAGTATTTTACTGCAACATGCAATCTTACTGTGGCTGCATTTTCTTTGTGTTTCCAAAACACAAGTACAAGTACAGTTTAACTGACTTTTAAAGATGGTGGAGATGCTCCAGCTGGGATTTTATGAGCAAAGATGGATTCTTGATCTTATTTGACACACATTTTCGCAAAGGTTCTGGATGTTCGCAAACATTTTCCAGTGAAGACAGTCCAGAACTCCTCGCCAAATATTCAAGGCAAAGTTGGGACACCCTGAAAAGTATTATTTAAATGTTTGTGTATAACACACACTTTTGTTGAGTAATTAACTTATTATAGAGATCTACAGTAAAGAGGGTTTGGTCTTTACTCTTAAACTGCAATCACAAAAAATGTACTTAATGATCAAAAATGTTTATTTTTAGTTCATAAATCATTTTATCAACAAATTCAACAAAGAAAAAAAGGCAGTTTACTCTTCTAAATGAGAGAGAAAAGTGTAAATATTCACAAATATTAACACTGTCTAGGTTTTCTTTATTAGAAAAAAAAAACACTCCGCTATCAAAACATATCAATTCTGTTTATAATAGACTGCTCCAGTATTCAAATGTCCCTGCCCACCAGTGGCTTTGCTGTTGCTCCTCTTGTTTTACCTTTTTCTTTTAAAAATCTTTTGATCGTATAAATATAATCCAGATCACATAAACTGTAGCCACTTTACACGTACCAGCAGGAGGAGAAAGAGTCAGACTGTCAGCAGCTGCGATGTCCAGAGCACCTAAGGGAACCTCTGTGTACTCTCCAGGCCTTTCTGCTGAGGACAAGCCACATGACAAACACTGCACATGGGAAAAAGCGTCCTGTAAAAATGATGCATGCCACAACATCAAAACACGCAAATGTCTCCTCTTTCACAGCTTTTCAAACTGGTACGCATACCTGAACGGGAAGAACAAAGCTATTACAGCAAAAGGGAATGTTTCTTCTAAATTATTGACACGGCACTATGTTTTTTTTTTTTTTGGGGGGGGGGTTGTATTCTGTGCCTATCTATTTCTATGTCTTGAAAATCTTTAAAGTTAAAAGCCAGTAATATGTTAAACCATTCTGAACAAGGTGTGGTTCCACATAAAAACTGAGTGAAAAAGAATTTCTGAAGTCCTTCCACAAATTCCCAGATTTCAAACTGCTTCAGAGCTCCCTCACAAGTGCCTTTATAGTCCAGACAGATTTACTGCTGTGTTTGTGTGTGTGCATTCTTTCCTATTTTTGATGGTTGCCCTCATTGAACCCTGAGAGGTCCTCAATGCCCCTGCAGATTTTCTTGTATTCTTACCCTGACCTGTACCTTTTAATTATATGCTGTCCATATGCTTCTGGTGGTTCTTCTTTGCTACCATGGCTTTAAATATTATATTAAAGAGATTACAGACAAAGGAGATGCTCATTTAAAGTTTGTATCAAGATTTGGAAATGTTTAACAAAACCCTTCAGTGTAGGTATTATCACACACCTTCCTCTGTCTCTGCCAAATCAATCATATTCCCCTTTTTGTCCTGGTCTGATGACAGCCACGAAGACTCTTCAACATCATTTCCATTCTGGGTAATTGTTTCCGACTCCAAACTCTGCAAGGCAGAAATTCTGAATACATATCTGAATGTAGATCAAAATAAATGAGACATCATCAACATCGTCATCTTCCAAAATATCAAATTATGACACACACAGATGTTTTAGACCACTGCTTTGAGCCTCAGGAGGTTGTTTTAATCACATGCTATTATTGAGGGATCTGCTTATTAAATTAAAAAAAATTTTTTTAAGTGTACTGCCCAAAAATATACTTGCTACATGCATTTAGAGTACCTGCAAAAACAGAACACTATGGGCCCGATCTTACGCCAGATCTGCAAAAGCTGCTATTAAGGGATAGCGGGTAGCGGGAAAGACGTTCCCCTGCAAAGAACGCAATCTTCCACCTTCCTAAACCCGCTATCCCACCTGCACTACCAACTATATTATGCATAGACATGGTTAGGGCGTTCCACCTGTTAAACCAATCAGTGCGTCAGCAGCCATTGTAGGGCCCCATGGAACCCGCGATCACGAAATCGCGGACGGAATCAGAACTGAACGGCAATTTGCGTAAAAGAAACTTTTCTTTTGAGAAAATGTTCCAAGAGGGGTCACTAAAAGGTGGGGACACTCTAGCTTGTCTGCCCCTGCTTTCCTCATTTTGCCAGCACACAGTTGAATGGACACGAAAATATACGTGCGAGGATCACTTCCATCCATCCATTAGCTCCCGCTTGGTCCGGAGTCGGCTCGCAGGGGCAGCAGCTTCAGCAGAGAGACCCAGACCTCTCTCCCCCCGGCCGCTACCACCAGGCCAGCTGAGAGATATAATCTCTCCAGCGTGTCCTGGTCTGCCCCGTGGTCTTCGAACGAGGATCATTTAATGAGTGAAAAGCACAAACGTAAAAAGGCAAGAGTCACTTACTGAGCTAAACACAAAGAGGCTGATAGTTATGTATTTAAACGTTGATGACTGTAAAAGCTGGAACACCTAAATAAAAAAAAAACACACTCACACTCATACACACAAGCAGTGTTCAGTGCTTTGGATTTCATAGTATCTACTTAAGCTGTTAATATAGTTTTTTCTGTTATCAGACACATAGTTTGTCATGACATACCTGAAAAATATCAGTTACGTTATGACAAACTGTCTGATAATAGAAGAAATTAAACAAACTAAAACGATTAGTTTACTGCTGTTGACATTTCTTTTTTGCACTTTAAATAGATTTTACCAATTTGAATTCTTTTTTTTTTTAGTTATTCATTACATAGGAAAAACAATTTTTTTTTTGTTTGTCAAAAAAACAATGTTTTGTTGGAGACAATATGTTTAAAAGTATAAAAACATTACAGTTTTCAGTAATAATTGCAAAAATTGTCTATATTTCATTATATACTGTCCTGGGGTTAAATTTGCATAAAATGCTTAAAATGGAATTCTCAAAAATTAAAAACCAAAAAACACCGAAAATGAAAAATATTAAAATGGAATTTGAGAAAAAATGGATTTCATAGGGCCCTACAATTGCCTTTAAGAGCAGGTTGTGCTACCCGCAAACTGCTATGGAGCGTCTTTTCATCCAGATCGGAGCAGCTCTCGTCTGGGACTCTGCTGTAGAGCTTCCTCCTCTTCCTTCCTCCTCCTCTGCTGCACTAATATATACATAAAAATATCCTTACACAGACAATTCCTATCGGCTACCTGAAAGTCCCAGATAGTTGGTGCGCTCCCAGTAAACACGCTCTGGTCGTCTATGGTTTAACTGGCAAGAAAGCCTTTAAGAGATTCTCTGCCATTTTCTCAGGGGTTCAACTGAGGCCAAATCACGCTTTTTATACAAGAGTTAATTCGAGAGGTAGAGTCATTTGTGCACTTCCACCTGTGACCAGGTGGACGCACATTGATGCCATTTGGACGCACCCCTGTACGCGCAGACATGCAGGTACACCCGCAACCCGCGATCGCAAGATACCGAGTTTGCGGAAAGGGCAAAAGACACGCCCATTGCAACACCTATAAATTGAGAAAGGGGGTCAACATAACGGGTAGCGGCTTTAGGGAGCGGAAGATTGGATTAGCGGTTAGCGGAGGTTCCTATACCCGCATCTTGCGGGTAGCGGTTAGTGGGTAGCGCCTAGGGGGAAGTGTACGATCGAGGCCTATATGCCTTTCAAAAATACTATAGATAAGTTTCTGCAAAAATATGACATGACACATCAAATTTGTTTACAAATTCTAAAAGTATTTTAAGAAAACCCAAAAGAACAAATGAGATATAAATATTGACCACTCTTTTAAATGAGCTGTGTGATTGTTTGTTTTCTTGGTTCAGGAACTATTTTCTGTTGAGATTTGATGTCAGATTTCCTGACAGTTTTCTGTTGAATTTGCTGGTTTAATTCTGACTTCTTTGTTCTACCACTGCTGTGAAGCTGTCTGATCTCAGATGTAGCTGAAAAAGACCCAAACTATGATACTCCCATCACCAAGGCTCTTGTGCAAGAAGGCCTTTCTGACTATTAACTTCAAGGATGGTTGGCCACTCTGGGGAGGGCAACAACTGTCTTGTATTTTCTTTGACTGAACTCAACTTGTCTGACTGAAACGGTGGAGTTCACACTCTCCAGTGATGGGTTTCTAACCTTTGCGGCCTGATATGCATCAACCCCTCTTTTTCTGGAGTCCTCATAAATTGAGTTTGTTCTGCCATGATTAGGGCTGAACAATGAACTGAGTTCAAATTGAAAACTGCAGTTTGAAATAATCCAGTTCGTACAGCAAAAGCTTCAGCTATATTGTACATTATGTAGCATGTTTGATGTTACAGAATAGGTGTACTGTGAACAATGTGCCACAATCCAGTTTCCACAAAAAGATGCAACACCACAAACCATCACCAGCATTTAAAGAAGCGCCACAGGGCACTGTACAACAAATGTTAAAAATCACACAAAACTGCAATGATGTTTCTGATAAGGGAATGAAGCGAGCCACAATTTTATGAGTCATTTGTGACAGTTACTCCATATGAAAAAAAGCCTCGTGGAGGCACAGGAAGATAACCAACTGTGACTTCCTAGCTAAAGACATGCAGTTTCTCAACACAGTTACTAAATATGGGCTTATCAGATCTCAGAACTTTATCAGATTTCTTGATAAAAGCTATGCTGTTCTCTCTCACATCATGCGCTTTTGTCAAACATATCCACAAATATGATGAGAGGCTCAGCCTTTCATAGAGAAACCTTTTGCCAATAAAACGGGACACTGGCTCAACCCTGAATGCTACAGCATTTATCAAAAACACATTTACTCTGTCACTTTCAAACTAACTTCAAAACCTAAAGGTTCATAAACCTTTGCCATTCACAGATATATAAAATTGGATGATATTTGTCAATAAATCACATTGAAGCAAAATATTGTGTTATAATTTGTTTAACTGAGAGGCATTTAACCACGTTTGGAAACTGAGTCATGTTTCAATTCATAGATATGCAGACAGATGTACAGACAGAAAATAAAGCAGGATTCTGAACGAGTCATGATTTGTCTCTGTTGTAGCCTTTCACTGATGTAATGGGAATTTTTGTCAGTTTTTAGAGATCATCAATGAAACACAGTCACTTTTATCAAGAAAAAGTCCTACAGCTGCAACAACGTGTGAGCAAACAATACAAACGTAGAGATAGTTACTGCCATAAAATGCAGTTTTCAAGCTTATAAAAAAGAATCACTCACATGATCTCCGGTGTCCTTGGCCTCCTGTGTTGCTTCTCCACTGTTTTCATGCTAAACAGGAAAAAGCAAAATAACAAAATTACCTTTCCCTTTTTGTACACATGAAAAAAAAAAATTGTTTTACATGATGTAGGATCATGATCAGTGGTATCAGATTTGACCAATAACTACTGAACCAAAGCCTCACACCTTTCCAGAATCTTGTTTGGGCAGACTGGAAATCTGAATTTTCTTGCCTCCTTCATCCTCTGGTTTCATACAGCTTTTACTCTTTATTGAAAAAGTCTCTGTGACAGCCTCTGCTTTTTTATGGAATAATGTTTCCATCTAAATTTGAAAAGAAATCAAAACGTAACAAGATTCACACTAGACAGCAATAAGAACTGAAGCATCACAGTGAAATTATGTGCAAATAATACTCCTGAACTAAATAGAAAAAAACAGCCTCTTACCACAGTTTGAGCATCGTCTGCAATGTTTTCACACCTCTCTGGTGTGTTGGCTGAAAAATAACCCAGTTTCCTCTTTTTTGCAACTATAAACATAAAGCAACATGAACCATGACAAGATTAGTTTCAGGGTAAAGGACACAGTCTGTCATTGAATTTGAGGGTTTAACCAAGCAAACACTCAGTCTGAGTTTTGTAAAAACTACTAACCAGTTTCAGAGTCAGAGAGGCAGGAGGAGGATCCTGGGTGGGTCACAGATGCAGCAGGAGCCTCAATGTGACTTATCTGTTGAACAAAACAAGGAGAAATTAAAAAAAAAAAAACTGAGAAGCTGGTACAAAAAGATGTTTTTGGAACTTCTCAGTTCCAAAAATTCCATTCTCACCTGCCCAGGTGGAGGCCTGTTCATGGTCTTACGAGCTCGGTGGATCTTGGGTGGGCTGGGAGAGACTGAAGAAGAGGAAGAAGATGCGGCAGAGGAAGAAGAAGGAGCAGGTGGGAGGGTGGATTTATTGTTAGCAGGGCCTGAGACGGTCATCTTTGCCCGGCCAGGGGACAACGAAGATGTGGACGGGGAGGAGGACAATGATGATGAAGATGCTGACGAAAAGGACTTTGCTGCGTGCCCTGGAAAAGGAGTGCTAAAACTGTTAATGACAATGACACATTTTAAAATATTAATTTCTGCACTTTTTAATAATAAGGAACTTGTTTGAAATAAAAAGTGAAATCCCACAGATTTACTTTGTCAAGTCAAGAAATGTTTGTTGAAAGTGTGTACATTAGCAGTAAACTCATACTTTTATACCAGCTGACTGAGTGTTGATCTAATTTTCTCACAAAAAAATAATACAAAATGACATCAAATATGAGATGTTATTGCATTAAACCTCTGGATCCTTTTAGCCATGACTCTGATTTCCAAATATTTGTCCATGTTTTGTAAAATAACACTGGTTTGTTGGGATCAGGGTTATTATAGTTAACGAAAACTAAGACTAAAACTAAAACTAGCAATGAAAAAATATTTCAGTTAACTGAAATAAATAAAACTACAATTAAAAAAAAAACGAAAACTAAATAAAAACTACAATGAAGGATGTAAAACTAACTAAACTAAACTGAATTGTAGATAAATTCAGCTTCGTTTCGTTGTCGTTTCGTTTTCTCCCTCAATACTGCCATAGAGAACTGCCTGTCCTGCAGCAGCCGCTTGATACCCTCCCTCCAGAGAGGGGGCAGCATAGCGGATAAGACCTTTTCGGGCCAGCCCCCCGGAAGTACCCCGTCCACCATTGCTGCTGGAGGTGTTACAGAGCGACACTTTCACCGGCTCGCAGATGAACCAGTGTTTTTCTCTTTCTACAATATATATTTTATAATGTCGAGTCGGTCGAGTGGGAATACATGTTCTGTCTAAACTGTGCCAACAATGGTGTGAAAATTCGACAATGGAAGAAAAAGTATGCACGAAGACTGCCTTGTTTGCAGAACAAGAAGTTAGGAAACGTGGGTGAAAAATATCAACAGAAAGGACTTTGTTCCAAATGATACAGCCGGGTGAGTTTTCGTTAACATTTATCTCGTACTACTCATAGTTCGCTAGAGTCCCGGACGATTCTGGCCGAAAGAACAGCAGTATAGTCTACTGTAGCCCTCGGTACTAGCACAAGCCTATAAATGAATGAATGAATGAATGAATTAGGAGAATGATAAAATAAATTAAATATAACATTAACACATAGCCTAAACCGCTAGCGTTAATGTTAATAGCATAATCTTATGGCTTGTTGACTTAGTTATAGCCAGCGTTCCACAGTTTTTAGTGTTTGATTATGGGAATAGATCATGCTATTTCCATAACCAATTATTAAAAACAGCCATAAACTACCTTCATCTGTAACTGGAGGCCATGCCTAACATCATCAATCCAAGCATGTCTGTGTTATCAGTAACAGATGCTCCACGCTGCTGTGTTTGGGTTAGTGATGGAGCACGCACACTCCAGTTATGGCGGGGCCACTAGGGGGGCATGTCACAATTTCAAGTCAAAAAAAGTTGTATTGCTGCATACTGCAAGAAGAAGAAAAACTGACATGTAAAACCACTGTTGAACTAACTAAAAAACTGAAATAAAAAAGCAAACTGGAAAACTAAATAAAAATAAAAACTAAAGAAAATTTCAAAACTATAATAACCTTGGTTGGGATTTCCAGTTTCAGGAGTGAAAGAGTTCACCCTTCTGTAACATCAGAAGCAGGTTATATACAAAGTAAATCAGAGAGTGATCACTGGAGTTACCATGTACATTCAAATCTCACCTGCAGCAGGTTTGTTCAGTGGGGAGGAGGCAAAGGATGTCTTGTCTTCATCCTCAGCAGTTCTGGAAATATCTTTCAAAGACTGCTGCGATGACGATGATGCCGCACTGTCCATGGGTTGTATTTTGTTGACAGCAGCAGATGTGGTGAGGGACACATTATCTAGAAAATAATCAAAGCAAACAAGTTTTAAACTCACTACCGACAGTGAATGAAACATAAAGTTATAAACCAATTCTGTTAATTTGTCAATATTGCATGGTTTTATAAGATTACAAACAGTTGTAAACGTACCTTCTTTTACTTGACTTGGCCCTGCAAATGACTCCCTTGGTGTTTCTGTGTCATCTGTTTTAGGGTCGTCCTGACAAAATATAAGTGTTCAGGGTTAATTAACTGCAATTCACTCTATTTGATGTCAAGCAGTCGGAGCAAGGTGTAATTACTTTGTTAATCTACCATTTTTTTTGAATATTTAAACAACTGCAGTCATAATAAATGACTGATATTATTTAGCAAAAAGAAAAACAGGTGCAGTTCACTGGTATCATCAACTGTTTATGTGGAGGCACTTAATTTCTGACATTAGCCTATTTTATTCTAAAATTCAATTCAGTTAAAAAAAAAAAACTTTATTGATCCCCAAAGGGAAATTAATTGAAAAATTATGGAATTGTTTAGCAAGGCAAAACCTTTAACATCCACATAGATTCATTGTAGCTTTAAGACAAACAAAAAAACTGGCCTTCTAATAACTTGAAGGTAGAATTTGCAGAAAAAGAAGGCAACTGCCTGACTGACTGCAGTTGGAAAGTCAAATTCCTGAGATTAAACAACCCGTGATGTATTTGTATAAATATCTAAGTATTGATCCAGTTCTATGGATGCAGTGATACTGTTTTGTATTTCAAATTCCTCTCCTACTATAAACAACAAAAAAAAAAAAACAGGTAATTAAAAGTGGATATTTTGATGGAGTGTATACATTATCATAAAGTCCTAAATGTGCTTTGACAAGACCTAAAACAACCATGGAACCATTAAGGGAAAGATTTACAGAGATAGTGTTAAATCTGCCTTGTGGTTATTATGTTATTTGTACCTCACTCTGCTCTGCATGACATCTGGACTGTTGGGGCCTTTTCTGATGACACACAGCCACTTCCTTGCTAGTAGACAGTTTCCTTTGTTGGGTGCCTCTACACCCAGCAGAGGAAATGTCAAACACAGAGGGACCACTCCAGACTCCAGCTTGTTGGTCCTATGACTTACCAACACATCTGACTCAAATCCTTCTCCTTCAGATAGCTCTTGTTTATTTAGTGTTCACTGCACACCCTAACTTACTTGATGATTGTCTTGTTCAGTGCAGGAAGCCAGTGATCGAGAACTACTTGCCTCTTTAGAGGCAAAGTATGAACATGGATAATAATACCCCTGACCGTCTAAAACTCAAAACTGCATCCAGTGGTCACACAAAGGTGTCCGATCGTGGCGTTTTTTCCATATTTTTCAGCACTATTATAAATATATTACATAATATTGATATCATTATAATTTAATGTAGAACTTTTAAGCCAACACTCCACTGGGAAAAAGATAGTACTACAGTTGTCTGAAGAATTCAACTTTGGTGATTTATACTAAAATCAATTTTAGTGAATGTGTTAAAACCATAAGAATGTGCTAAAGTGAAATGGAAATCCAGCTTGCAAAATTTGCTCAACTTATCAATTAATAAGAATATTGAAATGTTATGATCTTGACAGCAATAAAAACTAGTGTTTTTTATTTCATTTGAAATCACAACTGTCTCTTAACACTATAATGGTCACCTAGTTCTTTATTACTTAATCCAATATCCTATTTTAACCATATTTAAACTTGCAAAATATCCTAAAACATTGACAAAGCAAATAACAATAATAATACCGATTCACGCTTATGTTGTATTCATAACTACTAAAAGATCATTCATTTCCGCCTTCGACTCGCGAAAATGAAGTTCTAAACCAATGGCTGGGGTTTTCAGTTGTACGTCATATGCCGCCATCAGTCAATCAACCCATTCATGCCTTTTAGACAAAGCAGGATCCTTCCGCAAAAAAATAAAGAAAGAAATTGATGTAAAGCGTCATTTCTCACACTGACTGTTTAAACCCCCCCTCCCCCTCGCCACCACCACCACCCACCCCCCCCCCCCAGGAACAATTCATCAGCATTACAGTAAGAAAAGGACAGCCTGTCATCTGTTTTCAAAACTGGCTCAAATGCCGAGTAAAGGTCTTTAAACACAAAAATGTGATACGTGCAACTCTAGGTAACGATTCTGCGGATGCCGTAAATGAACAAATAACGAATAACGGTAAAACATCCAAAATACTCTAACAAGTCTTCAGTTAACATAAAACTAACAGGCTGGCTAACAGTGCTAGCACTCTTTTGCAGAGCTTGCAATAACGTTATTTTGACAGACACGTGCTAAATAATCAGAATGACTTTGCTTTGCAGGCTCTATTCCTACAGACGACATCAAACATAAATTTCTTTAGCAAAGCTTTTTTGAGTTGCAATAGGTTTGCTACCTTTGTCGTTGTCTGAGATGCCGACATGTTCCCAAAGAACGTAAACGTACGTGACGTGCTGCGTCACTGCTTAAACCCCGCCCCCTTTCGAGCAAAGACGATTTGGAGTCACTGATCAGAAATCAGTGTATGTACTCGGAACTTACCACTGTTTTCGAGGGGCAGAAACACGAGGAAACCGATTCAACATCAGTTTAGTGGGGGAATAAACAGCAGTTTGTGATTTATTGTCACGAGATGCACTTCCTCCAAAAAAGGCCGAAAAGTAAACAGAAATCCAGGTAGTAGCTGCCAGTGGCTGAGATATGCGGGCTTTGGTAGTCAGCGACCATCTCCGCTGTTAAAGGTCGTCGCGTTTAAGCAAATCCACATTTGCTTGTTTCAAAAGCGCGTAACATATTCAACGACAAGGGAGGTGAAGGTGAGTAACTGCTAAGTTTGAAAGTTAACTGGGGAGCTTTTGTTCGTGTGGCTGATTACTGGTTACCAGTGCAGTTTGATAGTGGCTAACATTAGCAACAGACGTTCAAGTAGGTTAGCTAGCTGGAGCAGAGCGAAGACCAATCATGACTTCACTGTTTTGTGTTAATCGTGTCAGTACGCCTAAGATCATGGATTTGTTGTTGTCTCCAATACTTAACACGTGTTTTAAGGAGCTTCTTACACGACTACACATGGTCGCTAGCTTTCCTCCTCAGAAGTACCAACTTATGGATACAAAATGGTTAAAAATAGCTTGTAATGTGAGACCACATTGGATTTGATTAATTTCATATTCTTAAAGTTTAATAAGCTGTTATTGTGCCTTCTTCTGTGCTATTTTGCAAGTGAAAAAGTCATACAAACCTGTTACTTTACTTTTCAGTCGGAGAGAGATATGCCATCATTTTTTTTTTATTTTTAATGTAAGTCTACCTAAACGGAGGATTTTACGCAATGTTTATTGATTTTAGTAAATAATCGGGTTTTATAGTTCTTCAAAAAAAAAGGCATATTCGCTTTACATTAAAAACATTACACAAGTTTTTATTTACTTTAACCAGGAAATAAAAAGAGGTGAGATGATATGGAAATAACCGGAAATACTTTGATTTCTAAGGGAAAATTGCATTTCATTACAACTGCTCCCAGTCAAGTGTTTGAAATATAAGAGTGATTACCCCAATTATCATAAAATGTAAGTACAATAAAATATTAACATAAAATATTTTTTAAATTAAATATAATATAGAAAATATTTATACATGAAACTAAATGTAAGAATATACATAATACACATAAAATATAAAATGAATTTAAGTAAATATTAGGGGCGCAACGGTACAGGTGGCTCACGGTCCGGTCCGTACCGCGGTTTTTGTGTCATGGTTTCGGTATGGATTCGGTACAGTTTCAGACCACCTGCTACATGCGATCACAAGGTACCGAGTTTGCAGAAAGCGCAACCCACATGTCGGCGCGTAAAAGAGCGCGTCCAAATGGCATAAATGTGCGTCCACCTGCTCACATGTGGACGTGCACAAACAGCTCTACCTCTCAATTACGCATCACTGTATTACTTGCATACGTTTTTATTCTCTGAGGTCAGAGGATGTCTGGTCAGCAGTTGTGGTGGATGTGGGAATAGTCACGGCCAGACACGTCAGTCTGTACAGCTGTGGCATGATCTCATTCAGATGTCTGCTGTGGAGGAAACCAAGGAGATCTTTGTCTCTGGTGTCAAGCTGGAAAAGGTTGGATGCAGGAATTTATTTCCGATATGTCTGAAACTGTTGGTGGTCGAGGAGGGACAGGAACATTAATTGTTCGTGATCTTTAAATGCGCATCCAATGATTCATTGTGCAGTATTTTAAAAAGCACATCTGCTGCGCCAAGACGCTCAACTGGTAACAACTGGATCTTACAGTGTTTAGGGAGGTGGAAGATTGCGTTCTGTTAACTGTTTTCACTCCCTTACCGGTGTATTCAGCAGCAAAACCAAAATGCTCCCACACCGGTGATTAAAAAAAGTTTTTCCCAATTTCTCTGCTACTGCTGGCCATGCCTGGTTGTTTTTTTTTTTTTTTTCTGCGTCTATGACCTGCAGCCATCCGGCCAAAGTGTGATAGGTTGGTCACTGTGAGTGAGCGGAGGCGAGTGCACATTGACATGCAGTGGCGGCCTGTTGCCTAAAAGGCACGCATGCTCACGTGCAAGTCCAATGCAAAGTTATTGGAATATAAATACCGCGGGACATAAAAGCGCATTGTCCCGTGCAGGTCGTACCGAACCGTACCATATTTTACCGAGTACCGTTGCATCCCTAGTAAATATATGCATGTATATAAACAAATGTTTTATACATGTAAACATTTACAGAATAAATATCAAATATGAAAACATAAAAATGTTGATTCTTGCCCAGGAGTCATTGAAGAGAACATGGTCAATCTGTTGACTTCATGTCGACAACAGTTTGTCCACTGCAACAGCCAACATTCTCTCACAGCAACAGCAAGTAACAACGCAACAGCAACATAAGCTAAACAACGCAGCAACAGCTGTAAATAAACATTTGAGATAACTAGCAATGAGTCTTTAACATCGTTGTGGGGGAATTTTGGCCCACTCCTCTATACAGAATTGTTTCAGTTCTACCACATTGGAGGGTTTCCAAGCACAATTTGACTTTTTAAGGTCATACCACAGCATCTCAATTGGATTTGAGTCTGGACTCTGACTCGGCCACTCCAGAACCTTCTTTTTTCTTTTTTTAATCCATACCCAAGTAGACTTGTTGGTGTGTTTTGGATCAATTTCCTGCTGCAGAACCCAAGTATGGTTCAACGTAAGGTCATGGACTGATGACTGGACCTTTTCTTTCAGGATTTTTTGATGGAGAGAAGAGCTCATGGTTCCATCAATCACAGCAAGTCCTCCAGGTCCTGAAGCAGCAAAGTAGCCCTAGACCATCACACTACCACCACCATATTTAACGGCAGGTATGATGTTCTTTTTACAAAATGCTGTGTTTCTTTCAGGTCACACACCTTTCAAAAAGTTCAACTTTTGTTTTATCGGTCCACAGCATACTTTCCTAGATTTCTTGGTTTTCATAAAGATTTTTTTTGGCAAAAGTGGGACACGCCTTTATGCTCTTTTTGGTAAGCAGTGGTTTTCACCTTGGAACTCTGCCTTACATACCGTTTTTGCCTCGTCTCTTTCTGATGGTTGAGTCATGAACACTGACCTTCCAGGGCATAAAATCACGACTAACTTGTCACCAAATACAACCAAAATTTGACCATTTTGACCGTTTTTTTTTCTGCCTTGTCGCCAGTGGCGCCACAAAATCCACCATCAACTTAGGAAAAAAAAAACATTTTTTCTATGATTTCTGCACATTTGTCATGTGTCACCAATGGAAACACATCTAAATAATTTAGAAACAATGTTTATTTGGTAAAAAGTGGGCATGTTTTGGGTGCACATCGTTTGCCAGAGGTCATAACTACACATGTGCCTAACGCAGCAATTGACAGATGGACAAAACTGAAGACGGACGAATGCAAAAACCTGTCACTGAATCTACTCCACAGCAAAATGGATGGTTTTGGTAAATAATCTCACAGATTTAAATGCTGCCTTACTAATTTTCTTGGAATTTGAAGACTCTCTCCAGACAAGATGGAGATGGTGTGCTTCCGGTTACCAGGACACGGGGACACGACCCTGAAGCACATGAACTTGCTCAGATCGCGGCAGCATTTTTGTGATATCACTATAATGGCCAGCAACAACCAAACATTCAAGGGACACAAGGTGGTCCTGGCTGCCTGCTCGCCATTCCTGAGGGACCAGTTCCTCCTCAACCCATCACCCAAACTTCAGGTAGACAAGAATCAATGCTCGCCATTTTCTTTATTCTCATGGATAGTAAAAATGTTGAATTTCAGTACCTGTTTCACATTTTTCTCTAGGTGTCTATGCTGTATAGCTCCTCAGTGGTGTGTGATTTGCTTCAGTCGTGTTACACTGGGGTCTTGCAGTTTAGCCCAGAGGAGATTGTCAACTATCTGACTGCTGCAAGCTATCTTCAGATGGAGCATATCGTAGAGCTTTGCAGAGGAGCACTGGAGAAATATGTGCAGCTGAAGAAACTTGGTCCACAGAAGGTCAGTCTTCCAGATCGCTAAGCTTTTGTCAGTTTAGAGCAGGGGTTACCAACTCCAGTCCTGGAGGGCCACTGTCCTGCAGTCCCTGCTTCAGCGCACCTGATTCAAATGACTGGGTTATTAACAAGCGTGTGCAGACCTTGGTGACCAGTAGTGATGGCAACATGAAGCATCGTGAGGCATTGTACCACTTCAACCAATTGGTTCGAGAAAGGGTTCATTTCTTGAAGCTTCATATGCACATGATACCACCTACTGGTCAGGTTTATAATCACAGCCAGCTGAATCTTAAGATGTGATGCATTGAATTTATGTATCAGTTATGGATCTTCCGAATGACTGTGAATAACAAAATGTGTATGACCAAATAATTGGTCTACATAAATGATCAAGTGCATAATAGAATATTGTTTGAATGTAATCTCTGTTTAATGTTTCCCAAAGTATTATCATATGTTACAGCATGTTGTGCAATTTTTTGTTGTCATTTTAAGAAAATGACCTGAGCTTATTCGGGCAGAGAACAGTGAAAGTGCTTGTGGAACTACGGAGGGGGCGCACTGAATATGTTTTGCAACTTGGACAATGATGACCATTAAAGGGGTGATTTTATGCATTTTTATTCAGAAATAGCAATTTTTCCACAGGTTTTGCTTTTAACTGATTCCTTTTTTTAGACACAATCTCTCCAGCCTTGGAGAACACCCTTTCACATGGCACAGAGGATGCTGGGGTGCATAAAAATGTTTGTGCCATCATGTACAAATGGGGGTACAGTGATTTTTGTCTCTCCCAGTATGTCAATGGGTTGTCCTTCCAGTTTATATTTGGTTCGGCAAGGTAGCGCTGGACCTCCACAGTGGCATCAGCAGTGACATTTTGAGTCCTCCTTGCCTCCGTTACGCTGGTGTCCAAACGATGCCACAGTTTGCTACCTAAGAGGAAACCACAGATCATGTTAGAAAGTGTTTTAATAGGAATAATTGATCTCAAAATTTAAAATTATAGACTACCGCCAGTGACATCATAAGAGGTGGAAGCCTGAGGAGTTTCCTCTCTGCCTTGTGTTGATCTTATGAAAGTGGCACACTCAGACGTCAGGCGCTTCTTGGCTTTGCTCGCTTTTGTTGGGCTGAAAAACCCAATAACCTTATATCTGGGGTCCAGAAGTGTAGCAAGGGACATGATGCTCATAGATTGTAAAGTGTGTAGCTTCTCCCGGAGATGCCTGATAAGCTGGTCTCCTATTTGTAATGCTGCTGGTCTTTCACATTTCATCTTGTAGACTTTGTTCAAGCATTGTCATGAGAGGTACCACTTTAGATGCAGACACTTTTTCTTCAGAGGAGAGCTCCACAGTGGCATCATAAAATGGAGACAGCATTGAAAGGCACCCTCCAACAATCTGAAATTCCTCAGGTGTTAAGAAGGAGATGTCATGTTGCAAGCCTGCTAATGCTGCTCCTACTGGCTCCCTCAGCTCAACCAAACACTGCAGCATCAAATATGTGCTGTTCCATCTAGTATCCACTTGCAAAAGTTTCATATTTTGCATCCCCAGAGATGCTTGCACTTGTGTAAGCTTCCCCTTTAAAGACAAAAGTGAGTAGGCCGTTAAATCACTGCAGTAGCAATACAGACAAACTATAAGCTTTATTATATATTGAAATAAAAGGAAAGAGCATACCTTCGCAGAGGTGCTGCCAAACTCTATCCACACTCTGAACTGACCGCAACTCGCCTACAAAAACCCACATTTTGAATGGACGTTATAAAGCTCAAACCCCGCGCCACAAAAGCTTCGGACGACATTTTGAGGAGCCTGGAGCCCTCCAGTACTGGAGTTTACACCTGTAGTTTAGAGAGTAGGGAAACTATTCACTGTTGTTTCTTTGCGTGGGGATTTGTAACATCATGTCTTCAGTCGATCAGGGAGTGTCATGTAACCAACATTTTGAATGAAAGCAACTTTTACAGAAATTAGTGTATTAGGCTAGTTCTGTCCTTGTAACCATCTGTATTTAATTATTTTAATAATGAAAATATTTCACAATGTGACATTTTGTGCCGTTCTGTTTAATTTATTTTTACGCAGTAATACACTTAAAATTTTTAAGTAATCTCACCATCTAATTTCCATAACTGTTTTCCCAGGCGACTGCAGAGGAGAGCCATTCCAGACCAGTGATCATCAGTGGCAGTGTTCATTCTGTTGCATTGTCCACCCACTCTCAGCTGTCCCCCGTACACCCACACAGCCCAGCGGTGCACTCAGTTGAGGAAAACAGTGGTGACACGTCTACTCAAGGAGGTACTCAACACGGCGATGGTGCCACACTGGAGGACTCTTGTATCAAGGTGGAGTTTTTTTCTGTTTTCTGTTACAGTAGTCCAGAAAGAGTTATGTTGGTTGAGGCTAAGGTTAGGCATCTAACAGTGAGGAAAAGATTAACAGTTGTTGGAAGTCATAAAAGGGACGAAAGTGTTAATCTACAATGGAGAAAATGAACATTGTATGACACTTTGCCTGTGAGGTGGTTATTTAATTTGAGGAAAAACAAATGTAAGTCATCGGACCATATAATTTTTCATAATTGTCGTTTACGGAAATTAGAAGGAGTACTTTGATAGCCATTTTTTTCTGCTGTTTTTCTTTTTTTTTTTTTTTTTGTTTAACTTACTGAAGGTCTATTAAAGCTGTAGGCCCCGTTCAGACCAGGTGCTAATATAGACCTGAGGGGATCAGATTACAACTCAACAGTAATAACCTCAGGGTGTATTCAGATCATGTTGTTCCCTCCACATTCAGAAGTGGACTAGGAGGCTTTTGGCCACATGGTTTTACAGCACAAATGTAAATGTATAAGTGAGATCAGAACACACACTTCAGGTGAATGTGTGTGTTTTATTGCCATGTTTATTCATGCATATGTAAACAGACTTGTGATCATAATACTCATGATGTGTCCTGAGTATTCCAATAGCCGCTTAAAAACTTGATTCTGTCCACATTTCTGTTGCAGGTTAATGCCTCAGATGAGGAGGAAGGGTCCAAACAGGACGACCTTGTGTTCAGAGTGTATATCGCTGACCAAGAGCAGATGAACAGAGACAAGCAGGATGAAAAGGGTGGTCCTTCCGATGCTCTTCAAGATGTTTGTTATTCAGAGACAGAGGGAATTGTTATCAGAGGAGATGCCGAGGAATATGACTTGAATCCAACAGAAAATCTAAGTTCTGGCGGACCTTCAGCCGAGGCTCTCCGTGCTTTCAAGCGCAGACTATCTGACTCTAAAATTGGTCGAGGCAGAGGGAGGGGGAGGGGAAGGGGTTTCAAAAGGAGGAGGTGGATGTCAATCCAGGAGAAAACTTCTTCTGGCATGACTAACCAGGACCTGTGGTATCTTACAACTGCAGGACTAGGAGGGGGTTTTGGGCTCGACTACAGCCAAGAAGGACTGAAGACAACAGGAAGTTATGTTCCAGTTGAAATGTCTAGGTTAGACTTCAGCTCAAGTGACACTCATGGAGAAAAGGCCTCACCTCTTGCAACCAACAATTTGAACCAGTTTTCCTTGGAGGAGTCAAGTTGTGGTGCTGGGGAAGGGAGTTCAGGGCTGACGACAGTTGGAACAAATGAGGGAGGAGATGAATCTGTCGCTGTGGTGGGGTCTACTTCCAGCGTAGCCGGACCTGTAATATGCGAACACTGCGGCATGACTTTCCCATCAGTCCATTCCCTAGCTGTTCACTCCCGCTCCACTCACCTGCTGTATGCCTGTCCCTGCTGTGGCAAACACTTCCACCATTCCACTAATCTCACCCGACACATGGCCGTGCACAGAGGAGCTGGCAAAACGCACCAGTGTCCCCTGTGCTACAAGACTTTTACTCAAAAGTCAACACTAATAGACCACATGAACCTCCACAGTGGGGAAAGGCCACACCACTGCGCATACTGCCATGCCCGATTTGCCCATAAGCCTGCCTTACGGCGCCACCTTAAGGAACAACATGGTAAAACCACTGGGCAGAACTCCCTCCACGAGCAGGAGGAACGAGCAAGAGAAGCAGCTGCAAGAGTACGAGAGGAAGACCAAGAATGTCTGGTTACTGAGCAAGTGTCATAGACCAAAACATAACGGACTTAAAGGTTGAGTAGGTGACGATTCAAGAATCTGTTTTTGTTTTTAAATTTGTCAGTAAAAATTGTTTTTACATTGCAATAATGAAATTACATTGGAATTACATTCCAAGAATTAACATCTGAGGCCTTTCAGGCTTGAGTACATGTGTTACCTGTTGTTTCACAGTGGACATCAAGAAAGTGCTAAAAAAAAAAGGAAAGGGCAAAAAAAAAAAAAAAAAGAATATGATGCCTTTAAATTATGCCTGCCAAAACAAAAGCCCTTTATTGTGTTTAAAATTTGCACAGAAAATGTGCATTAACATTTCTGCGGATGAATGTGTGGACTGATGAACAGCAGAAGCCAAAGCAGGAAGTTACATTAATTTTATTTCCTTTTAACTCTTTTTAACATGTGCTTTTCCTAAAGTTTCAAACTCAAGATTTTTTTGTGGAAAAAAAAGCTGTTGTCTGAAGAATTTTAATCAGATATTTTGTAAGGTGTTTAGTAACTGAAAATAAGTAAAAGAAAATATTCTGAAAGAAGGCTGTTTCTTGTCAATATTTGTATTGTAATTGTATATTGGTTATGCTTTACAGGTTTTTACCATGAAAGACTTGCTCTTGAGACTGTTTGAAACCCCTCAATCTGCAGCACAAAGATTTTAATTAAATTGTGTAAAATATCTGATCATCTCTTTGGCATTAGGGGAGTTTTTTGAGTGTGATCAATCCAGAGAAAGCTGTAATACCAGCGCAAGAGATGCTTTACCTCATTGTTCCTCTGGTGCTAAGACAAGAACTTTTAGATCCACCAGCCTATTGAAACATTTCTACATTTCATAAAACCCTGTTGACTGAAAAACCTTAGATCAGGATTGATATTTTTCTGTCTTATTTATCTTATTTACATCAACAACTGAGAATGTTGAATTTATATACAGTGGTACCTTTACATACGAAATTAATTGGTTATGGAAGTAGTTTCATTACCTGAAAATTTCATAAGTAGAGATGAGTTTTCCATGTAAATGCCCTAATCCGTTCCAAGCCCCCCAAAATTCGGACATAATTTTTTTTTATAAATCATAAAAATGCATCAAAATGTGTAACAAATACATGTTACAATTAGATTACTACACAAGCATACAATGAGAATAGCCAATGGCAGAGCAGCAACAAGTATGTTTACGTTCAGTAAACTCAGAGTTGTCAGTAGCAGCGCGTACTGTTTTTGTTTTTTTTTCGTATCCTGAAATTTCTTTTTCGTAACAAGAGGCCCGTTGAGGTGTTTCGTAACCTGAAAATTTCACATGTGGAGACGTTCGTAAGTAGAGGTACCACTAAAATATATATATATATATATATATATATAACATTATACACATTCACTCACACACAGTGATGTGAAGAAAGTATTTGCCCCCTTCCTGATTTATTTTTTTGTTGCATGTTTGTCACACTTAAATGTTTCAAATCATCAAACAGACTTAAATACCAAAGAAAACCCAAGTAAACAAAATGCAGTTTAATTGTGATTTTATTTATTAATTGAAAAAAAAATCTATCCAAACTTATGTGGCCCTATGTGAAAAACTAATTGTCCTTGTTAAATCATGAAGTAACTGTTGTGAATCACATGTTTTGGAAAGCTGAGTTCAGTTTCACTGGCCACACCCAGGCTTGATTACTGCTAGACCTGTCAAATCAAGAGATCACTGACATAAAACTTGTCTGACAAAGGCCAAAAAAACCCAAAAGCAAGACATCCTGCTGCGATCCAAAGAAATTCAGGAACAGATGAGAAACAACTGACATCTATCAGTCTGGAGAAGGTTACAAAGTCATTTCTAGAGTTTTGTGACTCCAGTGAACCACAGTGAGAGCTGTTATCTACAAATGGAGAAAACATGGAACAGCGGTGAACCTTCCCAAGAAAAAGTACCCCAACAGCACAGCAATAACTCATCTAAGAGGTCACAAAAGAACCCACAGCAACATCTAAAGAACTACAGGCCACACAGGTGTTAGTTAAGGTCAGTGTTTATGACTCAACCATCAGAAAGAAACGAGACAAAAACGGTATGTAAGGCAAAGTTCCAAGGTGAAAACCACTGCTGTCCAAAAAGAGCATAAAGGCTTGTCCCACTTCTGCCAAAAAAAACATCTTGACAAAAATCAGGACTTCTGAGAAAATATTCTGTTGACTGATGAAACAAAAGTTGAACTTTTTGGAAGGTATGTGTCCCGTTACTGCAGTTAAATATGGTGGTGGTAGTGTGATGGTCTAGGGCTGCTTTGCTGCTTCAGGACCTGGAGGACTTGCTGTGATTGATGGAACCATGAACTCTTCTCTCCATCAGAAAAGGTCCAGCCATCAGTTCATGACCTTAAGTTGAACCACACTTGGGTTCTGCAGCAGGACAATGATCCAAAACACACCAGCAAGTCTACTTAGGTATAGGTTAAAAAAAAAAAAAGAAAGTTCTGGAGTGGCCGAGTCAGAGTCCAGACTTGAATCCAACTGAGATGCTGTGGTGTGACCTTAAAAAGCCAATTTGTGCTTGGAAACCCTCCAATGTGGTAGAACTGAAACAATTCTGTATAGAAGAGTGGGCCAAAATTCCCCCACAACGATGTTAAAGACTCACTGCCAGTTATCTCAAATGTTTATTTACAGCTGTTGCTGCGTAGGGTGGCACAACCACTTATTAGGTTTAGGGGGCAATTACTTTATCACATAGGGTCATCTAGGTTTGGATAGGTTTTTTTCCCCACACCACTGTACAGGCATATCATGCCGCTTGCTCTCTGCCATGTTATAACGGATACCTAAGAGAGTCAAACCAAACAGTCATAATTTGGACTGAAAGCAGATTGTTGTGTGGGTTTCAGTTTTGCAATATTAAATCCTACACACCGCACCTTTAATCCCTTTGTTTTACCCTTGTAACTAATACTGTGATGCCCATTCATGAAATGCATTAAAACATTGTGTGTGTACTCATATCAGCTATGGTGCAAATAATCTCATTTTGTGCAACTTCCTTTGGTTGTGAACAGAACTGCCATTTATTTAATGAACTGCTTCATTAAATGCAACTATTTGATCAACTGCATCATCCAAGCATATCTACTTCCTCAGTTGATCCTGGATTCAATCAGAATTGAGTACATTTAGTAAATATCAGTCTAACAGTTAGATATTTATTCTTTTCAACAAAACAACTGTAGTTCAAGAGCATCACTGTCACATCTGTGTCAATTACAATGATCTGCTTTAAAGGATAACATAACATTTTTGAATCTGTCCTGCAACTAGGGAAGTTTTAACAGTTGGCTTAAAGTAAAAACATGAAATGTTTCATCACAGGAAATCTTCAGTGTACACCACTTGGTTCCTCTTGTCCCTGTAGGACCCTTTAGTGCTGTTCTGCACAGCTGTAAAAAGAAAGAAACCATTCAGGGTTTAATCTCCACACGAGCCACAGATGACAAGGTGGTCATTTTCAAATCAATATTTAAAAGAACGAGAATTCTGCATTTACCCAGTGAAGCCCATACTGATTTTCCAGTGGCAGCATCCAGCATGGGCTGCTTCCTGGCAATGCTGACTTTGATGTGAACATCTCCCACCATGCTTCCATTCAACTGCGAGATAAAAAGATGAGCTTTGAGCACCTCTGTCTGTCTAACATTTAGAGATTGACTGAGATTTTTTTCTGTTTGTCTGCGTTCACAGCCCCCATTAACCGCGAAGTGTGGGGGATTACTGTATATGCAAATTGCGAAAGTATTCGGCCCCCTTGAACTTTTCAACCTTTTGCCACATTTCAGGCTTCAAACATAAAGATATAAAATTTCAATTTTTTTGTCAAGAATCAACAACAAGTGGGACACAATCGTAAAGTGGAACGAAATTTATTGAATATTTTAAATGTTTTTAACAAATAAACTGAAAAGTGGGGCGTGCAATATTATTCACCCCCCTAATGTTTAATACTCTGTAGCGCCACCTTTTGCTGCAGTTCCAGCTGCAAGTCTCTTGGGGTTTGTCTCTATCAGTTTAACACATCCAGAGACAAATTCCTGCCCATTCTTCCTGTAAAACAGCTGGAGCTCAGTGAGGTTGGATGGAGAGCATTTATGAACAGCAGTCTTCAGCTCTTTCCAGATTCTCGATTGGATTCAGGTTTGGACTTTGACTTGGCCGTTCTAACACCTGGATACGTTTATTTGTGAACCGTTCCATTGTAGATTAGTCTTTATGTTTTGGATCATTGTCCTGTTGGAAGATAAATCTTCGTCCCAGTCTCAGGTCTTTTTTGCAGACTCCAACAGGTTTTCTTCCAGAATGGTCCTGTATTTGGCTCCATCCATCTTCCCATCAATTTCAACCATCTTCCCTGTCCCTGCTGAAGAAAAGCAGGCCCAGACCATGATGCTGCCACCACCATGTTTGACAGTGGGGATGGTGTGTTCAGGGTGATGAGCTGTGTTGCTTTTATGCCAAACACATCGTTTTGCATTGTGGCCAAAATGTTTGATTTTGGTTTCATCTGACCAGAGCACCTTCTTCCACATGTTTGGCGTGTCTCCAAGGTGGCTTGTGGCAAACTTTAAACAAGACTTTTTATGGATATCTTTGAAAAATGTCTTTATTCTTGCCACTCTTCCATAAAGGCCAGATTTGTGCAGAGTACGACTGATTGTTGTCCTCTGGACAGACTCTCCCACCTCAGCTGTAGATCTCTGCAGTTCATCCAGAGTGATCATGGGCCTCTTGGCTGCATCTCTGATCAGTCTTCTCCTTGTTCCAGATGAAAGTTTAGAGGGACGGCCGGGTCTTGGTACATTTGCAGTGGTCTGATACTCCTTCCATTTCAATATGATTGCTTGCACAATGCTCCTTGAGCTGTTTAAAGCTTGGCAAATCTTTTTGTATCCAAATGAATGAATGAATGAATGAATGAAAAATACTTTATTTATCCCATAAAGGGAAATTCAACACTGTAGCAAGGGCTCTCTCTCTCTCTTTTTTTTTTTTTTTTTTAGCAATAATACTAATAATATTAATTGATAATAAAAATAATAGTAGGTTTTATGTCTTGTTGTGGAGGCTGATGGCTGATGGCAGGAATGATCTTCTGTATCTTTCCGTCTTGCAACAGACCTGAAGAAGCCTCTCACTGAACACACTTTGTTGTTTGATCACTGTGTCATGGAGAGGGTGTGATCCGGCTATAAACGTCTCCACAACAGTATCTGGGACCTGCCTGCTGTGTTCCTTGGTCTTCATGATGCTCTCTGATCTTTTAACTTTGTTAAAAAAAAAAAAAAAAGTTTAAAATATCCAATAAATTTCGTTCCACTTCACAATCGTGTCCCACTTATTGTTGATTCTTGACAAAAAAATTGAAATTTTATATTTTTATGTTTGAAGCCTAAAATGTGGCAAAAAGTTGGAAAGTTCAAGGGGGCCGAATACTTTCGCAAGGCACTGTATATGCCCACATGCTCAGATGGGTTTGAGGCTTAAAGTTTGTTATGAAGTCTGAAACTGAAGTTATGAAACTGAGTCTAAGATACACAGTGCTTGGTGTAGAAGCATGCGTATACGTATATCACATCTCTGGTAGGCCAAAACTGGCAGAAATGTAGCAGTAACAACTCTCTTGCATTAAAAACTAAAGCACAAATTATTTCTAAAAAGAATTCAATTTTAGTTTGTCTAATTGGTGAATAAGAATAATGGCAAGATTTTATAATTCCCATTCTAAAAGAGGCAATTGTACTGACGGTGGTAATAAAAGGTCTAATACATTAATTATAATAAAAAATATACTCATGCTTGGTACATATAATAGTAGTGTAAAAAATCCTGATCCTGCATTAATGAAAACCAGAACCTCAATGAGCGTATTTCTTAATTTGTCACCTACTAAAAAGAAAATAAATCAAACTCATGTTACAATACATAATTTCATACATTCAACTAAGATTTTTTTTTTCTACAATCACAGAAAATCAACTTCAAGACCCTAAAGATACAAAACTTTGCATATTACATAACTTGTTAAAGATGAAAAAATTGGCAAATGAATTAACAACATATGCTGCACCCATATTTAAATAATTCCTACATTTCAATTTCCTATAATCAATAGAATTCAGATGAAAGATGCTTTCATCTGCTTTCAATTTGACCATTGTCCTTTGAAAAATGTAAATGTAGCTGCTGTCCCATTTCTTTATGAAATTAAGCTATTTCAAAAGAATTAAGGGGGTGTTATATTTGTAGGGACCTTTACTTTTCTTTCACTTTAGAGCTGCTAAAAAATTGGATGTAGGATGTAGACAGAGGGACTACATCATTTATATGATTCCCATCCAAGATGGTACCAACCTCAGCTACAGCCTGGTCTGCAGATTCCATCTTCTCAAAGGTGATAAAAGCACAACTACAAAGAGAAAGAGAAGCATCAGGGATCCAGGATTAGATGTTTCTAATTATACCGTAGATGTAGTTGCTGCACTGTTGTACAAACAATGAGAGAAATAACCAGTAAATATGCACATAGCTTTGCGTAACTGTTCCATACTTGCGTGGGTTGTCCATTGAGAGGTCAATGATGTTTCCATGTTGAGCAAAGGCTGAGCGCAGGCTGTCTTCGACAAGCCCAGAGCCATAAACATAGACTGTATTCCCCTTTCGCACCCCTCTTCGCTCTGGATATGAGTCTGATCCTAAGAGTAAAAATAAAATAGACAGTGATAATGATGCTGGGAAATACAAATTATTTAAGATATTTTACATTTAACTACAGAAATTTTCTTATTTTAACCATTTTTTGTATTATTTTGCAGCGGAATAATCTGAGTTTATTATTCTGGACAATTTAACGTAAATTATGATCTAACTGCTTTTTGATGACTCCTTCTGTATGGAATGGTACAAAGCCCTTAAGATAACTCATACTAGAAATGCTTTTTTTTCTCATGCAAATTCAATTTGTTGAAGAGTTTTCCACATCTATAAGGAACGTTATTCCACTTTTCTATTTCAAGGCCTTTTATGTGTCTAAGGATGGATGCCGTCCAAACAGGCAGGTTACAAATCAGATTCTCTTTTTAATATTAATTGATGTTAATTATGCAGCCTTGAGTTAATGTCTCAAATCAGGCAGTTACAACTCTCCATTTGGTTTCAAATGAGATATTTTAAATTCTGAAACAAAGTCATTTTGATGACACATTAATTTGTTCTCTGAAGAATAAATATATATGTTATTTAGACTACCATTAATTTTGAGTCCACAACAGTATCTTACACAGTGATCAACAATAAATGGTTACTCACGTCTGAAAGGTCCATCTCTGTCTCGCTCTCGCTCTCGCTCTCTCTCACGGTCTCGATCCCTGTCTCTGCTTCGATCTCCTTCTCGGTCTCGGTCTCGATCCCTGTCCCTGTCCCGGTCCCTCTCTCTGCCTCTGTCTCTGTCTCTGTCTCTATCTCTATCTCGTCTCTGTCCCTGTCACGGTCTCTATCTCTGTCCCGCTCTCTATCCAGATCTCGGTCTCGGTCTCTGTCTCTGTCTCTGTCACGTTCCCGATCTCTGTCTCTGTCTCTGTCTCTGTCCATGTCACGGCTAGATGACATTCCACCTCCATCATCCTCATCCCGGTACCGATCGCTTGAACTAACGAAGCTGCAGAGAAATGTGAGATAATGATGTTAGACCTTATAGATCAACAATAATGACATGTAAAGCCTGTTTTGCTTATTCATCAGGGTTTTAAACATTACCTCTCATACAGAAATTTCCTTTGTGTTCTCTTTCCAGACTGCAGGAAACATCACAAAAATGTTTGTAATTTAATAAAAATGTTTTATAAACTTGCATAATTTGTCTTTTTATAGTACCATTGGGAGCTTTAACACAAATGGACAAACCCTAGATTTGAAGTGCATCATAAATGGATTAAAGAAATTGATGCAGCTTGAAAAATAAACATCTAAGCATTATAGGAGATGCCAAAAGCAACAAAATGATCAGGTCACGTTATAGTCAGGTCATGTAGTCTCCTCTCTACCTCAGGTTGGTCATCATCTGTAGAGACACTCCTCTGGAATGGTAAGAAAGCAGGAGCTGGTCCTTTTTCTGGGTCCTGTGACAGTGCAAAAAAACAAAATAAATAATTAAATATACAGTCAAGGTGGGAAAGACATTTCACAACAAACTATACTAAAAGTAAGACATAATCCCCCTGACCAAGTGCAGTGATTTTTTTTTTCCCCTTTAGGGCTTCATTATTTATAGCTGAAAAGTACATACCACATCTCATATCATTACCATTAATACTATTAAATCTGATTTAATAGCCCACTTGTACAATCTGCCCATTTGTGCTTGCAAGCACCAGAAATAACATTGAGATTATAGGTTTGTAGTGTTCTTAACACGGTACCTTGAGTTTGATTTCCAGCATTCGAGAACGTTTGAAACCTGAGTTCTTGTTCTCAGATTTAATAGCGCTGATGGCCCCAGATTTAATAAGCATCTTCGCCTGCTCGGTTGCAGTTGCAGTATCAACAACAGGTTGGTCTGATAATGCTGAGACAAAAAGAAAAAGACTTGAAAATAATTTTACTAACATGAATAGTAAAAAAAAAAACAACATATTTTTAAAATGTAATGCAGACAGATTTAAAAATATCAATACTTTTGAATTGTACATGTGTGAATACAAGCATGCAAATATTCTGACAAATTTCAGTATCTCTCTATTTAGCTATTACACACAGAATGTTTATCAGACACTTACTTCGTTTTAAGCCACTCTGGCTTGTCTGGTTGGTTGAACTCTGCTTCTTCAATGCAAGCAATGCCTTTTTCTGAACAGAACATTAAATCAAAATCAAGCATACAAAATATTATTATGAAAACAAAACATACTCTTTCACGGCTTATTGTAGGAAAAATAGGTTCTGAGAAAATTGGAGTATATTACAAAGAATATGAATGAAAAACATAAAAAAGAACCTCGGAGTGAATCATCGTGGATGAGAAGATAAGACCCCAAATGTATTTTGACTGACTGTCAATGTTATTATGATTCATCAAATCTCTTCAAAAGTAATTCCAAAGATACCATGTGCCACTATTGTTGTCATTTTAGGTAGGGTCAGGACTCCACTATTTATCTGAAATGAAACAATATTTACAACCAACTTCTTATAGATTTGGTTGAAGCTAATGTTCTCATGATAGAAAACATTTAAAAAATATATGCAACTTCTATGCATGAATCAATATAAGTGTGTACAGATGAACAGTAATTACTACAACTGTGCAGAATAAATAATTTAATAAAGCAGAGCTGATTGACAGCCTGACCACTGACTGTTTCAATCACTGTATTCTAAACAAGATCAACATGTAGTTCATTATGAGCAAATGATGAACCCGAGTTGCTTGAGAATGCCATCTTTGTATTCATAATATTCCAATGCAAAATATAATATTTGGGCACAGAAACGAGTAGGATAGAGTTGTTATTTAAAAAAAAAAGAAAGAAAGAAAGAAAAGAAAACCTTATAAAAAAGGTTGTGTCAGACATCTACTTCAAAGTCAAAAGGAGATAAGTCGGAGGCAAACTCTTTAAGGATTCAGAAAAACAGAAATCACTGGTATCTCTCATCCCTACTGCACATGGACCGACAGGAACAGGAACACCCGAGGATTCGTCCTGTCAACAAATTGGCTGATGTTTTATGAAGTTTCATTAAACTTGCCTTATGCAACACCTCCAGAAGATAAACACGCGAATACAGAGTAATGCATTCAACACTTTTCACTATAACAACCACTATTACCCATTAGTTTTAGTCAATACTAACAGACAACCAGAAACTCAGATTACCCACCTTTTTCTTCAATTTAGCATACTTCTTTTGCAAAGCCTCCTCTTCTTCCGTCAGTGAACTTGGAAAGGCCACCATGATGGCCACCGATACAAAACAGATGACAAACAAATGCCTGTAGGTAGAAAAATTATAATCTAGTTTGAATCCGTTTCATTGTTGCCACTCATGCGTGTGCTGTTTCGTTAGCTAAGCAGAGACCAAACCCGATTTCCTCTCTCTCTTCTGGAACATAAATATATGTAACTCGTGCAGCAACATTTGATAAATATGCCTAGTCTCTTACAGAGTCCCAGAGCAATTAATATTTGTGTTAAAAATTAATTAATTTACTCACCGGGCTGTCTTGAATTCAGACTGACCAAACAACAACACTGGCGCGTAGATATGACGTAAAACTTGTAGGCCAATTTATTTATCTATGTATTTATATGACAATATATTTTTTTTTCATAACAAACAGAACTACAACTCGATGGTATATATATCTATATCGAATAAATATTTTTATTTTACTGTTAGGTGAGTGTTAGCTTACTTTGCTAGCAACTTCCGTTTTAGCTTTTTTTTGTCAACTTCCTGAAGCGACAGCAACAACTGACTATATGTTGGCAACTTTTAGCTTTCAGCTGAGGTTGCAAGTGGGACCATGGACAGAATAAGTAAATTTGGCCTTTTAAATGAAAACCAGGCTATTTGCTCATTAACGAATAGCAAATACGCTTCCAATTTTTCTTTCATGCTCGCTAGTGTAGATTTTGGTGATGTGGCTATTAGCGACTTCCTATCAATCAGTGCTTCACTTAACAGCCTCTTAGCATATAAATTTAACATTAATTAGTCACTGACAGTCATGTAGCCTATGTAGCTAAAGATTAGCCTATCTAATCTTTCTTTAGAACATATCAACAAAGAGAATATCTGACTGTTCCGTTTGCCAGTGAACACATCTTCCAGGACAGACTGTTGATACAATCCTTATTGTGTTTTCTGGGTGATTCACGTGTCCATTCACTCTTTTTGTCGTTTTCTTTGCAGATGTGCCTCCCGTGGGCCCCATGGACCTGCCGCTGTCCCTGCTGGAGATGGGATGCTCTGGCAGGTTTGAACTCATCACACACCCAGTTCCTGGACAGCCTTTACTTCCTCAGAGCACGGTCAGTAAAAAGCACAGTCACTGTTTGCATTTGTTGTTCTTTGAAACACTGAAGTTAAAGTGTCACTGAAATGACATGTTGTTTATTTATATGCTATAGTTTTATTTTGGAGTTTCTGTCAGATATAAGAATTCACTCCATTGAAGGAGGAGTTCAAATACATTTGAGGGATTCAGCAATAAGAGGACCTCTGGATTTATGATTTTATCTTTCCTTCTATAGCTCCCACATGGGCTTCCTCCCACCAGCCTGAACCTGGAAACAGAAGTGGAGAAACAGTTTTTGCGGGACCCTGCCTGGCTTCCTATTCACGACACAGACTTCGCCTTTCAGAAATTTCTCAAGTACATGGCAATTGTTTAGCTTGTAATTACAAATGGAAGAAGTCATTTATTCAGTTTCTTGACCACCTGAAATTTCAGAAATTAAAAAGATATAATGATAATATCTTGTAATTGTCAAAATAAATTGATCATATTGTCTGCTAATAGTTGTAATTTTTGTTTTGTCATGTTCCCCAGAGTGACCCAGAGAAAAGTTAATGTCGACTCTCTTCTCAATTGTACTCCTTGCTCCACTTTACTCTGGGCTCTCTGTCATCAGAGATCCAACTACAGGGATGCTGCAGGACTTCACAGAGGTGATGTGTTGGTCTCTCCCTTTTTCTAACCTTCTAAAATGCTTTCAAATCCAAACTCTGCAGCAACCAATTCTTTCTCTCTATTTGATTGATTCTTTGACCGAGTCATCTTGGCTACAAGGAAATGGTTAATTATCCACACATACTATAGTGTTTTTTAATTGTTTAGTGCTTTGTAGAACTTTGTTACAGTGTTTGGCCATCCACCCTACTGGGCCTCCTTTGATATTCACCTCCATTTGTCCATACTGAAGAAGTAATCCATGTCAGCAGAGGTCCCTGTATTGGGTTCGTTGCATTTATTTCAGCAGAGTAAAGATTAGTTAATATCCTTTGTGGTCTGTTCCCAATCTCAACTATGTCTAGGTGTTACTGGAGAACACTGGCCTGTCAGCAAAGAACTCACTGTCACTCCAGCGTCAACCTGGACCTCCTTCAGAGAGCCTTCGAGGAAGCAACACCAATTACCCCTTCCTTCCTGGTGAGATTAATTCATTCACAAACACTTTCTCATTTGTATTTTTATGTTTTCTGCAATCAGATTGATGATGTCCTTTTGTTAACATTGATGTCTTTTTTTTTTTTTTTTGCATTTTAAATTTATATAGGAGGAATGGAGGAACTCACCCTGGACCAGATTAAAAAGAAATCTGAGCTGGAAGAGGAAATAGACTTTGAGAATGGTAAACTTAATTAGCAGCACTGGAAAAAAATAATGTCACAAATTCTGTGATCATTTTAGCCCTAAGTGCTTATTCTTTTTTTTTTTTTTTTTTTTTTTTTGGCTCACAGATTTACTGAAAGTCCCCCCTGGATTTAAAGCTGGAATGGATTTTACTGACAAAGGTTAAGATCATATTGTCTAATGGGTGGATTTTTTTTTTTTTATTATTACTGTATTATTATTTTTTCTTTTTTTAATGTCAGTCAGTTTTCCTTAAAAGATCATTATTTAACAGTTGCTCTTTTTGAATGTGTACCTTGAAGATGCGAAAATAGCAAAGGCAGAGATCAACCTTATGTCCCTCCTGTCCACACTGGAGGACATCGCTGATCTGCAGCCTGAGACAGAGGAGAAGGAAGAAGGTCAAAGAAATAAAGAAACCCTCAAACTACCCAGAACAAACAGTCTCGAGGATTTGGGCATCAAGGTAGTTGAGTTTTTTGTTGTTGTTGTTGTTTTTTTTTTTTTAAATTTTGATAAGTGAGTTCCTTTATCGTTCATTAAAAATATAATATTCACCTGTGAACACGCTATATTCTGGCTTCACTGCAGAAATGTGAGACTTCATGGCAATTTTAACAGGGTACATTTTACTTCTCGTTGCTACTCAATGAGAAATAAAATGCTGCTAATCAGATGTACTTGATCCATCCATCCATCCATCCATTATCTT
This sequence comes from Hirundichthys speculiger, assembly GCA_018398805.1. NCBI lineage: Eukaryota > Metazoa > Chordata > Actinopteri > Beloniformes > Exocoetidae > Hirundichthys > Hirundichthys speculiger. The sequence goes on from JAGFBZ010000261.1 coordinate 2,117,967, forward strand.
CCGCTTAATCCAGTGCTTCTTAATTATTCTCTGCTGCCCCCCCCCCCCCCCTCCAGGAAGAGGAAAACATTTCATGCCCCCCACCCTCCACCGCGACTATGAATAGTATCATTTGTCTATAAAATTGTTAAAAGTATAGTTCTGTATAACACTGTATCTTTATTAACATTAAGAGAAACACAAAGAAAAGAAACATAGATCAACCTATAACAAAGACTAACTTCATTAAATTTGTTTTTTTTGTCTGTAAAAAATTAAAGTGCATCAATCCCACCGTAGTCACAGTGAAGCCAAGCGCTACATCAGCTTCTCATATTTCCTCATCTTAACTTTCTGGTGACTTTCATTTGTCTCATTATCTCCATCTTTCTTCTCATCCCTGATAAATATGTTTTTCGTGGTGTCTCTTGAGGGTTCATAACTTCATATCTCTTGCTCTGTGCTGTGTTTGCGCATGTCCCTGCAAAAAAACCCGACACAATATAGCTAATACTCCCTGCGCACACTGTGACAATGAGAGCGCCACTGCTGCCTACTGTAGTATATGTGTAATTACACTTTATTCTAGTACAGCAAAAAGAAGCATGTTCGCTTGTATCCGCAATCTCATTCTTTCAGTCACTACCCACAGTTTATGACCATAGGTGAGGGTTGGAACAAAGATTAGCCGATAAACAGAGAGCCTTGCCTTTTGGCTCAGCTCTCTTTTCACCACAACAGACTGGTACAAAGTCCGCACCACAGCAGATGCTGCACCAATGAGATGCACTTGATTAACTCATTATCCACCTCTATAAAAGCAGAAATTTTGTCTGCTTCTCTGGAACATTCGGATGTGTTTTAACACAATACCAAGGAGGAAAGATATAAGTAATTTTCTTAGAGAATGAGTTGTTGTTGCCCATTGATTTGGGCGAGGATTATAAAGTGATTCCCAAACAATGTGGAGTCCATCATTCAACAGTGAGAAACAGTATTCACTTGTGGAAAACATTCTCAGAAGTGGATGTCACAGCAAATTTACCCCAAGCTTATACTGTGCAATAGTTAGAGAAACTTTAAAAAACCTAAAAGTTAAACCTCAGACTCTACATATTAAAGTTATTGACCATGCAATTAGAAAAAGATTGTATAAGTATGGCTGCTCTGAACAGTTTGCCATCAGAAAGCCTCTCATCACAAAGAAGAACATGGCAGTACAGCATAGGTTTACAAAGTTACTTCTGGAGAAAAACACAGGAGTTATTGAACAATGTCCTTTGGACAGATGACAACAAAATGGAGATGTTTGTCATAATTCATAATGTGACATGTAACCCCAAAAATATAATAATATTGTAGGTGTCTTTTAAAAACCTTCAAGGTCACATAAAGTCACATAAAACACATTATAGTTAAAATATATTTAAGTAGTCCAAAAACAAACCAAAAAAAAAAATCACAATAGGAGATTAGAAACTTAAAATACAGAAGGTGGATTAAAAAAGTGTGGTGATGATAAGGAAGAAAATTGATAACGTGGGGTGGGCTAGTCTGAGCAGGTCGTCTCTTTCTCTGTCTCTGTCCTCAGGATGCTGTGTCACCCTCGTCTCCCCCAGAGACAGGAAAAGAGGAGAAATCAAAGCCAAGTGAGAATCCAGAGGACAAAAAGAAATGGGCCATTCCTGTTAACATAACGTCACCCTGTGATGATTTCTACAAACGCATTCCCAACCCAGCATTTAAGGTGATCACTGTCGTTATCATCCCATTAGCTGAAGCTATAGCGTCTTCTTTTCCCCACCTCTGTTTGTATACTGTACACCTCTAAATGTGTAGCTTTCTTTCCACCTCCATGTGTAGTTTTGTCTCAGTGTTTATGTGGTGAATTACTTTGGCTTAGCACCCACAGACCTCTGATTTGTTTCTCTGATTTTCTCTGCCTTAGTGGCCCTTTGAGCTGGATGTCTTCCAGAAACAGGCTATTCTGAGGCTGGAAGCTCACGACTCCGTGTTTGTAGCTGCACACACATCAGCTGGCAAAACAGTGGTGGCTGAATATGCCATTGCTCTCTCACAGAAACACATGACAAGGTTTGTATTATTGGTACACATTTATTGATACGTTAACTTTGTCACATATGTAACAAAAACCAAATGATAGGTCTTACTTTAGTAGTCAGGTTGTATCGGTGAGGAGTTTTGCTGCTCCTGCTATGGAGGTGATCTAGTGGATGATTTTATGAGTGGAATATTAAGCTGGTTTAACCAGCAGTTCAAAATCATGAAGTCTTTTGACACAGTCTTTATATTTCAGTAGCCATCCTCATATTTTTTTGCAACATTTAACCACCAGATGGCACTAAAGTCAAAGGTTTTTCAGTTTCAACGTGAATTAAACTCTCAATAAAACAAACTAAATTTTTACTCATTTGCTTTTGACTTTTGACATCAAAAGATAATTGTGCAATGTGTTTTATAGATCGTGTGTGGCTCTTAGTCAGGTTTTCTTTTCCTGTTTAACTTGGATTCAAAAGTTACTCTGTAAGTTGGCGGGTTTATTTAAAGGACTTTTTTCAATTTGACACTTTTTGGATATATAATTTCAATAGCAGAACAATGCTTTACACAATCTGTTTTAAGAAGGAGTTGTTAAACAAGAGTTTGTTTCCATACTTTATTTATATCTAGAAATATTATGTAGTCATGCAGAAGTTTACTATATGAAAAATTAGAAGTGGTGTCAAATATTTGTTTATTTATTTATTTTTACAGGACCATCTACACATCCCCCATCAAGGCTCTGTCCAATCAGAAGTTTAGAGACTTCAAAAACACCTTTGGAGATGTGGGACTCCTGACAGGTGACGTCCAGCTCAGTCCTGAATCTTCCTGTCTCGTCATGACCACTGAGATCCTCAGGTACTTCATGCTGTAAATATTAGTTTGATGTGTTCAATAACTAAAAAGTCTAGATTGTCTTCTCTTGCTCTCATCTCTCAGGTCTATGCTGTATAATGGCTCAGAGGTCATCAGAGACTTGGAATGGGTGATTTTCGATGAGGTTCACTATATCAATGATGCTGAGGTCAGGAAGCTTTTGCACAGATAATTAAGTATTTTGGTTTTTTTGACAAAATATAGAATAACCCGTTTTCTTTTCCCTTTGTCATATGTTTGATTTCCTCAGAGAGGGGTTGTATGGGAGGAGGTGTTGATTATGCTTCCTGATCACGTCAGTATCGTTCTTCTTAGTGCCACAGTGCCAAATGCTCTGGAGTTCAGCGAGTGGATTGGGTAAGTGCACAAGAATGGCATCAGCCAAGATGTTCAATATTAAATGGCTAATTGTTGAGTGGCAATAGAAGCCACAGTATGCATGTTTAACTGGGATATCTGTTTTGAAACTTTCATAAAACTCCTACCATGAGCTGTGTTTCATGTTCTCTATCCCCAGTCGTATTAAGAAGAGGCATATTTATGTGATCAGTACAATGAAGAGGCCTGTGCCTTTGGAACATCACCTTTATACTGGAAACAGCACCAAGACTCAGAAGGAAATGTTTCTGTTGATGGATGCTGCAGGAAACTTTGTCACTAAAGGGTACTAAAGGCATTGAATTTCCTGTGTAGTACTTGACTTTTTCTTTTTTTTATTATTTCTTAATAAAGCATATTATGTTCTTTGTTAGGTACTATGCTGCTGTTGATGCTAAGAAGGAGCGCACCAGCAAACATGCCCAGTCATTTGGTACAAAACAATCTAATCACAACACGTCAGCCAGTCAGGTATTTCCCTTCTGTCACCTTGCTGCCTTTTGGTTCCCCTGAGATGGACCCTTACATCTCATCTCTCCTTGTATTTGTACCTGCAGGACCGAGCAGTGTGGCTCACCATCCTACACTTCTTGTCCCAGCGGCAACAAACCCCGGTGGTGGCATTCACCTTCTCTCGGACACGGTGTGACGAGAATGCCCGCTCACTGGACTCCATGGATCTCACTACTTCAATTGAGAAAGCAGAGATCCACTCCTTCTTCCAGAAGAGCCTCAGTCGTCTCCGAGGAGGAGACCGACAGCTGCCTCAGGTAAACGGCAGTTGCTGTTGGTTGTGACAGGTCACTTTCTGAATGGTTGCACTCTAGTTGAATGATTTTTTTTTTTTTTTTTTTGTATGAATTTGTGATGGTGTCACCTATTTTTCATTTGGTATAGACATATAATGAAGGGATATGAACAATGATCTGAATAAAAGTTCATTTGTTAGCATTAGTGTCATTGAGTAAAGTTGAACTCATCAGTCATTAGACAAAATTGAATCAGATATTTAGATAATTTTTTTATCCATTATTTCAAGTATGATCAAGAGACACACTCTTCACACACATCACACTCTTCCACACTAACCGTGAGCTTTATGGGAGATCAAAATTAATAGTACATGTTGTGTTTTCAGGCAAAACAAGCATTTTGGTGAAATCCTTTTTGAATTTTTAAGAGCAACATTAATGCTTCTGTTGCTCACACTCTTACGATTCAATACTGCAACATATTGGAGAAAAGATATAAGCATCCACAGAGATGGGTTTCTAGTGTAAAAAATCAGAGGAACCTCACTATCCCTGACCTTAAAATCTTATCATGGCTTTTCATTGTAATTTTAAGAATTTCATTTGCTTATTGTATGAATACCATACAGGAATTGACTTCTCCAGTTCTGTTTTCTGTCACTTATTTGGTATTTTTTATATGAGGGGTAGGATACAACAGTATAAAATGCTTGTTCATTCAGATATTGCTCATGAGGGACCTGTTGAAGAGGGGGATTGCAGTCCATCATAGTGGGATCCTGCCCATCTTGAAGGAGGTCATTGAGATGCTCTTCTCGCGAGGTCTTGTAAAGGTGGGTCAGAGCAAAGTTGACAAAACCTCTCACACAAAGATGTAATGCAGTCTTTGTTTTTATCAGGTAGTATCGATCACTTAATGAATAAAGAGTCATCTTATTGTTGTAAACCCACATGTTTGGAACCATAATTTTAGTTGTATTGTTTCTCTTCTTTTCATCTTCCCTTCATATCCCAGGTGCTTTTTGCCACTGAGACATTTGCAATGGGAGTGAATATGCCCGCCAGGACTGTGGTTTTTGACAGCATCAGGAAACATGATGGCACCGGCTTTAGAAATCTCCTGCCAGGTTTGATGCTCTTTGTGTCTGTGTTTCATCTCTTTCATTTGTTATTCTCTTTTATCTGTTTGGATAAATAGAATTTAAGAAGTAAAAAGGGAAAAAAAACAGTGTTTTTATGTAATTTTTTTTGATGTTGTTACACATATTTTCAGGTGAATATATTCAGATGGCAGGCAGAGCAGGCAGGAGAGGTCTGGACGCCACTGGCACCGTGATTATTTTGTGTAAAGCTGGCGTTCACGAGATGGCAGATCTACATGTCATGATGCTGGTGAGGCCATCCGTGTTTCCATTTGTCAAAAACCCACTGTACTGGTCTAGTTTTACAAAGTCCAGCTGTCACTTTGTTTTCTCCACCATGTCAGTCAGTTAAATATTAATTCTCCTGGTCATCAGTTATAGATAAATAAAGCAGATCGCTGCTCAGCTGAATTAATTCTGGCTGTGATCCGCAGAAGGTGTTGCATGCTGAGTTATTCATTTCACATTTAATTACACAGATAAGTGAACTACTTTAGTTCAATCTTCCTCTGTGCTGGTTTGTAAAGGAGTGTGCTGGTTTCAGTGTGCTCTCCAGCTCAATTCATTTTTATTTTGTCAAATTTGTTATCATGGGAGTTTCAAAGTCTTAAAAATCTGATATAAGAAAGCCAGAGCATCCCCTTCTACGGATGATGCAAAATGGTTTGCACTTGCTGCAAGACTGAGTGTCCATTAAATTTTAAAGTTATTAAGATTGATTTTATTTGTCTATTTATTTAATGAGAGTCAGCTAATCAGTATTCAGCCCTGCTAGCAGCCCTTTTTACACAGCCATTGTATCAACAAAAAAGGCAACGTTATTCAGCTGCTGCTTTATAAATTCACACAGACCTGCTAGAGGGGGCTCAGTACTGCTTCAGTTTGTCATTACACACAGCATCCTGTCAGTAGTGTGGTGGGCAAAAGTGGTATGTTCCAACATGCCTCATCTCATCGACAAACAGCTGCTTTCTCCTTTGTTTCACCTAAAGCATGTTGCTGCCTCCCAAGATAGAACTGAGGTGCCAAGAAAATTTAACACATAAAACAATGCAAGATATTGGTGAAAGAAAATTTCGCACTGGTGAAGTGTAGTGTATCAGGAGATGATGAAAGGTTGTGTTTTTCAGTGAAGGGAATGAGGTTTTTGTGTTTTAAACAAATGAAAACATGTCCAACTGAGCTAAAGCTTGTTAGATACAAAAAATGAAGTAATGATGACCTCACTTAATACCACATTTTTTCTTTTATTTTAAGTATTTTATTTCACCTTAATGAATAGAATAGCTTACAGTCAGATAGTGTGTTCAAATCGCTATATTTTGTACATATGCTTGTGGTGTGAGGATATAGCAGACAGCTCACCCTCTTCACTTGCTCCTCACGTCAGTTTAGTGCATAAAACCCCTGTGGGTGTTTATGGGGCATTGACCCAAAATAACCTAATATTATTTAACAGTAATCCCCCACACTTAGCGGTTAGTGGGGGCTGTGACCACCCCGCGAATGGTGAAAACCACGTTGTGGATGTACATGTACATGTACACACAGTATAAATGTACGCGCATATGCAAAATCTACGGAAGGTACACTCACTTTGACGATCTCTCCTCTGTGCGTAGCTGATAAAAGCAAGAGATCGGAGATGCGGGGACGTGTGTCAGCCAATCAGCATACAGACAACCGACGGCACAGTAATGCCGTAGCATTGCATACCATAGCAGCCAAACACAGGTCTCGATATTCGTTCATGGGGCCTCCCGTGCCCCCCCCCCCCAGAAAATCATAATCCACGAACAGGAGCTGGAGCCCCCCAGAGCCTAAATAATGTGTTTAAAATATGTTTAAAAACCGCAAAAAAGTAGCGAGACACTGCAGCGAGACAAGACAAAGGCTCAACTGTGGTCTTTACCTTCACAGCCTCTGGTCTCTTAACGTAGTAAAGAAACCACTGCTATTGTGATATTTTTGGCTCATAATTAGCGGGTAACACGCTAACAACAACAAAAGAAACAGTCCAGTTTTCTCTGCATGGAACGAGCACTTTATTCTGGCACTGCAGGAACTTGTAACATCACACAGGTTGTATTGTTTGGCTCCTGTTGGTTAACAGAGAATGTAAATCTATACACGCTGGGCTGCTGTTTATGCTCACTCCACTTCTTATCTAACCCCGTTTTCATTTTGCCGTCCCACGACACACACACTACATTACCCATAAGGCCACACCATTACCCATAAGGCCACCTTCTTAAAGGGGCCAGGCTGGCTCACAACATTTCTGCGTTGTGAGAGAACGCGCACAACATCCTGTGATGTTTCCGCAATTTTTTCTTGATTTTTTTATTATATTATATATTTCTGAAAAATCCGCGAATAATTAAAACCGCGGAACTTAAAGCACGAATTGGCAAGGGATCACTGTATTCTTAGAATTGTAAGAGGCTTACTTTTTTCCCCAGATGACTGCAGTTGTCAAACATAGGCCTCGCAGCCAGAGACCTTGTCCTTTTACACACTACACAAGATCAGCCTTGTTTAGTTCTCTGTATTACTCGGAAATTGAATAAAGCAAACTCTCTGAAGTTGAACGAAATCATAATTATGAGAAAAGAAAATGGGAGGAGAGCAGTTTAGGAAACAGTCTGACCACTTATCCTCCTTCCTGACTGTCTTGTCTGTCTGCCACAGGGCAAGCCAACTATCCTTCAGTCCCAGTTCAGGCTGACCTACACTATGATCCTCAACCTACTGCGGGTTGAAGCTCTCAGAGTGACTGATATGATGAGGAGGAGTTTCTCTGAAAGCCACAGAAACACTCAGGTAACTCCTGCAGAGCACGGCTAAGTATGGGTTATCACTAAATGGTAAAGTTTAAAGTGTCAAGTTACCAGGAATTCCATGATAAAAGATTTTCATTACATGGTTATCAGTACATAAAGCATTTAGAATAATTAAATTGTCACATTATGCATGAATTAGATTTTTTTAATGTCCTCTTTATATGTCAAATTAATTACACACAGAATGGCAGTTTAAGTTGAAGTGTTTTATGCCATACTTATTGTTATGAGAGCTGAAAAGTGCATGTCGTTCTGCTGTAGGAACATGAGAAGAAGATCAGCCAGCTCAAGCAGGCGTTGTCCTCCCTCCCACCTCTGGACACAGAGGACCAGCTGTCTGACTTGTTGCCTTACTACCACACCGTGACAGAGCTGAAAACCACCACAGAAGCCCTGCAGGTACACTCTTGCATACTCCAGACCAAATTTGAACAGCTTTTTATTGTCTGCATGTGTATTTGCTTCATCTCTTTCCTGCTGTATAAATTTCAGCGAGCCATCTTGGAGTCTGTGAATGGACTAAAAGCTCTGTCTATGGGACGAGTTGTGGTGGTTAACAACAAACAGCACCTTAACGCCTTGGCAGTGATCCTCCAGGTAGGTGTTGATGGTCATTGTTTTTTAAAGCAATTCACACTGCACACTGAAGAGCCTCGCAGCAGTGAAAATGAATTTAATTGTGAGGTCAGGGCTCTTATTTAATTATATGATTCAATTTCTTAAAAGCTAACTTTTTTGAGTGAAATGTCTGCCAGTAAAGAGAATTATAAAATCTTAAAATGTCGGTCCAGTGTTCTCACCACTAGTGTATAAGTGATTAATGGAGACTTTGGGGCCCGATCTTCAACCAAACCTCCTAAAGCTGCTATTAAGGGATAGCAGGTAGCAGGAGGGGCGTTCCCCCGCAAAGAACGCAATCTTCTACCTCCTGAAACCCCGATATTACCTGCGCTAACCGCTATATTATGCATACATTATGCATAGGAGTGGTTAGGGCGTTCCAACCTGTTTAACCAATCAGTGCGTCAGCATCCATTGCCTTTAAGAGCAGGTCGCGCTACCAGCTATTAGCAATCTTCCGCTTCCCCAAAGCTGCTACCCGCAAACCGCAATGAAGCATTTTCATCCAGATCAGAGCAGCTCTCATGCACAGCTCGTCTGGGTCTCTGCTGTAGAGCTTCCTCCTCTTCTTTCCTCCTCCTCCTCTGCACCAATAAATACATAACTAGCTCTAACTAATGTGGAGCAAATGATTTAATCATTTTTTTTGTACTCCAAGAAGTTTCAACAAACTTCTCAGAAAAATAAGAGCCAGTGAGCTTCCAGTAAAGCATTTCTTAACTAGAAAATCACTTGGAGAGCGCAGACCTCCGCCAAGCACAACAGTTCTCCCATATAGCGATTTACAGATTGCGATAAAATCCGCCTTCTAGATCAGATCCGGATCAGCCTCTGAAATTTGATAGAGGTTTCCACTGTCAATCCTTGAGTGAAATTTCATGAGTTTTGGGCAATAATTAACGGAGATATTGACAAACAGCCCCATTGACCGCAATGTTATCGAAAATTTGAAAGATATCCAGAATCAAGGATTTCTTCCGGATCAAACCCAAAATGAAATCATTTCTTCCTTTTCACATTTCTGACAACTCCTGAAAATTTCATCAAAATCCATCCATAACTTTTTCAGTTATCTTGTACAGACAGACAGAAAACAGACAGATAAACGCCGGCAAAAACAACCTCCTTGGTGGAGGTAAAAATATTTTTACACAGACAATTCCTATCGGCTACATGAAAGTCCCAGACAGTCGGTGCGCTCCCGAGTAAACACGCTCAGGCAGAGCCGCGAGAACATATTCTCAGCAGGGGGCGCCGGGAGCGGCTGTGCGTCTTGGCGCAGCTGATGTGCTTTTTAAAACACTGCAGAACAAAGCATTGGATGATTATTGAGCCAGAGGAACAGGTATGATGACATCTACTTTCTACCACTGAGCGCATCTCGGGTGCTCCGAGCGCAAGGAGAGGGTCAGTGCACGAAGGGATACACGCACAGTACAAGAAACTCCGCAACAGAGTTCTGTGATCTCCTCGTTTCCTCCACAGCAAACATCTGAATGAGATCATTCCACAGCTGTACAGACTGATGTGTCTGGCTGTGATTATTCCCACATCCACCACAACTGCTGACCAGACATCCTCTGACCTCAAGAGAATAAAAACGTATGCAAGTAATACGGTGATGCGTAATCGACACGTAGAGCCGTTTGTGCACGTCCACATGTGACCAGGTGGACGCACATTTATGCCATTTGGACTCGCTCTCTTACGCGCCGACATGCGGGTTTGCGCTTTCCGTAAACTCGGTATCTTGCGATCACGGGTAGCGGGTTTAGGATAGCGGGTAGCGGGTGGTCAGACCACCCGCTACCCGCTATCCTAGGGAAGTGGAAGATTGCATTAGCGGTTAGCGGAGGTTCCTAAATCCGCAATTTGCGGGTAGCGGCCAGCGGGAGGTGTACAATCGGGCCCTATGTGTCTCTGTGACATTCACTCCGGCAGACACTTTAGAAGTTACATGCAGAAATACTGCTTACTTTTAAGAAACTGAGGTCCCTCATGTGTGGACGTCGTGCCCCTCTGTGTTTCCTGTTTTAACACTTGTCTCTGACTTCTACCCTTGTCCTCCCTCTCTGCCAGGTGTCCAGTGATGCTGTGAATCGCACGTTTACAGCACTTATTATCTGTGAAAAAGGCAATGAAGAAGGGGAAGGAAAAGGAAATGACAACACTGCTTTCCCACACCTCTACAACACAGCTCTGTTCATACCTGAAGGTAGGGCAACTGGCACGTCTACACCAGTCTGACTAATATTTAATTTTTTTTATTTCTGTCACCATTCATGGTTTAATTGAAATTTTTAAAAATGTATTGTTGGATCCTCATCTGCAAGGAGAAAGAAAAAAACATTTTTTTTCTTGCTTTTTTTGTCAGGTCCTTGCAGCCACACAGTGCAGAAGTTAAAGCTCCAGGACATCTCAGCCATCACAGTGAAAACCCTCAAAGTGATTCCTGACAGAATCATCGATAACTACAACAAGCGACAGCAACCCCGATTCAGGTGTGTGAGCATTTGTCATTCATGTCTTTATGTAGACAGGTTCTGTATTTGAACATATTATTCCTGGCTATGTTTAATGTGCCATTGCAAAAGTGGTGATGCCCCCTTTTGTAACTATCCTAACTCATAAACACAGTAAATCGCATCAGTAAATGTGTTTTATAACCATCAATAACCATCTATAATGACTCTGAATAAACTTGGATAATGAAAGTTGTTGAAACAAATAATTTTCCTTCAGGGATTAATAAAAGAAGTATTTATTTGAATTAAACTGAATTATAATCAAGCAAGGGTTTTGATTTTTGCAGGAATTCTTCACATATTTCACAGAAATGTTTTCTCGGCCAGAGGTTTCTAGGTCTGCTTGACCTCCACCACACCTGTTAACTGCAAATTTGTCAGTTACGTCACAGACTCAGTGAATGGCTACCTAAAAACATTTTTCGGTTTTCTTCTAGTGCCCTCTGCTCTGTGTTCATCAATTATTTAAAATCCAGAGTGCTAGACAGCTGCTGAGAGGAGCTCATGGCGGATGATTGTTAAGGGTGAAGAAGTGAGGATGAATTGAAATTTGCATGACTTGACCTTTTCCTAACAAAGAATATGAACCAGCCATAGTCCTGACGAGTTAATCTAGGATTAACTCCATGGCAGATGTGATTCGGAATATCAAACTTCTGTTTACCACCTGCGTATCATGGATGCTTTAAAGTCCACTCTGGCGTTTTTACTGGTGGTGACCCTACGGTTCACGTGATTTTCATGCGAGTCCACTGTCTGGCAGGTGTTACCACAAAATGAAAGATAATATGTTTAAAAGAGCAGTGAAGGTTGTTGGGTTATTTATATCAGTCTATAAATAATGCCATAAATCTTTAGAATGATGAATAATTGATACAGCAAGTATTACAGAGGTAGGAGAAATAGAGAGACATGACAACAAAGCTCTAACCAGTCAGGTACAAGACAACAGAATTTTATTTCTTTTCAGAATTTTATTCAGCAACTCTGCAGTAAATGCATTATGAATTTTGTTTATTTTTTACATTTGTCTCAAAATAAAATTTAATAAAAATAAAACCCACTTTTTTTTCTCCCACTTCATAAATATTCCCTGTCACTTCTTCTTATCTTTTAGGCATGACCCTCCTGGCCAGGCCATCTCCACGGCAACACAGGAGCTCTTGCGATTGGCCGAGGCCAACCCCGACGGCGTAATGACCCTCGACCCCGTAAACGACCTCCAGTTGAAGAGTGTTGATGTAGTGGAGGGCTCCATGAGGCTTCCGTGTGCTACAAGACAGCCTCAAGACTTTCAACTGCATCCACTCGCCCACTTTTGCAGAGCAAGTGTGTGTCTGCGTACATTGTGTGTTACGATGTGTTTATATGTCAGAAAAGTCACTGAAGACTCGTTCACCTCAAAGCTACTCTTTAGTTATTTACAATTTTGACATGTGCTACAAATATGAATCAGACAAGTGTTTCAATTTGAGTGTTAGCTAGAGACATTAAATTTCCTCTGTTCAGCAATTCAGTATTTATGCAGCTAATTAATATCATTGCCTAATTTAAGACACTCATCTTGCAGTTGCCCCCCTTTTACTGTCTTTTAATTCTTTCCTTTTCTCCGTCCATCATTTGTCCGTTAGTTTCACGATAATAGCATAAACCTTCACTATGTAATGTCCTTTTTTGTGCTGTCCAACTTGCCTTTCTTAAGGGGATAAGACACAATGGTCTTAGCTGACATAATTATCCATGTATACCCATGGCTGCAGCTCATCATAGTCTCACAGGAAGTGTGTCATTTCAACCATCACAGCACACACACACATGCATACACACACGCAAAGTCTCATTACTTTGCAAGATGACAAGCTCTTAACTTTCAATATCACAGGTTCCTCTTATCACTCTTCATTTATAATCTCTCATATCTTTACTCAACGTTGTGCTTATTATAAATCAGTGATTAATGCAGTGCACTTCACAGTACAATCTGTTCATGTATGGTTCTTAGCTTTAATGAGTTTATATATAGAAATGATCAAGTGCTAGCAATGAGAGCACAATAGACAACATTTTTCCTCTCCATTAAAGTGCAGTATTGCTTCTTTTTGTTGCTTCAAAATCAGATCCAGTGCTGCATCGGTGCTGTTGTATAGTCAAGTGAAGTAAGCTCTGTGTGTTTGTGTTTCAGTTTGCTCGGGTTAAAGAGAGGATGAGTGTGCAGGAGGAGCTGGACCTTCTGCTCTTCCTGGTGTCGGATCAGTCTCTGACTCTGCTGCCTGAATATCACCAGAGAATTAAGGTTTTGACCAGATGTTTGAATCTTTGTCCTGGCATGTCACTCAGTACATTTTCATACACAGTTGAGCTGTGATTAAAGATTGACAATGGCATTCAGTTGAGCTGCTGTCATTATCCAAGTGCACAAGTGTGGAAAGGGGACAGTTTTAAGTGTACATGTCCATCACTGCTTTGATAGGTGGTGACATTCCCCCTTTCAGCTTATTAATATTGAGTTTTTTCCAGTTGCCCTATTACGTCACAATCCAAAATAATTGACAAACAATTTAGCTTCCAGCAAATTGGTCCCATGTTGAGCAGTGAATTACAGGACTGAACATTTTGTATGGACAGTATGCTTTACATTCTTATAAATCAGATCCACACTTTCCCCTTGTGGTTGTTTATGTTACTTTCTGCTTTTGGTCTAATTGAATATGTATATGCCAAAGTAATTGTACTTCTAAAAATATAATCTGGCATTGAGAAATCACTTCAGTATTATTTCAGTCAGACTACAAGCATTTATTCAGACTACCAATATAATATTTCAAGATTTTTTTTTTTTTTTTTTTAATTGCACCAACTCCATAGTGTTCTCTTGTTTTCTTTTTTTATTCAGGCCGATTAGTTGATTGGCTGAAGACTATATAATTAAGTTCATTCATTCATTCACTCATTGGAGGGTTTAAAGCTTCTTTTTCTTAAACAGCCCATACGAAAGAGCAATATGGATGTATTTTTAGAAGCGTGCATCCCTGAACAAACGCTTCCAGAGGTTAATTTATCTGCTGGTCACCCTCAGGTCCTGCAGTCCCTCCAGTACATTGACAGCAGTGGAGCGGTGCAGCTGAAAGGCCGGGTAGCTTGTCAGATCAGCAGCCACGAATTGCTGCTGACCGAGCTGCTGTTTGAGAATGTCCTGAGCCCGCTGGCACCGGAGGAGAGCGCTGCCCTTCTGTCCTGTTTGGTCTTCACTCAGAACACGCAGGTGGAACCGCATATTACCAACACATTGCAGGAGGTGAGATTGATTGATGCTCTGTTGCTTGTATCACACAAAATGCAGATATTGAAGTGATGCATTTAAAGTGACATATTCCACACATGGTGACTGATGCATGTAGACACCTTGCATCCCATCAAGCAGATTTGACTCACAACATCCTGCAGAAAGGACAAGACGACTCATCCCAGTTGCTTGCTCATTTATTAAATCACTTCTGTGGTCTGTTTCTGTCAAATATGCCTTTGCTGTGTTATATTGTGTGTGTCTGTGTGTGTGTGTCAAGTACTGTCCTGACATGAAAGAGCTTTATGAGGGCTTGAATTAGTGATGACCTAAGTAGTAACTTCTTAAACCATCTGTCCTAGAAGAGCAGGAACACGCTTTGCGAAACAGACTTCTTCTATGTAAATGACACAATCATCCTGTTAACACCCAGGGGCAAGTCACTTGTTCAACTTAGATGTGTTTGTCTGACAGGTTTTACTTACTTTATTTCACCCAGGCTGTCCAACAACCTCTCTGGTTTTGTCTTTTCTTTCAGGGCATCGATCGGGTGATGTCAGTGGCTCAGCGTATTGGAGAGCTGCAGCGGGAATGTGGGATTCCCCAGACAGCTGAGGAATTTGTAGGCCAGCTCAAGTTTGGACTCACTGAGGTTGTGTACTGCTGGGCCAGAGGAATGGTGAGGCTGCTGACTGACTGACCATAATTACACCTGACCAAATATATAGATCATATATAGATATCTTTTCTGTGGGATGAAAAAATATTGTGTTAAAACAATAGGGGCTACCTGACTACCACAAAAAATGGTATCCTGTAGGTGGCAGCACCAGTCGAAACTGGTCCTTACCGCTACATTTGGGGCTTTTGGAAGATAAGAAAACATAAGAACATGCCATGTAAGGGTGTAGCACTCACACTCATCCGGGGCTTTGCAAATCTGTGCCTTGCTGATCCTCTCTATACCAGTAGCTTTTTTTAATTATTCCAGACAAAGTAGACAGGATCACCATTCATGATCGTGTCAATACTGACATTTTACTTGTCAAAAGGATGGGAACATAGTCTCTAATTTCTTGTGAGGTTCAGGATGTCGACATTCTTCCTTGTTTTGTCCTTCCTCTCACGTTGAATCAGTACCTTCAATCTTTCGGCCACTTTACTCACTTCACATGAGCTTTGGATCTACGTTATCTACACTCTGCAGTATTGCAGTAGTACACCACGGCTCAATGATCTGTATTGCTAATTTCGGCTTGTTGCTTTCTTTACCAGAAGTGGTCGTGTTTACAAAAAGCCCCAGATGCAATTTGTTATTGCCACCTAGCAGATAAAAATAGCATTTTGTGGTACTCAGGTAGCCTCTCTTGTGGCTTGATATAATTTTGCCTGATGTGCTTGACCACATAAAAATTGCCAACTCTCCCACCCCCACCCAGAACCACCACACACACACACACAGTTTTCATGGATGTGAAATCTAAATATCGAGCCCAAATTCTTTTTTTTTTTAGCTGGGTTTCGAATATGTTTATTTCTGCAGCAAAGTTAGACCCTTTAACATGGGGGTCAATGGTGATTGACTCAGTTTTGAAGCCATCCCCCAGTGGTTGGTAGAAGAATTGCAATTTTCTGCACTACCAGTTTGGCATCACCTCAACACACGAATGTAGCTTCTTGACACAATCCAGTATGCAGTACGTACTAGACGGTGGTATAGAGGTTGCTATCAGCACATAGTATGCAGCGGTTAAAGCCAGTTACCAACCACTGTGACTTGTTTTCACTGTAGTTGCAAACTGCATTATGGGATATAGTATGCGAGGTAGACTGGTCAGTTGCATAGAAAAATCTTTTCCAAAAGAAGCACACCAGCCACATGCTTCACGTTTTGCAGTATGTGCACTACAGACTGCAGGTATTAGAGCCCATTTGCCTTCTGCATTTTGAAGAAATCAGTACGTCACAATAATCAGTACATCACAGTAATAAAGTATCTAGTTTTGAAAACAACCCTTGTCTAGTATACAATAAAAAATGAAATCGATATGACACGGTAACTGGTTGAAATTGTTTAACGGACCGTAAAGGTGCATTTAATTTTATCTGAGACACAACATGTTTATCCCCTCCTTCTTTTGTCCCATCAGCCATTTGCTGAGATCGCCCAGCTGACAGACGTCCAAGAAGGAACAGTGGTCCGCTGCATCCAGCGCCTGGACGAAGTGCTGAAGGAGGTGCGACAGGCTGCCCGCATTGTGGGAGACTCCGTCCTCGGGAGCAAAATGGAGAGGGCCTCCCTGGCCGTCCGCAGGGACATTGTCTTCACCGCCTCCCTGTACACCCACTGAGAAATGCATGGCGGGAGGGAGGATGAGGGTGCTGTTGAGCGTGGCAGCACGCTGGGGTGCTTGCAGTCAAGTGGCTTCTTTGTGTGAAAGGTGTGAGAAAGCTGGAGGTAGTTTGTATGTGGGTGGTGGAGACATATGTGAAATGTTTAGTGCTGCATGTGCCTACAAAAAACATGTTGTTTACACAAAAATTCTTAATTGTAAAGAAGGGATTATTTTAATCAACAGACCAAAGTACAGATTTGGAGAAAGAGCATGAAGTCTGGACTGTAATCTAATGTACAGTAATAAAAACTGTATTTGAAACCTGCTGTGAATATGCTTAATGTAATAGTTTGGACATGTCAGCCCTTTTTGGTTCTGCTACTTGTCTCACTTCCTGCTGCAAATAAAGTCTGTCAGAAAAATCATTTAAAGGCAACACTCTTCAGAGAGTAAAACTGAGGTGAAAATGTGACATAAAGAACCATATCATTCAGAAGATCCTTCTTAGTTGCGCTGTAATGGGATGTTCCAGCCGAGTGCCTCTGCATTTTCCAAGTCAGGGCTGTCGCTTTAAGACAACGATAGCTTTGTCTCTCATTAATTCAATGTACAGCGATGCGTAAGTGGAGAAACCTTATTAGACTATCAGCCGCACAGACGACAGGAGAGGAGCCGCACGGAACATCCTGTGCGCTCTGGCTGAGCTGGATTTATTAACAAAGCACCCCAAGTTACCAAAAATTGTAAAAACGCGGGTGTCTTTTAAGATGAAGACGTCCTGAGGATGGGTTGCCCATGTTTGGAGTAAAAGTGTGAATCATCGACAGGAGCACTTATCGCCAGCTGCTGGAGTACAAACACCACCGATCAGAGGAGGCGGACAGAGGATCGGGAGGCATGTCGTCCGAAAAACACGGTGAGGCGTTTTGGAATTGTGTTTAATTGAGACACGGGCTAAATGATTTGCTTGATTCATTTAAGAGATTATTCTGCCTGTCTGCCTCTTCTGCGCCCCCCCCCCCCCCCCCCCCCCCCCCAAAAAAAAAAAAAAAAAAAAAAAAACCTGCTCCCTTGTCTCCATCCGCGCAGCGCTGTTTCTAGAGGAGGATGCGCCGTGTGGGCGCAGCTTGACGGGGGAGAAAATCACCGCAGGGCCTCGCAAGGTGTCCGCGGACAGTTAAAAGTGACAATATCAGAGTTTTCGTGATTTGATTTTTATCTCAAGTTGGTCATTTAGTTGAGGTGTTACTCATTTTCAAACTGAATGAAAATGTTTGCTTTAAAAAACTACCGAGTTTTGTCTTCAGTTTCACAGACTCCCAGTTTTCTCCTCGTGTCTCATTATCATCATTACGCGCAGGCCTTCGTACATCTCCTGACTTATTTGATGTGGGTGTCCTTTGCGCGTTCCCCTACTTGCCTTTATATTACATGAAAGATGTGTCTCGTCCTTCCCCATAATTTGAGGATGTTTAAAAACTACTGATGGTGCTCCAACCTGGATGTGCTGCAGCTTCGCACTAAATAAGTGTGAACGAGATGAAGTCGCTTTAGAGCCGCTGAGACAGTAGCTGGAGAGAATAGGCCGAGACTTCTGTCTGATCAGATCTGTGGGGCTCAGATCAAACAAAGGATGAAAATCATACACTGACGCTTATGAAACAGCCACATCACTCCTGTATGAACAGAGGGATGTTAGTGTAACACACACCTCCACCACTGTTTTAAATGCCCAGCCATCATATGTATGCGGGGCCCTCCTGAGACTGAAGTGGGCTGATAAATGGAGCTCCATAGGGGATTGTCGGGCACCACGTTTGCCACATGTGAAATGATTATAAGCTACTCAGATAAAGCACCAGCAATCCAACGTCTGGGTTAAAATCAGTGCAGTAGTATTAAAAGTTGCAGTTCCTCGCCTGACCACTGGGGGCTGGCTCCAAAGCCGAGACCATCTTAATTGAAAAACGGTTTTGGTTTCCATAGCTATATTTCAGATCTATGACAATTGTATGGGGTTTGTATTTTCATTTTTTATTTTTTGTACCACATGAGACAAAATTCTATGAAACAACAAGTTTATGTATGATTACAGGTGTGGTCATTTAATTGATTGCCATCTTAGCACTTAGCACCGTCCTCACTTCTGAACTGCGAATAACAATAACGGAGCACATATAATATTCATTCATGATGCGACCGGTTTTGAGTTGTTCTGGAAGGGTTCAGAGGCAAACCAAAGCAACCTGAAATAGCTATCTTTACGCATGTTTTAAGGCTGCTGGCCATGGCTAACCAGAGGACAGATGGACTGTTTCCAGCTCATTGGTTTTGAATTCTTCCAACAGCTGGGTCCTCTGG
Organism: Hirundichthys speculiger; assembly: GCA_018398805.1. NCBI lineage: Eukaryota > Metazoa > Chordata > Actinopteri > Beloniformes > Exocoetidae > Hirundichthys > Hirundichthys speculiger. The sequence goes on from JAGFBZ010000261.1 coordinate 2,137,127, forward strand.
TCGAACGACTTTTGCCTCGGATCATTTTAGGACACTTTCAAGTTGACTAGCCAGACCACTAACCAAGGATATCTGAAACAAGCAATGGCATAGCTCAAACGAAAAGTACCAGAGGTCTCCTGGGACTGGCGGGCTACACTAGCAGGTTGCCCGCAGTCTAGCCCATGAGTGGCAGGCCAACCGACAGCTGATCCCAATGGAGCTCCTCCTTTCAGCCTTTCAGCTCTGGCAGCACTTGTTTCACTATCAGTAGTAAAATGAGGATGTTTGGACAGATTTGATAATAAGCATCATAGCATTAGCATCATAGTTTATGATAAGCTAAACCTGCCAATCTAAAATGGCTACCTGTGATTGACATAAGCCGGGCGTATTACAAGCAGCTTTTTGCAACATGGTGCTATGTAGTACAAGGACATAGAGGCTTCAAAAGCACTTTTCAGAAAACCTTTAGGGAATGTCCAGGGTTTGTCCAGTTCCTCTTATACAGTCTGTGGCTCAGGTACATGGGTGACGAATAAGCCCAAACTGGGTGTGTTATCTGAGTCCAACATAAGTGAAACCTAGTGGGCTTTTCACATGGGGCCAGTTTGGAACCAGCAGACAATCCTGTTTGGATTTAGCTTTTGCACTTGCAGTTGACAAAATATTCATAATCCTGGTCTTCATCATTTAAAATTACTCAACCTCAAGTAAAGGTTTTTGTTTATGTTTGTCCTGTGAAATTTCAATCGGAACATGGTATTTAAAAAGAAAGGCCACTTCTTTGTTCCTTTTCTGTGAACATTCTTTGAGATAATTTATTTGGGTGTTGGAGCTGATAAATGGAGAGCAACAGTAATTTGTACTGACAATCTATCGTTCGGCCCAGCTTGAAAATGATGAAGAAGAAGCAGTTGTGGGAAATATCACATTTATTGTGGTCCGTGTCAACCAATCCCTAGTAAGACTTCTGGGGAGGTTTATGTCAGGCTACGGCAGAGCTTACATTATCAGGTTCCCCATTACAGTTTACATATGCCGTAAGTTCAAATGCAAACCACACATAATGCAACCATGTCACTTTGTTTAGGTTGGCCTCATTATGAACATTTCTAATTTACTGACCCATTCAGTTTTGCTGGCTGCTGTGACACCGCAGGCCCAAAGCGGAGTAAAATTATCTAGCTACACTATTTATCTCCACCCAGCTTCACATCATGCTGCATTTGCTGTATTTAGTAAGTGGGTTGCTCAAATTTTTTGAACTCCAATTTCAAAAGAATCAGAATCAGAATCAACTTTATTGCCAAGTACGATTTTACACATACGAGGAATTTGTTGTGGCTATGATGGTGCATGCAATTAAGGAAAAATATAACAAATAACAATGTAAGTTAAACATATTACAATATAAATATATAAACACAAACAGTTTTTTTTGCATTTTTTGCACAAAAGAGACACACCCTGTGAAAGATGGGCTTGGACTCCACCCCCTAAAACTGTCTGCTATGAGTGGAGCTGTAAAGACATGGGTGAAGAGCAAGCTTTTGCGCTGTATCTCTGTGGTATGTAGACTGAAGCATGTCATGGAAATCGCATCAAGACCTCAGGAGATTGTGTCAACTTTTGGGAAAAGATCGCAATGTATCTCATTTAAGCAACTGCATGAACATTTGCAATAATATTATAAAGCTCAGGGTATTTATGTGAAATATGCATTTACAAAGTAAAATAAACATTTATATTAATATCTACTGTATTACAGTGATGTATCTTAGAGATTAGATCATCTGTCTTTGCTTTCATTTTATTCCATTTATCCTGGTGCAGCTTCCTGTGTTATTGCATGAGACTCAGACTTCTTACAAGATTATCTGTTATGGATTATTTGCGGAAAATACCTGCGTCTTATCAAATATTATTGATTACTCTTGATGTTGTATCTCATGTTGATAGTTTTCAATTAAGATTACATGAAACTCCTACTATCTTTAAACAATTTTGAATTTTGATAGCTCTTTTACTTATCATGATTAAAAATGTCACAGCTCTCTTTGTCAGATATATATATATATACCCTTATATACACTACGTTTCATGTATACTTTCTCTTTAATGACTTATAGGTTTTTCTTCTTCTAGTGCTTGCTCCTTTCTTTCCTCTCTGTTTCTGATCCACTCCCTCCTTGTGACACGGCTGAAAACTGTTACGTAAACATGGTCCCCGAGCACAAGTCATCAGCACTCGGTCTCTCAGCTCTTCTTCTGTCCTGTCAAATCTTACCCTCCGCTCTTCTCCAACATCCATCTTTGTTTTTTTCTTTCTCCTCTCCTCATGTTCCTGTCAGAGCGTATCACCTCAGATCCTCCCTGCTGCGAAGACACAGCACCATATCAGTCAATTTCTGTGTTTGATGAACACATCAGGAGCGGAAAAAGCAGATGGGTGATAAGGATGAAGTTTTTTTTGTGACTTAAATGCCACATTTCTAACCGGAAATGTTGCTGTTAAAGGAGGAGAAGGAGAGAAAAAGGCTTCACCTTTCAATACCTGTCATCATTAGTAAACAGAATGAGCAGGCTGGAAAATGTCAGACTCTTTGGATGCTTTTTGAAAATGTTCTGAGGACTGTGTTCTGTGTAATTGTCTTCTCCTCTTTAAAAGTCAGATTAGACATCACACCGAATATAAAGTCACACAGGTAGATAAATGACTTGCACTCCCGCTTACATCTTTTCTTTTATTGTTCTTCCTCTGCGTTTTCTGCTTCTGGGTTCCCGCTTGCCTGCCTTTCCATCTTTCCACCTCTTCCTAATGCGTTCATCTTCCTCCTCTTTCAGGGCTCGATGATCCTGGCCGTCAGACCATGCAGCCTCCTCCATATCTACCAGGGCCACAAGACCCCAGTGTACCCCAGCACCCCAGCATGTCTGCTGTGGCCGGAACACAGCCCAGCTACCCTCCTCCACCTCCTCCTCTGGGCTCTGAAGGATATCTCCAAGAAACTCAGTTCCAGTGCGCCTCACTGGGACCTCCTGGGGCCCCCCAGGGCTACACCGTCCAGACCCAGGGCCCTGGAGGCTCCATGCCGCACCAACCTGTGGGATATCTCCACCCGGGCTACCCCCTGCAGCTGCAACCCTGCACAGCCTACGTACCTATCTACCCCATGGCATCGGTGAGTAAGAGAAGAAACTTCAAAGATTTCACATCAGGTTCCTGCAGAATTGCAATCTTGACTATTATTTCTTTCCACCTCATTTCATCTTTCACATTTGCAAATCAGATCTTCGTATTTTTTGCATCTTTGGTTTCTTATGCTCCCTCAGAAATGATAATGTATATAATTTGTTGCTAAATGTCGCTAAAATGCCAGGAGCACTCTTACATAATTCTGTGGCTCCTACAACTCCTACAACTGGTGATTTACCTGAGGGTAATAGCTGAATATTTTTCATTTACATTCAGCAAAGACAAGGAATTTATATATATGGGTAAAGTGTATTGAGGTAGCATCTCAAGAGAGCATCTACAGGAGCCAAAGGTGGTTTATGGTTTAATCTCAATAAAGTTTATAGCTAAAATATCCAACTTTATGGGACTAAATATTTTCATAACTATTAAATAGAAGTCTTAAATTGAGTTAAAGTGTTAATAGTGTGACCACTCTGAGTTACAATGAGTATCCTCATCCCATGGACATACAGAGTGTCCTCATGTTCTCAGTAAGATCCTTCTCATGCACATCGCTTCCAAATGAAAAAAGTCAACATGACAATGACTAAATAACAAAAAGCATAAATCAACACACCATTTAGTGATGTCAATGTTAAATGGCCATATTTTATATATAGATAAATCATAGTTGGCACCATATTTAATGTGACTCTGTTATAGCACTGAAACGATGCTCCATTCCACTAAGAGGTGGTTAGATCCAAAACATATGTCTCATGTTTATCTGAATGTCTTCAGTATGTTGAGTAAACCAATAAAAGCATGAAAATTAAAAGTACTTATAATTTATTTTACAAGGATATTCTTTAAAATAACCTGGATAGATTTGTTTGTTGCCCTAAAATAATGATTAATCAATTGCATTATAGTCATGTTCCAAACCCATTTTTAGCCTCAGTTACCACACATTTCTGGCAGAATGCTTTTTAGACTAAATGTTTTGATAACTCATATCAGCTCTGTGTTGATTTGGTAAAAAAAAAATACACCTTCAAAATAAAAAATAAAAAATACCATGCCCACTATAAAATATGGACGTGGCTCGCTTACGGTTTGGGGCATCTTTGCTACATTTGAAATGGGGGGCTTGAATCTGCGTAGGACACAATGAAGTTACGGGATTATCAAGTCATCATTATGTGAAAAACATGCTGCACAGTATCAGGGAGCACATGGGTCCTCTAAAAGGATAATGACATATCTAAAAGTACCTGATAAGAAAAAATATGACCTGCTTTTAAATGGCCTCAGTGAAAAATGTAGTATGGAGTAAGACATCCTTCAAACCTGAGACAGCAAGAACAGTTGGTTTAGGAAGAGTGGAACAAAATGTGCTTGTTGGCAGAGGTGGATAACTCATTGAGAGCTGTAGACACCACTTTGCTGGCAGTGGTTTGTTATTATTATTATTATTATTATTATTGGTAGTGGTCTTATATGTTCTATGTGATATATTATGATCATTTTCAGTAAGCAGACCTTAAGTCCTTAAGTTACATTGAAGATGATAAACTCTACACCTTTCTTATTTTTCATTCCACTTTATTTTATTTTATTTTATTTTACTTTATTTTTTATCAAGGAGCAGAGCAATTTAGCTTTTTAGGACTCCAATAAAAGATAAGTAAAGCCATCTGTGCTCCATTGGCTGCCTCGGAGCTGTGTTTTTATTTTAAACCAGAACAACAGAAATAGAATAATTTGAGAGGGGAACATGTCTTAATTTGAACCACTCAGTTTATAGAAACATGCAGCCTGTATGTCATCATTTGAGCCTCTAAATGTCATCATTTAGAGGTGTTTGTATATATGGTTATAGAGTACACATTTAAAATAAGTATTAATGCTTTAGCCTGAAAGATGATGAAAATGGCATAGCAAGTAAAGCTGTTGTCTCATAAAACAATCTTTGATTTGTCAACATTTCCCGGTAGGCTGCTGAACAGTTTCAGCTTCTTCTGATAAGGTTTAAAAATGCACAGTTCATGAGCTGACAATCTGAGCTCTTGTACGCTTAAACCTTCAATATCTGGAAGAGAAAAACATATCTGAATAAATTTAAAGAAGCTTAAAGTGGCTATGTTGATGCCTCCCCTCAGATCTCTTAGTTAATGATAATTATAGATAGTAGATGTGAACAGTGCAAGAGGCAGACATGTTTCCACTCTGCAGGTGGTCTGTAATATTGTGAATCCAGAGAAAATTGGCCACTCAGCTCGGAAGTGCAATCTTCAGCAGCTCTGCACTGCGATTAAATTGCTTCTGATGTATTGGCTGACATACGTGACGACCAGACTGTCAAGATTCTTCCGAATAAATCAGACAGACTGCTGTCAAAAAATGGAAATGAAACCTTTTTCCCTCTTTGTATCTGCTCCAACACCAGTAATTGCTGACGACTCAGCTGCAGGCTCCTGCGTTCTTGAAGTTTTTTTTTAAAATATCATCTTTTTGTTTCCCCGTCCCCCATCTCCTCAGGGTCAGCCCTACATGGCAGCTGGAGGAACTCACCCAGGGATCCCACCTGGCCAGATTCACCCCATGCAAATGCCACCCAGTATCACCCTGATGGACCGTCGGCCGCCACACGACTACCTTCCCATCGCCGTGCTCACCACTGTCTGTTGCTTCTGGCCAACGGGCATCATTGCAATCATCAAAGCAGTGCAGGTTAGAATTATACTGAAAATGTCCAGCATTGACTGAGGTCACATCCTGTATATTCCACTTAATAAAACTCATCAAGATCTATGGAAACGTAGATCTACAATACTTTCTGACCTCTGAGACCTGATGTCCTGTCAGTCCTAATGAAGACATAAACCTTTTAAAAAATATGTGGCATAGAGGTATTTTCCTTTGTGTCAAGAATACATATTTATTTCAATACAAGTAAACCTTTGAATTTTCGAGACAGCTTTCTTGTACGACATATTTTATGGCCCAACAGGAGGACGTGTGTATTGCTTTGACTTTAAGTAATTTAGCAATGCCATAACTGTCACTTGGCGCAAAAAGGGTCATGGTTTTTGTTAATATTTTTTTCTTCGGATTTTAAACTCATGCATGAAAAAAAACAATGATGTTTGAAAAATCTGAGACACATTCCTAATTTTTGGAAAAATAGTTATTTGTTAGCATTTGTTTGAGGGGTCTTTTGTCCTTTTTGAAAAAAAAAATTTTTTTTAAACACACACCTATCACCATATATCTTACTGCAATAAACTTTTACAGTCGCCCTCTGTTGACACTATGCAACACAGTTTGCATAGTGTAGTAGAAGAATAATTTACTCACATTCACTTCTTACTGATGCATCATATCTTAATTTACAGTTATCGTACCAGTCAAAGTCTGGATACACCTACTCTTTCAAAACTAATGTGTAGATGCATCAAGACCTCTAATTGGTGCCAGATATGAAACAGTGCTGAAATTGAATAATAAGCATGAATTTTAAAAGCTGCAGTGAGAGAAGAGGAAATAATATAAAGTAAATTGATTTGATAGCTTTAAATGGTGCACAGTCAGAAATGTTGTGAGAAGACAATAAAAGAAGATTGATCTTCTTCTTGATGCACTGTCATTTTTTGTAACCTCCCTTAAGTTCATTTAAAGTAACTGTTAACACACAGGTTAAAGGTGCTGGCTTAGTCTGGTAGCTCTCGCACTTTATGATGCATGTTGTCTGTGTGATGGCAAACTGTGCTGACCAACATGCACCGAACAGACCATATTACGTAACTGCACCATTGTCGGTGCATTGGGACAGAATGGATTTTGTCCTCCGGGCCTCCTCATGTGGCTGTGAGTTGAGCTGAGCTGACAAGGCATGGATGCACTGGTCTGAGCTGTATATGTTGCTGTAGCATATTATTGTTGTGTTGAGTGGCCTCTTTCTGCACATGCAGTCAGTGTGCTGCAGTGAAATTGATCCATAGATGGTGTCACGGGCTCTCTCTCCTGCTCCCACTCATGCATCACCTTGTTATGCAACTTTTATTATTATTTCTCCTCTCTTCCTTTACTCAGGTGCGTACGGCGATAGCCAGAGGCGACATGGTGACAGCGGAAATAGCCTCCCGCGAGGCACGTAACTTCTCCTTCATCAGCTTGGCTGTTGGTATTGCCTCCATTGTGCTGTGCACCATTCTCACCGTGGTAGTCATCATAGCGTCCCAGCACCACGATGACGACTGGGAGCCGTAACTCCTCCTGACATCCTGATGGAAAGAGGATAGGAAAATGCACCATTTTCGCTTGCTGGCCCTCTCTACAGATACACACACAGCTCAGACCTAACCTGCTTCCCTCCAACACTGACAACTAGAAGCAACCAATCACAGATGACACTTAAATGCAAAATGGCAGGCAGTTTTTCTGATGGGTCTAGTATTGTTGCTAGTGCAGCGACCACTCAGTATTTACACTAAAATATGAGCTGCAGGAGGAAAGCAAAGCTCTTGTCATTTACGATTCATTTGGTCAGATGAAAGGATTCTGAGCAATTCGATACATTTAAAAGGGAATATTTAGGTTAGTTAACTGCACATTTTAGTCGTAAAGTAGAAGTGTGCATGTTTTCGTCTTTGAAACTTAAAATCTGCCCTGCTGAAATGGTGTTGATTCCAGAGGGGTATCTTTTCCCAAAGAATGATTAGTGTTAGATGGGACGATCAATATAGCCTACATTTGTAACACACCAAATGGAGACTGGACTGTCAGGAGAGTTTCTGGTGTCACCCAAATGAGGATTTATTTCAGACTGCTTGGCTGTGTGTACGTGTACGTCTGAGCTGGATAAAAATGACATATTTTATGAATTATATATTTGTTTATTTATTTATAATTTATGAATTGGTACAATATCTACTCTTATTTGACTGTGTCTGCTGTAATTAATTGTGATTTGTTGCAGCTGTTTCATGCGCTACACTGGCTTAAAATTGTTAACTCATGATTATAAAATTGCATTTTATAGTAACCAGATAAAATAATGCAGCGGTTTACATTTATGGATCTTATAGTGCATGATCAATATAAATCAGTACTGATGGGGTTTTAGTGCAAGGTTGCTTTTCCTGCCAGCAGTCAGTGGGAACATTTCCTAAGATTTCTATGAATGTGTGCTGCAGTATTTTCCAAAGTGTCAAATAAGATACTAAAAAGAAAAAAAAAACCCACACAGAAATGCTTTTTGCAAATATTTTAGAAGTGTATTAGTTTTTTTGTGTTGCACTTGTCTTGTGATTTACTCTCTCAGACACTGTTAATAGTGCAGAACAAGACTCATGAGGCAACATAAACCTGCATGTCATCCTTAGTATGCTTCTATTCTTTTTAAATATTAAGGCTAGATGAGCTTATCTGGTTTCTGTAATGTAGCTCTGAACAGCATCTGTGCTGTTGCCTCTATATGAACAATTATAGTATGTGAGATTTCAGGGGTTATGAAATGAATGTTTTCCAGTCGGAGAGGGAAAATATTAATGCCTATACAAAATTGTAGCACTTTCCAGTCTATGAAAACTTTATCCCCCAGTTGATCCCTTGTCCTTCTCCCGTCCACACGAGTTAGTGGACCTATCAACATATCTAATCTGTTTCCCCTTTTTCCTCTTCGTTCCTTTTATGAAAGTATTTCAAAAGATTACATAGAGATATTTAAATATTATGAAAATAATATTTATTGACAGTAGTCACAAACAGAGACAGTATAAGTAAAGTTTATGAGTGTTTCGTTATTTAGAATATTATTATTGCTACTGATGTGTTATATTTAATACAAAGAAACACACCTGGGCCTATTTATCAGTCACAAACAAGGATTTACAATTTCTTATTATTATCATTTTAATTATTTTATAAAGTCACTGAAAGTAAATTTTCTTTGTGTGAAACATTGAAAATCCCTTTTAGCAATTACCTCTGGAGCAACCATGTATATTTAGAGAAAACAGCAACCACTTAGTTGATTAAAATCTACTGTGCTGCATTGCTTTGACGAGCAATATTATGGATTACTACTGATACCGGTATGACTGAAACACTCAGGACTGTGTTTCTGTGCTGCAATCACCCAAGGTCTACAAAGCAGCTAAAAATTGGTTTAAATAATTTTTATTAATCGAGAATTTGGATCACTTCTTGGATAAATGCATTTTCGGAAATGCAGTTACTTTCTTGTAGAGAGATAAACACACAGATTGAAACCACTCTCCTTTCTGAACTACATCTATTTCATTGCATTCACATCCTCCTGGGATGATCAGATTTTCCAATGATGCAAGTCACTACTTCTCTGACATCTGAAAGCCCATCTGTGTTTAAATCAACTGTTTAAATTGGCAAGAATGTTGTTTTATTTTAATGCTATAAGTTTTCTTTAGACCTTTGAAGCAAGTAGAATATTGCGTTTCCTCCCAGTCATTGGAGATATATAACATTTCTGAGACAAATAACCAATTAATGTTAACTGCAAAGAGTGGTTACAATAATATTACAAATTACCATGCTGCAAAATATCAAAATAATTTTAAACTGAAATATAGCATCCAATTTGAAGCTAGCACCTCAGAAGCTAACAAATATGGTAAAAATGTTGTAAATGCAAATGGATAACTGTAGCCAATTGAAAAGGAACAGCCGCTTATAAAATTGACTTAGCAAGTCAAACACAAACATTTTCAACCACTTTCCTAGTTGTTGGACTGAAATGAGGTGTTCGTGTGATTTTTTTTTCTGTGCGTAAAATCTGAAGCTCTATTTATCTCAGCTTAAGCTTAATTTTTTTTTTTTTTTTTTAGCACAGAGACTGACATTCACCTGCCTAGCACCTGTGGATTTCTTTTTTCATTAAACATCATTAACATCATTTTGAACATCATTAAAAACAAGACAAATTTAATGTTTATTAATGAGCTAGCGATGAGTAAGCAGGTCAGGTGTATTTGACTTTATTTTGAGGGAACCAGGCTTGCTCTTGCTAAGCTAGCAGCTGCTACACGCTCATAGTAGTGTTGATTTCATCTAGCTCAGAAACCCAAATAAAGCGTATCTACAAAAATTTCAAACTTAACATTTTATATAACTTAACATTCAACTTTAAATTGTAGTGATAAAATTCAAAAACTTTCCCTGTTTCCTTGCTTGATAAATACAGGCCCTGTTGCTGAGCAGACCGTGACATTCAGTGTTAAAGTGTAAATGAAGCGCAGTGCTGTTTAGTATTAATATTGTTCGGATGTCTCTGGCAGTGTGTATCTACTGAATATAGAGACTTTTGTCATGTGGCACTAGGCTGCATCTCCTTGTGTGCTTTCTGATAACTGCAGCTGTTTGCTCTACAGTTGAAGATTATGCCTCCTCTCGTATTATTTTTGAGTTTGTTTTTCAGCTTGTTAATGTGACGGGTTGCTTGAAACTGACAGAAAACCATGTGGGGTTTATTAATCTCATTATGTTCTTAGCTGTGCACATGCATTTGGTTGTTTTTGACTTCAGTTATTTGACTAATGAATAAAAGAAGAATTCTGGGACAAACCTTGTTGAAGGCACTGTCTTGTTTCCTTGTCTGTTTTTCACCTCTCCATCCTCTCAGTCTCTATGGCATCTCCTCTCTCTCTCATCACTAAGCTGCTATTTATAGTTGCCCCGGTTTTCTCGCTCTCCTATCTTTCCTCTCTGTCAGAACATGATCCAGAGAAGCTCTCGCAATCTTGCTTTTAATCACAGGAGGTCTTCTGGGTATTTGTTCTGCGGCTGGTAATTTCTTTGCACCATAAAAAATATTTATACCTCCCTAAACCATGCTGATGCATAGCCACTATGAACATCAAATATAACCATGAGTCACTACCTTTTTCCATTTTACTTTGTTTTATCTCACTGATTTTTTTTCTTCATAAGTTTCTTGTTTCTTTATAAGTGCAAAATTTAAAGAGGGGCTCAAACCTGCAGAAATGTGTGTGTGTGTGTGTGTGGGGTGGGTGGGTGTGTGTGGGGTTCGTCTGGGTGGGGGCTCAGTACAAATGTTACTTCTCTTAAAGGATTTCTGTGGAACATTCAGAAACCCCTTAGCTTTCTTTCTTTCTTTCTTTTTTTTCTTTTTTTTTTAAATCAGTGCCGTTCCACTAAAAAGTTATTTGGTGACTCCCTACTAGGATCATAGGGTCATCATTACTTTGAGATAGGAATAAGGGCAAAAGCTATATTATATGATGTTCATTATTGGAATATTGCATCTTTAAATAATATGAGGTATCCCTCTAACACTAAATAGCTTGGAATTAAAAGAGGGGAACCAGAGCCAGCCTGAATCTGCAGGATCACAGATGGCCATTTAACCTCCCAAGGAGAGCCTGTGTCTCTGAGATCATTTAATTTGGCCTCACACTGCATGTCTCTCAACTCCATCACATGGTCTCAGCTTTTCCTGAGCATGCTGTGTTGTCAGTCACACTGTGACTGTTTGTGTCATCCTGCTGCACACTTGCTAGGCTCCCGTCTCAGCTGCAGCATCAGGACTCGAGGCAGGCTGGCAATATTTCAGGGTGCTGGAAAGCCAACACCAGTATTATACAACCAATACCGTTAGGGTGGCAACAATTGAAGCCCATAAATAATGGTGGAGCTTTTTTTGTTTCCATCATTCCACATTTGTATCAAGGTAATTTACTCTCCATCCCTTCATACTGTCTGTCAACAGATCAGATGACAAATATAAAGCATTTCATTGCATGTCATACAAATGTATGATTGTGTGACAAAAATTGAATTTAGACCAGATTATTACACATAAATTAATGCATGAATGAACCACAACTTTCAGTGTAATTCAATATAACTCACTGACATCAATTGAAAACATAAAAAGGTCCAATACAGCATCATTTATGTACATAGGACAGAGTTTTTGAGCAGAAGTTTGCATCGTCGTGGTCCACACAGAGAAATCAGGTTTCATTTATAAACAAATTTATTTTTCCTTAAGTTGGAGAATACTCAAATAAATGTCAAATCAGATATTTTCTATTTCTATAAAATTTTTGATACTTATTTAACTAAAAGAAGCCTGGAGGTAACTGTTTGCTGGGTTTTTGTTAGGCTGCTGGTAAAAGTTAAACCAATACACAACATGGTTAGACTAGAATTTCCTTCTTTAAACAAAATGTAAAAAAAATTAAATTAAATTAAATTTTGGTATCCTTCCACCTAAGTCAGGCCAGCTGCTGCGTTTTGACAAGCGTCTAAAAATGATACTTTGCACTTTGTAGAATGGTACACTGTTTGAATCTCAAAGCTTTGTCTTCAAAACAGTATATAGTGTCCTTAATGTCATGATTAAGCTTTGTCATGATGCTTTTTCAGATACAGCAGCAAAATTGTCACTTGAACTCAGGTTTAAGTTAAAGGACTTGTTGAACTAATCACATCTTGGTAAATACTCTGTCTCTTATGTAGATAGTAAAGTAAATAATATGAGTGTTCATGCATGATTAGATCATCTAAAAAGTTACAGCAAAATAAAGGTTATATGATACATTATTCCCTCATAGCAGAAATATAGTAATGAAATAAAAACAAGAACAAGTACTTTGAAATTCTACAGACCAGGTATGTTTTATACCACTGCCTTCAATTCAACTGCTGTACAGTGTCAACTTACAGTATGCAACGTACACAGTCAACACAATCTACAGTAGGTTTATTTGTGCACATCTTTTACAACAGCAGAAACCAGGATGTGACTATCACATATAATAGAAAATAAATATTGTTTCACAGCAGCCCAATGAACCTGCATTCTCAGCTGACAGCATTTGCGAGCGTAAACAAACAGACATCCAGGTGATGCAAACACAGAGCTGGCATGAGAATTGCACACAGCAGCCCACAGGGTGGAGATACAACATTAAAAATAAGGGGGGAAAAAAAGAAAAAAAAAAAATTGTAAAACTCCAAATATAGACCTTCTGTTAATCAAAATGTGCTTTAAGTCCCTCTGCAATGAAGATATTTTCTTAACTTGTCAACATGTTCATCAGATGTGTGTGTGTGTATCCAGGAAGGATAAGACAAGTCTGACGACGAGTACATTCCACATAAAGAACTGAAATAACTAATAAGCTAATAAAATAACAAGCAAGCTATGAGATGTTCGCATTAACTTTGTTCACAAACGAAACGCTACTTAATGTGTTTTTCTCATGTTGCAAAGAGGGCAGACCTGCCATCTTTTGTCTATGGCTGTGATTTACAGTGAGATCCTGCAAGTCTTTATCTCTTAAAGAAAAAAATGTGAAACTATGGCCAAAGTGGGTTCACTTTATTTGGAGACACTGCTGTGTCTCCAGCAATGTCGAAAAACGTTGAAAAATGAAGTCTGACGCTGTTCCAACCATCTGTGCTGGAGACACCACAAGCACTATCAAGCATAGGGATTTATTTTTCATGAGTTTTGTCTTCATTCCATTTTCATTAGCAATTCCTGCGTTGTCTCACTGAAACTCCTTGCTTACTCGCTGAAAAAGATGCAGCCCACAGAGAGACTCTACCTGACCTGTGAGAGCTAATATTATGAGGTGGCCTTCTTCCTCTTCTTGAGAGTCATCCTCTGATTTGAATGTTCACGGCTGAATTATCCCAGTATTAGAACTAGACATTGCGTGGCACGGCAGAGCCCAAGGAGACAGGGCAGAATGGTTTCATGTGCTGATGGATGGGAAATGTGAGCAGAACTGGATGATCTTATTAATCGATCCACATTCACTAAATCAGGAAAAATCTGTAGTCATACCACAAGCGGTTTTTACACTATGAGAGGATGTGTCATGGCAACACTTCTGAAAAATACCATCACTGGGAAAACAGAGTAGTTGTTAGGGATTTGATAATTACAGAAGTAAGATTTGATTTTTAACACTTCAAAAGACAAAAGGCTCCCAAACGTGCAGTCACACGAGTTTGTTTCTTGGGTTCCCGGTGTTATGCTCGTTGTCAGAGTTACTGAAGAATCTTTCTTCTGATGTACTGGCAGAGGCAGATGGGAGCAGTGGCGCAGTGATTCCTCAGGGGTCGCACGTGGCAATGTGACGGTCCCGACAGCTTTTCAGACACCAGCAGCTTCACATAAGCTGCACTGTAGACCATCAGAAGCTGGTACGCTTTAGCCTGCAAAATATTTACATGTAGAGATTGATCAGATTTTTATGTTGAAGCTTAAATAAAAGTGACCTCAGTGACGGTTTGTTGACTGTTTTTTGCAGTGGGAAAAAAAAAGGTCCACAGGTTGCTCAATTACCAAAACAAATGGATGTAAAATGCAAATATTCAGAGTTACTGTTTATAAATGCTGTTGTTTTTCTGGAATAGAAATATCGTCCAACCTCAACCTCCCTCTGACTCAATTAAGTGCAGCATATGAACATTACTGTTCATTTGAAAGCATTTAAAAACTTAAATAATTTTTTTTTCCACCAAGAAGGATGTGATGTTTTTTTTTTTTTTTTTTTGCAGCTTTCTATGACCTATGTCAGGATTATTTGTCATTTAGATGTTTGTAAAATAAGAGTTTTCTTACCCCAGCTGAGGCTTAATTTGCGTTAGAAGTAGGAAGTCATTTCCATCTGTCCAAATCTATTAAAGAGGCTTCGCTGCTGGCTGAGAAAAGGTAATGTGTAGCTTTCTATTAAATAGATTTTTTTTTCTAATTTTAGAAACAGCATTGATGACAAAAATCAGACTTTGTCTCCACTTTTCTTGTTAATCAAAATTTTGTCCAAACAAATCTGAAGTCTGCACTGGGTGAATACTGAACACCTACATTTTCTGATTATATACACACACTTGCATGTGTTTATTATCAACAACCATCAGAAAATCTTAAATTCATCAAAACATAATTTCATTGTTGTTCTTAACTTCTTCATATGAATGAACCATCATCTCATGGACACTTTTTTGTTCTGTTAGTTTCTGTCAAAATAATATTTATAACAAAATGGTATTAGCATTAATCTCAATCTGTGCCTTTTCATAATCAGTTTTAATATTACAAGATGAAAAATCAGATTATAAATCAATGATTTTTCTTTTTTAAGAGCAAGGATTTATTATGAGGACATGCCAAGATGTAGTAACTTTCTGCTAGCAGCCTCGTTCTTCTTACCTGAGCAGGTAAGGAAGCATCAGGGACAAGACTATAGTTGGTGGTGCTGTTTGTGTCCCTCCGCTGGCTGGATGAGGTACTGGAGCCATCGTTCTCATTTTGAAGGAGGGGCCTGTGTTCATTTGAATCTTCCCCTACATGCAAGCCAACGGGCTCCAGGTGCGTGGGAAGGACCTCCGTCACCAGGATGAGACGAGACATTCTGCTCTTCAGTTTTCTCTGAGGAAAGCATGGCAGTGGTTTCGTTATTCTGCAGCAGGGATCCAATGCTGTTCTTCAATGCCTCAATTCCTGCTTGTCCAAATTTCTCCTGCACACTAGAATTACTTTCAGCTCCTGAACGATTGATGAAACAGGACTAGAACAGAATGACAAATATACTTGACTCACCTGGATGTCAGTTGTCATGAAACTGTGTTCCTCTAAAGTTTCAGTCAGTGTCCTTAAACAGGGGGACATGTCCCAATATACAAAGTACAACTACAGAGACAGATACAGTTTAAGAGAACGGTGTTAGAAGAGTGTGCTGTAAATCCCCACTTAAAACAATCACAAAAAGCTTTTGATTGATTTGACTCTCAACAAAACAGCAAACATGGATTCCAGCATTACATTTAGTTGGAATCATTTCTCTATCTGCAAGCTTTTTTTTCTTCTCAGTTTTCTAAACATCAGCTCTTTTCCTCCCTTTTTCCTCACTGCTTCCCCTCACAGCTTAATATTGTTAGAGACCTCCTTTCTGATAATCTACATTCATCTGTTCTTACTTATTTTTGGTTGAATATTTTAAAATATAAAAGCAAAATCTTCTAAATACACTGTCTGGAAGAGCACAGATTGATTCTCAGGAGATGAATATCTGCTGGAGTCAGAGAAGTCCCCATGAAGCGGTGCATAAAAGATCAAAAATATCTTCGCTGTTTGATATGTGCTTCAGAGACATACAGAATGACATGGTGATGGTTTGGTTCTGATGAGTTGTGAAGTCAAAAAAAAAAAACCCTCAAACTCTCATGACCAGTTTAAACAGTGTATACCTACCTGCATGTTTCCAGTGCAGTTCTGTACCCAGCCAAACCCACCAGCAGCTTGTGTTTCACCATCCTTTCATTCACCTGCACCAAACGAATGTCTATATTGATGTTGATCTAAAACAGGAGTTAAAAAGTTATTGTCAGGTTATATGGCGATAAATGAAAGTGCAAACAACTTCTTCAGTTCAAAATCCACAATGTAGGATCCAGCACCAACTTGACAGCCGTTAAGATGGACTAATTACCTCTTTGTTATTGTAATGAAGCACGAAGATGATAGCAGTTGTGAGGAAGATGGAGACAAGGCTGACGGAGAGACAAAGGACCCAGTAGTCACTAACAGTCATGTAGAGGTGGAGAGTGGAGAAGACGG
The DNA here is from genome assembly GCA_018398805.1 of Hirundichthys speculiger. NCBI lineage: Eukaryota > Metazoa > Chordata > Actinopteri > Beloniformes > Exocoetidae > Hirundichthys > Hirundichthys speculiger. The sequence goes on from JAGFBZ010000261.1 coordinate 2,153,926, forward strand.
CACACCAAATCACCATATACAGCACCTAGTTGAAACAAACTGGTCAGTAATTCCTATCAGACTTTTTTCAAAATGTATAAATAGTTTTCCCTAGCAAAAAACTGAAGCTTTCAAATATTCTCTGATTCCCATCTTTTACAAAAAATGGAAATGTCCTTCTTTTTTTTCTTTGAATATACAGGTGAGGTGTGCAATAAGAGTAAGAGTGAAAGTGGGACCAAAGAAGAAAGTTCATGCAAGTTGGAGTGGGTGGAGAAGAGTGTCTGGAGTTATCCGGCAGTACGAATAAAGACAAAGGTTTACAAGACGGTAGTGAGACCAACACTCCTCTATGACTTGGAGACAGTAGCACCAATGAAGAGACAACAAGGAGGATGAGGGTAGATAGGATAAGGGCACATGGCAGTGGAGATTTCAGATTAGTAATGTTTTTACATTCTATTGCTTTAAAAAAAATGTGTAAAAAATTAACAGTGATGCATTATGAGACTTTGCTTGACATTACTATCAGCTGGTAGCATGATGATAAAGTGAGCTAGACCTTGTTGGGAGATGTTTGTAGCTCATATTGTAAAGATTAAACAGTCGGGGTGCTGCCGGATAACTCAGTGTGTTGAGCAGATACCCCATAATAGAGATGATACACCCTTTGCTGTGTCTTTATTTCTCTCTGCCACAATTTACCATCAAGTTAGTATCAATAAAAGATACTAAAATGAAATCTAAAAAAAAGAAAAAAAAAAGAAGAAAAGATCACTGATAATGATGAGGGGCAGGAGAGACTAACACCACAGCTGTAGTAGGTTTACAATTAGTTTCTTCCTATTTCTATTACTCAGGCTGCTCAATAATCAAGACAAATGTACATAAAATGCCAATATTCAGAGTTACTGTTTAAGAAATACTGTTTTTTTGGTAATACGAATATCTTCCAACCTCCCTCTCACTCAATTAAGTGTACCATATGTACTTAACTGAGTGCAGTAACTTGATTGGACTTGACTGGACCTGCAACTGCTATCCCTGTCACTACTGCGAATGCTGAGTAATCTAAAACCACAAAGGGGAAAATAAAAACCCAACTTGGTTGAGCTAACTGTGTGTGCTGGGACAGAAGCCTCAGGAGACACACTTGAGGGATGGTGTTCAAACAGTCGCCCTTCCTGCTGGGGGACAACCCACAAGATCTGCTGATCCACGGCTGGCAACGCCAAAGCTGCCTCAGTGGTAGATTCAAAATGTTCCTCTTCAGTAAAGATTTTGAAAAATACTCAAATAGTTTTTTGGTAACTGATACACAAACAAAGTTTGGTAATCTGTTTCTTCAGGGATTTGGGCTGTTAAGAAAGGTTAAAAAAAAAAAAAAAGTTTATAATCTGAGAGTGAATGAAAGAAAAGAAGCTAAAGAGGAAGCAGGAGGGTTATGTCGAATAATCATACCGGTGCCATAATAAAATGGAAAAGGCCGGAATTGAAAAGCATGTATCTCTTGACTGAGGGGACATCCAGAGCCTGTTTTTCAGCGGAACTTCCATGTCGCTGTCTGGAATCTAACACAAAAACAAACCAAACTAATTAAATGTCCAGCGTGTAAACAGGAAAGATCAGTTTCACTGTTACTGTTTGGCCTGTGTTTGTGCTAACCTCGAAACCTTCCCTCTCCAGTTTGGCACGGCACAGAGAGAGGTCAAAAGTGGGGTTTAACGCTGAAGAGGTCGGTATTGCCATGACACGCTGACCTGAGAATAAGAGAAAGGGAAGTCCATGATGGCATCAGCATTACTTAAATACTAAAAAGATACGTTAAACAGAAAAACAAGTGTATGAAATGAAACTACAGCACGTGAAAACTTTGAATGTGAGTGTTTCAAAAGAAACATCAGCAATCAATGAAGTACTTTGACAAGTATTCTGATAAGCAGTGCTTTTAAATAGATTAATTTAAAATCTTAATCTTCTATGAATTTTACTTTAGTATATGACCAACATATGTTCAGCTAAAATGGGTGGCCAGAGGATGTGAGGACGTGTTATAAAGTATTAAAGATGCAGTTTAAGAAATGTTTCAAACTGAAAAATAGTGCAGCAGCAAGACAGCTTTAATCTGTACGGGTAGAAACCAATGAACCCAGATTTATAGAGCCTTTTTGCACATTTTATACACAAAAGAGGGAATGAATAAGGATCGTTTTTTTGCACAGGTAAATAAAAACAAATGAAATTCAGCTACCATTTGACCAAGTGGAACTGCTGTTGCTGACTGGCTCGGCTTTGGGTTCCTGGATAGGCACGTCCACTTCAGTCTCCTCCGTCACCTGGAAAACCCCATTCTGGCCCTCCATTATCTCAGAGATCATGAAGTTCTACAAGAGGAATAAAAAAAACTTTAACTCTGCTGATAGAGATAAACAGCTCTCATCTTGCTTTCTAAAGGGCATTTAGAAAAAAATGGTTTTGTACATTCACTAAAAAACAGTACTTTGAGGGGTTTCTTTGGATCATCTGACAGCAGAGTTATGAATAGACTCATCAGGGTAGCTAACAAGAATATGAGGACACAGGCTGCTCACAAATGGAAGTTATGGAACAAATGGTCAGAATTTAAAAATACTTTGTGTTATAGTAAAGCGCACATGAAGAGTTGTGAAAAAGAGTACAGCCCCTGTCAGTTCCATAGTTCTATGTTAGGACAATGAAAAATTGATATGGTTCTAAAATTGTGTAAATACAACCACACATAGCGTGCTTCGCCGCCTCATTTATTCAACATAAATTCATCCAAAATGCAGAAATTGTGTTTGAAAAAAAAAAAAACACTTTTACCACTTCCATAGAAATCACAAGTAAGAAACAGCAGCTTCTTACTTGTGATTACAGTTGGGGATTTGATGTCTGTCTACATTTCCTGAGGCAGCTGCTCAGGAAATGTACTTGATTTATAGATCACGAGCAGCTTTATAAAAGCAGGTTTGTTTGTTTGTTCTTTTGTAGGAGAATTCAGGTGTGTATAACAATTGTTGCTGCCCACCAGTCCGGTAGGGGTTATACATCCAGTTCCGTATGATTTTGAGTCCATTATTTTACAGAGGGGAAAGATTATTCACAATAGAAACGTATTCCAGCAATTTCACCCTTTCATCTAACCATGCAATGTTTGGAAAAAAAAAAAAAAAACCTGTAAAAACCCAAAGACTTGCAACTCAGACTCTACAGACCTCAGTTAACATGTTAAATGTTGAGGTTTATCAACAATACGATTAGAAAAACACCTCAAAATCTGGCTTGTTTGGAAGGATTACCAGAAAAAGCCACAGCTTTTTGCTCTGTGGTTTTTGTTTGGGTATCAGCAAATCCAAAATTTCTTATCTGCAACTGGTGCAGAACACTTCACGACAACAAACATGACTGAAACAAAGAATAAACAGAAAGTTCAGGGATGAAAAATAAATCATACAAATAATGGTATAATCAACATTCATTTAAAAAGATCCAGTTTATTCATTTATTCATAAGAACCTACTTTGAACATCACAACTGGTGCTGTGGAGCTCTTCTAGCAGGGCTGAGGGGTTTGTGTGAACCGGAAAAGGCTAGACACGTCACGCTTCAAGAAGCTAGCGTTCATGCCGTACGAGTGTAATCCTTTCGAAACGGCCCCTCAGATAGGCCACAGGCTTTATCTCTGATAAACATGTTCACTGTGTGCTTCACATGCAAGAAGTCTTAAAAAAAAAAAAACGGAAGTAAAATAGACTACTTCTTCTTTCAGAGCTCAGGGCCTTTAGTACAGTAACTTGATGATGTCGTTTCAGCACATCATCACAAAAGGCTATGCCTTCTTAATGGAAAGACTAACTGTAGAAGAAAAGTTGTTTGTGAATTTACATTGTAGCTCTGTTACCTTTATGACAGAATGTGCCGAATGACCAGCTTTGTAGTGGCACAGTGACTGGAAACGATGTACGCTTGGCCATGGCAGTGCACCTCAGCAGTGATCTTCCCCAGCATCTGATCCTATCAGCAGCTTAATGTCTGTTAGAATGAAATGACAGAAGATTAAATGCTACTCCTTGACAAAACCAGCTCCCACCAGTGCTGTTTTTGTCACACCGTCTTTACTGGTACATTTTAACAGTGAAGTGTGAGAACTCAACCCTGTGCATTTGGGGCCTGTTTCTTTCATTTTCTCTTCACTGCGTGTTAATAAAAGTCACACAGGCAAGGAGGCTCTTACAAAACGCCTACTTGAAAAATAAAAGGGGTGGGGGGTTGACAAACATGCGAGCAGAAGCCTGCGCTTATCTCAAGCAGCATCATGAGTGTTTCACTTCCACGTACAGGCCCATAACAGTAAAAACCGTTATCATAAAAAAGTAAAACCAGGAACAATCTTTTGATAGTTTTACGTGTTACAAATATGACCTTTGAGGATTCATTTTGTTCCGTCTCATCCTGAAGGTAAAGTTGTGAGCTGACTTACAAAGATGTGTCTCAGTAGTGTTTAATATCTAGGAACGTTTTGTGTAATGGAGGAAGAAAGATTTGTCCCAACTCTTTGTGGCCTTTAGACATTCTTTTACAAAGCTTGTGTATTTTTTTTAATGACATCCCACCACTTCAAACAATGAAACTAAAATCAACATTTCTCATATAAACAGAATAAAACATGTCCTACCTGAGCATCAGATGAACGTCCATCTTAAAAACAAAAGGTGTCATGATTGTATTCTCCTGTCATCCTTTGTTAAAACCTTATTTCCCGAGAACAAAGGTGCAGATAAAGTGGTTCCTGAAAAGCAATAAAGTTTTGCTGTTCGTATGGACTTTAGCGTGTGTGGTTTTCAGTCTGAAATGTGTTAGTAGCTTGTTCCTCTCTTTCTCTCACTGGCGTGTGACTCAGATCAGCCCTGCCTCATGACTGCAGGAATGTGGTTTGTGGTGCTCAGCACAGTGCAGGAAGCGTCTGCAGGAGGTCCACTAAGTTTCCCCATCTCTTACAGGCATGTTCTGATTTTAAAAAATTAAATAAACTTATTCACTCTTAATATTGAAGTTGGGTATTTGATGTCTTTGTGGTTCTTTATAACACAGAAAAATGTTTGTTTTAGTAGCATTCATAATAACTGAAATATTTCAATTTTATGGTTGCAAAACAGTTTGTTTTCACTGGGATCATCTTGTGCCATTACTGTTACACATTAACTCATGAAGTCCAAAGAGTCATTGGGGGCCATGCCAGGAATACAAATGTTTACACGTTTGCTTCAATGAGGACATGATTATGAAAATGCATGAATAAAAAGGAGATGGTAGCAAAATCACATGGGCACTGGGAAGAATAAGACTGCCATACAATAAAACCTGAAAATGGCTTGAAATAATGGAGTAACTGAAGTAAACAGAGCTATTACCACTATACAGTCAAATCACCCAGCTTTTTGTTTTTATTTGTGTAAATCAAAGGATATTTTCATTTCAGACTTAGAGCAGCAACAGTCCAGTGTCCATCATATGTCAGGAATCTCATTCAGCAAGTGGTTACTGTTAATAAAAAGGAAAAGGGAATGTGTGCAGTGCATGCTAGTATTTCATGATATTTACATCTTTACTCAACAGAAACTCTGGAGATATAAACATTATGAAGATTTCCATTCAAAATAAATGAAGTCCTTTTAATGGTATGATGATAATAATAATAATAATAGATAGATAGATAAACTTTATTACAGACTCAAGGTCCAAAAAGCACACATAAAAACATAAAAACACACCAACATTAATTTAAAAGGACAACTGTACCAGTGTCTCCAGAGCTCAGACTGGTAGCGTATAGCACTAAACATAATATTTGATAGCAGCAAGAGGATTTCATTCTTAGAATCATTTAGTCTGCCAATAAATGTATACATAAGACCTCTCAGGGCAGACTGTAAAGAGTTCACTCACGCTGCCACAAACATTTCACTGGCACTAGTCCATCACGGTCTTTTTAAAAGTGTCCTTAGGGCATCATTATATGCCACTTGCAGGCTCTGAAGGATTGTTTTTTTTTATAACAAGACCAAAGATGAGCGGTGTACAAGGGTTTACAATAGGCTGTGAATAAACTCACCTTCACAGAATCACAACATGAACCGAATTTCCGTAATAAAATATTTGCTTGCACATACAGCATGCGACGCTGTCGGTAAATGTCATCATCTGTGAGCTGATCAGTAATCCAATGGCCAAGATATTTAACCTTACTGGAGACACGTAGAACATCACCTGCCAAACTAAAGTCAGGAAAGGTTATACATTTGTCTTCCTTCGTTCTACAGATCATTAAGACACTTTTTGTAGCATTATATTTAAAGTCATGTTGAACCCCATAAACAGAGCAAATATTAAGAAGATGCTGGAGACCTGCTGAACTCGGACTAAAGACCACCAAATCATCAGCGTTCATTAGCTGGTTCACCACAGCACTGCCCACCATACAACCAGTTCTACACATATTCAACTTTTTTGACAGATCATTCATATAAAAATTAAACAGAACTGGGGATAAAATGCTCCCTTGTCTGACACCATTACACACATGAAAGGGTGCTTAGGCACACCTGCTTGATCCAATTTATGAAATAATTTATTATGATTTATTCAATCAAAGGCCTTAGAGGCATCTAAAACACAAGTAAAAACAGATGAGTTTTTTCTTTTGTAATTATTTATGATTTCCTTTAGAGCGTATATACACATATCAGTGCCTAATTTAGGTTTGAATCCAAACTGATTATTGGAAGAATCAACAAGATGATTAATCCTGCCCAGAATAATTTTTCCAAAGACTTTTGAAATTGTACTAGCAAGGGCTATAGGTCGATAATTATCTGAACTGCCAGCTTTTCCTACTTTGTCCTTAATCACAGGAACTAAAACAACAGACATCATAGACTCTGGGAGAAAACCATGTACAAGAAAAGCTGTAAAACAAAGAGCCAGAAGAGGTGATAAGATCAGATCCTTGCCAGTTGTTTTGTTTATGGACAGATTTTTAATAGCCAAGTACACCTCGTGTAATTTAATTGTATCAACACCATCTACGTTGTCTACTGTGAATGGTTCACTATGGACGCTGTTGAATATTTTACCATAGTGTTGTTGCCAAAACTCTGAAATCTTATTTGGACCAGAGACTCAATCCACTGTGTACGGCAGAGAAGGTTTGCAACTGTTAGCATATTTCACCTCTTTCCAAAACTCTTTTGTATTGTTGCAAAGAAGCTTATTGGCCATAGAGTCAGCCCTCATGGGTTCTTCATTCTTATTAATAAAACGTATTGCATACTTATATCTTGCATTTACAAGTCTCTTATATTCAAAAACAGGCCCCTGCCTGGGTTTTCCTGCCCTAGTCCAAGATTTTGCAGCTTCACAAGCTTCAGCTTGAAGTTCAGCCACACAGCTGTTCCAGCCAGGCCTAATTTTCCTTCTCGTATTATTTCAATTATAAGGTTTACTTGCTACTAATAATGCTCCAACTATATTACTGTAGAGGGAGGAAATAGCTATTCTATGTAATGTATTAGGGCAGTTACCATCCCTACAGGCAACAGCATCCTTGGGCAGCTCAATGGCACCCAAAACTGATGAGCTGTATGAGCACAATAAGAAGCAATATTATCCTCTGAAAGAGTGGATCAATTCAAGGACTCATTATTTGAGTTACTTGTATATTTTGTAAACACAGGCATACAGTCTAACTTAATAATCATCTCAAAGGGAATGTGGTCAGAGGATGTAACTCCATAAAGAACTTCCATGTGCCCAATAGAAGTGTGAGCATCAGCAGTCGACATGCAGTGATCTAACCATGATGTGGTGTGCCAAGCGTCACTTATGTATGTATAACTATCTATTGGCAAAAGCTCTCTGCTATACAATATTAAACTATTATCTTATAATAGTAATAATAATGATAATAATAACAATAACAACAACAACAACGCTTATGGTCACTATCCATTGTGAAGCCTGTCCTATTAGTTTTGTAGCATCACCAAATGTGAGGAGAGTGTAGTCCTAGACACCCCAGAGTTCATCTTGTTACTGTCAGCAGCTACATCATCAGTACACACCAGTAAACCCTGTGTATTTACACTCATGAAGATGTCTCTAGATTGTAGATTTTAACAATGATACGCCTACCTTCCCCTGAGAATTCAAGACTTCTGTTGATGTTGTGAAGGGGATTTTCTTCACAAAGGAAATGAATCCATGTCAATGCATTTTCATTGTCTTTTGTGGTCTTCTAGGCCTTTTGATGTTGTCAGGTTCACCGGTGCTTTTTTCTTTTTAAGAAGGTACCAATCTGTTGATATGACCACAGCCAAACCTGTTTTTTTTTTTTCTATCTAACAATGGCCTCCTTCTCTTACACTGAGATCTTCTTGGAGTTCATATTCGTTGCTTCAGCCAAACAGCTGCCAACTTCCAACTCAACACCTGATATTAACTCCAGAGCATTTATTTACTTCATTTGTCTTGAAGTAACGAGCGAATGGACCGCAGCTGTCCAAGCAACTTCTTTTTAGTCATTTGATCAAATAGTTTTTTGGCCTTGAACATGGAGGTTTTTTTTTTTTCTTTTTAATGGTTGTAAATCCGAAAAGATAATTGCCATATCTCTGTGAAACCTCTTAATTTAAAGTTGCAAGTCTATACTTTGGTCACATCTCGATTGTTTTATTTCAAAAACAATTGTGGTGGTGTAAAATGCAAACTAATAGCAACACTCTCATTGTCTGAATACTCCTGGAACTAACTAAATATCTTAACCATTAGACCTTATTCTTTAAAAAAAGGAAAGAAAAATTAAAACCCCCCCCTCTGAGATATTGAAAAACAAAATAATTAGCTTTGAAAGGAAAATGTTTCTATTTGTACCACTTAGCTTTCTTGTCAACAGAAATGTATAAAAATGAAAAACACTGCTTAACCATTATGTCCACAGTATTAGGGGCTTCAAGTTTTAGCGTCACCTTGTGACTCATTTATTGGACCATGGCTGGAATAAAGAACATACTGTTATCTATCAAAGCTTCATGGTCTCATATACAGCATATTTCACATTTATGCTCATTCCTTAGCACTGAAAAACAAACAACTTATGCACATGCACACATACACACACACACACACGCTCACGTAATATTTACGTAATACGTTTTTGTATATGTACATATGTATGCAAGCATACATACATAAAAACCGAAAATGGGAGAACACTGCATGTGAATATAATCGAATAAATAAAAACAGAGAAGAACTGGTTTAGAACATTGTAAAGATAAAACTGTTAGGCAATAAACTAAATAACAGCGTCGTCTTTTATTTTGGTGGGTGACGCTGATCACGTGACCATGCATGGTGCTCATGTGACTCACCAACCAAGAGCTTCTGTTTCGCGTTTCAACATCTATGAACAAAATAGAGTGTTTCCGCTTTTACTTCTCTGTTAGTTTCTGTTTGAACAAATCCTTTTCAACACTTGGCTCCTCTTTCGTGATATAATTTTGTACGGGAGTGAAGAATAAACCTTTAGAGGGAAGATTTAACATGGAAACTGGAAGTCGGATGATTGGACTGTCCTTACTGCTCAGCGCGGTACTGTCACCCTCTGTCTGTATCAGCAGCTCTGCACAGGTACGGAAGAGCGTTATACCTCTAAATATAGTGTTATAAACATCAGATTACGCGTTGGGAACGAATGAAGTCGAGCATGTTTATGAATTTGAAACGACATGGCTTGATTTCAAGAACATTTGGAAGATCTTAATGTAACGCTGACTAGCTCACCTGACTACACCTGGCGTTTTTATGACCTTAAAACATTGGAGACTTAAAACAAACTTCGAATTTTAGAGTCAAATTAAGACATGAGACTAAGTGCACCAAATTTGTTTTGGCAAAATATTTGGGGCTGGAGCCCCAGATATGCGCGTGTGACATCCCCAAAGCCAGACCGGAACATGCCTGGTTTCTATTGAATCATTGAGATATTAGTGTTGCTCTAACTGGTTATGCTTCCAGCCTCAACTGGTTTTCTTTTCAGATGATAAAAATTTCTTTTCCTTTTGTCAATTTTATCTTATCACCACCCCCTCTCTTTATTATCTGTCCTTTGTGTTCCAGATTGATCCTCTGGTGTATGAGGAGCAGCTGCTGTGGGTGAGTGGAATCCAGGGACATGTGAACACTTACAGGATCCCACTGCTCACCTTCACTCCTAAAGGAAACCTTCTGGCTTTTGCTGAGGGGAGGAAGTCATCATCAGGAGACAGTGGAGCAAAGTTTATAGCAATGCGGCGGTCCACCGACAAAGGCAAGACCACCCTGAGACAGATGAAAACACACAGGCTGTACATATGCATGAGAATAAAATTATCTTGTGGCTTATTGTCAGATCTTGTACAACATTCAGTTAAGAGTTTTCAATCAATGTATTATCTAAATCTAAATAATGTATATTTTGGACTTGTGGGAAGAAGTCAGAGTACCTGAGGAACACCTTCGCAGGCATTGAGACAATACACAAACTTCATACAGAAAAAAAAGAGAAGAAAAATTCCAAGAGCTAAAAATAACACGCAGGGATTCAAATACAGTCATGTTAATACCCCCCTTTTAATGCTATGTTTTTTGTGTTATAGCAAAATAAAAATCTCTTAATCTTAGTGGGTTATAGCATTAGGCAAATACAGCCTCAGATGAACAACAACATATAACTTTTTTTCACTGCACCACGGTAAAAAAAAAAAAAAGTTGTTCGTCATAGGTTGTATTTGCCTAGTGCTAAGACCCAGAACAATAGGAGAATTTATATCCTGTTTTTACTAAAAAAAAAAAAAAAAAAAAAAGAAGAAAAACAGCTAAAAGGTACTAACATTTAAAAGACTATATGTCTCACATTTATAGGTTGTTCAGATAAAATGACTGTTGACTGTATAAACAGGATTGAACACTGGTAAAAAGTGAAAGAATGTGAAGCATGGAGTTTCTTCTGCTTCGTGACTCATTCGAATTCTATCAGGGTGATCTGCTTTCTTATTGGTCAACTGATGTTTTGTCACAGGTTTTGAAGCACTACTTTTCTGTGACCAATTATCTAAGGATCTTTGCATAACCTGGACTACAGACTTTGGATAAATCATGCAGCTCCTGAAAAAAAAAAAAAATCAATAGACATTAAAACCTGAGGTCACTTCAAATGAACATCAAGAAATGTTCCATTTTCCATGCAGCTCATATCCATCTCCTTCTTTGTCTCTCTCAAGGAAACACCTGGTCCCCAACCAGCTTCATAGTGGATGATGGGCTTCAACCTGACGGCCTGAATCTGGGCTCTGTGGTGGTGGACAAGGTAGAGCGCTTGGTGATTCTGATCTACAGTGTGTGCTATCACTTTTACCACTGCAGCCCATCCAGCACCATGATGGTGGAAAGCAGGGATGATGGCCTCAGCTGGAGCTCACCCAGAAACCTCTCTATCGAGCTCAAAATGAAGGCCTTCGCTCCCGGTCCAGGCTTCGGCATCCAGGTAGAAAAGTGATTTTATCGCTTACCTGCCACTCACCATACTTGAATTTCACTCGCTGTAAAATGACTTGCTGTAAATTGAATAATACAAATGACCTTTGTGCTGCAGTGTACCTGTGTCAGTCCTAAGAAACTCCCGGGTTAGTCAGTCACATCATTTGCAACTTGCTTACAGGTGTTGAACTGATATTTTAAAGGGCAATTTCTGTGTAGTTTGATGGTAGCACTGCTCCTTATTGACACCTTATGATTAACCCCTTACTACCGTGGTCCTGGAAGTCTCTTATCTCGATCTAATGAGCAGAAGACTTTTTAAACCTTTTTAAACAATTCTGTGTCTTTTACCTCACAAGAAAAAAATAGATGCAATTTGTTCTTTGGATGCATTTAAAGGGATAGACCAACATTTTGGGAATTTGCCATCAATCCCAAATGGTAAGAGGGTACAGTCTATGCTGTTCTCTCTCTTGTGTCTTTAATAAACTATCTTGATATGAAACACCTTAGAATTAAAAGAGTGCATACTTTAGACCAACACAGCTAAAATAAATATCAAACTCTTTTGCTGTAATTTGTAATGACTGTAAATGTAAGTCATCGAGTCTCATTAACAAAATGTAAGTTTCCAGCAGCTGATTTAATAAGTTTTGCTTCACTAAAACCTGATTAAGCTGATTCACTGGTAGTTAATAGGTCTAAATTTAGCACGCAAAAGCATTGTCTGACATTGTCTGTGCCTGGTTAGATAAAGAACATGTGCTCTTTGAGTACATCTTTTTTCCTGGTCAGAAGGGGAGCAGACTGTCTGAGGTCGGCTGTATCAGCAGCAATGTGTCCTTATCCAGAGAGCACAGGGAGAGCTGTAAATGGCCTTTCTTTGTTTGAATGAGTAGGAGCTTCTGTTGACAAATACCTCATCAATTCCTTTTAACTGGTACCATTGGCTGATAAAAGCAGACCTTAACTTGTGTAATAAACCTCTCTGTCTTCCTCTGCTCTACTCCAGATTATTTTTATGAATTGGGGCATTATGCATTCACGATCCATTTCTGGATCACAGTCTGGAAGAGGGACAAGACGAAATGGCATAAAACAGAGAAATGAAAAGATCCTCATGATTTATTGCTGAACTGATTGTGTGAACAGGAATAACAACAAGAAGGTCTCGTTGGGGATGTTAGTTGCCGGGTATTTTTCACTTCCCCTATTCTTTTCCTACGTAATAGAAAATCAACTTTGTGACAATCAAGAAGACAAACAACGAGACAAAGCATGAGAGAGTTGCATATAATACAAAACAATGAACACATTGACTCACTGATTTACCTTCCTGTGTAGAAGCATGTTTTCTGTTTTGTCATCTTGGCTCTTGATGCACATTTTGACTTGGAATATATTATATGTCGAATGTGCAGATTTCTCTCCATCCCTCAACTTTTTGTACTTTTTGGCACTACAGAAACAATTCGAGCCAGCAAAGGGGAGGCTGGTGGTATGTGGTCACGGAAGTCGGGATGGTGATGGTGTTTTTTGCATCCTGAGTGATGACCATGGACGTAGCTGGCAGAATGGTGCGGCACTGGACAGCATCCCTTACAACAAAAAGAAGAATGCTAACGATTTCAACCCTGACGAGTGTCAGGTATGTTCGCTGCTGTTTGATGGTCTGTCACACCACAGAGGGATTTGAGTGAGCTCTGTCAGATATTACAGGCTAAAAGGAAGACTTAACTAATCTTTATAATGCTTGAGAACTTCTGTAGGTTTTAAGTATTAGAATAGAACTTATAGTTTATTTGTCAGAATGTAATGTCATGACTTTAACAAAGCTTTACAATCTCGACAGAGTTGCTTGATTACGTGCTCATCAGTGATTTGCAGTATTATAAGAGAAAAGTCAAAATTAGTCACAGAAGAAACAAAACAATGGACATTTTTTAATGGTTCCATGTTTTTAACAGGCAGTGCCTCATATTCAAACAAATTTTTCAAATGGGTCCAGAGGAGTACCCCTTACTCTTTCCTTGAAATGATTAGAGACAGAACTAGAGCGCTCAGAGAGCACAGACCTCCGCCAAGCACAACCGTTCTCCCATATAGCGATTTATAGATTGGGATAAAATCCGCGTTCTGGATCAGTGAAATTTGATAGAGGTTCCCATTGTCAATCCCTGAGTCAAATTTCATGAGTTTTGGGCAATAATTAACGGAGATATTGAGAAAACAAATTTTCGGCCCCATTGACCGCAATGTTGTGATCCAGAATCCAGGATTTCTTCCGGATCACACCCAAAATGAAATCGGTTCTTCCTTTTCACATTTCTGACAACTCCTGAAAATTTCATCAAAATCCTTCCATAACTTTTTGAGTTATCTTGTACACACACAGACAGACAGACAGATAAACGCCAGCAAAAACATTACCTCCTTGGCGGAGGTAACCAGTACCGTGGGAAGTAGGGGTGCTGGGGGTGCTGCAGTCCCTCCTGTTGGTGGGGCTGCAGCACCTCAAAAATGTAAAAACAAAAAAACATTGGAAACAAAGATGAAAAATGTGGTTTAAAAAAAAAATTAAATTTAAATTTACTATAAATTCTAGTGGTCTGGTTTAATGTTTGCTACCGCAGTGGTTCTCAAACTTTTAATGCTGCGTACCACCTGAGAAACTATTGAGCTCTCCAAGTACCACCATAATGACCAATTTTAAAATATAGCCATATATGCCTTCTCATTTAGCTTTAAACACACAGGAGAGATGTTTATTCCTTATTGTGGTTATTTATTGTTACCTGAATTTCATTTGAAACGTTGTATTTATAATGCATTGTCATGCATTGACAAGTCATGACGTTCCCCCCGTGTACCACCAGAGAGGGCTTGCGTACCACCAGTGGTACGCGTACCACAGTTTGCGCACCACTGTACTACAGTATTATTCAGTGGCGGGTCGTGCATTTGGTACCTGGGCCTTCAGTGCGAGTTTAGCTACTTAATCATACAAGCCACCAATACAAAAAACGCAATATTTACAAAAGGAGGGCGCTGTGTAATTTAGAGATTACACATCACTGTATTCCTTGCATACGTTTTTATTTGCTTGAGGTCAGCAGTTGCGGTTGATATGGGAATAATCACAGCCAGACACGCCAGTCTGTACAGCTGTGGCATGCTCTAATTTAGATGTTTGCTGTGTAGGAAACTAGGAGATCTTTGGGACATTTCCCTTCAAAGTCCATCAAGACCGACATCACAGTCACTTTTACAGCTTCTACCAAGTCTTCTCATTTTAGCAGTCTTCTCATTTAACCCAGATTCTTGAAAGGACAGTTAATAACTCTTAAGGCAGTCGGACGAACAGACGCATAAATCTAAAAGAATCCATGTGCTGTATTGAAAATAATGCAGCTGTTTTTTTTTTTTTTTTTTGAAAAAAAAAAAAGGTTTTCATCAGTAGTGTCCTCTGCTGTGTTACCATCATGTCAAAACTATCTAAATTCCTTTAAGTGCCTGATTAATACCACATCATCTGTCTGACGCCTGTTATTTTGCAGCCAGTTGAGATGCCAGATGGCAGCATAGTGATCAACGTGCGGAACCAAAACAACTATCACTGCCGGTGTCGCGTTGTGGTGCGCAGCCATGACGGGGGGAAGTCTATCCCCATGGACGAACTGTACTTTGACACTACAGTGGTGGACCCAGCTGTAGCAGCTGGAGTGCTGCAAAAAGATGGAGTGCTGTACTTTACCAACCCCTCCAATGACCAACACAGTAAGAAGTGCTAACACTTTCCCTTCTAAACTTTGTCAAAAAGGAGCAGTTTTGAAACTTTTCTGCAAATCAGATTTGTAAACTTTATCAGAGAGTTGCAACATCCACAGTAACTGGAAAAGGCAGCAGATTTTAATTTGACTGAAAATCTGTCACTCTTTGTCAAATACATGAGTGAATGAGCAAATGAATTTGCTTTATCACCCTCAGGAGTGAATCTAACATTAAGATGGTCGCTGAAAGGTGGCTTACCTTGGGAAGATAAAACTGTCCAGATATGGCCAGGACCGAGTGGCTACTCCTGCATGACGTCGCTGGACAGTGATTCCGTAGAAGACAAGAAATACATCTTTGTCATCTATGAGAAGGGCCGCATGAATTATGATGAGACCATCTCATTTGCAAAGATCCACCTGTATGGTGGCCAGTAGAGCAAATGAGCAGGAGGTGAGGAGGAAGGGGTCAGGTACCGGTGTTATCTTGATAGACTTATTCTTGTTTTAGACACACTAATGTCAGGCTTGTCTCCCAGATCCAAACCTGAAAGAGAAAAGGTCATAGGAGGGTGTTGTTTACTCCAGCAACTGCCTCGGGGGAAAAAAAACAAAAAACAAACAAAGAACAGGAGAGTTGCTTTTTTTTAAATGGTGGGGAAAATAGAGGCTTGGCACCATCAGTGCCAAGCTCACCTGCTTGTGTTCAGCCTGTGATGAACTTACTTAGAACCCTTTTTTTCAACCCTCCTTTTTCTCTCTGTTTTAAAAATAAGTCCTCAGCTAAACCTAATTTTTTTATTAGATTGATAATATAAGAGAGAGAACATGACCAAACAGGAGATGCTGGGGAAAATAAATCAAGGTATTATTTTTTCAGATCAAGCACTTTATTTTCCTTCACATTACTAAAGCATGCCTGAAAGAAACTTTAAAAACAGTCTTTGAAAAGGGGTTGCAAATTTGCATTATGTACTTAAACTTGTATGTCAGTAAAATAGATAGAATAGATGGACGGTAACCTGTACACTAGGACCTCAGATCAAGATCAGGATTAATTGAACATGTTATCTTGATTACAATGAGTGATTATTTTAGTGTAGTTTTTTTTTTACTGACAGGGTTTATGCTGCAAATATACTCAACTTCCAAAAGTGTGATATTTTTTTAATGAAAAGGTACATATCTTTTTGATTGTAAAACAAGTGAAGGGAACACATAGATTCATTTTTTGTGGTAATCTATTGAATATTTTAAATAACAAAATAAATGACATTGGCAAGTTTTCATTGGTTATAGGTTCTGAATGTTAATTTTTATTAGTTTTCAAACAACTGCCCAGGCCTGTGCACGTCTACTGTGCTTGCTCAAAGACCTGGTTCAGTCTGTGGAAACCATGAAATTAATATGCAGTCAGTGGATCTCCGAAGTGGGAAATCAGAAGTAAAACTATGCCAATTTCAATATTTTTGTGTTTAATTCACAAAGTGGGATTTTTAAAAAACCCAGGGAGGTTCCCTGTTTGCTCTGTTAATGTGCTTTTGACATCAAATCTTTATCCACAGTCCATGCCACAGGAACAGATATGTTCAAATGCATGAAAAAAAAATTCTTGAATGAATTATTAGATCAACAATTTTTTGTGTGTTTACTGCTTAAAGCAGCTTTTTCTGGGGAATGATCCCAAATGTTAAAGCTGGAGTGAAGAAAATTGCCTGATATAATCATCAGGAAATCCCACTCTTTTCTTTCATAGATCTTTCCAGAAAGCACAAATTTGAAATTCCAAGTTTTCATTTTTGAAAGCAACGTTACCTGATGAGGCAACACTGTGAAAACACAGTTTTAAAGACTGAACCTCAATGCCACTCAGACTAGGAGTCTACTTCAATCGTGCAGACACAACTCCATACCAATACAGACTCTTATTCTCTATGCACATTCTTTTTTATTTTTTTATTTTATAGGGTTTAGATTTCTTCTTCCAGCTTTTGACAACTATTGATATTTTTTGGGACATACCAACTCTTTTTTTTTCTTGATGGCTAGTATTCAAATTTTAGAAAAGTGCACAGACAGCACCCTCTACAGTAAATAAAAGTAAAAATCGCTCTCGAGGACAAAACTATGCACAGATACAGTTTTGTGGAAGTCAGTCACTTTAAGGAACATACTGTGCACATAATAAAAAAACGCCTTTACGTTTTTCATGTGTTACATTGTAGACCAACAGACTGTGTAGTATATTTGGACTCATAAAATTAAAATTGTGTTAACTAGCCTTCTTTGAAATTGTTTAGGGGTCTATTCCTATAGTTATAATGTGGATTTTATTGTTTCCATTTATTAAGGTGTACCATGAATTCTTTCTGACTGACATTTGTTCTGCCTCTTTAAAATCATTAGTTACAGAAAATAATCTTAACACTTTTTTAAAAAAAATTATTATGCTGGAGTTAATTGTAATATTTTCTGTTTGGGTTAAGTGGTTTTGGAAAAACAAAAAAGTTGAGCCATGAAAAGATGGTCAAATCAGTATGGTTCCAGTTCACATGGTGTGGGAGAAAACAATTTTATGTTTATTTTATATTCGCATTGGTCAAAACTCCTCTTATATAATTTCTATGTCACTTCACCTTCATCTTTCTCCTGCATGTCTCTATATTGTGATTCTCTTGCTTGGAAAAACTCCTTTTTTTGTCAGTTCTTTTTTTTTTCTGAAAGAGTGTTAATATTGTTCATATATAAAATTGTTTAGGTGGAAAATTGTTTAGTCTACGCAGTGGATCTTAACTCAACAACTCCATTGTAAATTTTGAAATTAAGTGCTATACAGTAATTTGAAAAATAGAATAAACCCTGCTCATCCTCTTTTAATTATAAGGTTTTATGTATCAGAACATTAAAAGAAATGGGAAAAGCTCCAGCAGACTCCAGCATGTGAATATAATGATGGATGGATGATTAAACTAATGGTTGCACCGTAAAGGTCATGAAGTAAATTGTTTTTCTTTTTTGTTTGTTTTTTTTTTTTTCCATACCACATTTGCATTTTTGGCTTTGCTTTTATTAAATAGACAATGCATATTATGTCATGTATTGTTATTCTGAGGTTGCATTTACCTTATTTTTTATTTTGTAAGAGTTTGGCATCTTAATCACAGAGAGAGAGAAAATTGGCACAGATATTACTCTGGATGCCCGTCCTGACCTAAGCAGGCTTGGGACCGGCACCATGAAACGGCTTGGAAATGTGAGCAATCTCGGTTCGATAGTTCTGCTCAGAGACATTGGCACATGGTGGGCCTGGGAATCAACCCAGTGATCGTCCAGTTGTAGGACAGCAGACTCAACCCGCTATTGTAGGTTATAGTTTTCGGCCACTGAAAACATTTGGAAATGTTTCAATGCAAAGAAGAATTTTGAAGTAGTCTAATCTGAAAGAATGTATAGTATATTAGTTTTTGGTAATTGACATAATCAATACAAACACAAAATCAAGGTAACTTGAATTCTTTAACTGAATACATTCCATAGTAATCAAATTCTGGATGACACCTCAAACTGTTTTCCAAAAAAAAAAAAAAAAAAAGGATGAACCACAATTTTAAAGAACTACCATTTACAATATATAGTTATAATCTATATTTTATTATAATTTAAATTTAAGATAATTTCAGAGGCGTTAAAAAATAAAATAAAATAAGTGCGGCATTTGTCGTTTCTGTAGAGGATCCAAACGGCACCCATCTCACGGAATCACCCAGTAGCCGTTGACGGCTCTTTAGGTGACGGATCGAGTCCCGAATCAACAATTTTCTTTTCCCCCTTTTCGTTTATTTTTGGGAAAAAGAAAAGGAGCGCAAGTAAGCTTGATACATTTTTTATCTACACAGTGCCACTCATATCAAAATTTGTACGAGTTCCAGTGAGGAGTTAGTCTGTATGCTCATAGAGGAGGTTGCTTAAACTAGCTGCTACAGAGCTACGCGTAGCATAGCTTACTTCATTCGGCGACACAACCTCGAGACAAGTCGGGACAAGACCAGGTCAGTGGCCGGACAGTTTGGCATGTTTTCCGCTAAAACCAGACCAGTTACATTTTTGTCGAACAGAACTCGTCACTATTATATTCGAAATCATCGAACTCTCATTTATGAACGGGCATAATGTGAAGGAGCGGTCACCGCGGAGCAAGAGTCTTGTTGTGGTTAGCAAACGTCAGATGATTGCCTAGCTTGTTACCCTAGCTCATGTTTGTCCTGTTTCAGCTTTAGCGGTTATGTTTTTGTTATTATGGACTCAGTTATTTACGTCTCAATGACGCCGGATTTAAAATATTTTTTGCCATTGAAATATTCAACAACCTTCGGCATTCACGGCCAAAAACTACGCAGCTGGTGTTAGCAGATAAATGTTAGCAGAGATTGAGGCTAGTCGCGAAGCTTCATCTGAGACTCGTGCCATTTTACGATAAAGAGCATGCCTTTTATTGAGTAAATTTTTTCTTTCTTTGGCCACAGTTCAATTAACATTTTTGTGAAGTTGGTGTATTTAATATTGATTTGGTTAATGGTGAGATAGTTATGAGGACTCTACTTCTCAATCATTCTGTTAACGGCTCAAGGCCTCGGTCCTCCGCCATTTTGTTTTGTTCTCCTAATAAAATCGTACATTCTGCATCATTCCGTGCCTCGTAGCAGCTATTGATAACCTGCAGTGTTTGACGTAGACGTCCAGTCGCAATTGAATCTAACATTGCAGGTGTGAAAAAAGGAAAGCTAATGATGGAGCAAGGTTGCTTAATGCATTATGAAATACCATTGCAGTCCCCCTCCCAACTAGAATACTGAGGCCCTGCATTAACTAGCTAGCCTCCGTTAGCTCAATAATACTTCGTTTTTGTCCTCTCTATTAGTTCGTAATTATTAAACGCACTGACTGCCGTTTCATGTTTTTTTTAGCTATCAATTAGTTTGGGAGAAGTATCTCGTCTGATATGCTTCACAGTAGCTTTTCAACACCTCTTTGTGGTGTACGTTGCTGCAGTGGAGCTACTGGTCTCTGTTAATCCCCATACAACATGCAGTTGACCAGCTATCCCACGACCTAATTTTCTAATCTCATCTGTCTATTGAAGCACGGTGCAGTGCTGCTTCTCTGCAATCACTGTGTGAAACCCTTAAATTCATATCTTTGCAGTGATTCGTGTAATTACAGACAATGTGCACAGCAGAAGGTGGTGAGATTAATTTATTAATTAATTGATTCATTTTTTTTTTTTACTCACTGTATTAATTGTGGTCTCAAATTCATCATTGCTATTTATTGCTCACATTATAATAAAAGGGCAATAAATCACTTTTCCTAATGTAAATGTATCATGGAATAACAGGGAAACGCATGATTGCAGTTAACATTTATTTATGGACAGATGTCATCCTTCATTGATAATGGATTGATGAATTGGCTTAATAGGTTAGTTTCTGGGGTAAAATGGGATGAGGTGCTCCTTTATCTGACTTTCTGCCCTTACTGTTGCTCATTTCACTTGAGTTCCATTTTATTTATTAGCAATTTACAAAAAAAAAAAATGTATCCTGCAAAATAAAATGCAAAAAGGAAAAGTGTAATGTACAGTCAGAATATATGTTTGTCGTTTTTTGCCTTGCTTGACATTCTGTTTGTTGTGGTGTGATCACTGTAACAGAACAGGTACAGTCTGGAAGTAGATCATGTTTGCACCATCCAATGTCAGGCAAATGGCCATCTGCTGTAAAGTGTGTCTGTAGTTGTTTATAGTCCATGGGCTAAAGGTAGCAGCGTGATTAATTTATTGTAGCATCTTAAACAGAGGTATGTGGGTGAGTGGGGGAAATGTGTAATACAAACTGCTGTCCACTGTAAAGTTTGACCACAGTCAAACTAAAGGTAGCAGCACGACTTATCCAGCATGTTAAACAAGTGAGAGAAGTGTATGGCACTCACTGGAACCTCACAAAACAGAGGGACGCTTATATGAAATCTGCATGGTATTTTTTTTTACTTTATCTAGCTTCTTTTAATCATTTTTGATTTATTTAGGTATTTTATATCACCGTATGATTCATTCTATTGTTTTTCTTTATATGTTTTTAATATCTTATGTAAAGCACATTGAACTGTCTTATACATGAAAATATGCTATAAAAATAAGGAAACACTAGCAGCATCATTCCATTGATGTATGAGATATTGCATTCCTGCCTATAAGATTTGGTGTAAAGATGTTACAGTTGCAGTGGTCTTTCACATCACTAAAAGTATAGTGCTCATTTACTGTCAAAGCCTGGGTTCATCCATGTGCTAAATATAATCGACCCCAGGCATGATACGAATTCTGTAGTTTACTTGTTTTATTTATTTTAGAATAAATTAAGGCTTAAAGTTAACATTGCACCTTTATATATTCTAATGTTTAAATCAAATTTTATTTGATCATTTTTATAGTATTGGAAAAAAAAGCTCTCTCTCCTGTATAAACTCTTTATTTTTTAATTTAAAATTAGAAAGTGGGTGTGGTGTTAGAAATCCGATTTTATTTCTAGGGCGTACAGCCCAGCCCTTGTCAATGCTAAAGCAGTATATTTTGCAGCCCTTAACATTGCTGCTATGTATGCTTCTGCTGTGCAAGAGGACATGCTATTTAGGTATGTTAAAGATTCCATGAGTTGATATTCTATTAATTCTGTGTTTTCTCAATGATGAAAAACATGCTTTTCACAAGTTCAGATAAATCAGAACCGTGCAAGAGTTTTTTGCTATGATTTCTTTTGCCTTATTTTAGCTCTTAAATTGGTTCTTTCCATTGTAGTTCAGTTACAGACCCTTTGGATGGGCTTGCATTGTTTTAATATTTAGTTTACATGATGAATGAAAATATAAATGTAACCATATAAAGAAATCAAAGAAATCATCTGTTCTTAATGATTGTGTATTGGAGTTGTGTGAGCTTGGGGCAACAGATTAACCTGAAGGTAGCAGCATAATAATGCTGAATTGTACAGATGTCAGGTCTTTGTGTTATGATGTGCTGTAAAATGAGTTTTAGCTAAAGCCCTGGCAGTTGCCATGGAACCCATCCTTGTTTCAAGGCAAGGTATGGAAGAATATAATTTATAATATGTTACTATAGGAACTATGGTTTTGCCTTTTGCTTTCTTTTGTGCAGTGTTTTCAGAGATTAGCTGAGTATTAGATCTTTTAACTTTTCATTGTATTTATCTGGCATGATGCTGTCTTTGATGTATATTTGTGTAATAATACTAAAAATAATGTATCAGAATCGCTGACAAGTACTTGTGCACCAGCCCAAGAGCTGGTGCAGAATCAGAATTAATTGAGCTACACAAATTAGGGTTGATGTTCATTAACATTTTACTTAAAAATAGTTATTATAATAAAATATAATTAATTCTTATGTTTGTTTGGCTACTGTCAGTTTAAGCTCTAAACATTGGTACCTTTGACCACCACATTTCTTTTTAAATCTTGCCACCAAACAATTCTAAAACAGTAATGATGTACTGTTTCCCTTTGCAACAACATCCTTGATGATAATGCCCCTATGTTATTGACACAAACACTTGGAATGCAGTTATTTCGAGTTAGAAGTTTGCGTCTTAAAATGAACAATTATTTTGCTCTTGTACTGCAGTGATGGAAGCAGGGGTTTTGCCAGAATTTTGAAACAGGCTGCCAATAATTTTAGCTCCAAATTATATTATTTCATTTAACAATTGTGAGAAACATCTCATGTAGAGGTCTTTACAGGTCCACTTGGATGGATGCAAACTCGAATGGACCCATGAAAATTCGACCCGAAACTGACCCGACCCGAGCTATTATCATATGTCCGGGGGTCCGAACCCGAATGGACCCGTAATATTTGGACCCGGAACTGCCCAACCCGAGTCTTTAGTTTCTGTCCACGAACTGAACCGAGTTACCTGAATAGAACCGAGACAATACAGCCTATAGTTGCTCATGTTAAAAGTTGTCTAGTGTTAAATAAAACTTGATTTTCTTACCTAAAGTTGTCTTCTTTTTTTTTGAAGACAACTTTAGGTAAGAAAATCAAGTTTTATTTAACACTAGCTTTGGTCATGAGCTTTGGGTAGTGACCGAAAGAACAAGATCGCGGATACAAGCGGCTGAAATGAGCTTCCTTCGCAGGGTGGCCGGGCTCTCCCTTAGAGATAGGGTGAGAAGCTCGGTCATCCGGGAGGGGCTCAGAGTAGAACCGCTGCTCCTCCGCATCGAGAGGAGCCAGATGAGGTGGCTCGGGCATCTGGTTAGGATGCCTCCTGGATGCCTCCCTGGTGAGGTGTTCCGGGCACGTCCCACTGGGAGGAGACCCCGGGGAAGACCCAGGACACACTGGAGGGACTATGTCTCTCGGCTGGCCTGGGAACGCCTCGGGATCCCCCCAGAGGAGCTAGAAGAAGTGGCCGGGGAGAGGGGGGTCTGGGCCTCCTTACTCTGGCTGCTGCCCCCGCGACCCGACCTCGGATAAGCGGAAGAAGACGGTAAGGTACAGTAAGTTGTCTTCTTCTACCTGGTTCAGTTGCTCCATAGGCTACGTGATGTAAACAACAATAAATCCACGTCATTATTTTCTTTGTGGATACCAGGGGATAAAATCACGACTAACTGGTCGCCAAATGCGACCAAATTTTGACCATTTCGACCGTTTTTTTCTGCCTTGTCGCCAGTGGCGAGGGCCACAAATTTTTTTTTCTAAAAAAATATATATTTTTTTAAATATCTATGATTTCTGCACATTTGTCATGGGTCACCAAGGCAAACACATCTAAATAATTTAGAAACAAAGTTTATTTGGCGAAAAGTGGCCATGTTTTGGTTGCACATCGCATCACATCAAAATGCGCTTTCATTTGTTACCGTACAGCCTCTGGTCTCTGAACCGTAGCAGGGAAACCGCCGTACTGTGCTATTCCAGGCTCGTGACAAGCGGGTAACACGCCAGTGAAAACGAAAGAAAAGGTCATTTTCTATGCTCTGAACGGTACTCTATTCAGGCACTGCACGGAACTAACAACGTTACACAGTCTGTATTTTTCGGCTCCTGTCAGTCAACGGAGGATGCAAATCCATAACACTCAGCCGCTGCTCATGCTCACTTCACTTGCTCCGTTCAGCCGCCCGCACCTCACAAACTACATTACCCATCAGGCTATCCCCCTTAAAGGGCCAGACTGGCTTACAGCACATGCTTGTAAACGCTTCTCACAACTAACTACGCTAAATCTACAGAAGGTACACCACTTCAACGATCTCTCCTCTGTGCGTAGCTGGCAAGAGCAAGAGATGGGTGATGCGGGGACGCGTGTCAGCCAATCAGCATACAGACAACAGATGGCACAGTAATGCCCGTCACAGCAGCCAATCACAGGTCTCGATATACATTCATGGGGCATCCCGTGTAGGCTCTTGGTGCTTCCTTAGACTTGTTCTTGATGTGATGGGTTTTTTTTTTTTCTATGAATATTTTTGAAACTTCCGCGATGTACTGAAGCTGTGATTGCTGAGACCGCGAAGTGTGGTGGATTACTGTATCGTAAAGGCTTAAGTTAATGTCTGAATTTATGTTCAGTAGGCCTGGTGTACTGACTCTTGGACATTAAATAAACAAAAGAATACTATTTTGAAATTAAATTTGTGTTTCTCTTTTTTTCTCAGTAATAAAGCAAAATAAGTAGTTGGGGTTAAATTGTTAATTTTTATTGAATCGAACTGAACCGAACCGTATTGAATCGTTTACTATTTTTTATGAATCTTCCCTGAATCGGATCGTAGCCTGTGAATCGAGATTTGAATTGGATCGTTTTGTGAGTGAAAGATTCACACTCCTAGTAAATCGCTATATCGGGAACTGTTAGCTTGGCGGAGGTCTCCGCTGTCCGAGTGCTTTTCTAGTTAAGAAATGCTTTCACAGTTCACTGTGTCTCTTTGTTCTGAGCAGCTTGTTGAAACGTCTTGGAGTACCAAAAAAATATATATATAATTAAATCACTTGCTCCACATAAGTTAGCGCTAGTTATGTATATATCAGTGCGGAGGAGGAGGAAGCTCTAAAGTAGAGTCCCAGATTAGCTGCCCATGAGAGCTGCTCCGATCTGGATGAAAAGACGCTCCATAGCAGGTAGCGCAACCTGCTCTTAAAGGCAGTGGCGACTGACGCACTGATTGGTTAAACAGGTGGAACGCCCTAACCACTCCCATACATAATATATGCATAATATAGCGGTTAGCGCAGGTAAGATGGCGGGTATAGGGAGGTGGAAGATTGCGTTTTTTGCAGGGAAAAGCTATCCCCGCTATCCCCTTAATAGCGGCTTTAGGAGGTTTGGTGGAAGATCGGGCACTAAATCTTTCAGCTGGCCTGGTGGAAGAGGCTGGGGAGAGGGAGGTTTGGGTCTCTCTGCTGAAGCTGCTGCCCCCGCGGCCCGACTCCGGACCAAGCGGGTGCTAATGGATGGATGGAAGTGATCCTCGCACCTATCTTTTCGTGCCCATTCAACTGAGTGCTGGCTAAACTTGCAGAATATTGAATCGCCAGACACATACTAATTTCGGAGAAACTCCTCTTCCCTGTACCTGGAAGTAAGCTGCTTGTTCATGCGCTTCTTCGCCAGTTTCTCAGGTGGCCGCTTTGATGCGTTTTTTTTTTTTATTTATTTATTTTTTATTAATGAGGAAAGCGGGGGCAGGAGGGGGCAGAGAAGCTAAAGTGTCCCCACCTTTTAGTGACCCCTCTTGGAACATTTTCTCAAAAGAAAAGTTACTTTTAGTCCGGGAGAAAAAAAAAAACTTTTATGCAAATTGCCGTTCAGTTCTGTTATATTGTGCATTTAAAGTGCATTCCATTTTTAATCTCCAATTCCATGATTCCGTCCGATCGCGGATTCCATAGGGCCCTAGCTGTGGAAAGTAAGTCACAATTTCTCCACAGGATGTCTTTTTTCCCCCTATGGAAAGGCTAGTGCAGTTAGCTGGCTAGCATTTGAATCAAATGTTTACGTACAGGTAGGACCCCCAAACCACCCACCAGTGTGACCCCACCCCATATTGCTAATGCTTCCGACCCCTCTGCTTGGAAGGCTTCAGTTTTACAGTCCATAGTTTAACAAACTCTTTGTAATGGGCATTATGGAACTGTTCTATATGAATTATATTTTTCTACTGTTAGTCTGACACTCTGAAACCTGAGCCACCAACAAATGACAGCATTGCTGTTTTATAGCTATACCGACTAGTGCCTCTTAGCAGTAGCCTTGCGCCTGTGTCCGTCACTATGTTATTGCTGTGGGGGTTAGTTGATGAAGATGTGAGACACAGGTAGAAGGCTGACAGGCTGTTCTGCACATTGAATTTTAATGTAGCATGAAATGTATTGCTATAAACTATATTGTCTCATTTTTTACCACATATAAATGCATACAGTATACCTTTATTATTTGCAGGGATTACATTTTTTCCCCCCCGTGATTCCAAAAATCTGTGAATTATTGATGCAGTTTTAAGGGCCTATATATGTTATATACACTAAAATAGGCTTCCCAAACACATTCTAAAGACATTCTTACTCAATACAATTACAATGTAGTAATGATAATTTAAAAACATTTTAATTTTGTTGTGTGATATTTTTTAATAATATTAAAATAGCTATATAAATACAATACTACTAGTTAGGTCATTTTTAGCAGAAAAACACTCACATTCACCCTAAGAAATTCATGAAATTGCCATGGGCTACCACAAATTCAAAAACATTATTTTAAAAAAAATAGAGCGAAATCAGTGAGAATGTGGGACTGCAAACAGTGAACCGTGAATGGACAAGGGTATACTGTGTACGTTTATTAAAAAAAAAAAAAAAAAATTCAAGAGTAGCATATGTATTGGTAGCCTGTACTGTGCAGCCCTACTACCGAAATTCAAAGTTGAAGATTTTTAGGCTAATTTTTAAAAAGGAGGTTGTCCAGCTGCCTTTTGGACACCCTGTCTAATAACCTGGGCAGAAGGAGTGTAAATGGTGAGAAAAAAGGATTACGTCACGATAAATCCTAGAGATACAGCTATTATGTAATCATTAACAATCCAATAACAATTTTTTAAATTGAATTGAATTATGGTAAGCTCATCTTTTGCAATAATTCTTATTTGATAATGCATATTAATTTTATCTAGCAGATAATATGAGAATAGTTGAGCTGTAGATAACAGTTGTGAAGAAGGATGACAGATGTTGTCAAAGGGTTTTTTGCATTTTTATAAATTTTTGCTGGTGGATTTGAACTGTTAATAGTTATTATTTCAGTGTGATTACAGAGACCAAAAAAATATGTAAAAGGCTTTACTTTTTGAGTACAACTTGTGTCAAATCTTTTTTTTTCTCCTTTCCCCTTCTTCTCACCCCCAGTCTCAGGGCTCACCATACTCAATGAGCGGACAGCGCAATGTCAGAGCGCTCTGGGCAAACTGCAAAGGGGAAGGAAGGCAAAACCAAGTATGCGTCTCTCAACTTGTTTGATACATACAAAGGAAAGAGCCTTGAAACACAAAAGCCTGTTGGTGAGTATTTTCAGTGTATCATGACTAAGCTTTAACAAACATGCAACTTATGATGTAAGAGATTTATGTCTTCTTATACAGTTGCTCCTTTAAAAAAAAAAAAAAAAATTCATTTTTCAGACTCAGAAGGATTTTTTTTCTTTGACTCTGCTAAGATATGTATCCTAGCAGAAATAAATTTATTTATAAACATTAATGCAAGTGGTTTTATTTTAAACGACCTTTAATAATATTGTTTTGGTTTTGTTTTTTTGTTGTTTTTTAATCTATATCAATCACAATCATCAAACTGAAAACTACCGGGTTTTACCTTGTAGTTCTTTGCATCTTAATTGTATTTTCAGCAAAGAAAACAGCATACTCCATCCCTTTTCATCTGGCTTCTCAATACAGCCAATAGGTTTTGCCGGTATCCACTTTTCTCATTTTTTTTTTTTCATTTCTGCTAATGAGCTTCTTTTGTCACATCAGTTCCCCCCCGCCATGGCCTGCAGTCTCTTGGTAAAGTTGCCTCTGCAAGGCGTATGCCACCCCCTGCCAACCTGCCCAGTCTGAAGGCAGAAAACAAAGGCAACGATCCCAACGTCTCACTTGTTCCCAAAGACGGCACAGGATGGGCAAGCAAACAGGACCCAGCAGACCCAAAGAGGTAACACACACTTTTCAGTGGACAAGACTAAAGTTTTTTAGTTTAATAAGCAAAGTGAACTTGAAATGTTACTCTGAGAAGTAATTGCGTATTATTTTAATCTTATTCTTCCCCGGTCTTATATCTCTGTTGTCTTTTTTTTTATTAGTACCGATGCATTGTCAGCACCGCAGCCGGAATCGCAGCAGTCTGTGGCTTCGCAGATAGCTACACCTACCCGCCCGAGAACCCCCCCAGCTTCAGAGGTACAGAACTTAGAGTCCTATAGATAATGAAAACAAAATTAAGTCCTGAAAAAATAATACACTGGAACGGTCATAGCCGTAATAGTTAACACAAATCATATTGTATTCGGCTTTTGTCTGTGCTCTTCTCAGGCTGTAACCCCAGCTTCAACCCAGGCCGCAGGGGCAAGGTCTTGGGCACAGGCCAGTGTTACACATGGAACACAAGGGGATGGTGAGCATTGCTTTTTTTCATGTATCCTTTTTTGGATATTCTTTAGGTTTCATTGTTTTTGTTTTTTTGTTTTTTTTGCAGTTTGGCATATCTTGTTGTTTGACCTCTTTTGTAGGTGGAAAGGGATCAAACCCACCGTCGCCATTCTCTCGCGAGGAATTTCCCTCCCTGCAGGCGGCTGGCGACCAGGACAAAGCTGGCAAAGAACAGGTCACTGCAGATCAGTGGTATGGGCCCGGACCAAGCCTCCGCCCCCAGAGTGAGTGTGTCTCACTTAATATCAAATAACTGATCATTCATATGATTGTTCATTTGCACATTATCCTTACTTGAACCAGTTTCTCATACAACACTTTTTAGGAGTAAATATTGTTTATATTTTTAAAACTTAAATTTAAAGGGAGTTTTATTTATTTATTTATTTTTGAGGTTTTGTGAAGTACTTGTGAGAAGTTGGGGTCCCACCTGCAGAAGGCAGCATTCACAGCACTCCGAGTTAGTGAGGAATTCTCATGGAGAGCTAGGATAACAGCTGCTGAAAATGCTGGCGTTTGTGCCTGAATGTTATTTGCTATTCTTTTTAATTTATTTTGTTCATTAATTCATTCCCTGAACTCGCCACCTTAATGTGGTGGAGGGGTTTGTGTGCCCGA
This sequence comes from Hirundichthys speculiger, assembly GCA_018398805.1. Classification (NCBI taxonomy): domain Eukaryota; kingdom Metazoa; phylum Chordata; class Actinopteri; order Beloniformes; family Exocoetidae; genus Hirundichthys; species Hirundichthys speculiger. The sequence continues at coordinate 2,183,670 of JAGFBZ010000261.1, forward strand.
ATGATCCCAGGAGCTATGTTGTCGGGGGCATTTGATCCTGGTAGGGTCCTGTGTTGGGCAAGTTCACTTTCTACACGAACTAGTTCAGTTCATAGTTCACAGAAATTGAAATTACCTAGTTCAGTTTATAGTTCCCAGAAATTACAACAAACTAGTTCAGTTCACCATTTCAAAAAAATAACTAAATAGTTAATTTTTAGTTATTTTTTTTTATTCTTTTTTAACCCCTTGCCACTCCTGTAAAATTTGCCTAAAATGCCTATCAAAGGCATACCCGAAGTAAATTGAAAGCTGGTCTTGAACCGTTTGTAGCACATGGATGGTTTTGGTCTCTTTTGAAATGTAACACTGAAGTTTTTCTTCCATCTGTCAGAATCACTGTAAGTGCTACTAGCATTGAGTAATTTAAGTTTGAACACACTGAAAAAGAAGTTTTTTATTTCTGCCTGAATTATTTATTATTTTTTTTGTAAACAGATGTCTGCAGATGAGTGCAGCTGTGACTTATTAGCTGGAAAACACAATGGGACCAAGAGCATGAAGCCTTACCTAGTGCAAGTTCAAATTTGATAACAATACCACAAAAAATGAGTATTTTACACATGTTTTTGGAAGAGTATGTCTAGGACGTTTCCAAAAATGTCCTTTTGGAGACTCCAAAAGGACACTTGAATAACCATGGCCACACACCTATGATAAAAGTCATAACTGCCTTTTACAACACAGCCTACATAGCAAACTATTCACATATTTACACACATTTACAATTATAACCCTTTATAGGTTATTTGCAGCATTTTATTATATAAACATAATTTCATAAATGACGCATTGACGCACATTTTGACTGGGCTGCATTACGCAGGTAGTTTCTGGTTGTGGCTTTGTCTCCACCCGCTGAAGCGACACATCGCTGTGTTCAGAATTTCATTGGCCAATTCCTCCCTTAACTCTCAATCTCAGCCCTCGTCCTAAACCCTCAATCTTTGACCCTCAATCTTGGCTCTCAAAAATAAGTGTAAGGGCTATCTTGTGACTTAGAAATGGGACACCCCCTGAGTGCAGTTAGGTCTTCAGACTGTGGGGGGCGGCCTTACCCCAAAGCTCCGTCCAATCTCAATGGGAGCGCGCATTTTTGAGATTAAGGGTTAATGGAGGAATTGGAATTCACCCATAGTATCTCCAGGGGACATCCTAACTAGATGCCCGAACCACCTCAACTGGCTCTTCTCAATGTGGAGGAGCAGTGGCTCTACTCTGAGTCTCTCCTGAATGACTGAACTTCTCGCCCTATCTCTAAGGGAGAGTAAAGCCACCCTGCAGAGAAAACCCATTTCAGCCACTTGTATCTGCAATTTCATTCTTTCGGTCACTACCTATAGTTTATGATCATAAGTGAGGATTGAGACAACAGGGCTTGAAGTATTCCGGCGCCGTGCTGGATCTCTGGCTTTTGACTATGATTTAGGGGAGAAAAAAAAAAAACACGCACAGAAACACGTTATCTCTGAGTGGTCTTGAATGTAGGCGAGGCGAGCCGGCAGTTTTTTCTCCCGCAATCAGAAGAACGGAGGCAAAATTCAAGTGTCTATAGGCCTGGACAGAGGAAAGGGGCAGGGACAGAGAGCCGGTTAGGAGCTGCTGCCAGAAGCTAAGGAAGCCGGGTACCTGACTTTGTGTGTTGTGCTCCAAGAAGTTAGTCTATAGCAGCAAAAAAAAAAAAAAAAGAAAAAAAAAACCTCTTCGCCATCACGTAGGAGACACTGGGCATAAAGCAGCTGTCTGCGGGCTCCGACACACGAGCCGTTTACCGGAGCAACAGCCACAGCGCTGCAGACATAGCGGCCCTGATGACCGATCGTATTTCCGACTTGAAAATACGCATGCTCGTTCACTGTGGAACGCGACTTATCATTTACGGTCGCTCAACCGCTCGTAGATCCGTGTAAAAAAAAAAAAAAAAAAGTAGCGTTAATTAAAAATGCTTTACAAATCTGTCCGTTTCCACTTAGCAGGCCAGTTATATGAACACACATACAGTGGAGGAAATAAATATATGATCCCCCGCTGATTTTGGCAGTTGTCATACTAAGAAATAAATGAACAATCTCAGATTTTTATTTTAAACAGTTATAGAAAGAATATTGAAAAAAAAAATTGAGAAAATTACACGAAATAAAAAATAAAAATTAATTTGCAAGTCATTGAGGGAAATAAGTATTTGGTCCCTGACCAACCTTGACCAGTGTTGGCTCCCACAGACCACTGGCATACTCCTAATCTCACTGAAGTAATTACCTGCATGAGAGACACCTGTTCCAAATTGTCACCTGTATAAAAAGCCATCTGCCCACAGACTCAGTAATACTCCACCATCTCCACCATGGGCAAGACTAAAGAGCTGTCAAAAGATGTCAGGGACAAAGTTGTTGAGCTCCACAAGGCTGGAATGGGCTACAAAACAATAAGTAAGAAGCTGAATGAGAAGGTGACAACTGATGGTGCAATTATTCGGAAGTGGAAGAAGTACAACATGACTGTTAATTAACCTAGGCTGGGGGCTCCATGCAAGATATCACCTTGTGGGGTCTCAAGGATCATGAGAAAGGTTAGAGTAGAGTAGAGCCAGAGTAGAACTAGGTCCAGCCCGTCTCGAGAAGATTGGTTCCAAAGCCTGTCGGGGTGAGCCTGACTACATCTAGCCCGTGCCTCTTGACCTCCTGCACAAGCTCAGGCTCCGTCCCCACCAGAGAGGTAACATTCCATGTCCCAGTAGCCAGTTTAGTCAGCCGGGGGTTGGCACGCCAAGGCCCACGCTTTTGGCCGCTGCCCAAGGCATATTGCACCCAACACCTACAGCTCTCCCTAGGAGTGGTGAGCCCACGAGGAGGCGAAACCATGTTGCCCATTTGGGCTGAGACCGGCCGGGCCCCATGGGCAAAGGCCCTGACCACCAGGCGCTCCCAAACGAGCCCACCCCCCGGCCTTGCTCCAGGGTTTAGCCCGGTGACCCCAGCCCGGGCGAGGGACGTCGAGTTCTTGGTTGACTATCAATATGTGTCCATGTGGAATTGTACTTAGTTTGGCCCCCCAAGACCAGTTTGCTTTGGGTGACCCTACCAGCGGCAAAAGCCCCCAACAACATAGCTCCCGGGATCATTCAGGCACACAAACCCCTCCACCATGTTAAGGTGACTATTCAGGGAGGGATTCACATAACCCCACGTAACAAAAAAAAAAAAAAAATGTGTCAAATGTATTTCTCCATAAATTTATTAAAACAATGTATTTTTTCTAAAATTGCAACTTAATCTGTACTATCAATCAATCAGTCTTTATTTATAGAGCACTTTTCATGCAACAGGAGCAGCTCAAAGTGCTTTACATAAAAACAATAGTACTAACTGGTCTCTCTTTCCTATGTTCATTGTGCACAGACGTTACAAGTTGGCGGGACGGTGGGGGCCGAGCACTGGCGCCCACCCTTCCTGGGGAGGTGGCTGCAGAGGCTGGCACAGGTGGAGCTCTGGTAATGGATGGGGCAGCTGGTGTCCCTCCTCCAAACTCCCAGAGCCACGGGCCACCTAGGAATCCTCCTGCAGGCAGTCCCGCCTTGCCCCTGCCCCAGCCTCCTGTGGGGCCCGGGTTTCCTCCCTATCGAGGAATCATGCCTCCCTTTGTGAGTTTAATTTTCCTTCAACCTCTCATTAAAGGTGTATCTTAGAATGGGCATGAAGAAATCTCTGAATAAACTGGATCTTTTTATTTTTGCTTTAGATGTATGCTCCCTATTTGCCCTTCCCGGCTCCTTTTGGACCTCAAGGGCCCTACAGGTACCCGCCACCCGGGGAAGGGCCTGCACCAAGGTATGTTTCATGCTAAATTAAATTTCTTTTTTTTGAGAGAGAGAGCGAGAGATGTACAACTTCATCTAAAAAGTTCCCTTCTGTCATTTTTATGCATCTCTATCACATTCCTTATCTTGTCCATTCTTTTAGGTTCTCACGTGCACAGAGTGGTCCTGACAATAGGCCACAGGGTGGCCCTCGTGATTCAGCTGGAGAGGTGGTCAAACGACCCTCTATCCTTAAGCAGGATGACCTGAAGGAGTTAGATGAGCTAGATCATGATGGCGACGAGGGCTGGGCAGGTACAGTATGCCTATTCACAGGACAAAAAAAAACTGAGGAACGAAATAACACACAAATGAAGTACAATATGTGGTGAAATCTATATGCACTATACCAGAAAGTGGGGTTGTGTGCAAGGACATTGGACAATTACTTCCTAGATCCCCACTGGTAAGACTTGTCCTGCATTACAAACACACATTTGGGTTGCATCATCCATCTGCACCAGCTGAGGCTGGCTTCAATGTCTTTAACTCCGCAAGGACACCGGCATCCTCACTGTGTAATAACTCATTTCAGGCATGAAAATCTCTCACCTTTCTCAAAAATTTGCTGTTTTGAAGTAAAAAAAGGTGACCTTTTTATTAATTAATTAATTAATTTATTTATTTTTGGGGAGAGTCGAGTCGGGAGATTTATTTATTACATTTTTTTTTTTTAAATTATCATATGATTGACCTTATACGTAAACTGAGCACTTCAGAAATCGGCCCTTAAAATGACACTTGGACAGTCAGTAAATCCTGCCCAGAACCAATCAGGCCAAGTTGTTCCATTATTCCAGTCATACGAACATTATTCATTCATGTGTACTTGAGTGCTTGGAGGTTGCATTGCTAAGCGGGACAAGAAGCAGGACCTAGTGCTATCCACGCCGAGGACAAGGCAGACAAGCGTACGTTCACATTTCCTACCTGTATTTACCAGTGTATTGAATTTGGTGAGTAATGGTTTTAATCGTTTTCATATTTTGCGTTATAACAAAGTTACTGCCATTCGCTACAGCTCGCATTGAACACTGTCAGAGCTAGCCAAAGCTCCAGTGAAAAATAGCTCCCATTTGCTAGATATTAAGTTCACGTCAAGTTTGTGTAGTTAATGGTAACATAAAAGAAGAAACACAGGCTTCTTTCTAATATCTCTGTAATTGATGAATCCATGTCAGGGATAATATTCATGCAAGGGCTGACAAAGCTTAAGGTGAAGTTGTAAACTCTCGTCATTTGATACCCTGTGCTTTTGCCCATGCTTGAAGCCTTTTGTGACAAAATAAAAATATGTAAATCCTGGTCTTTTTTTTTTTTTAACACTCCTTTTCGCCATTGATGTTATTTATTGATCCATTAAGATGTCATGGTTTTGAGCCATCTGTGTTTACTGTTCTGGCTCCATCCATTGACCAGATGGGATGTCAGTATTTTTTTTAGCGCGACATTAGCGTGAGAGAAGACAACAGGGAAGAGCAGGTCACGAAAGGCTTGCGGTGTGTTTAGACCAAAAGCTACTAAGCTGTTGCCATTATGCAGCTATTATTTTTAGTCGCGGCTGTAGCTTTTGTCACCATTAGTTACTCTCTTCTCATGGACCGTTCGCCAACATTTAACTGTCACTGCAACAGTGAGAAGTAAACTCTCAATAATCCCAACTCTGCATTCCAATGGGCTACTCTTCTTACTCGCATTGCTCAAAGTTAAAATCTTTTTATCTCGGAATCCGCCCACATCGTATCGCTTGTACTCTCCTCACCTGTCCAGACCTTGCTAAGCGAGTAACTAGTAACGATGTGTGTGAATATAGCAGTAAAAAAAGAGTGACGTACCACTTGCACTAATGCAAACATTATCCTTGCAGAATGAGTGTGTTAGTGTGAGAGGACACTGCAGCTGTTAAAACGCTAGATGTAGCCATAAAATGCAGCTGGAAGTGGGCCTGGCTTAAGCAGGAGGACAAGATTTCAGTGATGGGACAAGAGGTGTCCTTTTACATTGGGGATTTCTTCAAAAAAATGGATCGATGGATTGGCCAGGTGTGTCCTCTGCCACAAGGACATAAATCATGCTAATAAGGGCAGGATGTGAAGTCTTTATTTTTTATTCTGTTTTTTTTTTCCTAATAAAATTATTGTTCATTTCTAAATGAAACATGGACAGCACAAGATGCATGTGATGTGTGCGTGTGTGGTGCCTCCTGCAGATCACTGAAACACTGGGTGAACAGAGCTCAATATTTTGTTTGGCTGTACAGTGTACCCGAAGTATTTCCTCCGCACCACCAACGGCCGTCTCCCCCTCCCAGCTCGTGCGTGCACCCTTCTCACCTTTTTAACCCCTGAGCCATTTTCATGTCTGTTATTTACGAAGAGCCACACATACCGATCACATCATCAGTGATAGCTGTATTTGGTGTTCGCCGGACTTTGCAGAGTCTCCTCTTTGCGAAATTAGTACCATTTTCCTTTGATCTTTTATATATTTCTCACAAGAGGTGCCTAAAGATACAAATTCTAAAATCGCGATCATTGGTCACAAGTCATTTCTCACCGGTTTTTGATGGGAAAGGTTAAAGGAAAATTTGGAGAATTGTTTTCAACCCTGCAGCTGTCTGTTAGCAGAGGTTTAGCTTGTTTATAAACGGTAAGAATCTTACTTGGAACGATGATTTGATGCTGAGATATGCTGTCTACAATTTGAGCTCAAAAGCTTGGCTTTTCGTGTATGGCTCGATTCTGGTGATGTTTTATTGTGTTTATTGTGTTAAGAAATGTCACCAGTTATAACTAAAGCACCTGTTTTCAATGGAGTACCATATTAGAAGTGTAAAAAAGTATTGTTTGATCTCCGATCGTACGTTTTTCAAGCGAAGTGGTCATTATACCAGAACGAAGACGTGGACATTTGAATCTCTGGTACATCTGTTTGCTTCCATTTCCTGAACATATTTCAAAGAACGGCTGAGATTCGTCATATCCGGCTTGTAGAGGAGGGACCAGCCTTTCGATTGAAGTATGGCATTGTAATTTGACCATTCCAGGACCACTCTACAGCCGCGGGCCACCGTGCACCCCACAGTCGTGCATATGTGCATTGACGTTGAAGCAGAAGAACTGAAAAGTATTTGAAAATTTTAAAATGTGTGACTATTTTAACTTAAACTGATGAAAAATACCAAAATGTAAAGGAAAAAAATGCCTTTTTTTGTCTCAGAATATCATTTAATCACCATGTATCTATTTGGAGCTGCGACTGGATTTCTTCATGAAAAGACCACTGTATAATAGTCATACTTTGCGCTATCTTCAAATCTGAAATGCATGTTCAGTTATAGCCTCATGCTGTAAGCCTCATACTGTCATTTACCATGTCAGATGAATATGCAGATTGTTTTTTGGGTAGATTCAAATCCCTCTGAATACAGATTAACTAAATTGAAAAACTTCATACACTGTTATCTTCATTTTACAGGTCAAATAAGTTTTGGGGCTCCAGAGGAATTTTATCAAGGGGAGATGGACAAAAAATGGCTCTTTTGATAGTAAAAGTTGCCGACCCCTGGTCTAGGCGTTTAAAAACTCTAGATTCCAAATGTTAAGATGACCCAACTTTTTCACATGTATTTACAGTGGGGGAAAAAAAACACATCTCTTGTTTTGGTCAATATGGTACTTTAATATGAATGTGGGCCCTCTTTTGTTGCACTCTTCTCTGAGGACTTTCCACAATTGTTGGAAGTGATTTTGTGGGAAATTGTTTACATTCATTCTGTAGAGCATTATGAAGACAAGCACTGATGTTAGATGAAAAATCCTAGCTCACAAACTGTTTCAGTTCATGTCAAAGGTGCTTGACGGAGCAGAGGTTAGGGCTCCGTGTGGGCCAGTTATTTTCTTTACTAGAAAACTCATCAAATCATGTCTTTGTAGTCCTTGCTTTGTGCACTCAGATACAGTCACGTTGGAATAGAAAAGGGCCTTCCTTGGGTAGAACAGTGGTTAGGCCAGGCAGCCCACATACAGAGTAGTCCTCCTGCAGCAGTCACAGGTTCAACTCCCGGTCTGTGCATCCCCCCCCTGCTGCGTGTCTTCCCTGTTCTCTCTGCCCTGTTTCCTGTCCCTCTCACTGTGGAATAAAGGCTACTAGTGCCACACACACACAAAAAATAATAATTTAAAAAAAAAAAAAAAGGAATAGAAAAGGGCTTCCCCAAACTGTTGCCACAAAGTTGGAAACAGCATTGTCCAAGATGTCTTGCTGAAACATTAAAACAGATTTTCAGTGGAGGTAAGGAGTCTAACCCAAAGCCTGAAAAACAATCCTTATCCAGTGTTTCCCACAGGTCGAGGATGATGGGGGCAGAGTCAAAACTGACACTTTGAATGGAACTGTTGCAAAGTTGTAATTGTGAGCACTATACACGCAGATATACCAAGCTTAAATTGACAAAACTATATACAGATACAGAGCCTACCTCCTCTTCAAGACGAGGTCTTTTCTTCTTCAGAAAATATTTTCTGTACTCATCTGTGTAAAGGGGTGAACATAAGCAGAGCCGATGTATGTCGGCCACATTATAGCACTACAGCAGCAGATCAACAGGTGCCTGTTGGCTAATGTATATTATCAGCTGGATAACATGTCTCTGCACATGTTGAGCATTTAAATTTGTTACGGACACGGGCTGGTATAACATGATTAGTTTGAGTTTTTCCCTACCACCTTTGGGCTTATTTTACCACTTTGTTATGGCATGTCTTACCTTCGCATAGACCGTGCTTCGTCACTTGAATCACACCTCTTCCACCATGACTTCTTCTGCGTCTGCTCGATTTATATAGGCCCACCGCAAGTTCTTCTTCTGTGACTTATAAATTTATAGGCAGCGTCATAGCGCATACCGCCACCCAATGTGCCAGAATTGAAACAATACACAACATTCATGAAGTAAAAGGTCTGGAGGTGAGGGCAAGTCAAAAGCCGAAAAATTTGTTTGTGGTGCGCCGCCACGAATAAATGAACATGTGGGAAACACGTCAGGGTTTCAGGCTCAAATATTTTTTGTATAGCCATGAATGGAATTTCAGATGCTAAATGAAATGTGAAATACCTAGGTCCTCTATTTAAATTCCCATTAGGGTTCCTATAAACTACTCAACTTTGGGCTGTCGCACATGAAAGAGTGTGATGAAAGAATTGTGGTCACATACGGATTATGCAATTCTACATCGAACCACATCTCCCTAGCAGTTGTAGCCTACAATGCAAAAGGGCTGATCACAGGACAGTTTGCCCATACCACTAGAAAAAGTATTCCAGTGCATTCCATATTGATTTATGCTACAAAATGATCAAGGAGGTAATGAGATAATGATTATTGATAAGCTTAATGTTTTCTGACATTACAGTTTGATCTGCATATCACATTTACTGTCAATTCAAGTACAATGGTTCAAGTTGCTTAACATTACTCAGAAGGGGTAAGGGGATCAAGTTTTTCAATGCAATGAGTTGTGACCAGTATAATTCTCAGCGAATGCAAGGTACAGTAATGTTTCTGATATCTTCAGTATTGTTTCTTGTTTGGACAGGTGCTCAGGAGGAGATTGATTACTCTGCCAAGTTGAAGTTTAGTGATGATGAAGGAGATGAAGATGGGGAGGATGAGAGGACTGAAACCAAGAATGACTTTCGGTGTGTCAGCAATTTGTTTCTGACTCTTTATTTTTGTCAAAATGCTCCTTTTTTGGCATGGAGTTTGACCACATTATACAAGCTATACTATAACATGTTTTGATATATTTTGTCATCTTTAGTGAACAGCAGAGGTCTCAGGATGCTCCTACTACAACATCTCACTCTCGGACCTCAGACAGTGGTGGAGACATCCGTCGCACCCCTCCCAGTAGTGCTGACAGTAGCCACCAACCTCCCTCCAGTAAGCCAGGCAGGGCCGAGGAGGGAGGCAGTGGTTGGGGAAGTCAGGGAGCACCATCAAATTACCAGGTAGTGTGCCCAACAGCAACAACATAAAGTGGTCCTGTCACATCAGACTTGAGCAATAGGAAGTTGTGTCCAAGTGTAAAACACTAAGTATTTGTTTTCATTGTAAGGGAAAGAGTTATCGGTGGGCAGAGGTATGTTAGTGTTGGTATGCTCGTGTGAGTGTAGGCTTTTATGGTGGACCATGGCTAACCCTGTCTGCCTGTATGCAGGGGCGCAGGCCTGGATTGGGTGGTCCCTGGGAGCAGCCCTCCCCCCCACCAGGGCCGCTCCTTGGACAAGGGCCCTACTTCTTTTATCGACAGGTAGACATTTAGATAGGGCCTCATAGACAAATCATTTATATCATAACCATCCACTGCATACAAATCTTAATAAGTTATCTTTAGTTTTAAGTTTGCCTTTTTCCTCTTCAATTTTATTCAAGTTTATGTAATCATTCACAAAACATTTTCGAAGAGAATTCATCAGTGTTTTCTATGGGATTTAAATTTTTACCATAGAGTGTTGGTAATGCTCTAACCCTTCAGGATCGGTCACACAACCAGGGTGCATCTCTTGGCCCCGGGAAACCTGCTTCTGCTCAGCATCAACAAGCAGCAGGAGGTCCTACCTCTCCAGCCCAGCCAGGCCTGCTGGTCCATGGGGTCCAGGGGGATGATGAAGATGAGACTTGGCGTCAGCGCAGGAAGCAATCCTCCACAGAGATCTCTGCAGCTGTGGAACGAGCTCGTCGCCGCCGTGAAGAGGAAGAACGTAGGATGGAGGAGGAGAGACGTGCAGCCTGTGCTGAGAAGCTAAAGAGGTTGGATGAGAAGCAGCAGCAACAACAGAGCAGTAACACAGCAGGTGTTGGCAGCAGTAAGACCCCAAGCCTTGATGGAAATTCTACAGGTGCTATAGTAGGCAGCCCTAGTCCATCTGTCTCAGCTTCTTCCCCTAACATCAGCCAGCCCCCTTCCCCCTGTGTGGATCCTGAAGAACCTCCAGTGCTTGTGGCCCAGCCAGGACCTGGTACTGCAGTAAGTGACCGACAGCGCGCAGGCAGCAACAGCAGCTACGACTCCAGTCCCGGTGAGTTTTTCAGGTGCACATACAAGGAATTAGCACAGGGCTACCCAGTTGTTTCAGTAGTATCATGCATAAAGTTTCTGCCTCTTGATCAAAGAAGCTTATTCTTTTTTCTTCATTTAGATGCACAACAATGTCCCCAGCCAGCTGTGTCGCAGCCACAACCCACGCAGGACATACCTTTGTCAGGTGAGACAAAGGAAGAGATCGTGGGAAGTTCTCACACACGTGCAGGAAGTGGAGGTGAAAGAGGAGTTGACCAAGTGAAGATTGAGAATATTATTGGGGGAGCAGGTCGTCAAACTAGTGGTCCCCCTAGTCAAGGTTACTCAAAGTACCAGAAGTCTCTTCCGCCTCGCTTTCAAAGGCAACAGCAGGTAAGGATTACTCTAAATTTGTTGTACCATTACAGATGAGTATTGTTCTTGAGTGCAACAAAAATAACTGCTACATTTTTCAAAAGGACCTGCTTGTAATTTCCCTTTGGGGATTAAAAAAAGTATGGAATTGAACTTAATATTTTGCTGCTAAAGGTGGAATGCCTGCATGGAAGGGGGGGGGGGTCCTATATCTATAATATTAAGAATGCTTTATTTTTTCTTTTTTATTTCTCTTTAGGAGCAGCTCTTGAAGCAACAGCAGCAGTGGCAACAACAACACAGTCAGGCATCACAAAGTCAGCTTTCTCCGCAGCCCCAGACTCCTCAAGGTCCTTCACCAGGTTCAGCACCTCAGCCAGGGCCTGGACCGAAGCAGGGTGGACCTCTTTATCAACCCGGCAGTATGGTTCGCCCTCCACCTTTGCCAATGAATTTTGACCCTCGCTGGATGATGATGCCATATATGGACCCTCGCATGATGCAAGGTCGTCCTCCACCCATGGACTATTATTCAGCTGGCATACACCCATCTGGTAAGTGAATCACAATAATGGAAACATCACAGTATTGCCATATTACAGGACAGTTCAGGTATATTTCATTCAACCAAATCTTTTTCATTGACAATGTCTTTTTTAAACACATATTATACACAGGTATAAAAGTGATTTTTATTTTTTACAGGGCTCATTGGGCGTGAGCGATCTGACTCAGGGGGATCTGGTTCAGAATCCTTTGACAGGCAGCAGCAGCATCCAGGTCATCCTCACCGTGGGACTCCCCCTATTGATCCTAAGGTGGCCTGGGGCCCTGAGGTATTCCCTGGCAGTGGTGAGAACCGTGGGCTTGCGTCTCCCCTGAGACAGAAACAGACAATGGAGGATGATGATGTCGCGAAGGGGCCCAGGTATCAATCATTAGTCAGTTTGTTGAAAACTAGTTTTAATGTTTAATACTTTAACTTGTTTAAATGTTTTAAAGCCATTTGAAAACCCCAAGTTCTATCCTAATCCCCTCTGGTTTACTTAAACTTTGTTGCAACATCTCCTAACATCATCATTTTTTGAAGACTGTATTTAATTAAAGTATTTAATTAAATGCCACTCAAAACTTTAGGAGTGCATTAGGTTTGTATTTCATGTTCTTTCAATCTTTGTTTTAGGAGTGACACTCCTCCACACCGCTTGCGAGAGGGTGCATTAGGGGCCATCCAGCAGCCCAGCAACTCATCTGGGATATCCAGTCAAGCTCATCCTCCTGTTGGCACTCAAGTAGCAGCGCAGGGAGGCAGCCACCATCCTCATCATTATATTGGTGGGCGGGGCAACTACAGCAACTTCCCTGATCAGGGTGTGAGGATCTCTCCCCACCAGCAGAGACCAGATGATAGGGGAAACCAGCTGCATAGCTTCACCCACCAGGATGAAGGTTCTTCACGAGGAGCTCAGCAGGGCCAGATATGGGGAGCCCCGCATTCTCATTATGATCGTAACAACCGAGCTGACCTCCCCCCAATGGATAGTAATTCCCATTTCCACCACTCACAGCAGCATCACTTCCCTCTTCACTCCCATAAGCCAGATAATAGTCGTGACAGGGTTGGTGAAGCCCCTGCAAAAAAGAGTGACACTTCTCCCTCTCTCCACCAACCTTCCATGTCATCCTCCTGCTCTTCCTCTTCTGCTTCCTCTGCTAGGGAGGATGTGAATCATAAAGTAGCTCAGCATCATCACCACCCAACAGAAAGGGAGAGTGAATCTGTTATCAGTCACAGTCTTGGTGAAAAAGCCAATAGTGGTAATACCAGTAATGGCCATGTGAAGCAGGAGAAGACGGGCCCAGTTTATTCGTCACACTCATCCACCTCTAGTCCACCTCCTTCACAACATAGCAGCCATAATCAGCCCCAGCAGCATCCCCATCCTAAATCAAACCAAAGAGGGGGGCGTGAGCACAAGACAGAAACCCAATGGGGCCCACGACCTGGAAGCAGCAGTATGGGTGGAGGGCCCTCTCATGGTAGGAGGGCCAACAATGCAGGAGGTGGAAACAGCTCTCGGGGAGAAGATTCTTCTAATACATCGTCGGACCACAAACCCTCCAACCAGGCAGGAGGCTGCAATCCTAACAAGAGGGCTGGACCAATTAAAAAACCAGTGCTCAAGGAGATGAAGAAAGAAGGAGGAGAAACTGATGGAGGAGAAAACAGGCATAGGCTTTGGAAAAGATAAAGAGCAAGATCTTGGTCAACCCAGTTCCACAAAACAGGATGCCTCTTTCATCTCCCACAACACCTCAGCTTCATCTAAAGATGATCCAACTCAGACAGCTAAACCCAGAAATGGAGGAAAAGAACGATCCTTGGGTGGAACTGGTGGAGGGCTGGGTAAAGGGTCCAAAGATATGGATGTCACACCATCAGGATTTTCAGGATCCTCCTCTCGGAAGGACAGAGATCGCTCCTTTGATAGAGGTACCGGCAGCTACCACCATCATGGACCTTCAGCCAAAAACAGCAGAGGCAGTCGAGGACGTGGGGGAGAATTCTATGGGCGTGGCCGTGGTTACAGGGGTTCCTTTACAGCTAATCCTGGAGCCACTGGTGGCAGTCGTGGCAGAATGGGTGGTAGGAGTGGTAGGGACTACCGATCATCAGTTGGTGGTGGCCACCACCAAGAACCCAAGGGTGAGGGAGCTGGTGGTAGGCACGGTCAAGATCGATCTCAGAATAACCCTGCCAGGGCCAGAAACCGTAGTGAAACTCGCAGTGAAGGCTCTGAGTATGAAGAAATTCCCAAGAGGAGGAGGGAAAGAGGCTCAGAGACTGGTAGTGAGAGTGGTGCAAGTGACCTTCCTCACTCAGACAAAGAAGACAACCAAAAATCAAGCACCAAGAATGGTTCTGATAATGTCAATGCTACAGGAAACACTTCATCTGGAGCTCCTAGAGGTTCCCAGGCACGTGTCTTTACCCCTAGGGGTGTGCCCTCAAGGAGGGGTAGAGGTGGTGGGGGGGGAGGAGGAGGAACCATTTACAGGAGTAGTGGTAATATTGGAGGAACAGCAGGGGGACACCGGGTTGGACCTGGCTCAGCCTCTCATAGTGGGTCCTCCAAGTCATCAGCCTCAGGCCGGAAACAGCAAGGTCAACCACAAGCCTCTGCACACAAAGACAATAGTCGAGCAGGAAATGCAGGGGAAAAGAAGGACAAGGCAGCTGATGGAAGTCAAATTCAAAATCAAGGGACCAGCCCCCCTCAGCCATCTTTGCCTGCTGTTGCTCTAGGTTCCAGTGAAAATGGTGGGGTCATAACCCAGCAGACTTCAACCAATTCTGCACCAAATCCTGGAGGGCCAAATGCAACGCCTCTGGCAACTAACCGTGGGTTTGAGAGACCTCCTAGACGTCGGCGTCATGGGCGCTCTCAACACCAGCAGGATAAGCCACCCGCTTCCGGAAACTGAAGGAGAGAGAGAATGCTGCACGCATCAATGGAGGAGTGGGAGTCATTGGTGGGGGTAGACCATCATCTCCTTCACTTCAGGACAGTAACGGAGCACCAGTCTCTGCTCCTACAACTGGAAATGCCCAAAATGCTAACCAGAGCACCACACTAACAACAAACAATAACAGTGGTGGCGGGCATCTTAACAATGCAAACAGCCACCACCATCACCACTACAACCAGGGCAACGCTGGTCCAAACCATCCCCAGCACCACCACCATGGAGCAAAATCTCCTGATTTCACCAACCAGAACTCAGATCAGGCCAATGAGGAGTGGGAAACTGCCTCTGAGAGCAGCGACTTCACAGAGTTCAGAGACAGGGAGGGAGGAGGTGTGAAGTCTTATGCTTCTCACCATCAGCACCACCTGGGAAGAGGAGGAGGGGGCAGTGGAGGTGGAGGTCTGGTTGAGCGTGAGATGGTTGGTAAAGAGCCCTCCGCTAATAAACGAAGCTTCTCCAGCCAGCGTCCCGGAATGGAGCGACAGAACCGGAGGGTCAATGCTGGAGGAGGGGGAGGTGGAGGCAGAGGCCCGCGTGGCCCACATGGTGGTGGCTCTAGCGGGCCTGGCAATGGAGGCAGTAACCGTGGCGAGAAACGAGCTAACTGGCCCTCTCCAAAAAATAGGAAGTAATGGAGTATATAAAAACATTTTAGATCTCACCCACATTAAAATCCACTCCTTACATCTTAATCCCTTTTGATCATTTTTTCATGGCTTATCTGTTGGCATACTTAACATAATAGTGCATTGTACAGTATATGGGGATGGTATTTACGTTCACTTTCGCTGCCCTCACCTCAGCCACCTTTGTCCCTTTTTGCGTGATTCTACTATTGACCGTCCGTTATTGTAAATTTATCCATTTAATAGGTCTTGCTCTCCATTTGTTTAACACACCCACCCCCACTTTTTTTTTTTTTTTTTTTAAGTCTTTCAAGAAACTGGCCCTGTTGAATCTGACAAGCATGTGGTTGTGCAATGAAAGTGCACGTTGTTTTGATAGACATTAACACGATGCTCCGCAGATACTTCTATATACAAGCACAAATACAACTTTAAAGATACATGCAAAATAGAAATGTGGGCTTAAATTGGAAACAATATTTGGATTGGGTTAACTTTTATATTTATGTACCTGTGTATATTTCTACCACACTTTGGCCTTGGGTGGTATTCAGCAAGTAGTTCTGCATCCCTCCCTCACAGAGGGAAAGACTGCAGCATCATCTTTTAATGAGAACATTGTACCATACGAGGTTTTGTTTATGCATGTGTTTTATTTTGTTATCCCATTTATTTTTAGCCTCTCAGAAATGAAAGGAGTGTGTTTTTTTTTCTTTCCACAAAAGAGGTCATTGCATACCTTTTAATTCCCCAAGTCTTCTGTGATGGTCTCCTGCAAAGTGTCTGGTTAATGTGGGAAGACCTATTGAAGTACTACTGCTCAGTGCTCACATCTTCATGGATTTGTCTTTAATATCAGTGTTTTGCTGCTTGTTCAGTAGTGTGATTTTTTTTTTTTCTTAACTTTTCTTTTCTCTTCTTAAATTGTTGACCTGTTCTGACATTTCATTAGGTATTGGTTGCTCCTTGTGTGGGAGTTAATGCTTTTCTAACCTCATTGTAGCATCCTCTGTACCTGCAGAACTTCTGCACACTGCAAAAATCCCCAAGGACAATAGTTTTACACTCATTATCAGTTTGGTTTACCTTATGAAGACTGTATTGACTTTGTAGATTGATGGCTTTATTTTTAAAACCATTATTTCTTCAATAACCTCCATCTTTGTGGAAACATTTCTTTATCTCACCAAAATTAAAATATCAGTCAGTCTTGCCAGGTAGAAAATGAGGCAGATGAAAATGTATGTCATGATAGAACAGAACATTTGAGTTTCACAAAATTGTGTATTCTTCAAAAAGCAATTGAGTATTTTCTAAAAAGCACTCCTTGTTGCAAAACAAACATCCATGGTTGCTTTCCTCACTTTTGTTTGTATTGTTTCTGGGCAAGTCACATGTGCTGAAACAGGTCAGGTAGTCTGTGGACTCAGAGTACAGAGCCAGTGTTGTACTATTTTGTTTGTGTGTGTGGCACAGTTCACTCTCTGTGCCCTTGCAGATACTCCTCACACCAAGAAGGACTCATATTCTGAGGTAGTATTTCTCTAAGCATGTGTACACAGGATGACTGACTCCTTATGTGGTGGCAACCAGGAGCCTGGGCAAATGAATTCTGGACAGTGCTGAGCAGGTGACCAAGTGTCATCTTGAGCAATTCACACGGTTTTTGAGATTTTACATGCAACAAATAATGCTGACCTGGATGATGTAGAATTACTCTTGTAAACAATTTTATCTCATGGAAGACAAATTGACTTGAGACAGCATCCAAGGTGAACTAAATTGATTTTTCTCGTATGCATCAACTCTTTCACTGCTGTAAGTTGGGGTTTGTTTACTGACAACAGTTTGAAGATTGTCTCTGGGATGTTGTGAGTAGGGCATTTGATTTGTGTATATGTGTGCTTGTTTGAATGTGTGTTAACGGTGTCTGTGTAATAGCTCGGGAAGGGGTGGGGACCAGAGGATTTAACATTATATTGGCAAGCACTTTCTGCCTTGTTTGCCCACGTGTGATTGAACCAATATAGTTAAGACAATTCTACTGTTTCTTAAATACATCCATATGTATACATTCAGCTGTGTGTATATGCTCAGCATCCAAATGAAGAACCTGCAGTGGAAAACTTGACTTGTTTAATTTAAACATACATTTATCAGCAGGCAAGTGAAGTTGGACATATTTTCCTTTTCACTGACTTTTTAGCATGTACACACCTATGGGTGCAGCTTGCTTTGCCTGTTACTGGTTTATACATTGATAGCTGTACACTTAACACTCGCTCAAAGTCCTACATCCCTTCTTAATTTCGATGTGCGCATTGTTGTATGTACCCATCTTAAAAGAAAAACACAAGTAGTATATTCCAGCAAAAATTCTCAAAAGATTGTATTATGTTTTCAGCATTACTAAGGTACCTGGGTGGTTCAAACTGTTTTTAGCATTTATGGTTTTAGTAAATGGAACCATAATATACACACATGTATGTATATTGGTATGTATCTAAGTTTTGTCTACCCCAACTTACATTCCCACAAATATTGCCATTTTTAGTTCAAGGGAGCAATGTACAAGCAGAGAAGTGTCTTATTATAATAAAGTTATACAAAGAAGGCAAAGTTAAATAAACTACTTGGAAAATAAAATTGCATGTCTCATTCTTGATGAATTGGAATGCTTCTAAGACTTGTTCACTGCATATGCACATGTGAAAGCAGGAGAAGTACCATTTTAAGGAATGTTTGATTTTAATCAACAGTGAGCTGACTACGCTGTCCATAAATAATATTCACCCTGACACACAGTTGTGTTCAAAAATAACTGAGTAAAACTTAAAAATCTTTGTAATGGCTTTTACTTTCATACACGTAAATGCATACGTATCACCACATTCTTTTCTAAATTAATATGAAGAAAAATGTGTGTAATGTATTACTTTACACTGTTAAAAATAGGGCTGTGGAGTTTGGTTAATGAGGTCATTTATTTTGTGAAAAAGTGTCAAACAGGTGACCGGCAGTAAATACTGTCCATTCTCTGAAAATCTGAGTAAAGTTTGCCATTCCAGACACTGATTAAAAGTTGACTGGTGAGGGAAAATTTTATTAAAAAAAAAAAAAAAAAAAAAGCAGAAAATGATTGGCTGCTCAGCTAAAAGGATCTCAAATGCTTTAAAATACCAGCCAGAACCAGAAAGACATGCAAGAAAAGCTATCATTTGAAGGGATCAAAGAATAACCAAATAGCAACAACTCAGCCAATAATCAATTCAAGGGTAATCAAAGATCTAAAGTTACTGCTGAATACACAAGTAGAAGATGCATGTGTGAAGCCAAGCTGTTTGCCCCTCCAAAGTCCCATTGTTGGAAAATTAAAGTTACATTACCCTGTGAAGCATGGTGGCGCAAGCATCTGGATATGGGGATGTTTCTCATGCTTTAGTGTTGGATCTACTCATCGAACATCAGGGATCATGGATCAGTTTGAATACATGAAAATAGTTGAAGGTGTCATGTTCCCTTATGCTGAAGAAGAAATTCCCTTGAAATGTGTGTTTCAATAAAACGACGACCCCAAACACCAGTAAGTGAGCAGCATCTTGGTTCCAGACCAACAAGATTAAAGTTATGGAGTCGCCAGTCTAATCCCTGGACCTTTATCCAATGGAAAATTTGTGGGGTGACATCAAAAATGCTGTTTCTGAGGCAAAAATCAAGAAATGTAGAGGAATTGTGGAATTTTCACAGCTGCCAGAAGTTGGTCGACTCTTATGAACACAGATGAGAAACAGTTCTTAAAAACAGAGGATATACAACTAAATATTAGTTCAGTCCTCAAAGGAAAACTAAATATACAAAAGTTTGTATACAACCCCTAGCAAAAAGTATGGAATCACCAGCCTTGGACGAGCACTCACTCAGACATTTTATTCTGTAGAACAAACTCATAAGAAGCATGAAACAATAATGAAGTTTTTCAATAGTGCAACTCCTTGGCATTCAGAAACACTAAAAGAAATTAATAAAAAAAAACATTGTGGTGGTCAGTAAACGTTACTTTTATGGAGGAAGTGCAGGGAAATAAAAATGGAATCACTCAATTCTGAGGAAAAAAATATGGAATCATGATAAAGAAGAAAAAAAAAAAACAATCAAAACCCATCACTAGTATTTAGTTGCACCACCTCTGGCTTTTATGACAGCTTACAGTCTCTGAGGCATGGACTTGATGAGTGACAAACAGTATTCTTCATCAATCTGGTGCCAACTCTCTTTGATTGCAGTTTCCAGATCATCTTGGCAGGTTGGAGCCTTGCTGTGGACCATTTTTTGCAATTTCCACCACAGGTTTTCAATTGGGTTTGGATCTGGGCTATTTGCAGGCCATGACATTGACTGGATGCGTCTTTCACCAAGGAATGCTTTCACAGTTTTTGCTCTGTGGCATGATGCATTGTCATCTTGGAAAATAATTTCATCATCCCCAAACATTTTTTCAATTGAAGGGATAAGAAAGCTGTCCAAAATGTCAATGTAAACTTGTGCATTTATTCAGGATTTAACCACAGCCATCTCCCCAGTGCCTTTGCCTGATATGCAGCCACATATCATAAAGGACTGTGGGAATTTTTGATGTTTTCTTTAGACAGTCCTCTTTGTAAATCTCACTGGAACGGCACCAAACAAAAGTTCCAGCATCATCACCTTGTCCAATGCAGATTTGTGACTCATCACTGAAGATAACCTTCATCCAGTCATCCACAGTCCATGATTGCCTCTCCTTAGCCCATTGCAGTCTTGTTCTTTTCTGTTTAAGCATCAATGATGGTTTCCTTTTAGCTTTCCTGTATGAAAATCCCATTTCCTTTAGGCGATTTTGCACAGTTCTGTCACATACATTGACTCCAGCTTCCTCCCATTTCTTCTTCATTTGTCTTGTTGTGCATTTTCTGTTTTCAGACATATGGCCTTTAGTTGTTTGTCTTGACGCTTAGATGTCTTCCTTGGTCTACCAGTACGCTTGACTTTAACAACCTTCCCATGCTTGGTCCATATCTTCGATACAGCTGACTGAACAGTCTACATCTTTGGCAGCCATACGTGTAGTTACCTTCTTCAAGAAGTTTGATAATCCTGTCTTTGGTCTCGAGAGACATCTCTCTTGTTGGAGCCATGATTCTTGCCAATCCACTTGGTCCAGCAGCCCTCCAAGGTGTGATAACTGCACTTTTTTTAACGGCTGACTAACGAGCAGATCTAATCTGAGGCAGGTGCCTAATTAAGGAAAGGAAATTGACTGGGTGTATCCTTATTTTCTACTAAAAATTAGTGATTCCAATTTTTTTCCTCAGAATGGAGTGATTCCATATTTATTTCCCTGCACTTGCTCTATAAAAGTAACATTTACTCACCACCCCAATATTTTTTTTTGGGGGGGGGTGGGTGCGCGTGCGCGTGCGTGTGTGTGAGAGTGTAAAAGAGAGAGACAGACGCACGCCGTCAGATGTACTACTCCAAGTGAGCAATGGAGGGCAGCAGCGAGCCTGGAGCTGCTCGCAGGAGGCCGGAGGAAGAGGAAGATCGTAACGAGAGTAACCCCGAGGCTAACACTACGCCATAGAGACAGTTTGTTTAACTTTCTGAGTTTTAAGACCGCAAAACTTGACAACCGTGTAAGTTGGCACAGTTAAACGCTTATCTGTATCGATACGTAAAAACGCAGTGACATGTGATATGAGGAGCTGTGGAGCGAGTGTAGTTTGGTTCATCAGGCCTGTTTTGTGACGGTGCGCCATGTCTGTAAACGGCCGGAGTCTTTAGCTTGGCGAGTTCGCTAACGTTGGCTGCATCAGTCGCTGTGCAAAATACGCATCATATTCACTGTTGGTTTTATCACTTCTCATTTTGTGTTACGGTCTCTTTTTCATACAGCCGCGGCAATACGCTTTTCTTAAAGAGTATCTGTTAAAACTAGCGGTACGTAGAAGATTATAACAAGCGGCTACTTAGCTTAGCATTTCAGGTTTTAGTCAGTTTATTGATGCCTTGGCAAGTTACGCATGTAATGAGGATTGCCGTTTCTTGAAGTTAATTTTACAGTAAAGTGTGTATGTTGCTTAGTTCTGTTCGGTGAGGCTGCGAGTGTTGTGAATGGTATTTGTCACTTGGTTGGTCATAGTCAATGTTTCTGCAGGTCTTCAGAGATGAGCAGCTCAGAGGAAGTGTCATGGATCTCCTGGTTCTGTGGACTGAGGGGCAATGAGTTTTTCTGCGAGGTGAGTCGCTTCGGCCTCATCGGGATGTGTATGTTAGATGTCGTCTCGCAGGTTTGTTTCAAGACTGAATAAAAGCCGGACTTTATTTCAAAATACACACAACCAGCTGACAGACCTCTAGTCATGTGAAAAAGTACACCCTCTTTCAATTTTTCTTTAGTTCATTGAGGTTTCCTGATATTTGTTATTGCCATGTTTATATTAGGATTTTTTTTCTTTGCAGTCCTGCCAAAAAAGTTAAATTTGTGCAATGTTTTTCTAATTGTTCTATCATGGCCTGTTTTCAAACAACATCCTTCATACAATTTAAAATAAAAAACAGTCTATATCAGCTTTTCAACTCTTTTATATAAGATCTCTGTCCACATTGCACCACTTTGGCTATATAACATGACCATGCAGGCTCCCTGAAAATGGCCTCTTTTTTTCCCCCTTTAAACATATTGCTCTAATAATGGCTGATTCAGAGCCCTACCTTGAACAGCAAATTGTGAAGGCTTAGGGTTCGAGGTTATTGACGCTGGAAAGTAGACACCCCTTGAAGGACAATATTTGAGTCATTCTACAAAAGCTGTGTACCATTTGTGTGACATGACGGTTTTCAAAAACAAAAGTTGATAGATATCTAATTTCTCTGCTTTTTATGGAAAATATAAGTGCAACTGAGAAATATCATATGGGTTAAAAGGCAAGTCTTGACTCCCTGTGTGTTGGGTGGGATGTCAGAGTTACGCAATCTGCCAAATGTCCAATGTAACATGAAACCACAGCTCTGTAGAATGACCCATATCTTAAATCAGCTTTCTCTCTAGTTCCATTTTGCCACAAATAGAAACACTGAAGGGACATGAGAGCAAGCTAGTGGGGTTTTCCCCTTTCAGTTCCCACCAAGAAGTTATTATTATTAATAATAATAATACATTTTATTTTAAAACGCCTTTCTTACACCCAAGGACACTGTACAATTGAAATCACGAATTTAAAAAAAGTAAAGCATAACAACATGAAAATGTTGGTCCTATAAGTAATAATAGTAATAAAGTTCACCATCCACCCCTTCAAAGTATGGCAGTTTTCATTTTTTATATATATATATATATATATATATATATATATATATATATATATATATATATATATATATATATATATATATAATATATGTAATTAGACCTCAATGATGAATTCAAAAGTAGTGTGAAGGTCACTTTTATTTGAATGTTCTGCTGCCATATGAAGGAAAGTGTCATAACATTTGTTGTTCAAACACTTTTAACATCAGCACTTGTCAGTAACACATATTTAGTCTAAATCTCATCTTAAAAAATGTAAAATAAAATGAAGCTTATTGCCACTGCCAGGGCATTAATGTCATCCTGTTTTTTATGAAAAATAAAAAAAGTCTACCAACAAAATCCTGAGCCACAATCATAACATTAAAACAGGTAATTTCTGAGGTAACAGCAGAAAATTTTAACGGGGAGTTCAACTTGGCAGTGGTTACAAATGCTGGCAAAATGTCAGCTTTTCACTTGCTGATCATCAGTTGATCAAGTACATCTGACTGCTAGCATATGGCTAATATTTAACTTCTTAATTCCTATGGATGCAGTAAAGGTGTACTTTTAATGCACTGGTTTTGTATTTTTCACATGCCCATATACTCATATGTAATGTAAGTGATCCATTTGACGCTCATTCCAGTCACATTGTATTAGGATTTAATTATCAGTCAATGGCAATTTTTTTTTCTCATGTTTTTTCTTGAACAATAGGTGGATGAGGACTACATCCAGGACAAGTTCAATCTGACAGGCCTCAATGAGCAAGTTCCTCATTATCGCCAAGCCCTGGACATGATCCTGGACCTTGAACCAGGTCTGTATGTTACGTTGTTGCTTCTGCAACCGTCGTTACTCTACTAGTTTTAAAGATTTTTTTTTCCAACTAACATATACAGTTGAGATCAGAAGGTAGGTCCTAAGGAGCTGAAAGAGTTTGATGACTTACTGTTGCTAATCTTTAAGCCTCGTCTGTGGCACATATGTGAAGGTTGGCTTCAGCTGATTTGCAAACAGTTGTTGTCTCTTCAGATTATTTGACTTTATTTCCCTGCAGAGCACTATGCCCCTCATTTCTAAATTTCACAACTTGTGTCCTCGAGCTCTAAGACTTGGCTTAGAACTTGTAGCTTTTTGTAGTTTTCCTGTTCAGATACTCATGTGTGTTGCACTCTTCTTTTAGAAAGAGTAAGAGTTGTTTTACTCCAGATATCTCCTTTTTCTATAGTCCCTTTCTGTCAGACACTGCTGTCCTTGAATTTAGTGACAACTAAGCGTATCTGTACCATGTCTGAATGACGAATCTGTTTTTCTGTTATTTGAAAATGGTAGTCTGAGTAGTTTGAATTTAGTAAAATCTACACAACACTTTCAGCATGGTACAAGTCTAATACTTACATACTAGAAGTGGCAGAAGCCCTTAATTTTCCTCTTTACTTTACTTCACATCATTGTACCTCTCATGCTTCTTAACTGACTGCGGTCTGGCGTTCAGTTGCCATGTTGGTCATAATGGTTATGCACTGATACCACAACTCCCAGAGTGGGCTCCCAGAGAGGGACAGGGAAGGTGACTGCTTTGTATACTAGTTTGTTTAAAAAAAAAAAAAAAAAAAAAAGGAAGAAGAAAGCTACATTTTTCACTCAGTTATTTATTTTCAGAGGCCTTATCGCATTTAAAATAAATAAATGTGATGACCTTCATCTTCAAAGTTCAGTTCAATTCAAACTGTCATTGCACAAGAAGTACAATGAAATATGACGTGCCTCCTGACATAATGATATAAATATTTTCTGTAAAATAAGAATAAACTCACATTCATACACAAACTTAATTTAAAAAGAGTAAATAAATTCATTGTTGTTGTTTATCACATGTCTGAAAAGGCCTTTTGACACTAATTCTCTGCACAGGTTTTATCTCCTAATTTCCAAAAAGGCTGCAGATAGTGACAGTGTTTTCTATTATGTCTGCCTTTTCTTCGTTTTTTCATCTTTAGATGAAGAATTGGAGGACAATCCCAACCAGAGTGACCTGATCGAGCAGGCGGCTGAGATGCTATACGGTCTCATCCATGCACGCTACATCCTCACTAATCGAGGAATTGCACAGATGGTAGGTGGCAAATCCACTTCTCTGCTGGTGTTCTTTAGAAAGCTGAGTGTGCAGTCACGGTCTGTTTTTTAATAGTTTTAGAAAAGTCAGATATACTCAGTAGAGAGTCGGATCTTTCATATGTGATATCAAGTTGTGTCGTGTTGAATTTTAATCCTAAAAGTAAGAGTATTTGAATTGTGATGTGTTCTTAGCTAAATTAGGGTGTACTTTAGGATTTCCTCAGCAGCTTGTGGTATTCATATTTTTTATTAATTGTTATTGTTTTTTTTTTAATGGTACTATTATTGATCCATTGTGTTTGAAATATATCATAAGATGAATATTTTCAAATTTTATCCTTGTCTCATGAAAGATTTGTCTCATTATGCTTAGTGTAATACTTAATGATTTTTATAGTAATCATATTTGTAATCTCACAATTACCTCTTGCATTTGTTTCTTTGTTTAAATCATGTTCAACCCTTTTCAGTTTTGTGCAACTTCAGATTTGCAGAAGACTCAAATTCCCACATCTGCTCTCTCTTTATCATTTTGACTCTGTTTTGAAGTACCTAGAGATGCAGTCACTAACATGCCACTGCTTTTCGATACCTTAGATACCTACTTTTTTGTTCATTGTAGTGTTTTTTTATTGTAATGCTGTCTAAAATGACTGTGTTGCTGCTGGCCTGAAAAAATGATCTCTCAATCTCTATAGGACTTTCCTGGTTATGTAAGGGTTAAATAAAAATACGTTATAATTATGTGCTTTTCCATTTTATTGAATGTTTATATATCATATTTCTAGTGTCTTCAAAAGCTGGGGAAATACAATATCTTCATAGACAGCTGTATATTAAAACGAACCCCCAATAAATTGTAGGTTTTAGGCATTTTTAGATAAAACCATAGGTTTGAATGTGTTAAGTTTTCCTGATATACTGTACACAACACGTGTACAGTGTAATCTGACCAATAAAGGCGTATAAAATAATAACTGAGAATTTTTTTTTTTTCTGATTCTTTTTCTATCCTTATATCTACAATTTTAGCTGGAGAAGTACCAGCAGGGGGATTTTGGCTATTGCCCCCGGGTCTACTGTGAGAATCAGCCTATGCTTCCAATTGGTGAGTTGAAATATGCACATGTCCTTGTTAACAAAAATACAACCCATTTCTTCAAGAGGGTTTCACGAGTTGTAGCACAAGGGTTCTTAAATTTAGCAGTTTTATTTCATAAAAAAGGAAATGCTTGACATTATAGCTCGAACAGTGTTCTAGTTTATTTTATTAGTGTCTAGTCATTACTTAATTTGAATGCATTTTGGGAAACAATTGTTTATTCTTGCAGCAGGATGAAAGGATGTTCTTGTAATGTAGTGTGAGTCTGCCAGTGACTTTGCATATGTAAAAGATTTTCAAAATTCAATAATATTTACTAATTCCCAAAGTGAAATTCTATGTTGCAGTAACTCCATTATTTAAGTTTTTCAAAGAGTCATAATAGATGGTTATTGAAGATGGTTATTAAAGGATCTCTTGTAGTGGTCTGTGATGCAACTTATTTGAAGAATCTTCTGATTGAAGACACTGTTGTTGAGTCACCCTGTTCTGAAAAGGATGTTTGGTGTTGTCCAATAAGTTTATCATTTTATGAACCACCCTTCTTTTCAAAATAATCACCAGAGGCTAAAGAACAGTCCCCATGACAGAGCCAGCCTTCTTTATCACTTGGTTTAAATTTTTTTTAAGTCAATGGGTCTGATGCCGCTCCCCAACAGATGACTGCAGATGAGATTGCACTCAACCACATGCCTACAGAAGATATGCAACATCTTGCAGCATTCACCAAAGGAATGTGAACAAGTCTCATGTCTTGTTCACATTTAAGATGAGATGATTGTTCCAACACCACAAACGCGGTCCACCTGTTCTCTGTATTCAGTCTCTTACCCACTATTGATACATCCCACAACTGCAGAGATATCCGACTATTTCTGCAGATGACAGGACTCTGCAACATTGATTCAAGTTAAAGAATTTGCACACCTCTAGCACCATTGTAGCTAACACCTTTTCAGGTATCAGCCAGTTCCATCCTTCCCCTGGACCTCATACTTCTGGTCGTCCTTTACAGGTCTGTCGGACATCCCAGGAGAGGCCATGGTGAAACTGTACTGCCCTAAATGTATGGACGTCTACACACCCAAGTCCTCCAGGCACCACCACACAGATGGAGCCTATTTTGGTACTGGCTTCCCCCACATGCTCTTCATGGTTCATCCTGAGTACAGGCCAAAGAGGCCCGCCAATCAGTTTGTCCCAAGGTTAGTAAGATTTAAATGTGTCCTTGGAGAGCATTGACTCTACAGTGCAAAATGTATATTCAGATGTGTCAAACCTCACTTGGCTCCTAATGTCTTGGTCGTTAAAACTGTTACAGTGCAAGTTCAGAAACTGATGCAACCAGTAATAATCAAGCCAGAGATCATCACACATCACTTGTGTCATAGTGCCACAAAACCGCTGTCTTGGTTTTAGTCTGCCGCTGTTCTACTTTAAAAAACTCACATAGCTTAAATGGAGGTTGCCAAACGCCACATGAATATGTGACTACACACAACAGGTTGGCATCACACAGTTGTCCAAATGGCAGCAGCATTGTTGCTGCGTATTCTGTGATGCCAGCTTGTCTACTTTGTCTCCCTTTCATTTACCCACAGAGGTTATGTGGAACAGAGGTGCAACAAAAATATCCCCCAGTTTCCCCTCTTTTATAGTTCGCCTCTGATGCTCTCACAGATAAAACCGAGAGTATTGGGTCAAAATGCCTGTCTTAAGAGTGTCTTGTGTCAGTAGCTAGTGTATTTTTGACACATCTCCTCCTTGTTTTGTTTGTACAGATTTTTGTTGCCCAATTAAGATCCTTTTTTTTTTCTTTTTTTTTTTTTAATCATAATCACTGGCTTTGCTGTGTGCAGAGCCCGTTCCTCGGGAGGTAGTACATCATTTGTGGGGGTCCTGGTTAGACTTTAGACATGAGGGGTAAATTGACCTTTCGGTAAGCACCGCCCCCTTCCTAGTTACTGTTGCTAGGTCGGACAAACTTACCTTATATTTCACCATGGCGTTATTATAGTATAATATTAACACTGATGGTACACATCGGAAAAATAGTGAATTAACGCAGGAAGAGAAAGTTTGTCCGACCTAGCAACAGTAACTAGGAAGGGGGCGGTGCTTACCGAAAGGTCAATTGAGACAGGGTTAACGTTAGGCATAAACTGTTAATGGTGAAAGTTAGGAACTGATCTAAGACGGGCATGTTGCATCCAGCTTTCCGACCCTACTCGTTCTGTCCTTTTGCAACATAGCTCCATGCAGAATGAGGAAAAAGGCATTTATAAATCACTCTGTAGTAAACATATGGGGGACAGCATGGAGGGTTTGTCCCGTGAATATACAGTCTATGGAACAGACACAAAACTTAACAATAATATTTGGTTTACTGGTAGTAACAGTTCACTTATTTGCTTATTTCCATCATTTGATTGGAAGGTTTTGTGCTGCTCTAAACATTTCTGCTACAGGGTCATCATTTCTTAGACTGTTCCTGACATTTGTCACTGTCATTGATGTGCAGGCTGTACGGGTTCAAAATCCACCCGATGGCCTACCAACTGCAACTGCAGGCTGCTTCCAGCTTCAAGAGTCCCGTGAAGGCCATCCGCTAGAGGGATCGAAACGGAGGAGGAAGAGGAGAAAGATTCAGAAAGTAAAGACGAGACAAAATTATAAGGAGAGGGGTCATCTGCATTTTCACTTCTCTTTAGATGCTCCCTCCCCATTATGAAGACTGTATTATTTTGATGTTTGATTAGCACAAAGAGAAAAATTGTAAAGGTTTGAGAGTGAGTGAGACATGAAAAACACACATGATCTTGAAGACACACACACACACACACATATATTTAAATGCAGCTACACACTTGGTTTTCCATACCATACCAAACTCATGTGCCAAACACAGAAGAAAGGAGAATGCAGAACTGGCTGCTTTATCACATTATGAGCCACAGAGAAGGCAAGTTTCAGGTACTTGGCACTACATGAAGCCCACCTCCACTGCAGTGGGGGTTTTATTTTCAGAGCTGATAGATGGAAAACTAAAAGTGCAATCAATGTCTGAGTCAGTTGTCGCCTCTGGTTCTGTGGCAGTTCTGTATTTGGCACAGTTTGGTAAAACGTGGTGGCAAATCCTCAGTCTTTCAGACCCTTCTCTTCCTTTTAGCTCCTAATGCATGCACACTCAGGCTGGCACTTGCAGAGACAGCTTGGATGCCTGCAGCAGGTGTTTTCTCTGTATTACTCCTTTTTAAAATTTGTCAGATGTTTTATGGAGCTGTTGTCTGGAGCATTTTGTTAAATTTGCCTTAAGGTACAGAGAAACACCCAGATTGTTTGACCTTTTGAGTGGAAGAGTTCATTTTGTTTGCTTTCTGCAGTTAGAAGACATAGAGAAACAAGTCAAAGTAATATGAATTTCTGAATTGTCAAACAATTGTAATAAGCCAATGTCATTTCTCCAGCTGTCTATGTGTGTCAAACAACTGTCTGTACTGATATCTAAAAATAATGTTGTTTTTTTTTGTTTTTAAATTTACTCTCTCCAGCAGCAGGTTGGTATTGTCAACATTCTTCCCTCCTATAGTTTCACTTCCATTGCAGCAGTAGTTTAACACCCTGGAGTGAATCCAGCTTCGGTCTGCACGTTAGAAGCGAACTGTAGCAGCCGTTTCCATAGACTGAATGGAGAGCTGGCCTGGTTTGTCATAGCTCCTTACTAACTGATACTTACGTTTTTATTGGATTTGTTCATAAACTAAAGATTATCATTTGTCAAAATATGGTTACTTAGGTGCTGGTTCGTAGTTATTAACCTGTGTGATCTCCATGAAAATGCTGTGTCCTGCCATGATTGTCACAAAAACCCGACTGTGCATAGTGGTATTTTCTTGTATTTTATTTAATTTTTTTTTTTGTTTGGTTGTTTGTTTTTTAAAGCGAGCGGGATGTAAATGCCAGCTTTATGGGTTCTGGTAGTTTCTAAAGTTTACTTGTCAGACCCTGTTTTTATTCATACAAAAAGGGGTAAACAGAAGTTGACCATTTTATTCCCAAGTTAGGAGTTGCCAAGCAGCCATTTGTTATGTTTAGCCAGAAAGGGTGTGATGTCACAATGTGCAACCAACTTAAGGTGTTGCTATGGTAGCAAATTTGTTACTTTGAAGAGACTGTTGATGGAGTTTGGAAATATAAAGGGGTCAAATACCTATTTCTGTCAGTGTTTTTAAAAATTTCATGGCTCAAGCAGAACTATTGAATGATAGAAGCGTTAACAGGATGAATGGCCCTCCTTGGGCTTCACATACCACACAGTAGCATCTCTACAGCTGGACTTTACACTGGTCTCATCACTAAGTTGTTTTCATGTTATTGATATATAATCACAGATATTGTTGACCTGGTAAACACAGCAGTCATTTATACTCAGAAGTGTTTGTATACTCGTATAATGCAATTTTTCCTCAAGCTCACAACAGGTTAAACGTTGGTTTTTAGTGGTTCACAAGTGAGAGATGCTACCCTGTCAGAACCAGGCCTGCTGTTTCTTCCATTTCCGTTTGCTAATGCTAACCGCTGGCTGCTGTAGCTCCATATTTAACCTACAAATACAGCAGTAGGATATCAAACTTTTTTTTTTTCTCCAGTTTTCCAGCAAATATTCACCAGGAGGTCAAACTATTCCTGCAAAGATCAAGGAGACTCAGAATTTTGACAATCTGAATCCTTCAGCTCATTCCACTACTCCACTGATCCGGCTGTTGTTGCTCCACAGCACAGTCATCGTTTACTCATACTGGTTCAGAGACGGACAAACTACTGACTTTCACCTTGTTTTGGTTTCTGAAACTGGTCAGACGCTCAACATCTCTCCTGTAATTTCCTCTCCTTTGTGTGACTGTAATGGATTTTGCTTTCAGAATTCATGAAACAAGACAAATAGTATATATATGCGTAAGGTTTTTAGCTGTTTGTCTGTGTTGTCTTTGTGTGACTGTGGAAGAGTGAGCAGGATTCAGAACTCAATAAACTTCTATTTTCTTTTCATATTCTTCTGTCCTTTATTCTTACTGAAGCCTTGCAGTTCTGCCTTTGTTCCACCGTGTGGTGCTAAAAGGTCACTTAAACTTCCAGAAAAGGTCGGTTATCTACCCATCTGAGTTGTTTTTTCCTTTTTCTTTCAGCGGTTGGATGAAAAGATGATGTAACACAAAATTGCCACAAACCCTCACTACCTGCATTCTTAATGTGTATTTTTGACGTGTGAGAAAAATGTTCTGTGGTGATGGAGGCAGTGGTGCGTCCCTTGCTTTGGGGCATGGCTGCAGTGACACTTCACATGACTCTTTGAGAAATGAAAACGGTGGATAAAAAAAACAATTACACACTGATGAACACAAAATCATAAGATCTCTGTCATGTGATCTTATTTTTTAAAATTAGCTTTTGGGTGAACTTGAGTCCTGATATGTAGGATAAAAGGAAAAAGAAATCCAGAAAGGAAGCTATAAATGAGCAGTTCATCTGTTTTTAAGCACACAAAACACCTCATGACACCAGGATATGTGTTGTTTACATGTGACTCATATAAAGTGTTATTCCCTTCTGCACAACAGCTGTCTTTTGCAAAATGACTGGCATGGCTGACTTATCCTCATGTGGTTACACTGTCAGTTTTTCCAAAGGGAGAAGAGGAGGAGTTTCCCTCGACTCAGGATAACCTCAAAACCACAGCTGGGGACCTGCCCTTCTTCTCCCAGCTCTGAGGGGGAAATACCTGTTTTTGTTTTTTAAATATCCAATTGATGAGTGTCTCCTGCCAGTGTAATCCATACTTCTGCCAGTCTGCAGTGTAATGAAACATGATGCATCAGGACTCTGAAAGCAGTTTCCACAGTGAGCATCTGCTGGGCTCAGCTCCTCCTGCTGTAGTCATGTTAAGTTTGCTGCTTTTGCTGTGCCACACCCGAGGGCAAGATTATACTATTTTCCTTTCAGATCTACAGATATAACTAGTCAGGGAACTAAGGCTACATGCAAAAACAAACTTTATTAATACTTTATGACTGTTATCATTATTTAGAAGATTCCTGCTCCAGTGCCAGGTCTGCAAGAAAGTCCAAATTCTGGTCTAGTCTGGTCTGGCGAGACAGAGTTACAGAGTCAGTTCGCATTTCATATTCTTACTTATTTGAAATGGTGAAAAAAAAAAAAAAAAGTGATTGCTAAACAAATCATATGATATTCTGGCTTCCTGAATCATTGTCCCCTTCCTGGTTTCATCTGATTTTAAGCAGTTTTTTTTTTTTTTTGTTTAAGCGTAACCAAAGCACTCCATTCCCTCCTCTTTTCCTCTGCTCCAGAGACACTTGTTGGAATGTTTTTTCTCTTAATTGTTATATTATTCCTCATTACTGACTCACACAATACTTCCAGACAAAGCCACGAGACTATACAACTGATGATCTCCAACTATCCAATTGCATAACTGCATGAACGCTTTCAGCAGCCGTGATTATTTTGGTGTGTCCTAAAGAAAAAGGAGTAAATATTTGACAATATCTATATAAATATTTGTAAGTTACTGATGTTTCACAGAGTGTTTCACTGTGTAAATATCTTTGTTTTTGCTCACACCGTATTCTTTCTTCCACTTGACATTTTTCTGTCATCTTGTCATTTCTGTAACTGATGGAATAAGGATCGGTTTGTTAGGGCTCGGCCACACGCCTTCTTTCCAAGCGGCAACGGTTGGGAAACACAGAAGATTTGTGGGCAAAACAACAGAGGCATTTCACCAGGCGCAGACTGCCTCCCTCTCAGCAAAGTATTTTGAAACCATGACTGTAGATGCCATTTCATAACTATTCCTGCCTCTAGCAAAAAAAAGAAGCAAACTATCCTCCCCTCTGAAGTCAGATGCTGAGATGATCATAAAATAAGTGATACCAAATCAAAACATTTTCCACTGACAGTAATGTCACCTATGACTGCAACTCAGCAGTCGCCCACTTACTGCTTTTGTTGTTTGCTTACAAGCAGTCACACAGAGAAATGTTTGAGCTCTAGGCAAGGGGAGACCTGCTTAGAATTTAACTACTTTCTTAATTGCCCATGGGAGTGAGTGTGCATGTTTGTTTGTCTATATTTGGCCCTGCGATAAATTGGCAATCTGTCCAGGGAGCTGGGATAGGCTCCAGCTGACCTGTGTGACCCGGAGCAGGAATAAGTGGGCATATGTAATGGGTGGATGGCTAACAACTGGACCGAAGCCAAGTAAGTTTCATCACCAGGCTTCAGTTATCAATATCAGAATGGTCGGGAGCCTGCACAGATGTCCCTCCCTCTGTTTTCCATAACACTCCAGTGTTTTAAAGTTGGATAATTAGGAGACCTGGTTCTTCTGAAAACAAGCACGATTAGTATTAGTTATTAAAAGAGCAGCTGTACAAAAATAAGTGCAACACAAATGTGGAAACTTTAGTGAGTTTCCTGCTCAGTTTGCTGCATTGAATCTGCAGTCAGATGAAGAAACAGGAGCTTAAAAACCTGTTGGAGCCCTGTGACCCCCACTGTGTGTTTATTTTGCTTCTCTTGCAAACTGGCCAGAAATCTGAGTAAGTCATTACTGTTTATACAAAGGTGTGTGCTTCAAACTGCA
This sequence comes from Hirundichthys speculiger, assembly GCA_018398805.1. NCBI lineage: Eukaryota > Metazoa > Chordata > Actinopteri > Beloniformes > Exocoetidae > Hirundichthys > Hirundichthys speculiger. Next base: position 2,217,380 of record JAGFBZ010000261.1, read on the forward strand.
AGATATGATTTAGTGTTCAGAGATGAATCATAGATGCAGTGTTTATGGACGTCATCTGAGAACAAAGACTGCATGTGGTGGTCACTTTTAAGCTTCCACAAGTTAAAGGACCATTCTGGAGTTAAAACAACCACATGTCGACTGTATTAATAGAGGGTAATGAGCTTAAACTGTTGTAAGAGAGTAAAATTAAGTGAATTGAAGTGGTTTTGACTGAGTCCAGAATATGCGTTTGCAGCAAGATGGCAGTTAATGTAATTTATACATGTACGTGTACAGGATCCATACAGCCACACCACAGTAATTTTAGCTTTGTATGTGTACAAAAAGTGTAAAAGTTGACAACTATTGTCACGCAAACTATCAATAGAAACAAAAGGTGGAGAGTTCTTGGTCTCTGCTCCCAGAAAACTGGATCAGAACTTTGATATAAATGAAAAAAACAGCCTAGTGTTAGAGGCAGAGGCCATGAACTCTCCTTTATTCTCCGTTGACAGTCCTGTATGCAGCTTCATTTATCCTCCTTGTTCCTTTCTTCATGTTTTCTGTACCAAGATCTCTACAAGAGCCCACCAGGGAGGTACCGTGAAGGTCAGCCAATAATAAACCTACGGACAATTATGCTTAGATTCTACAAACGCATGTCTCAGCCTTTGTCTGAAAAGAAAAAAGCTATCAAATAAAAATAAGTAAACATATATTATCCCATTTTATCTTTGCAAAGCCTGACACACCGAAAGACAATGTTGTAGATAACGATTTCAACATAGTGTAATGTTTTATATTTGATACATCAGGTATGATTGTATACAATCATTGTCATATTTCTGAGAAGCTTGCATATGGTACAGAGGTCTTATATTGAAATGTTAATTATCAAATGTGATAGATTTAGCTGTCTAGGTGACCCCTCTGCAACCATTATACAGATATATAGATAAAATACAACCTACATGTAATCATTTATTATTTAGGCTAAATGGGAAAATTCCTCAAAATGTATCACTTTCAAATGCACTTTCATATGCACACCCTTAGCAAAAAGAAGTTTATTCAAGTGTACTATGAGTATATTTATTTTTTACTAAAACTGAGGAAGTATACTTGAAGGTGACTTTTTATAAACTATATTTTATTCACCTACTTAATAGTATAGTGAAGTATACTTGGCTTACACTTAAAAGTATAAACAAAAGTCTAAGACTAAGTACATTAATACTAAGATTTATACTTATTCTAACTCATACTTTAGTATACTTTTCACATCTTTCTGCCACAAAGTAATAATACTTAGGATATTTTGTTCCAGGTGCACAAGGCCAAATCATTAACTCATGCTTAAAATGTAATGTATTTATTAATATGATATGATGCTGGAGTTTAAAACTTCACAATATGTAGTATGTGTGTTGAATTGCATTTTCTTTATGTACCTTTTATAAACGTAAAATGTTCCAATTGAGTCTGAAAAAGTATAAAATCTGTATACTTTCCAGTACACAATATATGGTCTGTAGTACTTGTACTATACTCAAGTATACTTTTAAAAAACTGTACTTAAGTATACTACTTTTTACTAAGGGCAAATAAACATTTAAATCATTTGTGAGCTGTGCAGAAATATAAGTAATCCTTTTTCGGTCTCTTATTGTAATGATACCATGAGGAGGTAAATATTTATCAAATTATTGAAGTGAAGGGACATGCAAAACCGTAATTAAGCTGCCTCATATATATATATATATATATACACATATACATATATATATATATATATATATATATATATATATAGTATATATATATATATATATATATATATATATATATATATATATATATATATATATATATATATATATATATATATATATATATATATATATATATAATGTGATTTTTGCCATGTGTCCACGGCGCACATGCCTAAAGTCATCCCGACTCCCTCCCACCTGTGTGAGGCTCGGCCAGCTCCAGCTCTCAGTGGACGCCCCGGATTGGATGACGCTGACGTTTTGATGGGAGGTGGAGGATTATAAATGCAAGCATGGCGGAAAAAAAGTTTGTTGTTGGATCGAGATTATAACGGTCTTAGCTTTCACTCAGACAGACAGCTTCTTCTCTGACTGCAGTCCGTCGTCTGGTTTCCGACCCTCGTCCAAGATGAACAGAGTTGTTTTCCTCTTTGCAGTTGGATTCTGCTTTGCAGTCGGTGAGGATGAATTTCTGTTGGTCTTTCATGCACAAATGTAGGTTTTTGCTTTTTCTTTTTTAATCATGCTGCTTATCTGAAAAGTAAAAAAGAAAAAAAAAACGGACAGTTTTTTTTTTATTTCAAAGTGAAGATTTCTCTTTTATTTTCATTAAGAATATTTTATATATATTATTTAAAAAATTATATATATTTTTTTAAAAGATCATTTCAAAGTTATTTGTCATCTGTGTAAATGGAGCCATATTTTTCGGGATTTTTATTTTTTTTTTTTTAAGTAAAAACTGGTGTATTTGGCTGTTTTAGTGGTTCATAATGAACAGTGCAGCGGTGCTGCAGAGTTCAGAGCTGTAGTCTGACTGGGTGTGTTCACTCCATATACACCACTGGTTTCTATTCATCTGTGAGGCAACGGATCTAAGCCAAGATCTGGATATAAAATTGAAGAGAAGAGAGACAGAATCAATATTAAACATATTTTGTATAAACTGGACGTATCTGATGTGACGTCATCCACTGGTTTCTGAGCTTGAAGCCTGGCCTGTTTCCATCTTGGTCTTTTTGAATACATATTCACAGCAGTGGGTGGAACTGAAGATTTAAAACTTGAATGGATTGATGTTAAAGTCAATATAATGATATAATCATTGACATTTTCTATGTTTTTTATGTTTCTTTTTTAAACGAACACTAGCACATTTGGCATTTTAGAAGAGAAGTTGTAGGCTATAGAGCTAAAATAATCAGGAGTTTTTTGGAGCTATCCCAAGGCCAGAATATGTATATTCTACGGCAAACATACAGCTTGAAGTAGTTGGCCAAGATTACATCTTAACATTAAAGTTTTAGCTGCATGGCTGTATGGTTAAGTAAATAATGACTCAAGTTCAGTTGGGTTAGATAAGGGTAAGATGATTTAGTAAAAAGTAGCATTTTATTAGTAAATAGTGAGGCTGTCTGTTAGCCTCTCTACTATTCCACCTATTAGTTGGCACATTGAACTGTCCTGTGATCTCCACTTTGAAACTTGGCTCTGCTAAACAGACTGGGATCAACTCTGTTGTCTGATCCCTGGTTGCGACATGACAAAAATGTTATTAGCGCAGCTTACTGGAAAGAATGCACAGTTAATATATCTTTAAGTTAGTCATAATTAAGAGGCCAGGAGTCTTGCTAAACTATCAAATAGATCATAAAACAGTTGAAACTGTAGGTTTAAAGGTCATGGTTGGTCTTTTGGATCAGTTGGCTAAAAACCTGGTGATATATAGACTCAAAATGTATCACAAAAGTTAACAAAAGTCAGTTAATCTGCTCTATTTACACAAATGCTTTTCCCCATCATTAAATATTAAAATATTAAATGTAACAAATGTGAGTACATTATTATACATCAGTTTCAACCATTTTATAGAATGGTCGATTGAGAAAGTAACTGGCAAAGTAATTGCTGATATAAGTATATCATTGCTTTAGCCTAAAACATGTTTAGTCATTTAAAAGCAATTCTGTTTGCAGATAGCTCTTGTAAGCTCTGACAGACTAAATTACATGTTGGTGAGACAAGGTATTTTTCCATGTTCCCCCTCCGTACAGATCCCTGGCTTTACTTTAATGCTGTTATTGCAGGTTGGGTGAGGCAGCTTGTTTGTGGAGCAAAGATGTTCTTCTTTTTTTTTTTTTGTTCCCAAGACTGAATCATGTCACTACCTGCCAGCCATTACATGAGAAATTCCTCACCTTGTAACAGTTGAGGCTTTGCCCGAGTGTCAAATTCTTCGTCTACAGAGGGTCTGCAGAATGAGCATTTGTAGTGGTTTCATTGTGTTTTGGGGTTATTATGATCTTGTTTCGTCCTGGGTATCCCCTCTGTCCTGTTGTTTCATTCTCACATTTCAAACCACACCCTCCATAGTGGAAACTACATTCGCATCTTGGCTGTTTTTTTTTTTTTTTTCAAAGTAACAACCTCGAGCCTCACTCCATTAATGGTTTGCTTAAATAAAAATTTCCAAAGGGAGAATGAGTCACAAATGCACATAATTACACACTGAGACGTTAGAGTTGACCAGGAGGGATGAGTATGTTTGGGCTGTGTCTCCTCTGGGGAGAAGCAGATGATGTCTGATTCATTTCTGAAGTAAGCTTGTGACAGGCAACTGAGAGATTCCCCCAAGCACTAGCTGTCTGCAAAACAGACGCCAACTTTCACCTCCTTAACGCTGCTGGCTATTTTTAAATTCAGAGTAGGAAGTTTAGAAGCCGTTGCTTCAGGAGGAGACATTGCAATAGAGACCGATTGTTGAAAGGCACGTTATGAGACATTTGGCATTCTTTTCTGGACTTGTTGCAGACTAGTGAGTGGTTTCCTCAGATTTTTCTGGATTTTTATTGATAGATGGATACAGCAGCTTATTAATCCAAAAAGTAAAAATAACCTCGAAGGTTATATGTTTATGGCAAACAAACAAACAAAAACCCAAACATGGTTTAAAACTAAAATGAAATCCAATTTTTTTGTTATGATTTCTACACTGAAAAAGAAATAGTTGACCATCTTAGATGAATCGTTTCATTTATCTGGAGACGTGATGACCTCCATTTGCATGTTATCAAAAGAAGCAACTCATTCAAATGTGAAGAACTCTTCTTTTTTAGGGAAGGCTCTTCAGGGAATTTTATGTTTCCTTGATAAAGAAGATGCTCCATCCCTAGCTGAGCACTTTATGTTTCATCATAGGGTTTCTGGTTAAATGTGAATCTATGAATCAGTTGTTAATACATATAAAGTAAAGGAATTAAAGGAATAGTGGGGAAAATGTTTTCACTGCAAATATTTATTCAAAGATTGTCACTACCTTTCAACAATATCCATATGTCAACTAATATTCAACGTTTTATCCAAATGCAAACATGGATCATTTGAATAGCACAAAAGACCCACCCAGGTGTGTTTAGCTTACCAATTTTTCCATCTAAATATTATTTTTTTCTATTCAGAAGTTTTTAATGCAGTGTTTGTTATCTCATTATATTTAACACTAGAGTTGTTTGCATGCTGACTTGTTTCATTTCAGCTTCCCATGCAGCTCATCGCAGCTCTGACAAGTGTGGCCTATACTGTTTTTTGTATTTGTTTCTTTGTTTGTTTTTTGTTTTTAACCTTTTTTTCTTGGCAGCAGGTGGGGTAAAAGAAATCAAATGCCCTATAAACTGAAATCTTTGCTGGAATTTCAGTATATGTGATTCCGTCACGTGCTTGCTTCTGGGCAAGATGAACTTGCGTGGGCTTAATGGCAACATGTTGACACCTAAACAAGGACTTGTTTCAACTTGAAACAAGCCATTTTAAACCCAGTTCGTCACTGACGCCTTGATGTCTGACTTCGATGCTTCCCACAGAGCCCTGGTGTGACGAGACATGAGACATTGCAAGCTACATTATCCACCACATCTGCTGTTTTTCAGCATCGTGGTTTATTTTTATTTTGGCCCTTCGCATTAGTTTTAAGCAGAGCTGAGTGTAGTTAAAGTTAATAACATGAAGCCTGCAGTTTGCACAAACAAGCAGTAGAGGGCAGTATGGGGCTGGCAGCACACATTGCAGCTCATGAGTTCTCTGCTGCACCTATAAGCTGCTCCTACAAAGTCAAATAGACTCACTGGTGTCAAAATAGATGGCAAAGGTAAAGCTTTTTTTTGGTTCTTATTCTTTAAATAAAACTGCAGCTTTGAAAAGCATGCCGTAGATGTGGCTTTTTAAAAACAAGTCAAACTCTTTCAAATTAATTTCTTGTAAAAAGGCACTGTGGTTTTGGTCCTCAGAATGACTCTTAAATGTTGATATAAAATGTTCATAATGATCATACATAGTGAAAACAAACTCTTAAAAAAACAGGACACTTGAAGGAATACTTTTTATTTGTGGGAAAAGAACAGTCTTCATTCTCAATGATGATAGATTTGCAGTCTCACTGCTGCGGAATTGACTTTAAAAGACATGAAACTAAGGAAATACATAATGTACATAATGTACATAATGACCAAAGCTGAGCATGTTCCTTTAGTGCACTAATTTTACATGTGATGCAATATCATTTTACTAATTGTAATGTATTTCTGTCACAAAGAATGTTTGGCCCAAACAGGGTCCACATCAGTTTTCTTTGAATGGCAGTGTTGACTCGGGCTGAGTTTGGTTACATGAACGCAGCCTTGTATCCACCTGATATGGCCCCAAATCTGTATTTTCTTTGGCCATGGCCCTCATAACACTTACCTTAACCCATGTCAAAGCTAGCTTATGTTAAATTGGACCACATCTGGTCCATACAACACAAGCCACGTGGGGCCCAGCTCACGGCCTTAATGCCAATCATGACCAACATGACATTTAGCAGTAACGTAACTGAGTCAAAATGTAGCCCAGAGTCTGCCCAAATGTATTTGCTATCTGGCATATAGTCTTTTGGGCGTTACATTATTTGTCCACAAGGTATGAAAAACAAACCTTTAAGGCAGCAAACGTTCCGCAGCATGGTGATTTTGTAGTTATTGCTGTTTTCTCACAGCTCAAAGGTTCCTGCTTTGAATCCCAGTTGAGGTCTTTGTGTCTTCTCTGCATTATCTGAGTCCCCCCGACAGTCCATATACATGTATGACTCTAAATTGTCCAGTGGGGTGAGTGTTTGTTCATATACGGGACCCGCCTTTTCACCGCCTTTTACCCGAAGAGATCTGAGGAAGGCTCCAGCAGAAAAAAGCAGCTTAGATAATGGATGGATAGACAAACCTTCTTATAAATGTTGATAAAAGGGAAGAGTTCTTTTTTACAGTTAGTAATGGTGAGTATAAATAAGTAGAAAAGCTTTGGATGCTTAATTTGGGATTCTTCGGCAATATGTAAACAATTAATGATTTCTCTGTGTAACCCAGTCAGATGCAGACACGTGGGATTTTCAGTTTTTGGTTATCTGTGGGACCATAGAAAAATCTACCACCGTATATATATTAACACACATCAGCTTGTATAACAGACCATTTATTAAATGTTCTAAAAGTGCAGATAAATGCTACATTATGGGTCATTAAGTAAAGGTTTTATATCAGTTCATTTTATTTAGAGTATTAAAGCGACTTATGAAAATAGTTCACCTGCACCTGTGGAAGACTCATAGCAGGAATTTAGTTGTTAGTAAATGATTTATTTCATGACTTGCTGCTTCAAAGAGTCTTTAGGTGTGTCCTTTCCCAGGCACATTGTCAGGGTGGTTTTGGAAGTCAATGAATGGGAAACTTTTCTTTTTTTTCTTTTTTTTTTAATGCTGCACATTACAGAGGCAACAGATGTCTGATCAGCTCATCCATCTACATGGACAAATTTATTCCACAAATATGTACAGAAGCTATATTTTCATGTAAGGATGTCTTTTTGTTGTTGTTTTTTTTTCTCACGCCCATCAATGGGCTGCAGTCAAAGGATGTGAAGACAACCAATTAAATGTTGAGAAATTTCTTCCTGTTGTAATTGAGCGTCATTATCTTTATTGGTCCCCCGTGTTTTCATGCCTGCCTTAGACTCGACCCTTTGTGCTGTAGTGTTGAAGGGAAAAATGTATTGAGCAATATACTGAGGCATGTCTTGCATCAGTGTGTGTCGTGTCTCCTGCCGGGTGACATCAGTGTCGCAAAAGATCAGGTCTGACTGGATTTCAGATGGAGGTGGGGGAGGAGGGAACATGCAGCTTGTCTAGCAGCATTGCAGCTGCCTGAGGTGTTTGTTGACATTTTAGGTGTGGCAGCATGCACATGAGTAACTTGAATTGTTCAACACTTAAAATACGCCCTCGGATAGCTTTTTTTTCTAATTTATAAAAAAAAAAACCCCACAAAGTCATTCAGACACAGTTTGACAAATATAAAGCTAAAACAAAGAAGCAGGCCTCAGTTACACTCTGCAAGGGAACGAGATGAGTCTTCTCATTTTGGCTGCTCATTTCTTGGTGGGGATTTTGAGTGTTCGAGACAAATAAATCTACGTTTTCACACACACAACATTCCAGACATGTACGTGAAGAGACATATAAACTGAAGCAGCAGGAGCATATGTAAGGAGTAAAAAAAAAGCTTGGGTGTAACCGAAACCAGCAGGATGGGTGTGGTGCTGCTCTGCGTACAAAGGTGAGGGTTAGCTAGAAAAAAATGAACCTGTAACACCCCCCTTCAGGAAAACTGTGAGATATGGCTGCCACACGGAGTTGTATGCTTTATTTAAATATATACAGTAAATTTGGCCAGGTACTTTAGATGTTTCCCAAACAATTAGACACAAATGTGAAAAGTGGAAGCCCAGTACAGTATTGCTCAGTGTGACCTCAGAGAGATTTGTGTCCCCTGTAGATCTGGATAAAGTGGTTACGCATCAGATGAATCCAGTTGTACAGTAACTCCTGCTTTGAGAATGGGTTGTCTGCATCAGATATGTTACCTCATCACGTCATGTTTTTGTAGCTTGATTCTCAATATGAAGCAGCCTTATACCGTACTGTAAAATTTGCATACATGTACAGAATTTTTCATATTTCTGGCAGATAAGTCTTAACTGATAATTTTGCAGCAAAAGTTTGCCAGAAAAGACGTGTTGAGCACATATATACGTATATACCCAGCCGCCATTACGGATCAACTGATATGGATTGCGTCAATCACCCTTAACTGATGACCAATTATAGACTGCCGATTTTCTTGTGTCGATATATGTGGCTGATACTGCTTTTGCTCCCTCAATTTACATTAAAAAAAAAATGGCACAATGATAACAAATATTACAGGTCTCAAGTTTAAACAAACATTTATTGAAAAGTAAAAATTTAACAACTCAACAACTTTAACTTCAACTTTACCACACATACTTTCAAATAAAAAAGTGTTAACGCGTCTGCCTGTGCCGCAGGGTCTTCCGGCAACACAGAGTTGCCCGTGGATGCCTGTCAATAAATCATGCCAAGGAAGCAATACTTTGGCGAACCCATGCGCGAATCGGCCAATGCTGATTTAAGTAAAAAAAACACAAATATAGGCTCAATATATCAACCGCAGATGTACACATTGGCCTGACTGAAATTGTACAAAGTTAAACTTTTCAGAGTTGAACTAACACACTCAACTGACTTTACATCAGAATAAACAACGAAGAGTGAATAATGATTCTTGGTGATGATGCTTTGCACACATTGAATGCTGTTTGGTTGATAGCGTGAGCCAGGCAAGAGATGTCAACAACCGATTCATCACAAAGAGGATGAAACAACAAAAACAACAAAGATCAAAGAGGCACCAGCAAAAAGTATAGTCAAAAGCTGTACTGGAAAATCTTCATGTTCCAGTACAACTATTTATGGTGGAGGGTTCACACCTATAGCCTACTGTAGGTATGCCATTGCTTTGACGCAAGTATAAATTAGTCACCTCTGCCATGTTCTCTACTGTTATTGTTCTTGTACTTGTTTTTTTTACACCACAAAGCAGATCTTTGTCTACTTTGACTTCTGTCTCTTCCACGGCAGAGAAAAACAAAAGGATTGAAAGAGGCACATCAACACAAGAAAGGCTGTTGTGTCAGATTGTTCCATAAATGTATACCACTGCCCCTGATTTATGGTATAGTATGAGATTTGCCTGTGTTCGGTCTCTTGCTCGGTCACTCTCCCTTGTTTTTTCTCCCAATATTGCTTCCTTTAGTGTCATAAGCCTGATTTATTCTTCTGCATAGCACACGCACCTTTCACCACCTTTGGTGTTTATGCTTGTGCGTTGTTGTTTAATTACAGGGTAGTCTGAAGTCCTTTCTGCAGCTCTGTAGCTAGCAGGGCTGGGCTTCCTTTTGTCTACTGTCTTTGTATATCACAAACTTAGCAACACAGAGATTGCAGAAAAGTATCATTCTATCTGACTTGAAAACAACAAAAACAAAATAGCAAAGGGAAATAGGAAGATGAAGAAGAACAAATCTACCAAACCGACCAATCTCATTTGTTTCCAGTCCACATCAATCTATCGTATCCATATATTTGGATACGGGGCACGACAGGGTCCTGCATAGCCTACAACACAGGGGTTCATAGCTATGGCACAACGATGCTGTTGCTTTGATGCAGAGGCATAAATCAGGCTTTAGTCACCTGTGCCATGATGTCCACTGTAGATCTGTAAGGTAGTAAAAGAAATAGAAGCTAAAAGCAGAGAATGGCCAAGAGGGTTAGAGTGCATCTCATTTGTGAATAGTATACACTGCATACAGTGTACAGAGATGTAAAACTAGCCAAGTCAGCACTTTATGGTAGTCAGTTGCTGACCTAAATCAGGCGTTTTGGTCTGTAACAGAAGCGGCCACACTGGTCTCTGTGACCTGCCCTGCTTGTTTGTTAGGAAAGGACAGCAATCAAATTAAATGGCCTTGGGGAACTATCAGCATAGCTCCACTCAACTGTACATGTAAATGTCCTTTACATCCCATGTTGTTTGTTTCACATTTCAGTTAGGTGCAGCTTAAATCCCTTTTATTGTTTTGATTGCCAGACAACAACTCTGCAGAACATTCCAGAGTCTTCTTTGTATGTTTGCTTCATTTGGTCAGTATGCGCTTGAGGTAATAATTTCCAGTCATGAGATGCTGACGTCAAAACTGGAGGAACAACTTTTCAAACACGAGTTTCAGTGTCCCTGAACAGAGTCACACCACCTCTTTTCACTTCAGCCTTACAATGGCTGCTCCACTTTGGGCTTGGTATAACCATGGTAACAGACAGCAGCAAAGCTTTTTGGGTTTTGTTAGTAAAATGATGGCAAGAAGCAGCAAAAACCAATTCAATTCAGTTTGAACCAGAAATCTAACAGTGATTAAGTTGTCTAAGTTGTTATCCACTTTCAGTATAACACTTTAATATAAAACTACATTGATCAGTTCTATATTGAAACTGTCCGTAACATAGCAGGTGGAGCAGTTTTATATTGAGTCCATGAGGGAAACAAGTGTACTAAATGGGCATGCACTAAGAATGGGGCAAATTGTGGGTTCCTTATGGTTTCATTACCATATGTCCCACATTACAAGACTTCCCCTCCTAAAATTCAGGTAGATCCCATTCAGAATCCATGTGGTCAAACAGGTAAGGCTGTAATGGAACCTGTGGACAAACCCATGTGGGGGTCATTTTCTGGGACACGTTTAAGGGATATGGAACCAACATATAAATGCAGGCTGGTTTTGAATTGATCTCTTCCTTTATTCATCTCCTGATGAGTTCACATTAAGCAAAAAAAAAAAAAAAAAAAAAGACTTTATTTCTACTTATTCTTAGATTTATAATAAATCTGACATGTTAGTTGGTTGCTTGCATAGAGGCTGTTATATAGCTATATAATAGCAGTTGACTCAAGTTTAGGAAGCTTAAAAAGCTTGAAATTGCTATCATTCATGTCGCGAATGTATTATTACTTATTTAGTGTCACTATTTCATTGTGTGGCACATGTGATATCTTTTAAATCCTATCTCCCGTGTCTGAATAGATGGTAAACATTGAAACAATCACCGGGATGGCCTCCATTTCAGAAAATGCAGCACAATTTTATTTTATTTCAAATTTGTTTTGAAAATGTGTGATTTGCATTTCCGTTAAAAGCCTTTTGCAAACCTGTTTATATATATTCTTCTTTTCTATCTTCTGTTTCTTCCTTACCATCTTTTCTTTGTATCGCTCTCTTCCTTTTTTGTCAATTACAACAGGCCAAGCCCTCAAGTGCTACAAATGCAGCCTTGGATTGGGGGATCTGTGCATAACCACACAAACCACATGTGAAAGTGGAGAACACTGCTTCAGTGGTGTTGGGAAAGCAGGTGAGCTGCTTATCATTTTTAAAAGAATATCATCACATAATATTTGTCATCACCCCTTAAATAAGATTTCACCAGTAGCATTCCTGAAGTGCACCTTTGGAAACCAAAATGTAAAAGAATGTGCATCTTTTTTCTGTGAAAGTGGAAGCAGAGATGAGACTTTTTTGGGGGTATTAAATTAAATTCCAAACATTAATATTTTCACTTAAGGGTCTGTATAAGGAAAGACCAAAGTAACTAATTTACTAGTCCATATACAAGTGGTAAACTTCAACATGATTCACATTAAGATCAGGCAGAGTTGGCTAAAATTAATTTACCATAGTTAAATTATCTGCCAAAGAAGAAATGGTTTTGTCAAATAACACTCTGTCACTAGGAGATGTGAAAATGATGTGCCCGCATAATTTGAGAATATCAGTTCTTCATACCTCATTTCCTTCACTTTCCCTTAAGCTATACATGTGACTTTACCCGTATAGTTTTAAAGGAATAACCCTGATTATCAGCACAGTATCATAAATCACTTGTGACATGTCAGATCTTCCTTTTTGAATATGATATTTCTTCAAGTGTCTTTGAAGCGGTAAGTAAATGATGAATGATCTACGCCTGTATCGTGACTTTCAATCTGTTGTGGTGTCTACGAAGTACAGTAATCCCCCCACACTTCGCGGTTAATGGGGGCTGTGACCCCCCCCCCAAAATCCAAACATGAATACCTTTCGATTGATTATAGCTGAGAGTCTGAATGCCTTACTTATGACACTGACTGTGTTATCACTCCACAGTCGGCTTCATTGACATCAAACTTAAGGGCTGTCTTAAAGTGGCTGAATGCAACAAGACTGAAGATGTGAACTTCCCCAACCACGGCAACACCACCATCTACAAGATGACCAAGACGTGTTGCGACTCTGACCTGTGCAACGCTGCGCCCGGCCTGCCCGGGATCTCTGGGCTCAGCCTGGCACTAGCCACCATTTCTGCCTTGCTTGCAACTAATCTTCTGATTTGACAGAAGACACAGAAGCTGATTAATGAGACAAAGTTCATAAAACACTATTGTACAAACACAAGTAGTTACTACAAGAATTGAATTAAGACATAAATTCAGACGTGAGATAAGTGGATTTGTAAGGAGAACTTGTTTTTTCTTCTCTCCCAGCTCTTCTGTTTACTGTCCTGGAGATGTATTGTATTTGTGATTTCACAGGTTTTTATATCAGTTAAGCTAATTTCACTGTATTTTTGTATTCCTATATGTATTAGCTGTGATTTTACCCGAGCAAATTTACTGTTAGCTGAAGTCCTAAATGTCTGTGTACAACATGGTCACAGCTGGGTCACATGTTTAATGTTCCTCTTGTAACAACGAATGAGCCATGGTGCCAAGTTGGCTTACAAGATCGAAGCCACTCTTACATCTGTTAGACTGATATGAAGCTACAGATAGCAGATAACTAGCTTAGCTTTTTGTCGTGTAAAGATAGGAAAAATAAAGGAAACTGAAGAGTTAAAAGACATGCTTGTTTGTTGCATTCACTCTCAACACACACTGTGTATTCCAGGTTTTTTTTTGTTTGTTTGGAGGTTTAGACACATCAGGTGAGCAGTCCCACTTAAATCTGTTAGCTTGGCTAAACTAACCAACATTCCAAAATGTCCAACCTTTTAAAAATGTATTAACTCTTTATTCACTATATTGCCATGATTAACACAGCACGTAAATGAACTTTCATTTAACATCTCTGGATCAAATTACATTTCAAATAAAATTTGTCCCAACTTTAGCAAGTTACTTTGTACCATTATTTCTTTTTTTTGTGCTTTGTATTGCAGCATTTCTCTCTGTATTTGTTTGTTCTTCGAAAAGGGGGAAACAAAGTGACACATGACATATATGTCTGTGTATATATATAGCACACGTTTTACAAACTGTGTGTAAAAACTTTATTCTCTCTAAAATGTTGAACGTAATGATAATGATAGATCTAGGAGGGACAGAAATATTTAACAAAAAATAAATTGTAAATTGGACAAATATAAACTTCATAGATATGAAAAATGTCCTCTTATATGGAGCGATAGGAGTGCCACATTAATAAAAAAATAAATAAATAAATGTGGAAATAAAAAGAGAAATAGATAAATAAATAAATAAATGTGGAAAGATAAAGAGAAATAAATAAATAAATAAATGTGGAAATATAAAGAGAAATAAATAAATAAACAAATAAATATATGTGGAAATATAAAGAGAAATAAATATATAAATAAATATATGTGGAAATATAAAAGGAAATAAATAAATAAATGTCAGGCTAAACGCTAGCATACATTATTTCCTTTTATATTTCCACATATATTATTTATTTCTATTATATTCCACATTTATTTTATATATTTCTTATATGCACATATATTATTATTTATTATTCTATTTATATTTCCACATTTATGGATTTATTTTCTCTTTATATTTCCACATTTATTTATTATTTATTTCTCTTTTTATTTCCACATTATTTATTTATTTATTTATTTATTAATGTGGCACTCCTATCGCTCCATACTCTTAAGTTGTAATGAAGAAATGTAAAATAATGTTTTAATAAATTTAGCCCTTTTTATTACTTTATCATAGAGCAGACGTCAACAAATCTGGGTTGCAGACAAGCCCAAAATTTTTTTTTAAATAGCTACTAAAACCTAATGTGAACAAAAACGATTATTTTGTTTCATAAAAAACATGTTTTTCTTAAAATCTACACTAAGGATATATATATATAGAGAGAGAGAGCACTTGGGGATGGTATATAATTGATATTCACTTGTCACTTTACATTTTAACGTGTTCTGTATTTGATTTAAAGAAATGATGCCTTCTCTGAACTGGCACTGTCTTTCAAAAGAAAAACCATCAAACAAACAGAAGTTGGAGGTCATGTAGTGTCAATTAACACCTTAACCTGGTGGGGGAGGGAGGTATGTGGTGTTTCCAGTTTGATGTTTTCTTCAAATCAGCTGAATCATTCTCATCCTGCAAGACCGACTGGTTCTGCCAAAGCTACTGAATACTGGACATCTGTGATTCATTTATTGACTTATAAAATGATCTGAAATTAAACACTCTCAGAGATGGTTTTCTAAATCAGCTGGTCACTGTTTATGGTATGAAGGTGGACCCTTTTTTTTAAAAGTAAAAACTAAATTTCAGCTTTTATTGATTTACTGATTCCTAATTTTTCTTGTGCAAAAGAGAGTACACTCTTGTGCTTATGACTGCGTTTCCATTCTTTATTTCTAAAAACACCCCGTGACCCTTCGGAGGATGAAACGGGTATAGATAATGGATGGATGGATGGATGGATTTCTAAAACATTCACCCAATGATAACAATATGCACCAAATGTCAAATGTGGATGTACAAACACATTTATTGACATAAAGTTTCAGGTGTTTCAAGCTAAAAATTGCAAAAGTACTCTTTGATTTTTGCTTCTGAAAATGGTTTCTATGAGAAATGTGAAATGGATTGTTTTGTTTAACCACTACTGCTGTGTTAATAACACTTTACGGACCCACTGAGAGCATTTTTAAATTATGCTGCTCAAAAAGAAAGAAATTTCAAGGAATCTTGATCTTAACTGTGTCACATCAAGTCAGCTATACTTCCAGGATATCAGTCTGATAACAATTACTGAATGATTACTTTGGTTTCTGCTGACTGTTAATGTGCCATTTGTTTTCAACAAGTTTTCTAGTTGCTTATTTTCTGGTGTGTGACATAATTATTCACATCATTTTCCTTCAATTGAAAAATTAGCAAGCATAGTTAAATTATGCATATTATGATTGTTATGGAAAAATGACATTCATTCCTGGCATTCCTTCTGAACCCCCCCCCCACCCCCCCCCCCCCCCCCCCCCCCCCCCTCCCAACCACAGACTGTGACGCAAAGACAGACAAAAGACCTGTTAAAGCCAAAAGTCCCCCTTGTCCCTCCTCTCCCATCCCTTCACACCTGTACCTATAAAAGTCTGCACTCACCTAGCAGGCTCATCCATTTTAAGCTTCTCTTGCAGCATCACATCATCTGGGAGAGAAGGAGCTTCACCCTTCAACTGGAAGAATTTTCTATCTTTGTGACAAATCTAAGAAGCGAATCACACCAAGATGGCAAGAGTTCTTTTTGCTGCCATTGCAGTTGTGGCATCCTTTCTTCTGGGTAAGATTAACTTGTAACCAAATGTCAATATTGTATATCTGTTAAGGATGGTAAAAGGCTGATGGGAGGGAGACAAAACAGAAATCAGTTGTTGACAAATTTGATTGGGTCTGTGGCCAACATCTTAGAGTAAATATCTCCAAAACAAGTGAAACCACAACTTTTTGAATAACTAGTGGAGTTAAGCAGTTCAGGAAAACCATCTATAAACCGCCACTCAGTAAAGCGCACCAATGAATAGCATCTTTTTACATCTGATGTCCTTCTCTTTTGTTATATTGTGCTATCAAAACCAACATGACAACCTTCTGAATCAATTTCAGCTACACTGGGTGGGCTTTAATAAGTTTTGGTTTTACCGCTGTGTGGGATTTGGTGGAATGATGGACAAGGTTACCCTAGTTAAATGGGGAAAAAGACTTTATTGGCTCAAAGCTACAGGATTCCCGCCAAAAAAGATAACTCTTGGTGAAGCTGACAAAGGTTTTAGCATTAGTTTGGTCAAATCACCGTACTTGAGTCATTGAACACTTTCCTCAATCACTGTCACAGTACTATTGTTGCTTGGTAATTGTAACTGTTGTATTTTTTCATGTCTGTTTCAGCGGATTCCCTGACCTGTAACAAATGTACATTCAGTCTCCTGGGTGTTTGCCTGAATGAATCAAATGAAACTTGCAGCAGCAACACCAGCGTCTGCTTTACCGGACGAGCCAGTAAGTCACTTCCTAATTTTCTAAAACCCCACACACCCTGTTCAGTCAAACATTACTTAAGACCACAAGCATGTTGACCATACACTTCAGTCACTCTGAATGCTGTGACAGTCACATGTTGATCAACAAACACACACCAGTGTAACTGGCTGCTACACCAGCCTCACATGTGACTGGATTTTCACGTTTTACTGTCATTCTAGTGTAATCCATCTTTGCGTGTATGAACTTGTATAAGGTGTGTATTCAAGTAAAAAGAAGCACTAATGGGTAAAGACATTGTTAGTTGTAGTAAGATGTTAATCAGGCATTTCCACTTTTAGGAAATATACTAGGAATAAAAACAGAAAGCCTAAAAAAACACACTCGATTGGCAGTATCGCTAAACTGTATGCAATCAAAAATGCAAAACTATTCTCAACTCTGATCTAACTCAACCATGTCTCCCTAGCGTTCACATCGCTGCCATCCTTCACTGGCTTCAACTCTCAGGGCTGCAAGGACAACAGCACAGGCTGCAATGCAACCACCACGGGAACGCTGCTGGGCGCCTCCTTCGAGAGTAAGATCGAGTGCTGTTCCACTGACAAGTGCAACCCCATCTCTCTCAGTGGCGCTCCATCCACCAAGATGACCCTCACGTCTGCCGTCGCTGCCGCCGCCCTGGGCTTGATGTCTAGAAGCATCCTGTGATAGATCACAAGAACAATTAGTTGCTTGTTACTCCTCAGCAATCCACCCTGCCAACCAGTTTGATTAGACAGGGTGTTTGCATAATAAAGAGCATTAACTTATATGACACTTTAAGCAAATGGATTGAATTGTTAGTCTCATCTACTCGACTCATGTTGGGGTTAGGGATAATACAACACAAAACTCAGGTGTTCAAATGGAAGTTGAACAATGGCATGTTTTAGAGAAACATTGAGCTCGTAAATCTTCCATTATGTTATTTTGTTACATTGTGTGTCTTTTTTTTTTTTTTTTAAGTCAAATGTGTCTTGCTATACACTAGTAACTATAACTAAATAAAGAAAATCTTACAAAAAACTTTCTTCGCCTCTCAGAGTGTTTCTTGTAAATAAAGCTTTGCACAAATTAATCTCCACAGCAGCACTAGAGAGTATTCAGGACCGTTATGTGAAGAATTAAAAAATATCTTTACCATAGCTAAAAGTCTACATCCAGAATTTGACTATCACAAGACCTGTACTTTAAAGAAAATAATTTTCCTACTTAAAACAACATCTGGTCTATTACTAGACATTTAAGAGTGTGAACTTTTTTAGGGACCAAAATGACATGAATCAAAGCGTTTTGAATGAGAACGTATGTCTGCAGAAATATGGCGGGTAACGTTAGCACAGGGGGTAAATGGAGCTACGCCAAAATAAATTGCTATTGCAAAACCTCTAAGACACGTTTTTCCACTTAAGTGTTCATTTGGATATGATCCTTACAGACCAATTGGGGTAATTTTAACTTTGGATGTGTACAATGATACAAACGTGTACTCTGGGGGAAACTTAGAAGAAGTTCTGGACATTGTTGAATAAAAGCTTGGAGTGCTCAAAACTTGGTTTGATGTCAATAAATGATCTCTTAACATAAAGAAAATTACATGTATGGTATTTGGAAGCCAATCTGGAAGTAATACTGAATTAAAAATCTCTAAAGTTGAAATGGGAAGGGTTTGGGAGAACAAAATTCTTGGGGTTGTGATCAATCATAAATTTAACTGGAAAAAACATGTTGAGTGTGTAAAAGAGAAAATCTCAAATTCAACTGCAATCATGTCCAAAACCAAAGACATGCTAAATCACAAAAGTCTTATATTTAATTTACTTGTCACTGTTAACCATAGCATAAGATACTTCCTTAATTAACTTACTGCATAGAACTATGGAGATCAACATTTAAAACCACAACTGATAAAATTGTGTTACAACAAAAACATTTGAAAAAGAATTGTGAAAGTTTGGCAAAGGTTGAAGATAAAATATTGCAAAACCACAGCTAAAAGTTGCAGATAAACAATTAAGTCTGTAAGGTGTTGACACTGAAGGTCCTTAACTCAAGATAAACACTTGACATAGGCTGGCTGAAAGTTACAATGGTCATCTCAAAGTGAACATATGAAATGGTTGGATAAAATTTAGGACTCACACTTAAGGTAAATATAGTAAATGATTCAAATAATAAATAGGTAAATAATAAAAAGTCTAAACCTGACGTCAAGACGTCTGTTATCTATCAGTAATCTCAAAAGCAAAACAAATAAAGTCTTTTATGAAACGGGTAACTATATCCATTTTCATACAACTAAGACTCTAATAACAAAATGACTTCAAATGAACTTTAAAAGCTGCAGCAGGTCATTCAAAAAAGTTTTGTAATCATTTTTGTGAGGGAGTGGAATGAACGTATGTAACAGCATGAACTAAAACCACAAGAATGTATCATCGCTTACAAAATTCCTCTTCATCACAGCTGACATTTTCCTCATAAGCTCTATGGCTATATATATATATATATATATATAGCTATATATATATATATATATATATATATATGTATATATATATAGCTATATATATATATATATATATATATATATATATATATATATATATATATATATATATGTATATATATATATATATATATAGATATATATATATATATATATATATATATATATATATATATATATATATATCTATATATATATATATATATATATATATATATATTCTTTCTTTCTTTAAGGATAATACCAGCTTCAAAGCCATAAAGTCTTGCAGACAATTGAACATTTGGTCACAATCAACAGATGTCTGTGGATCTGCGCAGCACTGCTGACTGTGTTTGTTACAGGTAGGATGTTTTTGTGGATTGTGGAGAAAAATGATTTCAGCTTTAACATGGTCGAAAGTAGTTGATCAATATCTTCATAAAAAAATAGATTAGACAAAAAGTCACATGAGAAATGTCTAAAAATATTTGTGCAGTTTCACTGTTTATATAATTTGTGGGAGAGATCAATCTTTGCACGACTGAAAATGTTTTCCCATACATCCACAAACTCAGATTTCTTCAGAAGAGCCTTTTGATTTTTGTTTTTTTATATATATATTTATTGTATTAACCTTTATTTGAACATGCTGGTCTTAAGTACTAAGAGTTTGAGATTTTATTTGGTCTGATATTTGCAACCCAAAACACATCAGACAGTGCAGAGTAATGTTCAGACAAGCTGTATGATATTTCACCCAAACATATTTGAGTCAATGTGATCAGTTTAGTGCAAATATGTTTAGAAATATATGTTATACTCTTAATATATTGGAAATAATTTTGGTTGTATTTACTTAGATTTTTGAAAATTCACCTCAGTCAGCTATCACATTTTCTTCCCTGTAAATTTGAATCTGAAATGTCTTCATTAGAAGAAGCAAGGATGTCTTGGATGAATAAAACCATAAAATATTTATAGCTTGAAATATAAATGTGTGTCATTCAGTGTAGGTCATATTCAGTTTGTTCATCTTGAAAGGTTAAAAATAACTACTTGTCTATATTCCAATCACAGCTGTGGCTTGTCTGATAAAAGTGTGACTATGTTGTCAGAAGCTTTGTGCTTTAATAGCCTTCGGTCTTTGCTGAAGCTGAGTGACACATTTTTGCTTTTTAATTCTCACAGCTGAGTGCCTCAGCTGTCAAACCTGTGATGGGAAGATCCTCAGCATCTGCTTCCACACGACTCACGTAAACTGCACGAAAACTCACGACAGATGCTACACTGCAGTTGCCAGTAAGATGAAAACTGTTAACTATGTAACCTTTTAATCCTCCTGAACTGTCCTGCTGTTGGGTTTCGCAATGATGTGGACTTTCAATACTTTCACACGAGAATTAATGTTATTAGTTTATAAGTTATGTTTATTAGTCATGCTATTAGACTATACAGCTTTAGGATTCTGTACATCAAATAAATTCTCATCTCTGGCAACTATAGATGTTTACTTTGGATGAATAAGACTGTAACCTGAATTTCAGAAATACTAAGGTCCAGGGATGAAAGCAGGTTTAATTGTTTTTGCTTTTTAATCACCGGTGTGGGAACATTTTGGTTTTGCTGTTGAATACACCGGTGACGGAGTGAAAACAGTTAACAGTTAACAGAACACAATCTTCCACCTACCTAAACCCGCGATCTTACCTGCGTAAGATCCAGTTGTTTCTAGTTGTGCGTCTCAGCTGATGTGCTTTTTAAAATACTGCAGAACGAATCATTGGATGCGCATTTAAAGATCATGAACAATTAATGTTCCTGTCCCTCCTCGACCACCAACAGTTTCAGACATATCGGAAATAAATTCCCGCATCCAACCTTTTCCAGCTTGACACCAGAGACAAAGATCTCCTTGGTTTCCTAAACGACATCTGAATGAGATCATGCCACAGCTGTACAGACTGACGTGTCTGGCCGTGACTATTCCCACATCCACAACTGCTGACCAGACATCCTCTGACCTCAAGAGAATAAAAACGTATGCAAAGTAATACGGTGATGCGTAATCGAGAGGTAGAGCCATTTGTGCTCTACCTCTTTTACTGGTTCTAGAGGGTTTTGTCCCACTTTCATCCCAGCTAAAGTCTCAGATATAAATTCTGACAATCTAATGACTTTCAAACCCTTTTTTATGTTTTATTCATTTTTTATATTTTTATGTTTTATTTTCCTGGGCAGCACGGTGGCTTAGTGGTTAGCACTGTTGCCTCACAGCAAGAAGGTTCTTGGTTTAAATCTGTTCTCCCATGTGCTTGCATGGGTATCTGCCGGCTTCCTTCTACAGTCCAAAGACTTGCATGTTAGGTTAATTGGTTCTAAATTCCCTATAGGAGTGATTGTGTGGGGTTGTTTGTCTACTTGTGGCCCTGTGATTGACTGGTGACCTGTCCTGGGTGAAGCCCTGCCTTTTGCCCAAAGAGAGCTGGGATAGACTCCAGCAGATCCCCATGATCCCCATGCAGTGTTAGAACCTGCTCTACAGCGACACAAATGTAACAGGAGCGTAATTAAAATAGAAATCCCTCTTTATTAACTGAAAAAAATAAGTTTCAGCTATATTTTGTCTTAAAAAATTATACATATAGATCAATTGTAAGTTAATGTAGCACTTTAAGAAACTTCACACAAGAAATGTAAAACATCACAAATGAAAAAACAATTTTAATTGTATTAACCCTAACACCGTACCAACATATAAACAGCAGGTGCAGTAAGGTTATAAAAACACTTTTAATTAAATTTGATTGATTTTTATCAAAACAGAACATTATACATTAAACAACAAACAAGTGCTCTCTGCAATCACAAAGATATCAAAACCGGACAAAAACATACCACTATCCAAAATAAAATTTTTTCAGGTAGCGCAAGACTGTCCTCCACCATTGAATAACAAAACAAAAAACAAAACAAAACAAACAAAAAAAAAGACAGATAAGCAAATGAATAGCAAAATTAAACTTTAAATGAAATGAAATGAAATGAAAAATACTTTATTCATCCCAGGAAGGAAAATTCGACACTGTAGCAAGGGCTCTTCCTCCCTTTCTCACAGTTCTTGTTGGAACGATGCTGTCTACACAGAAGTTTATGTAATCTGTCACACACTCAGTCATGGCGTTGATGTTGTCTCTATGAGGTTCACAGAGGACATTCCAGTCCGTAGCCTCAAAACAACCTTTCAGAGCATCTTCAGCTTCATTAGACCAGGTTTTGATAGTTTTTGTGATCACTGGTTGCTACTGAACGATGGGCTTGTAGGTGGAGGTGAGAAGAACCAGATTATGGTCAGATCTACCTAAAGGTGGCAGGGCAGAGCAGCTGTATGCATTTTTAATATTTGCATAAAACAAGTCCAACGTCTTAGTTTCTCTGGTGGAGCAGCTGACAAACTGTTGGAATGATGGTAAAGCTGCAGAGAGGGAGACATTGTTGAAGTCTCCAGAGATCACCATAACTGAGTTTGGATACTGTGTTTGCAGCCTTGCAATAACGGAGCTTGATGACATCACAGGCTGCGTCTGGAGCGATACCAGGTACAATATAAACCGCTACCAGAATAACACAGGTAAACTCTGTGGGTAAATACTAAGGACGGAAACTCACAGCTAACAGTTCAAAGTCCCTCCTGGTGATCTTCTCCTTGACAGTGACGTGACCAGGATGACACCAACGCTGGTTAACCAGCACTGCAATCCCACCTCCCCTCAGCTTCAAGATACCTTAAGATACCTAAATACATGACATAAATAAAGCCATCAGTACAACAAAAATATAAATGTATAAATATACATTAATTAGATCAATTTAAAACAAAGCGACAGGTGATGGCAACAGATTATATGCTCACAGATCACCTAGTGGGAATATTCCAGTCTAGGGCATATCTCCCCTTATTTACAGTATCCCAGAAGGGCATGGGTTAAAAACACTTTTAAAACATAAATACATAAAGTCGTCTTAATAGAAAAGATCTAAAAATAAAATTAATCGATTTGAATAATCTTGTCTTTCCACCAGGTATTCAGAGAGAATCCTCCAAAAGAGGAGGGATGTATTGATTACATCAGATCTAACAGTGCTTAGTGCACAGCCTTCAGAGCACTGACGTGTGTCTTGGACGGAGAATTTATGTGTCCCGATGGTGTTATGATTGTAATTGACTGCTTGTAATAATAATATGAACAATATCAGAGATGTTTCTCCTCCTCTCTTTCAGAATTTAGCTCTTCCCTGCATGATATCCATGCTTGAGGCTGCGCACAGCTGGCAGAATGCAAGAACGAAACAGGCTCCATCCTCAGTGTGAAGTACACCATCACTAGGGAGTGCTGCAACACCAACCTTTGCAACGGAGCTGCTCTGGATCAGCTGCCCCTGACTTCAGCTCTGGCTGCTGCGCTGATCGCAGTTTGGAGCCAGTGGAGCCTCTAAAGACCAGGAAAAGAACTGAAATAACATTGTTTTTCAAGCTTCACTAAATAAAATGGATCATTTTTTATTCCTGAATGTGCTTTAGATAAGATTTGCAATAACTTAGCATTAATGAGGAAGAAGCAGTAGATTTCTGTAAGAGCAATTTGTAGCTTTATAAATTACTGCCATTTACTTTTGCCTGTTTTTGTAATTCTAATAAATGTAGAGATAAATGTTAAATATGCTTTATATTACATTTTTCAGAAAACATGCATGATGCCAGCATATTCATCAGATTTACCTTTACTCAGTTTTTATCTATTGCTACCAAAATGATTATATCAGCAATACCAACAGGTGTTGCCACCAGTGTATTGACCCTTTCAAGGTTTTCAGAATCTGATGTTCCCTTCTGATTTGATAATTGTCTCAAACTGTGGCAACCCTTGTGTGGTGGTGGGGTGCAGAGGGCAGAGGGCGGGGGTGGGGGTCTTGAGAAGGGCCAAAAGTAACAGTAACAAAGAGGGGCTGATTGGTACACCTGCAATGGATTTGCTGATCATGTCTCTCTATTTTAGAGAAGCATGCTGGGACCAAGGATGTTTGGAATCCTACTGCAGTGTCATCTGAGGCAAATAAATCAGACCTAATAGCGATCGTGTGCGCTGTTCTGTTGCCTGACATGAACCCTCAGTGGCCGAGAAAAAACTGAAAATAAGGAGAAAAAGGATATATATATGAGCTCTGTTCCCCACAGCTGACAAGTTAATTTCAATTCAATTCAGCAATTTCAGAAATGAAATTGTCTGAACTTTGTTATTTAGACACTTTCATTTTTGCCCATCCAGCCAAAGAGTTGTTTATCAGTCCTGTGAGAGTGTCTGGTATTGGGTTTTCAGCATGAATGCATGTGTGCTCCATGGGTGAAAGCACTCCTCAAAACTCTTGTAGCAAAAGCAGGAGTGCAAGATTATGTTCCAGCATTTAAAAAGAATGCATAGTTGAGATCAAAATCAATGCCATTTCCAAGATAAAAGAGCCTCCAGCATAATGGCCCTGTCAGAGTTTGAAGAGAACATCAGATTCCCAATACAGGGAATCTAATATTCTCTGCATCTTTGAAGACAGTCTCAAAACAACTATTATAAATAAATTTAAAAAACAGAAAATTAGAAAGAATTTGAGCTTAATTTTCCACCACAGTGGGTCAATAAGGTTTATCTCAATTCAGTTCAGTTCAAGACAACTTTTCTGCAACTATTAAAACCACATTTTGTCATGAAGGCACATTCGTTTTTGGCCATCCAGACAGATTGTTATCAGCCCTGTCGGTGTGGCTGGTATGAGCTTTCAGCATGGGTATGTGTATGTGCACGCTAGGTGCAGGGACTCCTCCAAACACCTGCAGTAAGACTTAACACAGTCATTGTGAAGCAGTTGTGTCTCAAGATTTTGTCAACATGAGAACATCCCAAGTGTGCAAGATTAAGTCATAAAACGTTAAAGAATGCATAGTTGAGATCAAAACCAAGTTCCAAGATAAAAGTGTGTCTGAGCACCAACAGGTTTCACAGCCAGTGTAATGACCCTTTCAGGGTTTTCAAAGAACATCCGATTCCCCAAGTTGGGAATCAGATGTTCTTTGATATTCCTCAGCATTGGAATATAATGTTCTGAAACATTGGGAATATGATGTCCTCGGCTGGTTCGATCAATGTCTCAAATGTCTTTTTTTTTGTGAATAATATTTTTATTAGTTTTTCAGAAAGATTTTGAAACAACAAATTAAACAAGGATACACATACAAAGGGCTGTCATAATTAGGACACAGTAAATGAGACAATTGTCTCCCAGCTAACCATAAGTCCTTTCGGAAATGGTTTCAACTATGTCAAATACTTGACAATTAAAGAATCAAATAACAGATGTGACAAACCCAAACATACAGTAAACAGACATACAAGGCATAAAATAAAATGAAATAAAATAAAACAGCTCAAAAAGATTATATTGTAGAGGGAAAATAATATATGGATGAAATAGGGATTCAACGCACAGACAACGCCAGCCCAAGAACATAGATGGTATAGTAGACAAGAATCAGGGTCGAGAAGGGAATCCCCTAAGCACACCCGCAGACAGCGCAGGACCAATAAAGGCCAAATACGGCTCCCAGGTTTTATAAAAAGTATCTAACTTTGAGTGTAACATACATGTGATGTATTCACAAGGGATGCAGTCCAATATAATATTATGCCATGATTTTTTTTACAGGGGGCAGCATCTTTGATCCAGAACAGAAGGATGTTCTTCCTGGCAGCAAATGCCAGCACGTTAAATAACCTTCTATGTTCAACCTTCCTAATACGGCCATCTGGGAGCCCGAGCAAAAGACACAAAGGATTTAAGTCGACAGAGACACCAAAGATAATTGACAGATCTGTTATAACGTCACACCAATAGTTCTGAAGCTTCACACAGGACCAAAAGCAGTGAATGTAATTGCCAATCTCCATTTTACACTTAAAGCAAAGTGGTGACGCAGTAGCATCCATCTTATTTTTAAGAGCCGGAGTTATATGTGTACGATGTAAGATTCGGTACTGTATTGACTTAGTCCGGTTACAGACTGAGATTGCTTTTGCGCATGTCCACATTTCTTGCCAGTCAACCTCATCGATAAGGATCCCGAGATCTCTCTCCCACGCCTGCTTGGTGGCATGGGAGGTCAAAGGTGAACTTGCAAGCAAAGCTTGATAAAAAATAGAGACAAGTTTCCTTGGGAGCCGTGAAGACAGGATCCTTCCTACCGGAGAAGCAGAACTATGGGTTAGCAGTGTGGTGTCCTTGGTAATAAAATGTCTAAGTTGCAGATATCTGAAAAAATCAGATTTTTGTAGTCCAAAGCCCTGCTGCAACTGTGAAAAAGATAACAGTGTCTGGCCATCAAACAAATCACCAAGTTTCCAAAGGCCCTGCGCGTGCCAGACCTCAAAACCACCACCCGAAAGGCCCAGCTTGAAGTCTGGATTATGTATGATTGGAGTGAGAGGAGAAGTTAGTTTAGCACGTCCCTCAATAGAACGGATAGACTTCCAAGCTTTAACTGAACAACGTGTGATGGGGTTGGAACATAATTTCTTTACAGTTTTGAAGTCTTTAATTAATAACAAATTTAAAAGAGGGCATTCAGACTGTGATGATTCAATGTCAAGCCATATAGAAGAGGGATCAGGTTTAAGCCAACCAGCAATCACCCTAAGGTGCGCAGCCAGTTGATAATATCTAAAGTTGGGAAGATCCAAGCCACCATCAACACCAGCCATTTGGAGCTTGGACATTTTCAAACGAGGCTTCCTCCCACAGCATATAAAGGAGCTCAGCCAGCCCTCTAGCACCTTGATGACCCTATTCGACAACAAAACTGGGATCATTTGTAGAGGATATAATATTCTTGGAAGAATATTCATTTTGATCAGGGCTATCCTTCCCAGCCAGGAAAGACTCATTGGTCATCTTTCTCCTGGGTTTTCCATTTCTCTGGGTTGGTAAACCCCATCTCTGTGATGCCTTTAGTTTGGGCTCCCTACGGTGTGTTTAGACTGCCAGTCCAAATCAGATTTTTAGCATATCCAAATTTATTCGGATATTTCTTGTTGTATGAAAGTCAGAAACCACACTGAAATTAGATTTTTCCAAATTTGATTCAAACCATACAGATGTGCTCTCAAATATGATACCAATCAGATTTTCACAGATGTCTCAATCTGAACGGTCCAACCGCTCAAATAGGATTTCAGATATCTTTTTCTGTCATTCGAAACACAACACAAACTTAATATAGCCTTAGTTCTTAACCAACCTACTATCCACATGTTATAAAAATGTTTTCTCACAGGATATCAGTGCTATACTATTTAATCTTCTCTATTTTTTTATTTCACCTTAAACTATTCTAATTTTCTGTCCCTACCAGGAAAAAAGTAAAGTAACCCATAGCCAGCACATTGAGAAGTTATGTCAAAGGAGTAGATGTGTATGTTACATGTATTTCTGGATGTTTTTAGCTAGCACTTATTCTAATAAATATGAAGCACATACAGATAAGAAATAGTAGCTATTGGAAATGATAACACTAAAAATAAACGATAAACAAAACAAACAAAATGAACTTTACTCGAAAGAAGAATATATTTTATTTTATTTTATTTTATTTAACCAGGTTAGTCCCATTGTGATTAAGAATCTCTTTTTCAAGGGAGATCTGGCCAAGACAGGCAGCAGCAGGAAAACACCAAGTTGCAGACAAAGACATACAAAGAAACAAAGTATAATTTACAAGCAGTAAAATTTGCATGAAATAAAACTATCTATAAAACAAGATGAGAGTTTCTGGGAGTCACAATAAAAACATCAAGCTAAAAACAACGACATCCCATGGAAACTGCTTCCAAGTCCTTCATCTTAGATTTAAAAACATTTAGCAAAACGAGCTCCTTCAGTTAGTATATCTTGAATGAACCCATTCTTTTGTGGTTTTGGGAAGCTATTTTGAAAAACAGTCTTCAAATTAATTTATATAAATCTTTGTCCATTTGCAGCGGCTTTAAAGGCCTTCTCTCAGCCCCAGACACTTAAAGCCCAACAATGCGTGCTTTTTACCAGTTCATTAGTTGAAGAGAAGATGGTTGCATCACACCATGGGTAAGTACAATCAGTTCTTCTGGTACCTGTGGGGCAGTAGATACCTACTCAGCCTACAAGCATGCTGCTTTCAAACACCCCTTTCAGCAAACTGTGTGCTTGAACAAACCATAGAATCTAAGTTAGGAGGCACCGTCCATACAATGTCATTACCTGCACAAACTGTGTGGAAATACAGCTCTTTGGCTTAAGGCTGTCTTTGGCGTTTATACTTGTGCATTACTGGTTGCATCGCTCTGTAATTACAGAGGGATGGTTGGTGATGGTTGGTGATGGTTGTCTGAGTTCAAAGAAAGCATCTTTTACATGAGCTGGCGCTGATCAATTTTGAGCATTATTTGTTTGAACTGCTGCCCTCGGGGAAACGTTGCAGGTTCACCAGAACACGCAGCACAAGATTAATGAACAGTTTCTTTCACAAAGCTATCACCATAGTCAACTCTGGCCTGAAAACAAACCTACTGTAATCTGTCAGCATTAATCAATGACATCAATATCTCATGCAATGCTCTGGACTTCATTTATTTTGCACTACCTTGCATAAAATGGCACTAAGTTGATGGTTGTGTATGACGACATGAATGTATTGAATGAATGCCAATGAGAATGTATTATTTTATTAAATTATTTATTATGCTACCTTTTCAGTGTGTCCAATACATAAGTTATTCAGTTGTCAGATAGGAAATGATGGTGGAAAGAGGGGAAGACATGCAGGAGAAGGCCACAGGCCAGGGCTTGAACATGGGCTGGGTGAACCAGGACGGAGGCCGTTGTACTTTGGGCTCTTGGTCCACCAGGTAAGCTATCCGGCGCCCCAGTCATATCATTATTTAGCACACTTTTTTCTGATCTAAAGAAAAGAGTTGCAGGATAATAATGTCACTTTTATCTGGCTTCATGTAAGGAGAACAAAGGGGTCGCCTCTTTATTGGGTTGACAATGAATTCCTCTCCCAGAAGCTTTGTTCTCTTTTATAATGAAATGGTTCCTAAAAGTATTTGTCTTTCTAAACATAATAGTTCACAAAAGGTATGAATATAATAAAAAACAACATCCACTAAATCTTTTATTTCTGCTCTACTTTGTAATGGACTTCCTTGTTTGTTAAACAAACCTGGGTTTTCTTGTGTCTGTACTTGACCAATAAAAGTCAACGACCACGTGAGCCGATGACACATCGTTGATATTAAAGAGGCTGAGCAGAGCTCACAAACCTCTTTTAAAGCACCCTTCAAACACTCCATCTAAATAATTGGATCACTAAGGGCCTCTTTTCGATTTTCTTATTTCAGTTTTTTCTTATTTCAGTTATTTAAGTTTTCAAGAAAACTTGCATATTTGTAAAAGCAAATTGAAAAACCTATTCATCTGTGCAGTGTTTGTGGCAGTGACTGTTACAGGTCATTTCTATTTTACTGCTCTCATTTCACAAAATAAACCAGCAGCTCTCAGCTTTGTTGGCTTCAGTTTAGTTTTAATAATATAATTAAAACTATAATTAATATAATTAATAAATCTTTAAAAGAGTGAAATGGTGAAAAAGAAAAAAAATGTTAAAATGGACTCTTTGAGAGAAGCCCTTCAACTAATTTGTGCAGCAGATGTTTTTTTCCTATTTTCTTTGTCATGGCCTGGTCGGCCATAGCAGCCCTGTGGATCTGTCTGTGTCTGTCAAGTTGGCGTCTCTCCCTGTCTTTAGTGGTTCCTGTTTTATTTGAAGGTCTGTCTTGTCTCTATTGTTTTCTGCTTTGCTTCCTTCCCCTCGTTACCCTGATTCCCTGCACCTGCCTCTCGTTTATTCCTCTGTGTATTTAAGTCCTGTCATTTCCCTGTTCTCTGTGGGTCCATTGTTGTGAGTATGTGTTTGCAGTTCTGCATGTTTCCTTCTCCAGGATTAAGATAAATTATGTTTTTACATTTTGGACTTTTTTGTGTTTTTGATTATTTGGACTTTGTTTGTTAATAAATCCCTTTTGTTTTGAGATCTCCTGCTCTTTGGTCCTCCTTCAGTCACTGCAAACATGACATTCTCTCTAAGAATACAGTGGTACCTCTACTTACGAACATCTCTACATACTAAATTTTCAGGTTACAAAATGCCTCAACGGGAAAATATTGCCTCTAGTTACGAAAGAAATTTCAGTATACCAAAGAAAAAAAAATACAGTACGCGCTGCAGTTCCCAGAGTTTACTGAACGTAAACGTACTTGTTGGCTCTTGTATCTCGGTTTGAAAGTGGTGTGTCTGTGCTGCTCTGCCATTGGCTATTGCTTAGCATCTTCCTGGCATCCCATTGGCTAGGAGGTCCCCTTGTCTGTATGAGCATAACCCAGGTAAACGAACAATTTTTGCCTCCGCCAAGGAGGTTATGTTTTTTCAGGCGTTTATCTGTCTGTGTTCAAGATAACTCAAAAAGTTAATGATGGATTTTGATTATACTTTCAGAAGTTGTCGGAAATGTGAAAAGGAAGAACTGATTTCATTTTGGCTGTGATCCGGAAGATCACTTTCAAATTTTCGACAATTGTTGCGCTCGGTGGAGGTCTGCGCTCTCCGAGTGCTTTTCTAGTTCTAACATGTATTTCTTACAGGTTTACATGTCATTTCATGTATTATTTAGAATTTATTTTTTAAAAATTATGTTCGAATTTTGGGGGGTTTGGAACGGCTTAGGGCATTTACATGGAAAATGCGTCTCTACTTACGAAAGTTTCAGGTTACAAAACTATTACCAGAACCAATTAATTTCATAAGTAGAGGTACCACTGTAATTTTAAAATTCATTTTGTGACCTTTTTAGATGTGATAAGTATATCACAGTATACATCAATAATCAGATGCTCAGATTGACAACACCTAACAATAACAGGGGTGTATTTATGCGGAGTTGTACCTTTATTTTCTAAACTGAAGGTTATGCCCATAATGTGGGGTTCCCCAAGGCTCAATTTTAGGTTCCACTTCTCTTTAATCTTTACATGCTTCCCCTTGGGGACGTCATCAGGAGACACGGATCAGCTTCCACAGTTATGCAGATGATACACAGCTGTACATCGTGTGTCTCCTGATGGTACAGGACACGTTGATCTCCTTTTTAACTGCATTGTAGACATCAAGTCATGGATGGCAGAGAATTTCCTACAGCTCAACCAGGACAAAACTGAGGTTTTAGTTATAGGTCCTGAAGGCCAGAGAGAGAAACTTTTACCAAAACTAAACTATCTTAAACCGACCCAAAAAGTAAAGAACTTGGGCGTGACTTTTAACTCTGAGCTAAACTTTATCCCACATATCAAAAATATAACAAAAAATGTTTCTTATCTTAAGAACATGGCCAGAGTCCACCCGTTTCTCTCTCAGGCCAGTACAGAGGTGCTAATGCGTGCTTTTATTTCATGTCACTTGGATTATTGTAATGCCCTGCTCTCTGGTCTTCCCAAAAAGAGTATTTTAAATCTCCAAATATTACAGAACTCAGCCGCACGCGTGCTGACGAGGACCAGAGGGCGGGAACACATTACAACGGTTTTAGAATCGCTGCATTGGCTCCCGGTCCGTTTCAGGATCGATTTTAAGATTCTCTTACTGGTTTTTAAATGTCTTAACGGCCTTGCGCCCTCCTACTTATCTGACCTGCTTTTACCATATCAACCCTCGCGACCCCTGTGGTCCTCCGGCACTGGCCTTTTAACCAGACCAAAACCTAGAACAAAAACCCACGGTGAAGCAGCATTGGTCCCCACCGGTGGAACAGCCTGCCGGAGAGCCTCAGGACTGCAGAGACTGTTGATATTTTCAAAAGAAGATTAAAGACACACCTTTTTAATAAGGCTTTTAATTAATATTTTAAACTCTTCTCATGTTTTTATCTGGTGCTATCCTATTTTATGTTGCTGCTTTTAACTGGCTTTTTAAGATGATGCTAATCTTGCTGCTTTTATTTTGCTATTTTATGCTTTTAGTTTTTATCTTTTAGCTCCAGTGTTTCCTCAGGGGGGTCCCCACACTGGGAGCTGTGTCAGGTGATGGGGGTGCTGTCCTTGGGTCCCTCTGGCCTGGCTGGCTGGGGTTCCTCCTGATCTGGGGGTCCGCCTGTCTGTTAGAGTCGGGGGGCCCAGGTGCTGGTCCCCCTGATAAGGCCTGGGGCTCCTCCCAGTGTGGACGACCCCAAAGGTGGTGTTTCCTTTATCCTCAGTGCCATGCCTTGTCTCCATATTGTGTGTGATTGTGTGTGCGTCTGGGAGGGAGGGGCTTTCTTCATAATGTTTTTTTTCTAATTATTGTGATGATTGTTTTTAATTCTGTAAAGCACTTTGTGTTGCATGTCCTTGCATGAAAAGCGCTCTACAAATAAAGACTTGATTGATTGATTGGTTGATTGATAGATAATTAGATTATAATAATTAGGTTTTTTTTATTCAGTAGGGAAACATGTGTTCTTTTAAAAATTGAATTAAACTTCCCTTTCGGCTGTTTCCTGTTCAGGATCCCCACAGCAGAATTATCTGCATGATTGCTTTAGCACAGGTTTTCTGTCAGATGCCCTTCCTGATGCCACTGGGATTCAAACCCAGACCTTCTCCACGGTAGGTGGTAGGTCTGGGTCCTAATCAATTAAGGATCATAAAATCTTATTACTGTTTCTTACCACTTTGGTGGAAAACTTAAAGTCTGAAGGTTTTTATCCAGATTAAAGGCTTCTTACGTCCTCTTCATTCATTTTAAAAGTACCCTGGTGTTCATTAGACCTTGAAACTGAGACGTCAGAGGTATTCAGTATATCTTCAGCATATTTTTTCTGATGAATTTAGTCGAGTCCTATTCAGTTGTCTTTATGACACCAGATGTTTGACTGTTAAATTCAAGATTTACTTCTCGATACGCAACGCAAGACGTCAACAGTAAATACAATTTTCAATAAATCTTCAAGTTAAAGTGTATTATTGATGTATAAGGGTTGCAAATGCTCATGTCATAATTTTTTAGAGAGAGAAACCACCTAACATACATGTTCTTGAACTGTGGGAGGAAACAGGAGCACATTGAGAAAACACAAACTCCACACAGAGAAGTCCCAGCCAAGACTCAGACCAGCAACTTTCCTCCCTGGACAATTAAAACTTATAAGATGTTTTGTTTCTATCTCCATCTGTGAAACTGATGGATAATACACTTCACTGCCAAAAGGTTTTGGAACTGTGAAATCCCCAGGTGATGTCCTTGAATACCTGTCTGTTTGGTACCATTGAAATAATTAGGCTTTATTATTAAATTATCAGGAAGTATATCAATTTATAATTCAAAACTTGATTACTTCTTTGAATTTGCATGCATGCAGGACATCTGTATTAAATCAGACATTTCTATATGAAATTATTTGATGGCGAGTGTTTAACGCTCTTGCGTAACAAATATGGCGTCACGTTTGCTCTCTCTGAACTGATGGCCGACAGGTGAGTCTCTGACCTGTAACAGCTGCAGAGTGGGTATTGCAGGATCTGGAATAACCACTCTGTAGACATCTGCAGCGACTCGCAGCCCAACTGCTACACTGGACCACTGGGTGAGTTTCACTTGGTTCATTCCATCCGCTGTCTTTGTCAGACACTAACTTTTTATGAAGAGAGGACTCTAACCTGTGTGCTTCTTTGCAATGAAACCGTGTTGGTACTCGGTCAATGGAATTAACAAGGAACCCAAGATGCAGACTCAAATCTACTCAAAAGTTAAAGCAGAGCTGTAATAAAAGAAAAAAAACTAAGAAAAAAAAATAGAGTACTTTTGCAGAACTTTTTTGTTTACTAAGAGAAGCAATCAATGAAAAGTGAAACCAGGGGATGTTCCAGAAAGCAGGTTTTATCACTTTCCTGTTTTGGGTAGACTCCCTAAACCCATGTTTGTCACCATGACAACATGCCATTTGAGTTATGTGTTTATCAAAGTTCACGTTGGCAAAGGCTGGAGCTTGGAGACAGTCACGCAATGGCATTCTCTTCCGAGACATGACAAAAAGGTACAGATGCATAAATAAGCTGCGTGCTTCACACCGTGAGAGGAGATAAGACCTCAGACTGTGTAATCTCATCCAGACGATTGATTTTCACGCCATAGAGCTTCTCAGCATGTATGCAAACACTGTCCATCTGTGTTTTTTTTTCTCTATTTTCCCCAACAGGAGCTATTTGTACACCATTACCAATAACCTGTACACGTTAGCGTGGTATTCACTGGCCCATCATACCTTGTGTTGCCTGTTGAAAGTGATAAACATTATTTTCATTACAATTGTGCATTGCTTTCAGCAGATATTTTCTTGTTGGCATGTAGATTACCCCCAAAAAAAGAAACGAAAAAGAAAAGGTTCCTCATAAGAGGGTGTATCCAAGTATTATTTAAATGCACATTATATAGAAATATATAGAATAGATTTAATTTTTTGAAGTATAGAAAGTTGCTTCTTTGTTCCTTCCTTTGTTTCCTTCTTGAGAAACAGATGAGAGGTTTCAGCTCATCACTGAGAGAGGAATGGAGGAAACAAGAAGTTGTTTTCTGTCCATCATTCAAACCTATCATTTCATCTCACGTTGCAAACAAAGGAGCTGCTTCATGTGAAATGTAAAATCAAAAATGTAGTTTCACCAGATGCCTGCAGGTGAGACAAATGTTTTTCTAAAAGAAGTTTCACTTCTTCATGTTGACCAGCTCAGCGTCAAATTCAGCTCTTGTGGGAAAAGGGAGGAAATTTTAAAAAAAAAGTTTCTGAACCAGTCTTGTCCATAACTACAAGATAATTACTTAAGAAAGAGACTTTTTTTTTTTTTTTTTCCAAATATGCTACTTTTAATGTCAATTGGATATTAGATCACTGCTCATAACAGTTATTGTGTAACCCTGTCTTGGACTGAAATAAAACTGTATCTGGTAAACTGAAACAAAGATGTTTAATGCTCAGTCTAAACAGTGACTGTTCCAAACTAATCTATCAGATTCTTCTTTGATACACTGAATTGCAGCTTTGTTGTTGTTGTTGTTGTTGTTGTTGTTGTTGTTGTTGTTGTTTTAAATAAATCTTCAAAAATATTTCCCTCTCTCTTATCTCTCCTCAGCTCTTAACGTCATGAGTCTGATAGGCTTCCAGACTCAGGGGTGCCTGTCTTCATCTCTCTGCTACCAGAGGGAAACGGGCTCGCCGCTGACAGCTGGATAAACCATCACCAAGGACCCGCTGCACCACCGACTACTGTAATGGAGCCACATCTGCCCAGCTCGGCTCTCACTGCTGCTCTGGGTGCTGCAGTGACAGCTTTTTGCACCCCGACGGCCCTTTAAAACAACACCTGTACCTTTCGCCCTACATTCCTGCCTGAAGTGGGCCCAGATGTGCAGGAAAGGGTCACCAGCCGAGAATCGAACCTGTGTCTGCTGCAGGGGGCCTCTGGATATGGACCACAGCTGCTGCGCTGTTACTTTTTGTCTTCTGTGCTGTCTTTTTACTTTCTCTGTCAAGCGTGATGAACCCTGTCACCATGTGCTTCAGACAAAATATAAATATCAACATATTAAACATATTCTGAGATCTTCAGTTAGAAAAGGTGCCATTTGGATCGTTATGGGTTTGTTGAACAATTCAAAAAGGAATGAACAAGAGTGTTGACGTTTCTTGAAGCCGGTAAATCTGGGGCTGGGTTTACCATAAATGACTTCCTCCTCACACTGGTTTGAACCTGATTCTGGCATTTTTCTCCACCAGTATATATATTGTCATTCTTTCCTCACTTAACTAAGACAGGTATTCAGACCTCCAAGAAATTCATATTTTTAAAGGACCTGATCATCTGTACTAACCCTGAGAACAATGGGTGACTTCTGGAAAGTACTGATTCTCCTTGGTGCCTTCGCAGCTGCAGGTGAGTCAGGATCAATGTCTCATTTGGGATGTTAACATGAGAACATTGTCTTTATTGTGAAAGAGTAAAACTTGGTTATTTAAACTATGTATTATACACCTAACCTCTGCCGTAACAAAGTGTCATTTTTATGTCTTAGTTCACTAAAAACTAGCACTATAATGGAGGACAACTGTTGCTATGAGTCCTCATTTCTGAAATAACTGTTGCACCCCTGATTACACCTGACAAAGAAGCAATGAGACACTTTATCATTAAAATTTGCTTCAAAACCAATTCAAATTAGGACTTTATTGCCTTTTACGTGGCAGTTTACGTAAAGTGTTTGTTGTTGTCACACAGTGTCAATAATAATGTGAATAATGGAGCAGTAAGTAAGAAAATTAATTTCCCAGTTTATAACATCAGACACCAGTATTGGAAAGTAACTTATGTTAGTATTATGATTATGATTATCCTTAAGGATCTTGCTTTCGGGGTTTTTTTCCCCTTAAATTTCAGATAAAAATAATGTACCACTATCCCATTACATATTTTGCTTATTTCTATTTTCAAATGTAGTATTTTCCATCATAATATGTATATATATGACTCAAGATATATAAACTATTTTATTTATATAGTGGGATGATAATGCTGCTTTCACCTAATAAAATATGTATTAGACTCTTGGCAGAGGTGGATAAAGAGGGAACCTGACTGAAGGACACAGTAAAACATCATGTTTTGTTTGTTTCCTCTGACAGCACACAGCTTGACTTGCCGCAGGTGCCCTGTCGGTATACTGGGGACCTGTCTGTTTGGAAGTGACATCACATGTGCCAACTCAACAGAGCAGTGCTTTAGGGGAGAAGCAAGTAAGTAAGGAGGTTGTAGTTTATGTTGCCAGGAGAAGTTGAAGATTCTCCGTGGCGACAATGATGTGGCTTTGAGGCTTTTTCTTCTCTTGATTTCGTCGTGCTGCTCACTGAAATGTGTCAGGGCATGAAAATGAAGCTGCTCCAAGGCCAACTCTTAAATGCATCAAG
Source organism: Hirundichthys speculiger (assembly GCA_018398805.1). Lineage (NCBI taxonomy): Eukaryota > Metazoa > Chordata > Actinopteri > Beloniformes > Exocoetidae > Hirundichthys > Hirundichthys speculiger. The sequence goes on from JAGFBZ010000261.1 coordinate 2,255,070, forward strand.
ATATTTATTTACAAGAAAAAGAGGCACACAACAGACTCCTGCAGCAAGGCTGGGGTTTCCTTGAGCCGATGAGAGAAAATTGGAGAGCAAAGGGAGGCACAAGCTTTTTATAGCCTTGGTCAAGCTGAACTTGAGTTCTACAGATGGAACCAGTGAAACTCCCTGAGACAGTTTTATGTTCACTCCACTTGCTTATCTATCGCAGAGTAATACTGTGCTATCACGCACCCGCACAAGCCCACATTCCTGAATGAACTCAGTGAACTTCTCACAAGCTTTAAAATTCTTAAAGAATATAGTTAAAACTTATATAAAAGATAAAGATCTTAATGTTCAGACACCACAAGGCCTCAACAAGTCTTTCTCTATAGATATAAATAGATCTCAACCACAACAGGAAGAGCAAAACTTACCAACAGAAGATGGAAAAATTTCATTAAGGCTCGAATCAGTGTGTTTCTGCATTGATTTTTTTTGTGTGACCTAGGATTTCAGTACAAGAAGAGACACTTTTCTGTGAATAGTTTAATTAAAGATTTCTGGTATTTATTCACAAGACGGATAAGAAAAGAAAAAAACATTAAGTAAACTTGTGAGTCAGTCCAATCGTTGTTCAGACTATCACACAAGTGTTTAACTGGTTTAAAAGGAACTTTAAAGGACATACCTTACATGTTTGTTCATGCGCTCAAACTTCCACCTTTACAATGTAGGGACGTCATTCCACAAGAGATCACTTGAAGAAATTATTTCAGAACAATGTACAATGACATCAACCTTAAACTACCTTAAACTCAGTGTATTTTAGAAATCAGCTCATTTTCTATTCATTCAGTTTCACTCAGGATCCACTGAAATAAAATCACATCTCGGTCTATGGCCTCTATGTGCACATGTTGCTTGGCTCCACAATAATAGGTAGTTATATGATTGACACATCAGCATCAACCAAAATATTGGTAAGTCTCATTTAAACACTAAAGTTAAAGCCCACTTTGTTACTTTTATTGTATCTATCAAGACTCACAATAAGCCTTACGAACATGAGCTCAGATGCTAATAACCACAAAAAAAGGGTGGGAAAAAAAAAACTAAATGATTTTAAAAAAAATGTATAAGAAATGTACAATTCATGCTTTTAATTATAATGCCTATAATTTTGTGTCTTTGCACCCCGTGAAGAAAAGTAGTTGGTGTGAACTTAGCAGTAAAACCTGGAACGTGATGAATGGTGTATCAGGCTTCATCAGCCTCACTCACTGACTGGTTTGATGTCATTTACATTCCACAGGGCTTCGCTTTACTAGCACGTTTAAGATTCTAATCTTGTGACTGGTTGTTGCAACAAACGCCAGCGCTTTTGTGAGCAGCCTGATCAAGCAGAGATGCTTCTGGGCCTTTTCACTGTGGATCACTGATTGCTTTAAGAATCTTCCAGGTTGAAGCGAACTTTCATGATCATCATCTAACATACGCGTAGCATCTTGTGTTTCAAAGTTTTTTTTTTTCTTTTTTTCTTTACACCTTTTTTCCAGTTTGCTTCTGTACACTCGTGTAATACATCCAGAGGTTTATTCAAACCTCTGTGATCTCTGACATACACCTCTGTGGTAGTTGTGAAACACCTCTACCAGTGTTTTTTGGAGTGTAATTTGCTCCTATGCTTTACGTCACAGGCTTGTTCTTTAAAATGAACTTCCTTTTGGTGTTTGACTATAGTGAAACATTATTGCTTCATCTATTTAAACTTGTACATCCTTGGTTTAAACACTAAGGGCATGTTGTTTATTTCATACGGTTCAACGGAGTCCATACAGAAACAAGATGTTGAATCCAAATCCATCTGTGTTGGCTGAATTAGGTCAAATCTTTCACTGTCCACAGGGTCAGGTGGATGCGGATGGATACCTACATGCTACAATACAATAAATCCAACAGAACGTTGAACTAAAACCTGAATTTATTTTATCTTGACATTATTTATTGTTCCTTTTCCTTCCAGAATTCAATGCCACAGGTGCGGTGTCCCTTAACTTTCGTGGCTGCTTGGACTCTGACCTGTGTAACAAGACGGTGACTGGCAGCTTGATTGGTGCCGGCTACACCAGCACCCTCCAGTGCTGCAATACAGATCTTTGCAACAGCGCCACTTCCATGCAGCTGCCTTTGACCGTGGCGCTCTTCACCGGTGTCCTGTCTTCACTGTGGAGCTTCTGAGAGTTGTAGTCCTGCTTTGCTGCCCAAAGTTGATTCATGCTTGATTTTTTTTAGCAACTGCCTTTTTGCTTTCTGTAAACATAACACATACAACCAAAAATGTAAAACAAAACAAATATGGACAGTAAAGTCAATGCAAATTAAAACAAACAAGACAATATAGACTTGCCAGTTTCATTTCATGTCTTGACATACATCAATACATGCATTAAATACCAGAAATACATTTAATATATAATGTTTGTGATTATTCGTGAGATATAAATAGAACTTTAATGGATATGAAATGTTTGAATCATCTCAGTTTGTTGGTGATATCCATCTCATTATATTCAAACTTGACTATTTTATTACCAAGAAAAAAAGCTTTTGAGAATTTAAAATTTCATCATGGGATTCAAATAAAGCCCCATCTCATATGGAAAAGCTAATAATTTTCAAAGTCATCTTGTGGAATCAAGAGGAGAAGAGTGTTTGGTTGATTTTAGTCAGTTATGTTGCATATTTTCAGATGAAACCTGAGCATTAAGAGAAAATGATTATTGAAAATAAAAAGAAGAAGAAAACACAGTCACAGATGCCACTGCAAAGCCCAAATGTGTCATAAAATTGTCAACAAAACATGAATTGTAGGATAGGCACACAGGTATTGTGAGGTATGCTTGAGTAAAATCACAGCTTTGAAGTGGCTTTAATTTGTTCGTGTCAAGTAAGAGTCATTGTTTCAACAGCTAGTTTTTACTCAGTGACACAACACTCCATTATGAGACACCTGTAAGGGTGTAACCAAAAGACCCAATGGGTTTTCAAATAAATGATTGATCATTTGTTACATAAATGCTTGAAAAGATTTCCAAATGTTGACCTTTGCTAATCATTTTTCCCCAAGTTAACGCCCAAGTTAGCATGTTCAAAGAGCTGACAAAGCTCTTTGAACATGCTTTTATCAGAGATTTTTATTATTATTATTATTTTATTTTTATTTTTTTTTATGAAAGACCTCACCATTTGTGTTTCATCTGTATTTTGATTTAGTGACTGAACACCATGTCAGCTCAGTTTCTCTGGTGCAGTCTGGAACAAATACAGAATACAGGAGCGTTGCACCACAGCTGCTCCATGAAAAATACCTCAACCATGTGTGAACAATGAATAGAGAGGATCTGAAGCTTTGATTCTTCACTGAGACACAACATGCATTTGTTTTGATCTGAATATGCAGTATTAGTATTTTCAAATGGGATCTGTGCTACAATATAATGAACCCATCAATGCAATCCGGCTAAACTATTGTTTTGTGTTCTGATGATCTGATAAATCCTCTCTCTCAGTCTCCTGCAAGTTAAAAACCCATGATGCCCTCTAGTGCTTCACAAGCACACATGCAGAGACAGAGTGAGCAATGTTACACAACTGAATGAATGTTGTAGACAAAGCCCCTCCTTTGCTCCTTTGTATTCGAGTGATGGCAGATTACAAGTGGTAAGTAAAATGTCTTAAAGGATTAAACAAGCAAACTCTAAAACTGTTCCCTGGTAATTCTCCAGCCTGTTATGGAACTGTAGGTGCGGATCCCAGTTTGGGCCTCCATGTTAACACACTGTATTAAAACTTTGGCTGGCATTATCACATCATCAGTGCACAGAGAACCCAACAGGACTTCCTTAAGAGAGCTGTTGTTTGTTTTTTGAATAGAAAGGTTACCAAGTGAACATTAATCTCAGAGAGATGCAGGGAAAGTTTATTTCTAAAGCACATTTCATATACAAAGGCAACTCAAAGTGCTTTACAGAGGCATTAAGATGAAAAGAACATTGGAAAATGTACAATGGGAAAAGGTAGTAGACTAATTGAAGTGAATAAAGAAATATTTTTTTCATGAAAGGCATTTGGGGAGGAAGAGGGAAGGTCTTTCTTTTAGTTTTAAAAATTGCTTCATTTTGGGCAAATGTATGCTGTTTGGGGCTGCTGATTGAGGCAGCTGATTCCATCTGATGGCAGCAGAGTGACTGAAAGCCATTTGACCTTGTGTGATTTGAACCCTGGGTACCACCAGCTCACCACCCCCTCCAGATCTAAGACACCATCCAGGTAATTTGGACAAGTGACCATTCTGAGATTTAAAGACAATAAGAGCCCAAAACTGAATTCTTTGTTCAGCTGGAATCGAGTTTAAGGATCTAAGTACTGGAGTGATGTGTTCCCTCTTCCCGCTGTTTGACAATATTCTTGCTGCAGCATTTTGAACAAGTTGTAGATATTTAATGGAAGAGCTTTTCCAGTTCCTTCTTTGACATAGTTTTCTTTATTTTACCTATGTTTCTAAGATGTCAAAAAGACTACCTGTGAATTTAAGGTTGCCATCTGGGATCACCCCAAGATTCTTCACATAGTCATTAATTTTTACTGCCTTGGTGTTGAGGTAATCACTGATTTTTAACCTCCGTTCTTTATAATTAAAAATAATTATTTGGTCAAGGCACTGACATGTGACCTTGGTAGGACCGTGTCCATTTGTTCAAGATAGAGCTGCATATCTTTGCATAGCTCTCTGACTAGCAATGATAAGAAACCCCATGTTGGAGAATATGGAAAAGGGGAAGCATGTACAGGTTGAAGAGGAGTGGTCCAAGAACTGGTCCTTGCGAGACTCCATATATTAAGGCAGTACTTTCAGAGTCATAATTACCAGTATTCACTTTGTAGCCTCAGCCCTTAAGTATGATCTGAGCCACATAATTACAGTCCCTGAAAGGCCAGTGTTTCCTGTCTGTCCAGAAGTATTTCATGATCCACTGTATCAAATGCTGCACTGAGATCCAATAACAACAGGATTGTAAGTTTCCAGCACACCCATTATAATAAGAGCAGGTGGAATTTTCCAACATGTTAAGAAACATAGCTTCAGTGACTTTTCAAAAAATTAATTATCTCCTTTAGCATAGAAAACACTGGGCTCACTTTTACAATTATAAAGTGAATAATTCCAAACATTGTTGTAAAATTCACAGCAATACTATTTATACATGTGGCAATGCTGCCCCCTTGTGGTCAGAAGTGGTATAGGAATATAGAGTATATAACGTCTATCGATTCACAAGTTTTTTTTATAACTTTTTTGTTCTCTGAAAAAGAAAAAGAAAAAAAAAAGCTCAATATAGCTTCTAAAAACAGATGTAATACTCTCTGGTTTCAAAGAATATTGTTCTTTACAAAGATTTTGCTGTGATTGTCACAGTTCCACAACTTTGATCAATCCAAAGTCCTGAGGATCTTTAGCCTTCAATTTTGAAGGCACCTCCCTTAGAACAGGAATTTTGGCCCAAATCCATTTTGGAAAACAAACAGAAATCCATATCATCATCCAGGTGCAACTACAGGGAAGGTGAGCTCTTGAATGGAAGATGTATGATATGCATCGCAGTCTGTACTGTAAAAAAAATCAGTAGGGGTAAAACACTTTTTGCAAAAAAGTACAATTCATAAATAGATCATATGATATCATTGACATACAGACAGATAAAATGGAACAGATTGCAAACAGATAGGTAAGAACTGCTAGGACATAAAAAGCATGACAATAATGATGCAAAATAACCACAAAAATGAGCAAACATTGGAACAGAGAGAAAGATGCCAGCCATGGCTTAACAGTGCAACAAAAAAGACACATGGAAGTAATACAAGATATTAAAGGAAAAAAAGACCCACCAAGAGACAGCTGACAACAAAAGGATGCACAATATTCACATGCAAAAAGAGAATCAAAAAGAATAGACTGCTTTGATCATCATTGCACAGCTGTACAACAACAATCAGACTAATCTTGTGGTAAAAGTGATAGAGTACAAATAAAACATGCTAATTTTAAAAAAAAAAATAAGAATCAGGAATTAAACGGTTTATCGTGCATTTTGCATTAAGTTCTTTTATGACACATGGATGGAAAATGTTCATGATTCTGGAGGTTCGGGCCTTAATGGAAGTTCTGAGACACATATATCTCCTGAGATATGAGACACAAAAAGAAACAAGATGGTAGATAAAATGTGAATTTTATAGATGAAAGCACATGCACATCACTGTAGATTTTTTTAAAAAAGTATTTGTATGAGGTGCTTTTTAAGATACCAGTGGAGCATGAAAGGAAAGGACACACAAAGATACAAGGCAGACAGTGATGGGTGTAGCATGTGTAATATGATGATGAATGTGGTGTTTGTGTGGTGCTCTGTGGTGTATATAAATAAATGTGTTTGTGTTGTATTGTTTGATTTAACATCCATATCCACACACCATAGCTAAAGCAGCCCAGCAGACCTCCAACACTTGCTCAAAGCAGAAAGCAAACAATTTATTAAAGCAATCCAAAGTAACTTTTCAGTTTTGAGATTTTAGCACCCCCTACAGGCTTCTAGGCGAAGTACTTTTTACAACGAACAGTCGCCATTCTACATGTGAACGTGTTTATAACAGCCAGTATATTACAGAACCAGTGATGATGCTGGATGATGCTGATGATAAAAAATGATATGCAAGTTTCACAATGATGATTTGTGATAAGGGTTTTACATCTTCAATAAATACGTAAATTTACATTGAAATGTTGATTAAAAATGTTGATGACCGATAATGCGTGTTTGATGAGATAACCAGAGCCGTGATCTCCAAGGAGGCATAGTGTGCAAGATAACTCAAAACGTTATGGATGGATTTTGAGGTTCAGGAGTTGTCAAGGAAGAACTGATTTCATGGCTGGATTCTGGATCACTTTCAAATTTTCGATGACATTGCGGTCATGTGGCCAAAAAAACAGTTTCGCAATATCTCCTTTAATTATTGCCCCAAACTCATGAAATTTCACTCAGGGATTGACAATGGGAACCTCTATCAAATTTCAAAGGCTGATCCGGATCTGATCCGGATCTGATCCGGATCTGATCTAGAAGGCGGATTTTATCGCAATCTGTAAATCGCTATATGGGGGGACTGTTGCGCTTGGCGGAGGTCTGCGCTCTCCGTGTGCTTTTCTAGTTCACATTTGAATGATAACATATCTTTTTCTCGGTTTGATCTAAAAAAAAAAAAACCAAAAACAATTGCTATTGACTACAATAGTTGTGCATGGCCCATAATTTCTACCCCAAAATTCAAACTCTCCCCCTGAACTTTTGATAAAACTTGGGGGCCCTGAAAATAGCTCCAATGACCAAAGGTTTCATTATAAGACAATTGAAACTGCTATTTTATGATGTTAATGCTACTTTGTTCTACTTTAAGGGGTTCCGATGTAGCAAAACGGGAGAAAATCGGTTCATCTCTAATGATTTCATAATTATGTTGTCTTCACAACTCTTAAAGGACGACACTCAACTAGTGTTTCATTCAGTGGGTGAGCATAATAAAACAAACAGAGAGAATCACAAAAATCACCACCACTTCATCAGCAACAGGTGATTCTGCGGCTCCTTCAAGCCTCGCTAAGCCCCGCCCCCTAGCAACAACAACATGGCTCCCCTGTACTTTTAGTAACTTCCATCTGCATTAAATCACCACCTTCCCTCCTCCATTCACCCCGCTTGCCCTCTCGCTCCCCTGTCCACCATCTGCTCTCGGGTAGTCGGAGTTCAGCGCCACTCTCGGCTGAGAGCTGAGGCCGCGGAGCAGCAGCAGGAAATGGAGGCGATGACGCCGGTGATGATGAGCGTAGCTGCAGCTGAGGACGGACTCACAGGCAGCAGAGCTGAGGAGGAGGAGGGACTAGCGGCACCGCAGCGACAACTTCCAGCACTGTAAGTTTGCAGCTCCGAAAACAAATAATCATTATTCAACTTTAGCACTTTCTACAAAATAAAAATAAAAAAAACACACCCCCGGCTGTCTTCCCGGAGCGTCTTTAAAGCTCTCGTGGCTGCTACAGTAACTCATTTGTAATTTGTAGCGGAAGATGGGCTTGGCTCCCCGCGCTACGACTTCGTTTGCGTTCTCATTTCTAAAAAGAAAAATGAAGAAGAAGGAAAAAAAATCTACTTGGTGCTGGACTGCGTTTAGTTTTCCCTTCATTTGTTTACGTGTTTCTTCTTCTTCTTGAAAGGTTTCCGTGAAGATGAGCGACGCCAACCAGCCCAGAGTTGAACTTTTCGTGAAGGTAATTAAGCTACTGAACGGGAACAAACGGAAACCATCACACCCAGAAAGTGACGCAGACGCCGAGACTCTGTGTGGAGTTGTGTTTGTCTTTAACTGTTGTCTCTTCAAAAGTTAGACTCGTGTTTTTTTTCCCCTGTTTTCACATCTTCAACACATTTTTTGCCTTTAAACTGGCTTTAATGGCACCATTTAAATAGAAATATGTTGAGCGTGTGTGCCAGAGTATTCATGTCAGTTGGACCACCTCTGCTGACTCACCAGGCTTATAAATCAATGTAATCTAATTAAATGCATATTAAGTGAATGGGCAGTAGACTTTAATCTATATTTAGTATATTGGTCAGGTAGGATAATCCCATTTCCTTTGAGCCAAAAACCACGCTGCAGTATGGTCAGTATGTCTACTTCCCCTCACACATAATCATTCCTCTGTGTGAACATGTGCAACACCCTCCAGTTTTTTTTCTTTAGGGTTGAAAGATGTTGCTGTAACTTCTCTAAGTCCAAGTTTTAAGTCAGCCTCTGAAGTTCAGTTTCACTTTGCATTCGTATGTGGAGACTCTAAAGGAAAGGCTTAATTAACCTAACTTTGACCTTACATTTTATTTCATTTTTTGGGGTGGATGACACAGAGTAGCTCCTGAAGAACAAATGCTGAATGGGAAACGACTGTGCTCATGACCCATGTGCTTTCATTTTAATTATCGGCTTCCTGCTTTACTTTGACCTTTTTCACCTTTCTCTGTGAATCTCAACACAGAGAGCAAGAAAAACAATTTTTTGTTGGTTTATTTTATTTTTTTATTTTTACTGAAAACCATCAAAACCAACTTCACAGCAAGCATGTGGATGCATTAGAACCCCCCCCCCCTTTCACAACAAAAAAATGGTTTAAAAAATGATAAAATTCTTACATTTTCAAGGTTCCAAAAATGTTATGCATATGTTTTCATTTTTCATGACCTGAAACTGTCATAAAAGTGGTATTGCAGAGGTATAACACATTCAGAAATACTCATACGTTAAGGGGGCAGGAGGCGTAATGTTATAGGGAACTATAATAATACTTATTTCAACTGCTGAAACTCCCAGGATTATGTAAGAATTATTATTATTAATATTATAGTTATTATTATAGTTTCCATTAAACACTTTGGAACTTGGGAAATCAAAGTTGAAATCTGAGGAACCTGGGTATTTTTTTTCTGTGGAAGATGGAGAGAATTAAGATGACTGAGCAACACTTGAAGCTGTCCATAATTACAGAACACAGAATATTTTTACATTTGAACATCTTGTCTGTCAAAACAAGTTATGAGACTGTGTTTGTCTTTCAGAAATTTCCATTTCACTCACATTTTGGCAAAGAATCGGTAAAAGAAATGTAAAACGTAATCAGCAGATTAGTTAAAAATAGTAATTATGTTTAGTCGCTGCCCCTTTTTTTTTGTATGAAATAATGAAAATAAAAGTTGAGCACTAATACATTTTTGTTTTTGTTTCACAGGCAGGAAGTGATGGTCAGAGTATCGGCAACTGTCCTTTCTCTCAGCGTCTCTTCATGGTGCTGTGGCTGAAAGGAGTCACTTTTGACGTTACCACGGTGGATATGAAGAGGTGTGCGTTGGATTTGTTTTTATTTTATGAAAGTGCAGCAATGTTCTTCTGGTGCAATAAGGGTGTGCCGTTAGATGACTTACTGTTAATGCAATAACTAAACATTCAAAATATTGCCGTTTAAAAGATTTACAAGCTATTCTGGCGGCGAGACTTCAGAACATTTTAGTAGCAACATGAGTAATTTCATGTGATTAAAGCCATTTTTATTTTTTTGTCCTTTGCTGTACTGTCTGGCCTGCTTGCTCCTTCACTCCATCTCACTCTTATGCCCATCCTTCAGGAAACCAGAAATTTTGAAGGACCTCGCACCGGGTGCTCAGCCTCCTTTCCTGCTGTACGGGAGCGAGGTGAAAACGGACACCAACAAGATAGAGGAGTTCCTGGAGGAAAATCTCTGCCCTCCAAAGTAATCGCTTCATTCTTTTACTCTCCAAACGCATTTACAGTTTTTATTTTTTTTTAGGGCTGTAAATGAAAGGCAAGTCACATTGTTATCAGATTAAAAACACATTGACCTGGTCATAAATTTGAGTTAAACTACAGCTATTTTCTTGAATCTGTTGTCCTTTTTTTTGTCTCCTGTTTTGATATTCTGCAGTTGTGTCCTCCATCAGGAGTTTTTGTCTCACCTGTGACTTGTCACCTGTTTCTCTGTTAGATATCCCCGTATGGCTGCTCGTAATCCAGAGTCCAACACAGCAGGCGTGGATGTCTTCTCCAAGTTCTCTGCTTACATCAAGAACTCGAACCCTCAGACCAATGAAAGTAAGTAAGCTCCAGTCAGAAGCGTAGCATGAGTCTTTACAGCAAACAACACCTGTTGCATTATCCAAACATTTTGTGTGTGTGTTTATAATAATACCTAGTTTTTCCTGTTGCTAACCTCCTTCTGTTAACTGGACAGAAAACCAGCAGGGAGCACCTCTTAATAACATTACAGTCTTAGCTACTCTGCCTCAGTGTAGACAGCTCTCCTGCTGCTCTCTGTTGTTAATCTGCTTGTTTGTATGTATGAAAAGACACATTTTCATTTCAACCATGGAAGAAAACTCCTGTGTTGTTTTTCATTTGCTTAGACCTAGAGAAAGGTCTGCTGAAGGCTTTGAAGAAGCTGGACGACTACCTCGGCTCCGCACTTCCTGACGAAATCGATGAGAATAGCGCAGATGAGGTCACTTCCTCATCACGCCCCTTCCTGGACGGCCAAGAGCTCACTCTGGCTGACTGCAACTTGCTGCCTAAGCTCCACATTGTGAAGGTGATCATCTCAGCCTGCATGTTTCATCTACAGCTTGCCTTGCCAACTGTGCCTCTGAGACTGCATCTCTTTTCCTCCCTCTCTAGGTGGTGTGTTTGAAATACAGAAACTTCACTATCCCTCAGTCTCTCACAAACCTCTGGAGGTACCTGAACGCAGCCTATGCCAGGGAAGAGTTTTCCTCCACCTGTCCGATCGACGATGAGATCCACATGGCCTACTCCTCTGTAGCTAAGGCTCTCAAGTAGGAGGAGAATGGGAAGGGGACATATGAAGAATATACTCGTAGAAGAACATGCAAAAGCATAAAAACAAAAAGATGAACACAAAAAAGATGTTTCTTCAAACATGGAATTTACAAGCAACATGTTCGATCGGTTAGTGGTCATTAGTATGTTTTTAACATCTACCTGGTCATTTCTGTTAAGCTCTATATAATCTTTAATAACACATCAACTCCTGTGGAATCCTTTTTTTTTTTTTTTAATTGAAACATGTTCAATAAACAATGGAAACAGGTAAGCTGACATCCTTATTGACTGTTCATATAGCCATCTTTCCAGGATATAAATGTTCTTGTGATGTATCGAACATGTTGCTTGTACATGTACATTTTCACACTTTTTTCTTTTTCCTTTCCTTTTTTTTTTTTTAAACCACAGCCTTGTTCGTGTACAGTTTCACCAATGGGAGACCCATTGGTGCGTCTTGTCTCACTCTTATCTTGATTTTTGCTTCCATATGTTCTTGATGTTTTTGGGAGTAATTTCAGCAGACACAAAGCTGCCTATCAGATCAGACTCACTAGTACCTCTCAAACCGCTCACAGGCTGATTAACCTCCCTTGTCGTCATGGTTAAGGAAGTGAGATTTGCATCAGCTCACCTGCCAAAGAGTCTTGTGGTTCGTCTGTAATCACAGATGTCTCTCATGGACTTGATCACAGGGGGAACACAGCCTTTTACAGTTAGAGAGAGCATCTTCTGCTGGTCTGTAAGTATGATGTTATTTTATTTCGTCATGTTGCACCACAGAGAGGTGGAGGGTGCACACTGGGGCTGGCTGAATGGAGGCAGCACTGAAAACACTTAAACAGGAAACTGTTTCAATAGACTCGGGCTTCCCCTTTCTCTGCTCCCACAGCATGAGGGATTTTTTTTCAAGATTAGTAAGCTTGTGATCAGCTTGTTACTGTTAAGGCATTTGCCAACAAGTAATTTAGTTCTGCCTGTTGTTTGTGGAAGGAGGTTATGAGTGTGTTGAAGTCAGTAAAACACCTGCCTCCTCTTGATATTATGAAAGAACAGGAAAAAAAAAATAATGGGAATCTAAAGCAAGCTTAGCCAGTGTTTAAACCTAAAGTACCTTTGATGGGTTTTGCTTGTTGGTTATTATTTGATGAATAAGGTGGCGGCCAGCTTCACTTCAGCAGCGTAGGGCTTTTTTTTTTTTTACACATTTACCTCACATGTGTAAAAACGTAGTTGGCACATGGCTGCCGTACGGCTCAAGCTGCAGCTGAGAAGGGCGTGTGTTGTGAAAACAGTGTGGATGCTTTAATCAGTTAACACTGAAGATCATCTTATTGTGCACATGCAGCGCTGCTGATATGAAGCCGGCCTGAGGATGGCATCGTTTATGTTTTTCTTTGTTCATAAGTGGTTTGTTGTTCGGTACTTTCTGGCTGTACTAACTTGGTCTGCATGCGTTCAGTGAAGGGACAGATTGGAAGTACTCTTATTCTTAAAGCACCTAGTGGTCACATCTTGCTTTTGTCCATACGAGTTACTCGGGCTGGGCAATATGGCCTCAAATCAATATCACAATTAATTGAACATGTTACCTTTTTTTTAGTTTTATTGAATATTTTGTGCTAATAGATCACTTACAAGGTTTTTGCGACCAATGTGCTCAACTATTGAAACTGCTAGCTTTCTAATGAAAGAGCACATATCTTTCTGTTTTAAAAATATGTGGATCTCCCCACAGATCAACTATTTATGGTCATTTCTTGAATGTTTCAAACAACATAAATAATTTACATATGCAAAATTAAGTCATTTATAGGTTCTAAATGTTGGTTTTGATTAATTGCCCAGCCCTAGTAGTTACAGTGAGCCTGTTTTGCCTACACATCATCTGTTTTTTTTTGTTTTTTTATTGTTATTGTCCAAATCTTTATTGACTTTATCCTTGGTACCACAGAAAAAGAAATAATTCTTCACAGTCACATTTTCTGCCAAATTATCCCAAATACTTGACAGAAGGATAAATTAATTTTCTGATTTTAGCGTTTAATTGGAGATTTTAATGGTAAAAGTTTGTATTATCATCACCAGCCTTAACTCTGATATACACTGTGTGATTTCTGGAAGTCTCAGGTGAGCGATGACAAATGATTTTTGATCGTGGCTACAAAATGAGAACATATAAGATGGTCAAAATCTTTTTATTCTTTAAATCCTGCATCTTCCTGGAAGTTTGCTCATCTCAAGTCTGCTCTGTTTGAATTAACTTGAAATAATATCACTTAGAGAAACTGGAACTAATGTCAATATGCTTCATCTAACTGTAGTGATGTTTGTAAAGGATCTGATTAACTGCAAGGCACTGTGAAAATTGACAATCAATTTTTCTGAGATATATTAAGGTTTAAAGCTCTTTTTTGTGAACTTGTCTCTCCAGTCAGGAAGAAGTTTGTTTTGAAAAATACATGAAGAAAGAAAATTTAACCGAAGTGCAATTCAACCAGATTTCAGCTGTAGAACCCGTCATTGAAGAACTGCTTAGTGTTGATGAAGGAGACTGTACATTTTATTTCAATGAACTGTAGGATTTCCCAACAGGAATTTTTCTTTTTTTTTAATTTTATTAAGTTAACTAATGTTTAAAGGGACTAAATCTGAACATTTTCACTGCTGATGTATCTGCAGGTTTTTTGTAGTGTTTCTCCTCCAAGAATGGAAAAGATTTTCACTTTTTACTGCAGAATTGATACAAGTTTAGGAACTATTTTAATGAATTCATTTTAATTTCTTTGGTAAAGCTTATTTTTCTTTACAATTTTAACTTGTTTTTTTTTTTTTTTTTTATCTTCCTATTGATGCATGTTCTTTGCGAATTATATTGTGCTTTTTTTCTTTCTTTCTCTTTTCATGCTGTTGTCATTATATAGTTGAAAGCAGCTTCACTTAAGTCCACAAGATCAAAGCAGTCAGTGGACACTAAACCAGTAGGCTTGAATCAACAATGAAGACAAACTAAGAGCACACCTGAAGTGTATTTTGTATTTCAAAGATCTTACATTTATCAATGTCTTAATAAACTGTCTTGACAATAAATCAGTCTGATAGGTGTTTTTATTTTTTTACTTGTATCCAGTCAGTTAAAGGAGCCGTTTGTAAGATTATGGCCCAAAACTGGTAGCAGTCACTTTCAAATTCTTGAGCGGCGTGTACCCTCCCCCTCCTCCCCGACCAGAGGTTGCCAGTCGGCTACAGAATGCACAGGAAAGGCTGTCATGGCAGCGACGAGTCCTACACAGTAAGTTTATTTTCTGTTAATTATATTTAATGCTTTATGAAAGATCTTTTCTTCTTGATCTTTCGTAAGTAGAGGAAATATTTTCCCGTTGAGGCGTTTCGTAACCTGAAAGTTTCGTATGTAGAGGCGTTCGTAAGTAGAGTACCACTGTTACCTTGTCCAAGTAAATTAGCGTTAGCCAAACATTTAGCTATGAATTTACCTTCCAGGAGAAAATCAGCAACGTTGGCGTCTGTTTCAAATTCTTCTCCGCTTTCAGCCGTCTCCATCTTCAAAAGCATCTCCTATACAATCCTTGTTTTATTTCGGACCTTTACGACTAACTCGGATCATAACGAGGTCTTTTAGGTTTTGGAAAGCAATTTTTCCTCCAACACGTTCGTAGCGGCTGCTCGATAATTGAGCCGAGCTAATGCCGAAACACCAGACTTCGTGATTGGGAGATAGGTGGAGGGTGGCGCTTCAGGCCAAACAAAAAATGACAACATTTTTGCAACTCCTCTTTTAAACGGGAATATCCTGGCTTGAGTGCTGTTGTCAGTGACATAAGTATTTGAAATGACATGATTTTTAAATGTCTGTGAATCGGGTCATTTTATGATTCGTTTTATTAGATCTCTTACATACGGCTCCTTTAACTGAAACGGGGACATTAAAAGCATAAACAGGTGCAGAATTTCTATTCTAACAGAAGCAGATAACATCAAATACAATTTTAAAAAAAATGTAATGTGTACATAGTACATGCAGACAATCTAGAGCACCATTGCGACTGAGACAGCATCTCTTCCTTATATGGCATCAATGTCATTGAAAAATTTTTTTTCTTTATTTTAGTTTGATATTATTTTATGACCTTTTCATATTTTTCATACAGCTGGTTCCAGTCTGAGCAATTTGGTCAAGAGATTATTAAAGTTACATATAAGAGGAGCGGGTACACGGAGTCCGAAATGACTGGAAGCAGCTGCTGTAATGGTCACCTAAAGCACTTTTGTTATTTGAAGAACTTTCTGGCACCTGCATGTGTGCCTGTGTAGGCTTTTTTTTCCCCTCCTGGTGATCTTGAATTTGTCGGCCCCTCCACTGTTATTTCAGGCCAGCAGGAGGGTGACTACAGGCAGCAGACAGAGTGCTGCTCCTCTCCAGCCGAGGGCAGCAGCAGACTCGGCCCCGTTACAAAGGTCTGTGTCACAGCAGTCGTTGGTGTAGTTGAAGTAGATGCCTGTGGAGTATTTCTGTCCGGACAGGCCACACTGACTGGGGACGGCACAGCTCTTCTCGTATATGGTCAGACGTATGGTGCCTGTGAGGCCAGTGAGAGGAGATTTAGAGTTTTAATGTGCGTTTGTTGGAAAACACTGGAATCTGCAGGTTTTTTCTAAAGAGTTGATATGCGAGTTACCGTAAATACATTAAAAATGTTTTACGGTAAATACTTAGGCAGTGTTATTTTCAATGGTTTCATCTTTAATTTCACAATCCTTTTTTTGAAAATTGTTTAGTTAAATAAATCCTAAGTTACTGTTATATCAGTTTTTGTTTTAGTTTAATCATTTCAGTCATTTAAAAGGTTAGGTCACATTCATGTAAAGCCAATCTGTGTAGCAATACCACTTCTGACCACATGGGGGCACATAGATCTTCTGAGTTGACAAAAGAGCCATTGGTGATACAGAACTAATGAACGGAGATGGTCTGGCACATCCTGCAATACCACTTAGTCCTAATGAAAGTGCACTTCATTGAGTCTTGCACCAAAGGCTGACACGTGAACGTTCTTATGATAGGCTGTCCCTATATGGCCAGAAGCAGTATTGCTAAATACTGGAGGTTTTTTTTATCACTTGCACAATCAATCAAAAAATTGTAGTTAGTAGGTTTTAAGAAGGAAACATAATTTAACCAAATATGTTTAAATGCGGGAGCTGTTCCAAACAGCTTCATGAAATCTTGTGTTTATGTTTAAACGTTCAGATGTCTTTGCTTTCATGAAATCTAAATGCCTTCGATCCAGTCAGTGAAGTTTTAGTTCCATCACAGTTCACTTTGTTACTTAGTTCTAAAGTCTAATCTGTAGTTTTGGCTTTGTAATATAATAAAAATGAGAATGTAACCTGCACTGAAGGCCTATATTCAACTTGTCATAACACTTATGCTGTTACCATGATGAACACCTTAGTTTTAGCTGGAGTTGGATGAACCAGATAACTTTGCAAAGGGAGCAATCCTATAATGAGACAGAGCAAACATTAGTTTGCTCTGAGTTATATTTTGAGATAATTTAATGGCATCGTGTCCATTATGAGAAGTGGAGCTGAGATCTAATCTATTCAACCATTATTTTTTTCCCCACACTTTAGCAGCTAAAGCCAGTCATAGTGTTTGGTTTTAGTATCATTTTCACATTGTCTTTTGTGGGTGCCGCTCAATGTTTGCTCATTGCACAAGAACCGAAATCAACTAGTGACTGTAAGGTTCAAGATTTAACCTCTAAAAGATTAAAAATTCTGTCCTAATATGTACAGATTGATCTGTACATTTCTCGTACATTTCTAGTCGGCAGACAGTCTTTGAGAAACAAGGCTTTTCTCTTGACAAGCTTGAGACTCAGAGTAATCTCTTGCAGACACATCTGGATCCCACCTTGTGTTCCCGTCGCCTCACTGGAGAGGCAGCGCTGCCCGGCTGGACACTCCAGAGGGTACTTCAAGCAGTCCAGAGGAGAGATGGCCGGAAATACACAGGTGTAACACCGCAAACATGCTAGAAGAAAAGAGTGCATTGTGTTAAAAAATCAACATCAGTTTTAATAATGATAGAGCATCAAATCAGGAAACTCATCTAAAGGCACTAAATGATTCTTGATTAATTTAAAGCAGCACAGAGGAACTTTCTGAAGTTTTAGCGCTCTGGGTCCCTCTATAGGGAGTGCACGTTAAATCACTTTTACAACAGGCTAAGATTTACTTTTGTTTGGTCTCCTCTGTCACTTTCTCATTTTCTCTTCCATCATTAGTTTCTTGACCATCTTCAACACCTCTGTCTTAATGACTGCTGCAGCTCTGGGAGCTAGTTTCATCACCATTTTATTTGAAGGAATTTCATTATATCAGCATGAACAAAAGTCCTTTGTTGTGGTTTAATAGTTTAACTTAGAAATTGTAGTCCTGGTAGCAACAAAAAAATTGTTTAAAAAATCTCATATGGTGTCACAGTTTAACAAATTATTTATTTTAAAGTTATTTTTAAAATAAGCACAAATTGAACACGAATTTGGTAATCATGGGCATGTTTTACAGTCAAATGGACAAAAAAGATATGAGCAAATTTAATGAAAAAAAAAAAGCTACATTCCGTTGTGTTGTGCTTGGTCACAAACAAGCACCAACATTGTCACCTTCAGGTTAAAGCCACTGAACTACGAGAAGTTGCAGTTCCTCTACTGACCACTAGATGCTGACTTTAAAACAGAGAAAAACTCTATTGACCACAATGCAGTCTCTTATGTACCAGCAGAAATACTTTACAGCAGAAATAATACTTGCAGCTTGATCCAAAAATTGGTTTTGGTCTCTATATATGGGCAGATTAGATCTGAAGGAATGTAAAATAATATTAATTTGGATCCTGGGTTAACATGAGCTAAGTCAGCCAAGCTAACATAGCTTACTAAACTAAGGTGGGCATGTTCCAGCTGGCTTCTCAGCTCTGATCTTTCTGCCGTTTTGTAGCAAGGTGCCAGGCAGTGCAAGGATAAAGAGGCTTCAAAAGCACGCTCCAGAAAACCTGTGGATGATGTCACAGATGGTTTTCCCAGTTCTTCTTATACAATCTATAGTCATAAAGCAAATGGGCAACACCACTTCTAACCACATGGAGCCTTATGACAATACTGGGTTTATGAGTGGGGATGGTCAGACGTGTCTCATAATGCCACTTTGTCGCACAAGAAGTGCACTTTGTTGTTGTCTTTAGCCAGAGTCTACCCCCCCCCCCCCCCCCCCCCCCACACACACACACACACACATGTGTTTGGAGGTGGTATTGTTACATAGAGCGTCTTTAAAGGTTCTAACATTGAGGTCAGAACAGGATGTTAACATGACAAGCTGGTGTTTCTCAGCTTTGTACATCCCCGTATTATTAACAGCTACTGGACTTATAACAAATGTAACATTTTTTTAAAGCCACTCAATGAAGCAGTACGGCGTCTGCTGTGTTGACTAAAGAGCCAGATGGTCAGGGACTTCTTGAATGACCACACCTTGTTCTCAGAAGTGGTTTTGCTACATAGAGTGGCTTTGAAACAAAACATCATTCAGCAAAAATAGTTTGTATGTTGTAGTTAGTAGGCCTGCCTCCTCAAATGATGATCAGAGACCATCTACCACCTTTAGTTTGATTTAAAACAATTTTTAAGACATGAACTTATAGCCATTGCAGTGGCTTCATCTCCATTGTCAGAGAGACATAAGGCTTTGTAACATCAGTAAGTTTCTCTGAAGCTCATTTGTATTAATTCTTGCTAAGACTGGAAAAGAAATGTGGCCAGTAAAGAAAGTTTAACTTTTTTTTAGATTATAATTTTGCTATGCTCTGGTACATGAAAGGAAGTACTTGACTGTTCTCAGTCAATGCGTCAACATGTAAAACTTATCATCTTATAGTTTGAAGCGCTGTCTTGCATCCACTGGCAGAGGAAAACAGATAATGTTTGCTGCTTACCACTGAACAATGTCAACTATTCTTCAGTTTCAATTCTGCAATAATTTTTCAGATCATTCCAAGATTTCCATCTCATGACAAAATCCACAATCTTCTCTCTGTGCTAAAACATAATCCAACGTTTATTGGACTACTCAAATCGAGCTTATGATGGTCCCAGTTATATCCTTTCCAGGAGAAAATTACATTTTTGTGTTTCCATGAAAAGCTGCTTAAAGTTAAGTGTAACATAAAGTGGAGATTTTTTAATTATTAAAATGATGGTCAGTTCAGTAAAGAGAATACTAATACTTCAGTTAAGGACATTTTTCACTAAATTAGCATCATATGAGTGCCTGGATGCAAAGCTCCTTATAGAAAAGGGAAAATTAGGAGTGTTACAGCTATTAGGTTTTAAACGGTTTTGTGAATTAATTTCATTTATAAAGGTACAAGTCATACCTGCCAAAGGAAGAAAACACAGGAGTCCAACTAGAAGCTGTAGACAAGGCATGATGTTTAGCCAGAAGTCTTTAAAAATCCCTCAGTTTAGTTTTTCAAGTAGAGTAGCACCAAAGAAATGCCTTTCCAGGACGTTACAACTCTAACTGGTTGATCTGATATGTCCTCCAACTCATTCCCTAATTGAATTTCTCTTCCTCTCTTCCTGACTTCTTTCTGTTTTCATTAACCTTATAAAGAGAAAAAAAAAGTTCCTCCTTCGGTGTGATTTATATTATCAGCACCCGCTGGTCACCTGAGTTTTTTTCCTCTCTTGACCCCTTTCGTGTTGTTGTGATGCTCAGGCTGGTAGGCAGCATCTCCACCCTGGGACTTGTAATTTGATTTAGAGAAGTAATTGTGAACAGCTGACATGGCTAAGGCCTCAAAAATTGTAGAGTTGTATCATGTATTGAGCATGCTGACCTTCATGTTTAAATGAAGATCGATGAGCCTTAGCAGCAATAGCAGCCTTTTTTTTTTGTGATTCAGTGATCAAATGTGCAGATAACAAGGTGTTAATCAATAAAGAGGTAAAGAAGTGAGAAACGGAAATCTTCTGCGTGTAAATGACATTCCACATGGGACCAGGACACAAAAGTCAGAATCATCTTTGAGAAGTTGGAAGCATAATTACATTCGGAGCATATCTTTTAATGATTACACATGTTACCTGTGACAGGTTAAATTGTGTGACATCTGATGCTAATATTTGACACATGCAAGCAGCAAAGATATCATATATACTTTAGGCTAAAAGTCTGAAAATGTAGCATTTCCCTCTGAATATTACAGGCAGTGCAATATTTATCATTGCTATTAATTAATTCATTCATTTTTTTTTGTGTTATTTTGTCATGGTTTTATTCACAGTTTTGGCTCAGCTTCTGCACCTCTTTTAAGGGTGTGGATTTGTTTAATGAATCAAAACTGCTTTTGCTATTAAGTAGTGACTTTACAAACAAAAATCAGAATACGAGTCATATTTATTATTAAAGTTTGACACAAGGCTACTCTGAAATCTGTTACTTAACAGCAAACATGAGCAAAGCTATATCTGTATCCAATTGTTTATTTCACAGAAGATTACTAACATATGTTTCAGCTGTAGAAGACAAGTAAAAAAAAAATGAATAAAAAGCATTTGTGAATGTGCAGCATTTTTTTTGGCTCCAATCCAAGATGAAAATTAAATTAAAATGTGGCAAAAATATCATGACAATGAGCATGGACAACTCAAAAATTGAAACACGGTTAAAGCATGGAGTAGAACGTACATTAAAATTTAAATGAACAATTAAATAGGTCAAAATTCTAATTTTATGCTTTAAATCATGCAAAAACAAACAAACAAACAAACAAACCTCCATAGAGTTCAGTTGGGGACAGGTGCTTTTGCATTAAACTCTGTAATTGGATAACGTCGGCTACAACCTAGAACTCAAAACACTGGCCATTATTTTAAATAAAGTTTAAAATACATCAAGTTTATTTGCAGGAGATATTTGCTAAAGAATTTGAGTGCAAAAAAAAAAAAAAAAAGTCAGAAAAGAGATGGGCACCAACAAAGTCATCGGGGTGCAGAAAGAGTCAGCAGATAACTGGAGAGAGAAAGTCAGCATGTCAGAGACAGAGGGTTAGTGAGCCGGTTTAACTAAATTACCCTTCAGAGTGTAATGGGAGACGTGAGGGCAGCGTGCACAACGGTCTGCTGACAGCAGTCTTGTGATGGAGTGAGGCAGCAAACTAAGACTGAATAAGCTGTTTACCGGATGATTAATTACGCATCACAAGCTACAAGCCCCCAAACAACTCCCTTTAACAGTTCAGACTCCTGCAAAGTTGTCTATCACTAATGTGCAGCAAAGGTTATTTTTTATCACCAGTGAATACAGATCTGATTGACTGAATTTGATGAAGTAAAATGTAATGAAGAATATATGACTTGTCCTGCTCTGGGTGCTTCAATTTTCTTAACTAGAGTTTCTTTTCTTGCTGCTTTTTGCTAAATGTGTTTTTTTTTTTAAATCTGATTTTTATGATTAATTTTAATCCTGACAGGCATCTGATAAACCCTAAAACTACTTTTGAAAGGATTTTTTTTTCTTATACGTGAAAAAATAAGTACTTTCAGCATTGAGTTTCATAGACAATTTGAAATACACTTAAAAAGACACACCCAAAGTTACAAAAAATTTGTTTTGCGTCCCTACTTTTTTTTCCCTGTTTAGAGAGTAAAATCTTCCAAACTAATCAAAGAGAGTCCAAACTAAAGCGCACAATTCTCTCTGTTCTCAAATTATTTAAAGTGAGGTAGACTGACAGATGCTGTGTTGAATGGATATTTTGTGTGCTGGCTGAAGGATCTCAGTGGACAGATGGTGTTCTTTAATCCCGTCTGTGCCCTTGGCCTCCCATCCTCTGTCCCTCCACAGATCCCTCTGCCGTTACAGCCTCCACAGTTTCTGTCTGATACTCTTCTCCATGCTGGAGCTGTCTGTGCACAGGAGCATCTTTGACTCTTTCATGCTGCAGTAACTCAGTGTAGTCTCAAGAAGGTAACACTGGTCACCCTTGTGCTACAAACTCACAAGTTCTGGTCCAACTCTACACAGATCACAGAAAAAAACAATCAAATTCAACTGCAGTGAAGGATAAATTGCACAGACAGTTTGTGTCTTTTCTGGCATCAGATGAAGCAGCCTGTTTATCCATCTATCACAGCATGATTTGACCTACTTTTCTGGAAAAGCCAGATTATTATTTTTTCTGCCACATCACAGACACAATAACAACAATGTCTGCAAAAAATCAGCACACATCCTTTAATCTACCAGAACTTGACTGACTGCCGACAATCCACATTTATAAAAAGCATAAGTGTGATGGCTGGTGGTCCGACACAGAAGCAGATCATCAGGATTACAAGGGAGTAAAGTAGGAGTCCTTTAATATTCAAAAAAATATATTTGTAAGTTTCTTAAAAGAAAGGAGAAGTGTGGATTTTCTGGCTGTAGATCAATCTGCAAACATCTCTCAATAATGGAACAAGGGTCCGTGTCTTTGTTAATATAAACACTAAAGGAGACATTTTATGACTATTTTGTATCTTTTTCTTACTTTGGTTGTTTTGTATACTGAATATACTTTAGCCATTTTGCTCTGTGTGGTAATTCCACATCTTTAAATTTTTCTAATTTGTTGCTTTACCCCTCTTTTAGACTGCTTTCACTCATATGGAATCATTCAACATCCTTTCATGGTGATGGTATCACAACTGGTTCTGTTTTAATGCCTAATTCTTGTTTTTTTTTTATCTTCATTTACTTCCTCCTCTCCACCAATAATAGTTAGAATGATAATAATAAAAAGAAGACCTTCCCTATGTGTTTAAACATGACACAATTTGATTTAACAGTTATTTGAACTGTTTTGATTGTCGGTTTAATTAGGAAGGAAAGACTGGTGAATCTCTACCAGCCTTTAAGGATCATTTTAAAATAGTTAACATTCATGAAATCCAAAATAGTAGTGCTGATTATACTTCAAATTCTGCTCTGATGAACTCTGCCGGGACATGTGGGGGATGGGGGCGCTGGGATGAACGGCTGGGAAAGCGGTTGCGTCAAAGTCGATATAAATGCACGAAGAAACCGGAAGTCCAGTACAGGGCGTATACAGTAAAAGCAAATCAATGGTTTTTCATGCCAATTGTCAGTTATATCAGAATGTGTGTGTTTACTTTGCGGCTCTTCGACAGTTATTTCAATATCAACCAATAGCTTAAGCAAAATGTAAAATGACGCAGACACGTGGTGTAAAGGTGACATTTTGTAGTTCGAAAAATTAGTCGTGTCTTATTTTGAAATACCTAACCGGAAATTCTTGTGTACTACACCCGCTAGCTTGATCGAAATTTTCCTCGGCAAAGAAAAGGGACCTGGAGAGTAACGGGAACAGAGCGGGGCTGGAAATTTAATCAAACACTGGAAAGCGCTTCCAGCGTGGATAAACGACAAATAAAGCAGGTATGCAAACACAAAGGTGCACTTTTGTTTGCTATTTGTACTACTCGTAGGCGTCTTTGTGATAGTTTTCCACGTTAGAGATGTGTAACATCATCAAGTATGTTTGGGAAGAGCGCCGGGGCGGTGCACGTTTGACCGAGGTTTATATTCATCACTGCAGCTGGATAAACTCAAACAAAAGGGGCTTGACACCATGAAAAATGGTGCAATCGTGTTGCTTTTGGAGGAGTTTCCCTGCCTAAAGAGAAGTGAACCATTTAATTTGAAGAGTACAAACTTTACCAAAAACATGAAAGTGGGTTTGCCTGACGTGGTTCGGCTGCTGCTCTGCGTCAGTATGAAGTGAATACCAAAACCCAGCACTTGTTGCACAAGTTCTGAAGCACACGTCCTGTCTGGAGGGAAACCAAGTCCCTCTCTGGAGCCTCACAGTGGGCGACTGCTTTGAATTTCAGGGAAGATCATAAAAGGACAATTGTCCCAAATCTTTTTTCCACTTCCCAAATCTGCCTGCAGCACATTGCAGGGTTTGTTGAATATTCTCTTACAGTCTTACACTGAGCAGTTGATTTTCTCTGAGGCTATTTCTAACTTTATTTTGTGCTCATTACAAATGTTGGACCTGATCCTGACCACCAGATGGTCTACCTGGTGGGCTGCATTGATGTTCTGGTAGCTTTACGTATGTGATCCTCTGTTTCAGGTTTGGATCACCTGCGTCCTCTTTGCATCTTCAGATGGAAGAACTGATGATGGAGCTGGTCAGCGAGGAAGCAGAGTAACGGGAATGAAGACGCTTTCTGTTCTCCTGGATCTTCTTTATTTTGTTTTGAGTTTGTGATTTTACAAGACCACACTTTTTTTTTCTCCTCTCTTTTTCTTTTCTTTCATTTCGTTAGCGTTGCGTTAAACTGCCTGATAATTTTGGCAGAGCACCAGCGTTTACTACATTACAGAAGTCATGGCGAACATGTGCCCTTATGGCCGTTTCACCCATGCTGTGGTGCGGGGCGTCCCAGAGACCCTTGGGAAAACTGTGGGAGACGGCGGCCGTGAGAACGGCGAGGTCTCTGTGGACCTGGCCAAGGCTCAGCGACAGTTCGGCTGCCTGACAGGGGCGTTGAGGCAGAAGGTCGGCCTGCAGCTGATTGAAATCCCCCCTGACCCTGATCTGCCAGAGAGCTGGAGGATAGAAGATGTGGCAGTCATCCAGGGAGACACGGCGCTCATCACCAGGCCGTTCAAGCAGCAGAGGCGCAGTGAGGTAATACAGTACTGTAGGCTGTACAGTTTTCCACAATGTTTTTTTTTCTTTTCCATCATCCCCTCTCTCATGAACAAGACCCCCAAGATTCTTAAACTCCCCCACTTGAGGCAGCACCTCGCCTCCGACCTGGAGAGGCCGTTCTACCCTTTTCTGACTGAGAGCCATGGTGTCAGGGTTGGAAATGCCGATTCCCATTCGCAGTGGGGACTAAACTCTTGCTTGGTTTGAATAGACTGAGCAAGACCATTCCTGCTGAACTGAGCTTCACACATGTGTATTTTCCGTCCCTGTCCTCTTCCCTCAGGTGGACGCAGTGAGGAGAGTGATGTCAGAGCTCAGCCTGACTGTGGTGGAGATGGGTGGTGAGCGGGGGGAAACTGGAGGGGCCACACTAGAAGGTAGCGATGTCCTCTTCACCGGGAAAGAGTTCTTTGTCGGTTTGTCCTCCCACACCAACCGCGGGGGGGCAGAGGTGCTTGCGGACACTTTCAGGGTAAGTAGCGTTGACATAAAAAGCAATTCATAAATTGAAGTTTAAGTTCCCCGTCTGTAATTTGACTGGATCCAGTTCAACTTCCAAAAATGCCCTTTTTAGGAGTTTTATTCTAGTGATATGCTCTTTTGAAATCAGCCACAGACAACTATAGAACAGAGTGTCGTATACGCCATGTATATAATGGTGTAGGTTTAAGTGTAGTAAACGAGGGTCTTTTTGCTAAGAGTTTGTCATCAGACAAACCAGCTGCCAAAGTGAGCAGGTGGCCTCCTGCTGTGATGCATTTTCAGAATTCCTCTCTATAAACAGTAATGAAGACCACACAGCTCACTTCCTGCAGCTCCACTACACTCCTCCATTAGTATTGATTCCCTCACGTCTCTTAAGTGCATTTTAAACACACACTGAATTCTCTAATGTTGAATGACTAGTGTACGCTGTTGCTTTGTGTGTGCGTGTGTGGAAAGGTGGGGAGAGTTTGTGCAGTGAGGGCGGGGGGGGGGGGGTGAATGTGGAAGATCAGCACACTGTTTTGTCAGACACTCGTCTGTTTTATTTTTGGGAAGAATAGAACCTGGCTTTCAGGATATGCAAAGAAAATAAAATCTCAAGCAACACCTTGCTGGGAGCATTTGTAACATTCAGACTTTTGAAATTACATTTAGTGTCTAGTCTGGTAAGTAATGAAGAGGGAAAATGTTTTTTTTTTTTTTTTAAACAACCAAAGGCTATGGTCGCCTCAGACTAACTGTGCTTTCAGTTTAAAAGCAGCATTAGTCATCAGTTAAATCTGCGAGTTTCCTATTAAGCCAAATAGACTGGTCACTGATCGCCATAAAACTGCATTAAGAAGCTTTCTTTTGTTTTGACCTCCATTTGTTCAGGACTTTGCGGTATCCACTGTTCCCGTCTGTGGTGGAGCCCGCCTGAAGAACATCTGCTCCATGGGGGGTCCCGATACGATCATCATCAGCAACAGCGACGGGGCCAAGAAGACACTAAGGGTAAGAGACAGAGAGTGTGTGTGTGTGTAGATGCTGTTTGCTGAATGTGAATACTGCCTTTTATTTTGATGGATAATTCAGAACATGGTGTATTTTCCACTAATGATGTTATTGAGACTTCAAAAGTGATGCTGGCTTTGTGCTTTTTCTGTCCCTAACAGACTTTAGTGGAACCAAGAGTTTTATGCTTTGAGACTTTTATGGAAATAATTAAAAATGTATGTTTTTCAGTTCTGACCAAAGGGAACTGTAAAATGAGATGCCTGTAGCAGCTATTTTGACTGCTGGATCTTCATTCCAGCATACTCGCCAGCTGACCTAATATCCCCTAATACATTGTTCATCTGTTTACAGTGCTCCAAGCAGCTGCATTCTGTTATCTTTAGAAATAATCACTACTTACAATAGTAGCCTTTATTTATAAGCCCTCACTTCTGTCCTTTCATGAACTTTGTGTCATTATACGACCCCTGACTGTCACGCATGGAGGTCATTAGTGTTGCCTTTGAGTGTTTAAGGCTGCTGTGTTTGTCTCAGATGATGGAACAGCTGACGGATCACCACTACGAAGTGCTCACCGTCCCAGAGGAATCGGCGGCTAACTGTATCTACATTAAAGGCCCGTCTAAACGGGACTTCCTGCTCCACAGGCCTGCAGACGAATGTCCTGACAGCATCTCTGTGAGTACATTTGATTGCAGGCTTTAAGAGTCACTGAGTTTGCTAATCTAAACAAATGTGATGTCTTAAACCTTAGAAAAGTATCTTTGAGTTCCTTAATATCCAAAGCAGATGTATGATCCTGATTTGTTTTGAATTGTTAGCCAGTGACTCCCATGACACACTTTAACCGTCGATCCAGTTTCCAAGCAGTGAAGCAGATTTTCCTTCCCCCCCCTCCTCTTTTATTAGGCCCTCAAGTGTGTCCAGTGCAGTCTGTGATGGTGATGTGTGTCTGAATGAGTGAACTGTTTCCTCTCAACTCTGCAGGCCTTCCAGAAGCTGCCAGACTACACCCTCTTGCCGACAGCCTGCAGCGAGGCCTCCAAACTGGGAGCATCTCTGTCCTCACTCTGCTTACTCATCAACAGAAAGCACACATATTTCTGAAAAGTGCACAATAATGTTTATGTGGTGGACTGTCAATCACCATCCACCGAATAAAGCTGGGAGCCAGTGCACAGTATGAGACGTGTGATCCAGCTGATCCGGATCCCACAAACACCCTTTTTGAAACCACTAAAGGCAGCCAGTGTCACTGTTTGGAGTTGAAAGCTTTACTAGTTTGCTCAGAGTAAAATCGTTTGCAATATGCAGTACCAGTTTTCTCAAAGCATGACAACCAGTAGCAGTTATTTTATACTTGCTAGCAGTTGAACATAATCCACTAATCTAATGCAAACTGGACCCAGAAAGCCACATACAATGGAAGGATTAAAAACCACTAAAATGCTGAATCCAGGCCTGCACATACGTGATAATCTACTTAGTTTTCAGTGAGTTATGACACCTAGCTGCTCAATGTAGAATTACATGTTATAGTTTTCCACTGTATGAATTTGTAGTAATAAAAATCCAGCTGACCGCTTTTGAAACAATTGTTGCTCCTGTGTAATTGAGTTATTAGATATTGATGCAGTCCTACAGTAACTTTATCCTCATGTGTGCTTTGTTTGTTCAGCTGTAACATCAATTACATACCAGGGTCAACACAAGCATCAAACCCTTTAAATTGATCAGGTAAATGCCTAGAATGTCAAAATTGTAAACTTGGATCTACTCCACAATAGTGGGGTTGCTCAGGTTTTAGCCTGTTTCATGAGTGATTATCATCACAAAAGCAGACAGAGTCATCAGAAATTTCTTCAGATTTATTTTTGTTAGAAAGCAAACATGTTTAACGGTTGGACTTGGCAACTCTCTCCAACTCGTCTTTCTTCTTGATGGCATAAGAGTTAGATGAACCCTGGGGGAGGAAGAGCAAAGCTGAATAAAAATCGAACATAACAGACTCGATGCAAACCCTCAGGACTTAAATTTCAAAAATTCATAATCCATTAAACCCAAGTATTAGGCATTACCTTGGCTGCATTGATCAGCTCATCAGCCAGGCACTCTGCGATGGTCTTGATGTTCCTGAAGGCAGCTTCTCTTGCTCCTGTGCACAGCAGCCAGATGGCCTACAAGACAGGGCAGAACATTAGTGGGGTGAAACAGACTAATTGAGTAAAGGCAGACCAGTGTTTGTAATGTATCTGAGTTGGTGATTGACCGGGTCACAACAGACTACAGCCAATGAATAAGCAAAGACGTTTCCTCTGCGAGTACTCTAGCACACCAAGACAACGGGTAATATCCAGGCGTGACTCTAGTCTCGCTTCACACATTAGTTACTTCAAACTTCAGGGCTTGAAGGTGAAAAAAAGCGCCATTCACCGGTAATACAAATTTTTAGGTGCAAAATCTATTGTTTCACTTAAAAAGATTTCCGTGCAACAACTGATCAATATACTTTTTCCATAACATGCTTTATGCACTGATCAGCGTTCGTTGCATTATCTTGTTTGTTCCTACATATTTTGACCTCTACGGATCCTGAATCAATGAAGTGGGGTTTAAAAACATTTTTTTCTCCTTTTAACCTGGTTGACTCTGCGGAGGGGCGACACGTCCACAGCCTGTCTCCTGACAGTACCGGCACGACCGATACGGGTGGAGTCCTCACGGGGTCCACTGTTGATGATGGCGTTGACCAAAACCTGGAGGGGATTCTGTGAACAAAATTAAGAGAAGTAATACACGTGTATTCAGTTCAGCTGTGATTTATGTGACGGGCAACACCAACTGAACCCGAATGCACAACATGCTGCTTCCTTTTCACATCCTGTTCTTTGGCTTGTTAAATTAGCTTTCAGAGTTGACAATCAATGACTGATAGTCTTCAGTGAGGATAGGGATTTGGGCTAATTTTAGATACTACAATGTTCAGAGGAACAAGAAGTTGGACATTGCTCATTTAATAGCAGAGCTCAGATGTAATTGTTTTCATCTCTGGTTGATGACATTACCAAACTCAATAAATTCTAAAGAAAAAGAATTTTTTAATTTCTCTCTACAGCTACACTAAAAACAAAGGCTTAGAGTTTTAATGCCAGATGAGTCTAATGTGTATTATACCATCACAGCACTACAGAGAGAAACATGGAACATGAGTATGCATGGCCTATCTACAATACATGTTGGTACATATATGTGCTTACTTTTTTTCTCTTTTCCCAACAGCCTTAAAGTTACTAAAATTGGTCTCTCTTTTTAACTCCTTTTTTTTTTAATTAAGCCATTTCAAGAACCAGAATCAAACCAAAAGATACCCAAGCTCCACAGTCCAAATACACAAACTTTACAATCAAATATGTAGTGAAGCTATTAATTGAATGAGATTATCACAGAGACTTTAAATATGAACAAACATCTAGTGGCAACTCACTATATTCTAAGAACTCATTAACCAAATCCAGATCTTTCACTGATAACCTAAGTTTACAAATCACATTGTAGTGACTGCAACAGAAGCCACCTGTGAGCTGGACGTTGAGCATAAAAAGCAGGTTGACAGTTTATTTTACTGAGTTTAAGCTGCCCCTTCCACAAAAAAAAAACTTAACTGCAGATAAATTAAAATTTTTCAATCTGAAGGGACTAAATAAAACCTGTTCTTAGGTGTTGAAATAAAAACATCTTATTCTGTATGGTCAAATGTGATACAATAATAAAGTGATAGTACCTCTCCAGTAAGAAGGTGGATGATCTCAAAGGCATGCTTGACGATGCGCACAGTCATCAGCTTCTTGCCGTTGTTGCGGCCGTGCATCATCATGGAGTTGGTCAGACGCTCCACGATGGGGCACTGGGCCTTCCTGAAACGCTTGGCGGCATAACGTCCCCCAGAGTGTGGCAGGTACTTGGCATACTTCTCTTTCACAGCAATGTAATCCTGTAAAGAAGAACGGTGCCTTTAAACATCACTGCTTACACACACTCCCCCAAAGGAAATCATTCAGGTAGGTGATGTATCTAAGCTGGTGATTGACTGGGTCACGTAAGACTACAGCCAATGAATAAGCAGAGATCTTTTCCTCTGCGAGAACTCTAGCACACCAAGACAACAGGTCAGTGTCAAGATGTGACTCTAGCCTCGCTTAAAGTGACACTTTATTAGTCCCACGGGGAAATTCAAGAATCCAAGCAGCAGCATTTATCAAAAATACTCTTGTGCAGTAAGACTTGATATCAGAAATGCTCACATAGCATAAACATGTACATTGCACAGTGTCCACACTGCAAGAAGAGTCCATGATATTCAAGTACAGATGAATGATGGGTAGTACTCTCTAGTGGTATCATGGCCACCATCTTTAATAACTATGCACCTTTAATACAACTATGATTAGACTATAATTTTA
The DNA here is from genome assembly GCA_018398805.1 of Hirundichthys speculiger. Classification (NCBI taxonomy): domain Eukaryota; kingdom Metazoa; phylum Chordata; class Actinopteri; order Beloniformes; family Exocoetidae; genus Hirundichthys; species Hirundichthys speculiger. Next base: position 2,286,324 of record JAGFBZ010000261.1, read on the forward strand.
ATAATTAGACAGCAACCCTGATATGCTGTATACCTGCAGGGAGATGTCGTTGATTTGGACGTCATCGGTACTCCATTTTCCAAAGAGCTTGATCTCTGGGGTCTCAGCAACAGCTGGAGCAGTCTCCCACTCAGTCACTATGGAAACAATTAAAGATGCTGCTTTCAAATTGGCCATCCATACAGTAATGTGACCATACCGTGTCTCCTGATGTAACAGAGGGACAAAAACGGCAAGAAAGGGAGAACGAAAAAGCGGATCTGACAACGTAAGTACAAAATAATTAGTACACAGTGATCATCAAGGACGTCTTTAAATTACTGCACTTTCCCTTTAACTCAAGCTTACATTACAATACCAACAAAAATATATGAAAATAAAACTGACACCGTAATTCTCTTTCAAGTACATCTAAAGCCTACAGATATAAAACGAGTTATTTTAACCGAACATCAGGTCAAAGTTTGAGGTACACTGAAGGAACAAGGCCCCTGTAGAAGCCTGTCTCACGTTAACATCTGCTAACGAGGCATACGAGGACTGCGACGTTAAGCGAATGAACATTTCTAATGCGTGTACCAAATTTAGATGGTTTAAAAATTAGTTTTCTAGCGACACGACCGCGGTCTTTAATGAAATGCCACGTACAACGTCGCTTTTACCGCAGCGGCTGATCAACATGCCGCATCCACATGTGCTAGCAGGTTAGCCACACGATAATGCTCAGCGCCGTGGTCGCGTTCAGAGACAACTGCGAGGAATAAAGTCACTGTCTGGGGAAATTCACATGCCCTGATTGAATTCATCGTATAAGAGAACATCGGTGTGTATCAAAATGTCCAATTTTACTTGTTTTAACAGAATAAAAAGCAAGTAAAAAGTGATTTTTCCACTCACTTCTGTCTGCCGCTCTGAACCACACTTCTCTGAGACGGAAAAGGGCCTGATCGGGGCGCCGCGTCCAGATATCCGGCGAAATGGTTAGTACCTTCCGGGGGCGCAAAGCACGATGGGAAATGTTGTCTTTTCTTTTAAAACCTCCGGAGTTTCGATAACTATGATGATCCAAATTAAAAAAAATATTATTTTCGTTTTTATTGCTCCCATTTTAAACCATTTTGCGTAAAAATGTTGAGTTCTGCCCTAAATTTGATATTAGAGTTCCTGAAAATCCAAAACCAGTTACAAAATATTTAGCTATAATGGAACTGACAGTTCCAACCTCATCATCCTTCTACTGATATATTCACAATCTCCCCTTTGTACACATCCAAACCATCTCAGCCTGGCCTTTCTGACTTTCTCTCCAAAATATCTAACATGACCTGTCCCTCTGATGTTCTCAGTCCTGATGCTATCCATCCTTGTAACTCCCATAGATAACTAAAACATTTCAGTCTGTTACCTCTAATTCCAATGCTATATGTATATATACAAGAACTAGACTTTATCAGATTAGTTTAAATACCGCAAATTTATCTTAGTAAAGTATAATATAGCAAGGATCTCTATATTTAACTTCTCAAATCTTTGTTAAATTTTACAAAACCTTGAAATGTTTCTGATGGCTGATGACTGTCATTCATTAATGAATGATAATTTTCCAGTTTAGATATTTACCTACTGTTACTTAATTCTAATATTTAGTCAATATTCTGAGGTTTTATGTGTGCTCTGAACTGACTTTATGAAATGAATAAAACTTCAATCAAACAAACCCTGATGTTCAAATACTCTTTATTGATTAAATTTGTTTTGACAACTTTGAATTTGAATGACAAACACTGTAGAAATCATCAAAATATTAATTTCCATTTTTAGTTTTAAAAAAGGTTCCTTATCCATTTTCCACAACAAGAAAACTGAACAGGTCAGGACATCTAATTTAAGCAGGTATGCAAGGTCTGGATTGGATTATCTGCACAAGCATACATAAAAAACAACAGAAATAAAACAACTATATGGAAATAAAAATTTTCCATCCTTAAAAGTTCCCTTCTTAATAAATTGTGCAATCCATATATAACTCAAACATTTATCACACACATACAAGATATTAACATTTCTCTTCTTTTAAAAGTATATGGAAGAAACTCAGGCAGGAAAAAATGCAGACAGTTGGGAGTAAGTATCCCTTTTTTTTTTTTTAAACAAACACAAAGGTTGCCAAACGCCTGAGATTTCCAAACGAGATGGGAGGTAAAGAGTGCCATGTACAACAGTTTGGTGGACCAGTAAACATCAACACTACCAGACTGGCTATTCTGCACTAGTAGCCACTCCCGTTCATCATCTCATCATTGTTTTTTAGCACCGTCACTAAAGGCAGCGTGTCTCAGCACTTTGGTAATGGACATGAAACACTGAGGCATGTGAGGAAAATTTAAGGCTCGATCTACAAAAGCAAAGGAGTACAGCTCCAAAGCACTGCATGATACTGATAATAAACACTGATGACTACTTCAAGCATGCACACTAATAAAAATGGGTATCTTCTTGTTAAAAATGGAAGATTAAAGATAAAAATATATAAATGGCTGCATCATATTCTGAGCAGGGCAGTAAGTTTGTACAAGACAAAACGACAAAATGTCGCTCAGGCACGGTCATGTTGGGTGGTGTCTTCGAGGTAAGTGTCACACACACACAGACACGAAAAAAAATATACTGTATGAATTACAGTCTGTATTAAATAACTAATATTTTTATAAATTAAAAGGGACACACAAGGAGTCACTGAAGAGTCAACTGTAACATCACTGGTGATCTCATCAGGGCTATCACTGCATGAAATCTTATTTTCTGAAAGGCAGATTAAGAAGGATATTCTTAAAACAAAGACTCGTACGAAAGCACTACCACTTGGCCCTGCTTTTATGACCCACTAGAAGTATGTGGTGGTACAATTGTTCAGCAGAGGTGCTGTCTTTTGGTAATGAAAATATGCAGATGTCAGGACTATATAGTCATAGCCATCACTTCAAATCACTGTCTCCTCCCTCTGTTGTGCTCTCCAGCTTTGTGCAGGTTAGGTGGCTCAAATACATCAGCTTCCTTCAGCAGAATTGGGACTTCACATCAAATCTGCCAATGTGCCAAGGTTTTGTGGAAGCGTGCAATAATATAATTTAAGCTCTAAAGCCTAAACTGCTGTGAAACAATCACCAAACAACATGTTTCTCTGATTTAAAGGTTTGTTCCATAAATTGGCTGCAGTCACGCTTAGAATTTCTGAACACTGCAGTAGCTCCCAAACTCACACCTACTTGTGGTGCACAAGTGGGGCCAAGATCGAATACTGTGATTAAAAATAGTAACAGAGAAAAAGTAACTTAGTCTGGCTTTAAAATAAAAGGTTTGTGTTCAAAACTAAAGGTGAGAAGCTGTGCTTTGTCAAGCACAAAGGACAGATTAAACGTGGAAGATATCGAGTTCATTTTCACTACACATTTTTACTGGAGTAGCCTTGCATATGTAGACGAAAAAGAAAGTGTGTAGTGAGGGAAATGCCATGCATTAAAGGCCACAAAGGTCGGGACATGGGGCACCCAACATAACATAATTCACTATTTAAAGAAAATAGTAATCCGCATTTATCATAAGCTATCCCATTATGCAGCCTCTCGGCTCATGGCTTGTAGCTCTTGTCTCCTGGTATTAACATCTGTCCTGAGTTATCCGATCACAAGCTGACAGCTCGAAGCGCATCTATTCACACCTTGTATCATTATGCGTCTCCACATGCGCCTTGAGTGACAACGCAATCGGATCTCCCCCTCACGCCCTACACACAAACAGACATGTACATGATTTCCGTTTGTTTTAATTTTTCAACTTTTAAGGCGGCAACGCACTAAACTACACTTATTTACCCAAAGAAAGAAGGAACACACCCTTCCTGTGTGTTCCTCACTAGTCCTGGAAAGTACATGACTAGCAAAAGATAGATAAATTACCGGAGTTCTCCTTTAGACTATGCCTTGGATTTTCTTATCAAAGTGCAATTGCATGAATCCTTAACTGTATTTTGAAGACTTTGCTCAATTCTGAATCACATGTGACAATGATAAATTACCTGTGTGTCAACACAGCAGCAGCATTTATATCCAACTACGTCACAAGACTACAAACACAAAAAAAGTAGTAGTCTAAACTTTTCTCACATCCGTGGGAGAATGTGTATTCATAATTATGTTCACCTGGGTTTCTGCAAACTCCGAGGGCCTTTTAACCTCCTCCGGTACACCTATAGTCAATGTTGGTTTTTTCTGATAGCAATATAGCATTGAAAATGAGCACTTTAAAAGAAGAAGTGTGATATTTATGGAGTCAATCGTGACTTTACCCAAAATCTGGAAGTATAAGATGCAGCTGGAAGGCTCAGCATCTTTAAACTCCTCCTCTGAAGCTTTACAAGTTAAGAAAGTCTTCAAGTTGCAACTGTGCCTATTAAATAGTCTTCCAAATAAACGGTACACTATGTGTTCACAATACAGTTTAAAATTAAATCAGAAAGTTTAGAGGTGCTGGTATTCAGATCTTGAAAGTTTAAATAAAAGCTGGCTAGCTGATGAATCTAGCTTTATTTTTGAATAAGAGACATTCACCTTCTCGTCTAAGCCTTAACTCCTAAAACATCACACTAGTCTTTTAAACGTAAGTGAGTCGCTTATTAAATGAGCATAAATCAGTATTTATCTACAAAAGCAAAAACCTCATCAGCAGGGACCACAGTAAAATGCATTCTGAAATCACTGGTTGATCTCAGCGAACACTAAAAACAAAAAAAAAAATTAAAGTTAAATAAATCCCCAAGATGGAAAAAAAAACAAAAAACGGATATTTGTGAGTATTCAGTCATTACAGAAATGGAGATTGCTAACTATTAAAAAGCAAGAGCTTATCAAACTGCAAGCCGTGTGTGTGCCTGTATGCGTCTGCTTTGCTCTACACCAGCCACTTCTCCATGCACGTGTGGAACACAGTCTCATTCGAGTGCCAGCAGACGTGAGCGACGCCAGGAACAGAGCAGAGGATCAGATCTCCGCGAGCTGCCAGCGTCTTCAGACCGAAAACATCTCTTAAGTACAACTGGGGGTGGAAAAACGATGCATGAATTAGAGCACACATAATCTACTGAAGGCATTTCTTGGTTGGAAAAAAAAAGATGTAAACAATTACAGTGTAAGCCTTTAAAAATAATAAAAAATGATAATTTTTCAGAATTTTGGCACTTCTGTTCATATTTTTAGTCATAAATGTAATAACTAAATGTAACAGAAAATATTTGTGAAGACAACAAATGGACTTGAAATAAACCGAATTGGTTTCCACTTACATCTTGATCCTGCATCTCAACAACGGTCTCGTTGTCATCATAAAACCCAAACTGACTGTGAAACACGAGCAAAACAAAGAGGATGAAATGCGTGAGCATCACATGAGAGTCATCAGATCATTCATGTGCAAAAAATATCCGTTTGGAAAAAGATGTTAAATGTGTCAACTCTAGACACTCTTTTTATGATAAAGGTAGAAAGATAAGATGAAAACAGTGTAAACTGATAAAAAATAAAAAGGACAAGTATTGCAACACTATAGATTAATCTATTTAAAAAAAAAAAAAAAAAAGCCTCTGGTCAGCTGACTGAAATGTCCACAACTGAAGTGTTTCAGCTGTGAGTAAAGCAGAACTGGTTCATCATTTCAGCACCAGAACCACTTGCAGATGTTAAATCTTATATCTGAGCTTCCACTGTGAAAGCAGAAATGGTCCAAAACTGAATCATTTGCTGCACCTGTTTCACTCTCGAGACATTCCAGAGGTGTGTGAGATTTTGGGAAATGAAACTGAGATCATGCCGGATCACACAAGGACAAACTCACCTCGACTGCCAGGGGGTGATGACCCCATCATCTGGCCCTCCAATCAACACCAGCTTTTGGATTTTGAGGAAGTTCTTTTTCCACTCTGCAGGTGCAGGTTTGGAGTTATTAAACAAAAAATAACTTGTTCAAATGCAAAATGTTTATCATACTTTGATATGTTTTCCTAGTATATCCTTTCACGAAGAACGTTATCTCACTTTCCTGCAACTGTGTGATAAGTTGTAACTTTTACATAAAGCATGAACGTCAGCACTATTTGATCTGTTCAGAGCTAAATCTTTAGTTGAGATATTCTGAGCTGAAATAGCAAAACCTTTAAATGATTTATAAATTCTTCTCAGAACTACTTTTAAGGAGTCATGAGATCTATATTGATCACGCCTTAAAGAGAAACATACGTCTACTGAGTTTCACACATTGGACTTGCAGGTGATTTTACTAACCTGTTGAATTTGGATTTGACCTCTCGCTGTTGAGCAAGGCCAAATAGTCACTGGTGTTCAAGTACAGGTCTCTGTGGTGGGGATCTGCAGATGACAAACAACCACAAAGACAAAACTTTAGTTCATGGATCCTCGCAGTAGTTTCACAAATACAAATGAGCTTAGACATACGTGACTTCCAACACATTTTTAATTTCTGACCAGTAAAGAAACTCAACTTCATTTTATTGCTTCTTTCCAGCACCACCAGCTACAAGAAGGCTGGGGACGCTGAAGCATCATCTGGCCTGAACGTGGAGGAAAGTTATCCTCTCATCCACCAGGGAAAAGCGCAACATGAGGCTCCACAATGTGCACTGAGGTGAGCAGGTGAGCCCGACTACATGTTGCTGGTACGTCTTAAGCTCACACACACCAGCTCAGGTTCCTTTCCCGCCAAAGAGGTGATGTTCCATATCCCAAGATTTTCAGTAACCAGGGGTTACTCTGTACCAATTTTACTTTTAAAAGTAGGGCCAACTTGGTGGACTGCCTGTACTCCACTGTTCCCCCAAGCCTGGCTCCAGGGTTGGGGCCTGCTAGCCCATGTCCAGGACAGGGGCTACCGGATATTCAACTTTTTGTTTTATCAAAACCCTATATGAATTGCTGAATCCCTCTTGGTCTGACACATTCCTTATGGCCAATTTGCCCTGGACAGACTCACTCAGGTACACAAACCCCTCCATCATAGTAAGGTGGTGTTTCAAAGAGGGGGTCCTGTGGAAGGGGGAGGGGGTCAACATTCCTCAAATCTTACCGTTCCAGTAATTGCAGATGGATATCTTCTGGCCTAATGCAGTGTAGCAGAAGTGGTAGAGGTTTGACTTCACAAATTTAGGGAACAGGTACTTTAAGTAGTCTGTATCTGAGAGGAGACAAGAGACAGAGAGGATCCAAGATAAAGAGCAAGCCAGTGAAAAGAAACCAGTCCATAACACAAACAAACCTGCAATGTACATGCATACTGTAGTTCATGTGATGTTTAGATTAATAAACAATATCCTCTCTATTTTAGCTTGTATTTATCTGTAGCTATTAAATGGACTACCAGCGCACATCAGACCTACACTATTAACCGAGTCAAGATTTTGTTTTCTCCCCTCAGCGTCTGACTGAAACCAAGCAGCGAGTGTGACATGAAACCACACAGCCAAACGACACAATAAACCCACAATAACGCTCCTTAAAGCTGGGAGCAGCAGATTCAGGTGCTGCTTCTCTACGAGCAACATTTTCACTTTCATTTGATCTGCTGTTCTGGTGAACTTTTGACTAAAGTATGTCTGCATTTTAAAGCTTTAAATGTTGGACCCACCTCCATACTGGCCTGCCTGAGGTGAGGACAGAGAGATAAAAGAGTGGACGTTGTGATCAGAAAGGGTGGAGAGGATCCCTCGGCAAACCAGCCCACCTGTAATAAAAAACAATTTTTTTTTTTTTTAATGTGCATTTTTAGGAATGGAAAAAAAAATTAATAAGGAAAAAGCCTTCTTTGTTAGGTGTAATTTTATTTATTTTTTTAAACCAAAAACATGCACCTAATCAATGCTTTAGGAATAAAACGTGGAGACTGTGTTTTCACACCACCACGTGCAGTTATTATATTCTATTATCTTAAGTACTGGTTAATTTTTTTTGGTCAAGAAAATTGCAAGAAGTGAAAAGTGCCCATAAATGGCCAAAACTTGAAATTGACACCTTGAAGTGTTTTGTTTAGTTTGGGGAATCCACTAAATGATAAGTGGAAAAATAAAATTGTCTTCATTTAAAGGAATTACAAGGAAACATTTTGCTTCTGTGCATCAAAACAACCTAACACAAAACTATTTCTGAGGTTCAAATCAATTAGACAGGCGACTTAAGGCAGAATTATTATTATTTCTTACATTCATGTTCCTAGAAATGAATTCTGAACATCTGTTCTGATTGACCTTTTATCTATATAAACACATCAAAAGATAGAAATTAATCTTGAGTCTAAAGTTCGTCAAAGACAACAGGCTGAGAAAATGTAATCTGCTTTCAAAATTTCCTGTTTACCGTTTAAATCGAAAGCTTATTGTGTTGGAAGATTCCAACTACTGACTGAAGCAAAAATCCCAAACACCATAAAACATTTATCTAGCAATAAAATAAAACAACAACTGGTGCATCTTCCGGTAGAGCATTTACAATTTACAGTCAAGTGTGTCACATGGAGAGTTAGTTTATGTGAAGATTGTTCTGCAGCTAAAGAAACATACCCCACATGCTTTACAAACTAAAGCAAATACCACATTTATAACTGTATTATCTAACGTGCAGGAATGTACTCAACAACCTTGAGAGTAGCAGATGAAGTGGACCCCGTCTGCTGCGTTTTGCATTATTGGGTATATAGCTGCCTTGAATCCTTCCACCTGTTTCCATAAGGGCTCTAGGCTGTAGCTTTTGTCAAACAGGTCGATGATGGTCACGTTTGTCCCTGGATGAGACTGCAGGAGACAAGGACACGATTTCACTTCATTGAGGACATGCCAGCAGGGACCAAGTTAATATTGTTGCATGAAGCTTTTAAATGCACAAGAATCGAAGCACTTGTTAATGTGTCTGTGTTCCTAAAGATCCTGATGGATATGTGGCTTCTAACAGATGTGGATGGTTTTAAAATATTCATGATTATTAAGCTTGTAGGAGCTCAGACTAACTGAAGCAGAAAAAGAGGCAGCCTGAGTTTCAGCTGTTTTTTTTTTTTAATAATAATTATGTCTTGTCTGGTTTCATCCCACAGCTTTCTAATGCAGAACTGAAAAAGAGGAACATACAATTTTCTCAACCTCATCAACCATCTAAGATCCCAAAAACTTCCTTTTTGAAGTAATAACACATATTCAACTCAGCGCAGGTGTTTCTAAAGGTGTGTGGGGATGTCTCAGGGGGACAATCACCACATTTCACTTTTTCACATTAAGAGTGAAACTATATTATCACTGCTAATACTCGGGGCTCTGTTGAGGACAGAAAAGCCCTCCTGTGCACAAACCTGTTTCAAACCTGCCCATCCAGAGAGACTCTTTAGAAGTTCTGCTTTCTGATATAAATCAAGCAGAGCATGACCTTACAAACATACATGGTGCATTAGGCCCGAATAAGTGTCATAATAAAACAATAAACATACATGTAAGTGTATGAATCAGCATTTATTTGGATTTCTTTATCTTACGGTTTTTGGAAAACGAGTTGATGTCACAAAGCAAGGTTAATTGCAGATCCTGATTTTTAAGAAAACAATGGACAAATGCAGGACAGTACATTCTGTATGTTGTGGGTCGTTATTTTGCAGGCTCCATATGGTGATATAAGATATAAGGCCTGCTGGATCTATTATTAAATGTACGCAGCTGAAACAGTTGTGTCCGGACACTCACCTCATTGATGAACCGCTGTAAGTTTTTAAAATTCCCTGAGCTGTCGAACAAGCCGTGCACAATAATCACCGGCTTGTATCCGGTTACCAAAGCCCAGAGACACGCAGCGAGCAGCGGACACAGCAGCCCGGCCGCCCCGCTGATAGTCCTCCGTTCCCGGCTGGAAAAACGAGAGCCTTTCATTGTGATTCAACCTAGTCAAAAACCTCAAGTGAGACCTTTGTAAATAAAAGCACACGTGGTGAGGTAAATTAAAATCTAAAAATGTGAATGTTTTGCGAATGTGGAGTTTTCATCTTCAACTTAATGTTCTGCCTCCAGCTGCGGTACAGATGAGCTGACCGTCAGTGTCCCTTAAAAAATATATATATATATCTTTTGGCACACACTGCTCTCCCTGTGTGTTTAGCGCTCAACAACGCTCCCGGTCAAATACAGTCACATACAGCCGCTCTACTTTGTGCTTTTGTTTGTTCCGGTTTCAAATTAAAAGGTGAAAACGTCCGCTGTTTCCGGTGTCCGTTCATCCAATCAGCGTGAAGCAGCAAGATGACGCCTTTTCTACAGCAGGAGCGCAGCTGCGGTGTAAACAGGTCTGCAATCAAAGTCATTAACACGCTCTCAGTGGCCTCAAACTGAACAGTTCAAAATGTGAACTTCTTCCTGTTAAAAGCTGTACAGATTCTTTTAGTTCAGGGATCCCTGTTAAGCATAAGGTTGGTATTATATTTGAAAAAGACCAAGGCTCTAGACGATCTAAAAATTTAACCCCTTATAGTTTCAGTCAAAAGAGATTTAACTTTTTTTTTTTTTAACAATTGTCTGCATATATATATATATATATATATATATATATATATATATATATATATATATATATATATATATATATATATATATATATCTATATATATATATATATATCTATATATATATATATATATATATATATATATATATATATATATATATATATATACAGTCATGGAAAAAAATTATTAGACCACCCTTTTTTCTTCACTTTCTTGTTCATTTTAATACCTGGTACCACTAAACGTCATCATGTGACTACAAACAGACAGAAAAGAAAACACTGAATGCATAAAAAGCAGTGTTTTTGGCAGTACAATAGCTAAATAGCTAAACGTAAGTGATTTAGGTTATAATCAAGAAAACCATGGAAAATGGTAAGATATCAGCTCTTAAATAAAACTCTTATGAGCAATCTTTGTGGTTATCGTTATGTTTGTCCAAACAATGTACCTTTAGTTGTACCAGGCATTAAAATGAACAAGAAACTGAAGAAAACAAGGGTGGTCTAATAATTTTTTCCATGACTATATATATATATATATATATATATATATATATATATATATATATATATATATATATATATATATATATATATATATATATATATATATATATATATATAGATAGATAGATAGATAGATAGTGCCACAATCTGGCAAAAACTGGATAGATACACAACTTAATCTTGCAGCAAGTGTCAGTTTTCTTGTTCGTTAGTGTGAGTGATAGCGTGTCCTTCACCAGTTCTCTTTGACAGTCAAATCTAACATGCTTTATTAATTCCTAAAACCTTGATTCTGTCAGAGAGGACAGTGGAGTACAAAAGGACAGATAAAGACAGATTAAGACACTAAACAAAAGAGATAAGACAGACAGTGATTATGTGGTGTGTGTATGTCTGGTGCGGTGTAGTGCATATAAATGTGCGGTGGTCTGAGTTGTGATAGTGTTTGCCTCCAGTATCCTCCCCAAAGATAAAGCCGTCCAGCAGCCAGACACAGAACAGTGAGCAGTGATGTTGGCCTCAGCATCAACCAGTGACCTCAACCACATCTACAGGCTGGACCATAGATGGTGCTGGTGGGTTTAACCAGTGTCATGTAGCAGACCTCTAATACACCACCAGCACCGCAGCTATGGCACGAGGGCAGGGGAGTGGTGACCTCACCAGCCCCCCCCAACCGCAGCTCCACCCCACGGAGGGTCAGGCAGATGCTCCCAGCCCCAAAGGACACAGAGGGAAAGAACGTACCAAACCCACGGGGCGGGGCCTGGAGCTACACCGCACAGACCCCCCCCAGCCATGGGGGTTACCACCTCTTATGGGGATCCAGTTGGAAAAAAAATACCCTGGTGGGCCAGTTGTCAAAGTACCCATTAAATCTCTCGCCCCCCGAGAGATTTGACCTTTGGCTTCAAAGAGATTTCAAAGAGATTTATCCAGTACTGGATCCTTGTTAGCTAAAGCTGAAGGACTTTCCAGACTTATCAAAAGATGCATGCACAAAAAGTGACAGAATATTATTTGAATTTATCTGGAAAAAAAAGAGAATACATTATATTAAGAAAAGTGTCAAGATAAATAAGTTGTATTCTGGTGGTCTTTATTCTTTAGACATCACCTTCTTAAACTCTTCTTTGAAAGTGAAATGGATAAAACTTTTATTCAAAAATCCCAACTCAATCTGGAATTTTGTAACTGCACATTTTTTTTTAAAACTTGGACGACTGCAATTTCTGCTAAGACGCAATTGCAGTATTTCTAAGTTACCAATAAAACTGTCCAATTTTCAGAGACAACTTTTATTATCCTGGTCAATGGTGTACTCATGCAGTTTTTCGTCCTCATAAATATTTCATATGGAATAATCAAGATATTAGATTTAAGAACAAATCTTTGCATATTCACTTATGAAGAATTTCTTTCTATATATGGTTTCCCTGTTACGTCAAGAGAATATTTTATCATATTGGATTAAATACCAAATGGGGTTAGGAGATTATTGTGTTCTGCTCCTAAAGGTAAAAGCTGTATTTTTCCAGGTTTAACTCCTGATGATAAATATATTGGTAGCTTATGTCCTTTATTGAGTGATAAAGCCACTAATCAATGCATTAAAAAATATAATTCAAAGAGACATTGTTTCTAAAACCTGAAGCTGTTTTCTATCGGAATAATATTTATAATGACATCGACTGGGAGAACACTTGGATCTTGTCAAGGAAATTTTTTTATTACAAATAAGGCAAGGCAAGTTTATTTTTATAGCAAATTTCAGCAAGGAAGGCAATTCAAAGTGCTTTACACAGCTTCAGGACATTCAAATACAATGAAAAGAGAGCTGATTAAAAACAGGAAAGTAAAAAACAAAGATAAAGAATTGAAAACAAAGATTATAAAGCAAAAGCTACAGTGCAGATATCTAAAATGAAACACAATCAAGACATTTTAAAAGGAAAATATAAAAAGTGATAAAAAGAGAACCCAACCTCTACAGAGCTCAAAGAGGTTCCTGGGACTCTAACCCCTGTTCAAATCAGACCACCAAGGTCAAACGCAGCAGTGAACAGGTGAGTCTTTAACCTTGATTTAAAAGAACTTAGACTGTCAGGAGACCTGATGTTTTCTGGGAGTTTGTTCCAGCTCTATGGAGCATAGAAGCTAAAAGCTGACTCTCCATGTTTAGTTCTGATTCTGGGGACACAGAGCAGACCTGCACCAGAAGACCGGAGAGATCTGGAGGGTTTATACTGGACTAAAAGGTCTCTGATGTACTTTGGGCCTAAACTATTCAGTGCTTCATAGGCTAACAGGACTATCTTAAAGTAGTCTAAAGTAGGGACATTAAAAATAAGGTACAAGAAGTTACTTTTAAATTGCCCCACAGGTGTTATCCAGTCAAGACCCATCTTGTAAAATACAAGATTAATATTGGCACACACTGTTCCTTTTGTGGATGAAACAACATGTCATCTATTTTGGGATTGTACGTACTTTCATGTCTTTTGGATTGATCTAAATAATCTCTTAAACATCAAATTTGACTCCTATTACAAACTGAACAATCAACATGTTCTATTTGGTCTGATACAAAATAGGTAAAGAAACCCAATAAAATCTAATATTATCAACATTCTATTAATATTTGCTAGGCTTCATATTCACTGTACTAAATTTGCACACCAGTGTCCAAATATTATTATGTTTTCAGCACTCTTTTCATTGTCTTTAGAATTTTATAAAAATTGTATTAAATCTAAAGCCAGCAAAACAAGAAAGGTATGTGGAAAAAGATTATTCGATTTAAATCTTACACCTCAAGTCTTTTTTTTTTAAGATAAGATATTCCTTTATTTGTCCCACAATGGGGAAATTTGCATCGTTACAACAGCAAGTGGAAATAGCAATAAAAAAGAAAATTGACAATAAAATAAGATAAAAACAATAATAAAACAAACAATAACCACAATAGAGAATAAATAATAAATAATAACTCTGACTTTATTTACATGTTGGTAGTGATTACTATACCAGAGACAGTTATTGCACATGTCAATGAATATGTATATGTATATTGCATACAATGGAAATTAGTCATATTGTCTAGGTTCAGGGTATGTGTGTGTGTGTGTGTGTTGGGGGCGGCGGGGGGGGGGGTTACTGAGAGCGGTGCTGATTGTACAGTCTCACAGCAGCAGGGAGGAAGGACCGGCGATATCGCTCCTTCACACACCTGGGGTGAAGGAGTCTGTCGCTGAAAGGAGTTTTAATTTAATTATTAATTAATTGTATTTATTTTAGGAATATTAATGAATTTGCAGATTAAAATTGTGAAATACATAATATTTTTTGTAACTACCTTTTGTCCTATTCCTATTTATATGTTGTTCAATTATTCAATTTTAAAAAAGCAGTGTAAACAGATCTTTTGGCATAGATGTAAGGGCATATGGATGAAACAATTTTATTATTTATAATAATAGCAATAACAATGGCATATACAAATATCTCTTAACAACAAGCTCTATTGAAAAAGGAAAGTTTTAAGCGTAACCTTTATGGTAGAGAGGGTGTCTGCTTCTGGAACAGAGGAGCCTGATAACTAAAGGCTCTGCCTCACGTTCTAATTTTGGAAACTCTCGGATCTCCAAGTAAGCCTGCCGTCTGAGATACTGAGCGCTCTGTTGGGAAGATATAGAACTGGAAGTTCTTTAAGATAAGAAGGAGCTTGAGCTTGACTTTATGATTAAGAATTCAATAAAGGGAAGCCAAGATTGGAGAAATATGATCTATCCTGCTAATCCTCATCAGAACTCTGGCTGCAGCATTTTGGATCAGCTGGAGGCAATTCTGGGTAATTTTAGTTCCAGTAATCTAATATTATCTAATAATCTAATATCTTTTTCTAATTTTAGCAATATTAAGAAGGTGAAACAAGGCAGTTATAGAAACTTGTTTGATGTGTGATTTATGCGTCAAAAATAACTCTAAGCTTCCTCACAGTAGCACTAGAATCTCAAAACTAACATACTACGAATCACAAAATAAGAAGCAAAGGTTTGGCCTAAGGAGATAAGAATGAGGTATAGATATGAATTAAGTAAAAGGTAAATGTCAAAAAATGTATTATCTGATCTAACCTATGAAAGCTATGTAGAGCAGTTGCCCTAACGTCACAAAACTCCTGGGGACACTGTTAATGGCCCACTGAAGTAAGTGAGGGAGCACCTTGAGGACCCATTGCAGTTTCCTCATCACCTGATGTTGGACTGGAAAATTCTGTTTTGTCCTCTTTCACTTTGACAAAGCAGGCAGAACTGAGAGGATCGTATTCTTCAATTCCTCTATTACATTTAACACAGTGAAGTCTGCTCGTTGTGTGACTAAGCCCCAGAAAACACAGGTGGAGGCCTCAACAACCCCCTGGATTATTGATTACCTGACAGAGCACAGTTTGTGAGACTGAAGGGTTGTGTGATCAGCAGCATGGAAGCAGGGGACAACATCACCATTTCTATTCACACTTTACACCTCAGACTTCCAGTATAACTCAGGGCCCTGTCATCTGAAATATTACTCCTGTGACCGCTGCTGTGAGGTGTGTCAGTGGTGGGGGGGAGACGGAGTACAGAGAACCTCTTCGGCTTCTTTGTGGCATGGTGTGGAGACGCACGCCTCAACTTCAAAGTGAAGAGACGGTTGTGGACTTTAGGAGGACCAGGAATAAGATGAACATGAGCACTATTTCCAAAGAGAAGAGGTGAAGGTGGTGGAGGAATACAGATACTTGTTATCTGGACAACAGACACAGCTGGAGATGCAACACTGCTGTCTACAAGAAGATACAGAGCAGACTGTACTTACTGAAGAAGCTTAAGTCCTTCAGTCTTTTCAGCAAGATGTAGATTTTCTACAAGTCTGTGGTATTTAGAGCGGTTTCATATGCAGTCATTTGTTGGGACAGTAGGATTCGGTGACTCAAAGTAACTAAACAAACTGAAAAAGAAGGCTGGCTCTGTGCTGGAGACGTTGCCCTGGAGCTGACTGTGTGTAGAAGAATGCTGAATAAAGCTGCAAAGCAAATGGACAACACCGTACATCGTCTACATGACAGTGATTCAATCATTAAGTATCTTTAGTGAGAAATCTCTTTAGGTTTGCTGAAATGAAGACCAGTACAGAAGATCATTCCTGCTCGCAGCTATAACCTACAGTTATTCTTTATAGTGACTCATGCTGACTGATTTTAACAGCAACAGTCTGTTTTCCCTTTTGGAGATTCAGAAAGTATTAAATTGAAGGGAATTTCTCTGTTTGTTTTTGCCAATCCTTCACTATTGAAGATATTTGTACATTGTTTGGCCACTGAAATTAAACATTTTGCTTTGAATACTCATATTTGGCCCAACTTTTTTTTAAAGTAATAATTACAGCAATTAGGCTACAAAAATAACACACAATGTGGTCGGGGGAGGGGTGAGACCTATGACCCCCCCCAACCTCACCACATGTCAAAGTGTCCCTGAACAAGACCCTGAAGGCCCAGGACCTTTACTCAGTGAAATGCTTGGCTTAGTTAGATAATCAGTTAAATGAAAAAAAAATGTGAGCTTAGGCTCCATTAAACTTATTTCAAATGTTTATTTTCCAGTTTGTCTTTTTGGTAAATACTGAATGGGTGCCTCTGTTATGGTAAATGCTAGTAGGCTGTATAAAAGTAGTAGAAGAAACCATTTCCACCAGTACAAAACATACCAAAGGCAATGGCTTAGGGTGGGCTTTATGTGGTGACGCATACAGGAGCGTCTAAGAGCCACTATTCAAAACAACTGGGATGGCTGCAGAATTGCTAATAATACCTTGGACCAAAAAGCACTTACTGCAAAACCAGCATCAGTTATTCACTAGCATTCCCATTTCACCGTATAGCATTTTTAATTTCTTTAATTGATTCTAGTCTGGCTGCCTCTCTGCCTACGTCATATGCTTCCTTCCTCTGATTGGTCGCATATCAAATGGCGTCCAGAAGCAGTTTCGTCTCCATCTGTTGGTACCGTCTCCTGGATATCGAAGCTGAACCCTGAGGATCCACACTTATTCTTTATAGTTCAGAGCAAGAGAACTAGGGTGGCTGGCCAGGTGAAGCAGTTGTACTTAGCACCTCAAAACTGCATCTCGCTGGAGCATGAGGGATGTGCAAAGTAAGATTACCATTATTCATCACAGTGAGAGAGAGAGAGAGAAGAAACACTAAACCATGCACTGCTATCCACACATAGCACTGAATGAAGGACTGATGCGATCACAGGTTTTATTAACCAGTTCTGCAGGTTGAGAGAGGACTACATGTCCCTCTGAGGGGTCAAACCTTGAGAACATTGAAAATACATTATGAAGATCAAATGGTTTGAGCTCAGAAAGTCAAAAACACCTGTTGTTGCTCTGTGCACGCACCATTGGTAGCCTGCATCATATCCTTTGGTCCTTTTCAAACATTTGTGTTCATCTACAAAATCAAATTATCCAAAACATGTAAATTAACTGTCAGCAAAGTGAAATATCAAACATTTATTCTCTGTAGAAGGTACTAGATGGTGGCTGAGGGTCTCCCGACTTGTAAAAGGAGTGGTGTCAGTCTATGCTTTGGCTTGCTGGAGTGTCAAGTTTGCTTCAACCGCTGTTTTCTTCGATCATATCCACAGGTGCCTTTGCATGAATCTGCCACAGCAGCTTTTAGGAAATTTGATCAGGCACAAAAGCTTTGAGAAAAATTATCAAAAGCATCTCAGAGCTATTAGGTTTAGTCTTCAGGCTGTCTCAGAATCAAAAGTATATGAAATGTACCAAAAGGTATACAGGACAGCAATGGGACTCTTCAAGATTTGTACAAAATGTTATTAGAAATTCTCTTTTCCTTAGTAATGAAGAGTGGGTTCCACCTGGGAAATTGTAGGTGCAGCGGCTCTATTTGGTAGGCTGCAGCAGCTCCTGTAGCTCACACAAAGTGTCCTTCAGAGTGCGAGCTAAAGTCTCTGCGTTTGTCTCCTCGCAGCAGTTGAAGGCAGTGATGGAAAAGTGGACATGGTCCGCCTGGGGGTTATAACAAACGGCATAGCCGTCAGGAACAAGCGGCCCAAAACACATCACACTGTCTGTGTTAGCAGGCACCTGAAAACGAAAAAGAAACGAGAATATGAATTAACGTAGGCACACGAAATTTTAAGCTCAAGACTACATCCTCGTGGGTAAACATAAGACTGAAGGCTGATTTATGCTTCTGGTAGCATCTATGCACGTAGGCTGCGCCCAGCTCCAACGCCATCTCTGACGTTTATAATTGCGCGTCAAAGTTTGCGTCGCTCTGTAATGACACCACCAACCAATAGATGGCAGTGTGGGCTCTTTGTTGCAGTGCCGAGTTTCTTTTTGCTTACTTCCTATAGACCTTTTGCACCTGACGTCACACACTGCAGTCGCAACAACGCGCCGCCATGTTTGAGTGAAGACAAGGCCCTTCAGCTAAGCAGTTTACCTGTCGTGTGTGTAATCTGTCGTGTTCAAGTGGATAGCAAACAGTTTGAAAACATGGTTTTGAACTGTGTAGCTGTTGGCTGCACAAACTACAGAGGAAAGGGACCAGGATTATCATTCCACAGATTTCCAGCCGACGTAGAACGCAGAGAAAAGTGGATCGCTGTACTCTCACACGCTCGTGGGTTTCACACAAGGAAATAGTGTCGCATATGTAACGAGCATTTTGTTGGAGGTGTGTGTTTTCATCTGTTTCAACTGATTAACTGACTATTTATAACATATGGATGATCTTTAATTAAAAGACTTATGTTATTTTGTAAATAATTCTGCATGATCGGCTGGGGACTGAGTGAGCGGTAATAGGGCACTTTGCCATAGGCATGCATGTGTTGGTTGTTGTCCCACATATTACCGCATTTGTAGGATTCCAAGCTTTTATAGGCATTAAGAGTTTCCTTGGTGTACGCTGATGACTTGTTTATCAAATAATTATATATGTCCGGGTACTCGAGGTCGGGGAGTTTCTTTATCTGGGCAGAACAGGGCAGCTGGCAGTAGGTACGGGTCGTGTTCTAGGCCTGAAATCTGCAATTTCTCCCGGTATCGTTCCTTTTCCGACCCATTCAGACTTTGAACATGGTCTGACAGCACTATCAGACGACTGGTCATGATATTCCGCGTAACCTGCACAAAGACTATGTGATCGCTTAGGCCTGTAGCTTGTTGTTGTTTTCACTCCAATATGGCGACTGCACTCTGTCGTCAAGACGAGTGTCACGTGACTGCAAAAGGTCTATATGTAGCCCAGGCATAGCAACGGAGAAAACAAAGTAAATTTCACTTAAGTTGGCGCTGATGAATTATGAGCATCAGGTGTTTTTTTAAAGACGTCATCGCAAACTATCATTCTACCCGACTTCAACACGACGAAGAGGAAATGGCGGGAAATTCAAAGACAAAGCAGAACATATCGATCGTTCCCATTTCTTGCGATTGGCGTCGACGTGATGCCTCGTTTACAGCTACGGTGTCGCTTTGACGCAGAAGTAAAAATAGGCCTCAAGAAACTAAATTTGGAAGTCCAAATATTATTCGTTATACGGAAGAATCAAAATCCAATTGAAAACAAATGACCATTCCAGTTGCAGAAATTTCAAATAGCAGTTTTCTTTAAGCCCTGGTTCCCCTTCTCCACCCCGTTTAAGCCTGATGGCAAATTATGTCCCCTGTCTGTTAGAAAACCAGCACAGGTTCAAACACCTGCTCTATAAAACCTTCAGAGAAAAATAAATCAATAAATCAGTCTTTAGATAACTTTCTTGTTGAAGAGTCATTGTTGACTCTTCAATGTGTGAACCTTGTTCAGTAATGGTCCATTTATGTCTTTTAAATTATGTCCTGGGAAATTCATGCTATTTTTTTTTTTTTTATAACCCATCACATTAGATCATAGGAGTATTTGACTCCTCTGTTTTGACACAAAGATGTTGATTTATAATAACTAGGGATATTACAGCTGGTTATATATATTCAAAAAAAAAAAAATCATATTCTGTTACAAATATCAGACCAGCGTGACATCACCTGAACAAACAGCAGGAGTAGCTTAACAGCTGGAAATTCCCAAAATGAGTCAGATGGCAGTAAAAAGCACATTAAAGACCATCACATGACCAAACATGATGGAAACACCTGACAGACAATTCCAGTTTTATAACATTAATTCTGTCATACAAAACTCCAGCTTCCTGTTGAGCTACCTTCTGTCAGAAAACTCTCCCACACAAACACACCTGTCCTGTCCGCAGCTTCCAGTGTGTTGCCACGCCATAGGCAGTGTCCATGAAGATTTTGGGAATGCTTAGTCCCTCCTCGATGGCTTGTAGCTTGAGCCCCAGAAGGTGCCGGTCAATGCCGTGTCCTCTAAGAGCCTGAGCAGCAGGAGGTGAAAAGGAAGAGTAGGAGTTGACAATTAAATCACATTAAAACAGCTCGAATAAGCAGTTTGGGTTTGATGCTTACCGATTCAGTCAGAGCAGAATAGGCATCCACAGCTTCCCTGAACAGTTCAAGCTTTGCTTCTCTCTGTAGCACAAAAAAAAAAAAAAAAAAAAAAACATGTAATTCCAACCTAGAAAATTATATCATGCCTGCAAGAGAAAAACAAAATGACAGGAGTTTTCTTAAGATTCTCACAGACACTGATGGATTGTCAAAGGCCAGAATGAATTTGAGGGTCTGATTTGTAGGCGAGCGGATATACTCTGTTCTTCCTCCTCGAAACATCCTCTGCGAGGCAATATCACAGGAGGGGCCGACATCATTGTGAACTCTGCAGGAAGAAAATAAATAGAGATCTATTTTAAAACAGAAGATAAATACTAAGTAGGAAAAGCGTCTTGAGCACTTGAGCTCTGGGTAGAGAAAGAAGGAACAAGCTTGCAAATATAAACGGCCACAAAGAGTTTTCTTTCATTGAGCATCCAGGAAGAGCTGATTTAAAAAAGCATGTGCCATTGGAGGTTTGCAGTGGTTGGTGGGAGACCCCAGGAGGGCAGCACAAATTGAAAAGATCTCATATCATCTGGAGCAGATGGAAGACATTACTGAAGAGCACCTGGACAACCTCAACTTTGCTACTGCTGCTACAACCTCACCATTGACAAACGGCAACCAACAGATGGATGCTCAAACAAGAGTACTGCAGAGTATAATTAGTTGTAAATGACTGAGCTTTTTAGTGGAATCTGTGCAGAAGCAGGAAACACAAACCCATGTTAGCGTTAATTATCAATGCTAACATCACAAATTACTTTAAAATCCAGATATTCTACTAACAAGTACTTTTAAAATGGGCTGGCGCCGTCCTGTTTTCATTACCTATCCTGACATTGATTATTCACATATTACACTGTGGCTAAGATTTGAACCGTCTTTACTGCCATCTGCTGCTGCAGAGGAACTGTTGCTATAAAAGCACTGGAAGAAACCAACAACCCAGCAAACAGAGGGGGGTCTGTCTTCAGCAGTCACACTGAGGTAGATAAACTTTATGACCACAAAAGCTTTTTATTTGGCCTCTATATTTTTATATCAATTTGTGCAATATAATTTTAGAATCTAAGAAAAAATTATAGGGTGTGAATGTCCATGAGTTGAATGGAACATGGCTGAAACTTCGGAAAGAAGGAAAACAGAATGAAATCCTCCTGGGGATAACTAATTTTTGTACATCCAAATGAAACTAAATCATTTATTTTTAAGTTCTTGTGGCTCTTATCATCGAAAGTTGAGACAGACAGGAAACCAGCAAGGACGACTTAGTTTTTAATCAGGCTTGATTCTGGGGGAACATTCTGGTTCTGACCTGTAGTAGGTGAGTTGCAGAGCGACCTGGATGAACGAGTTTGGACTCATTTTGTGCCGCTTGGGAAGCTCTTTGCCGAACTTCTTGAAGTTGAATACGTTGACATCGAGGTCGTTGATCAATCTGCAAGAAACGTCAAAACATCAGTTTGCAGTTGTGACAAAATTATAGAAAAGTCAAGATTTTCTTCTACAAGGTAGCACAGTAATAAATTTGATGGCTGTTTTTAAAATTATTTGTTTTTAATTTATCAAGTCCTAAGAAAGGATATGCATCAAGCTAAAAAGTGCTAGATTTTAAAATTTCAAATTGTAGATATAATAAGGAGCTGTTGCTCATTTTGGACCCATTAGTAATCTCACTGGTTATAATACCCATTTTGAGGCTTAAATATGAACTCGAATAACTATTCTGTTTAATTTTATTCTTATAAAAGAAACATATCAATAGACAGTGTTTAAAGTAATATTTATACACTGCTTATGAATGCTGGACAGTGTTTCTAAAACTCCTGCCAGTAATCTACTGTGAATCAATACACCCATATTTGGGGAACGGGTGTACCATCTGTTCTGTTCACATCCACAGCACATAAAACAAAGGGATTTATCCATGACTTCAATGTGGGAGGATGAAATAATACGCCACCGTATGAAGGTTTGGCGTTTAGGTTATGGTGATGAAAACAGTGAACGCAAAGAATCACTTTGAATGAGCATATTTCTGTCAAGGCTACATAAACACAGAGAAGATAGATGTGTTTGCACTCCTGTGGCTTTATCACGGAAAAAGCTTCTTTTCTTGTTCGTTAAATTTCAAAACAAAAGCAAACATCCAGCTGAAGCTGCGCAGCGAGGTCAGTTTGCCCCTCCCTCACCGTGATAACACATGCGCTGAGTAAACTTGAGGCTTACATGTCGAGGTTCTGCTTGGCCTGCTCTATGTCCCACTTGATCTCCCGGTCTATGTGGAAGTAGAGCTTCTTCGGCATCGGTAGAGGGACCAGGGGGGCTCTCTTTGGGTCTGGTTTCTCACTTTGGAAAGAAGAATATACATTTAATCACACATTTAAATGGAAAATAATAAACCATCTATTTTTGAACATTTTACTAGGTTCTACAAAGTACTTTACAATGCGTTTTTTATGTGGTGATATGGTAAATATGTTGTCACCCGTTCACACAACACATACAACAGTTCTTATAACACACTGCCTGGCCAGAAAGAAAGTCACACAGACTAGTCTTTTATTGAACCGTCTTTAGCTTTGATTTTGGCACACAAAAATCATATCCATCCAGAGCTGCATTAGGTTTTTTTACCAGAGCCTCGTGTTTATGAATATAATGAGAGCTGGATCTCTGCATAGATTCTTAATCAACACATCCCAAATATTATTAAAGGTGTTACGGTTTAGAATCTCTGGTGGACTATCCATGTGGAAAAAAACAATATCATGCTCCCCAAAACCACTTTCTGCCAGCGTCCCAGCACAATGAAATTACATTTCCAGTGCATCGTCCAAGAAAAACATACAGAAACAAACAACATATAGGACATGGGTCGACGGTGCTTGAGGCTGCAGCCACGTAGCAGCGCTGCCTATTTATTGCTCCAGAATTCAAAATATATTACTATTCTAATTTATATCTTCATTCTTATGTTTAAAACAATTGTTTTAAAGGTAACGGTAAATTGGCAAAATTGCAAGAACCATATGTCTGAGAATGAATAGTAATATTTATGAGCACTCCTCATCTACACAAGCTGTGTGTGTGGTCAAGGCCCCCGGACCACAACAAACGCTGCTCCAGCCAATCACAGACAGGGGCACGGTTTGTGCTTGTGCACATGACCTGGGCAAGAGGCTTGGGAGAGTTCATGATGGGGCGCACTGGAGGGAGGGGTAGGGTTGAGCTAGCTCTGTGTGTCTTGTTAATGTTTTGTTCAAATGGCAACAGAAATTGCTTACCCTGCCTTTAAGGAATGAGAAGCTCCTCCCTTACACCAGTAAGGATTAAATAACTGGTTTTCAAATGAAATATGTTAATTACTGCAAGACTTTTCCAATAGGAGGCTCTAACCAATTTCCTTAGTTGAATCCAGATAACTTGGCCAAAATATGCATGTGCCCTTTTACATACAACATGCAGCAGAAACCCAACTGCCGCTGGGAAAGAGCCAGGGTGCACATTACCACATGAACAGGAAGCAGCACTATTCATTCGTATTCTTTAAAATTGTGTTAATTCATTTTAAATAATTAATAACATATTTTTTATTGACTGATACTGCTTTGACTGATACTGCGCCCCCCCCCCGAATATATTGGTGTGGAATCATCAGTGAGTCGTCATCTCACCAATACTCGAGGATGTGATGCAGCAGGTTTGCTATGGGCGGACCCTCGGCTGTGGCCTGCTCATAGACGAGACCCCAGGATCCATCCTCGCCAACCACAAACTGTTTAAACAAACACAAACGAGAGCCAGACCTCTGTGAAAACTGCATCGACTCTACGAATTAAACTTCCGTCAGACGCGATTATTCCCACCTGCAGCGTTTTGTCAAACCAACGGTTTCCACTGTTGGAGAACGTCCCGCCCCCGTGCAGAACCTGTGCAGCCTTACGGCTGGCATACCTGTCAATCACATTTGGAAGAAACAAGAACATCAGACTGTGAAGAGAAGACAAAAACTAAGTGTTTCAAAACATGATTGCTCATTTAAGTGTTTCACAATCTGGAGACAGAGTAAAATCATTTCAAATGCAGGAAGTGACACATGTTCACTGTAACCAAACTTCAGCAGACCCAATGATATCTGCACTGAGGGGGATTACTCAATAAATCTGGCAAAAACAGAAAACACAGTGTGCGTATGTGGGTGTTTGCATGCGTACTTCTCATCCGATATCCTCATGACTGGAGAATCCAGGCAGACTGAGAAAAGTCCCGTCTCGATCAGGTGCACCGACTCCTGGTTCAGTTTGTCTGAAAAGAAAAACAAAAAGAAAATCATTGTCAAAGGGTTTAAAGAAAAGAAAAAAAAAATGCAAAGGCATCAAATTTCCTAAATCTCAAGAGCTAGACTGCTAAGAAGATTTATACCGACACGTCTAGATTAGTCTTTGTTTCAAGCACAGCTACTATTTTTTAAGACGCTGTAGCTTCTAGTTATTTGGCAGGTTTAAGTTCTTATTTTTAAGGATCACTAAAAGACAGTTCTTTTGGAAAATTCGCTCCAGGTTTTTACTGAAAACTCATTTTATATTGTTACTACACAAGAAAAAACAGATTTCTGTGAATGACCATCTCACACACAATCTCACTGCTAAAAAGTTCTCGACTGGTTCATCTCCCACTGAAAAGCTGAGAGCTAACCAACAATTTCAGATTTCTTAGCAGGACTGATTCCAGGTTACAGATGACAGTACAACACCATACTGGGAAACACCATACTGGGAAACACCAGAACTTTGTCATTTTTGAGGTTACTGAGTTAATGACCTAAATTGTAACCGTGATAGTCATTTACCAACTCTGAATGACATTACTTTTGCATCTACTTCTACCTTGAGAAATCTTGGCAGCCCTCTTTGACCAGGATTTGTCCTTCAAATCACACATAAAACAAGTTTCTATAAGTGCCTTCTTTCACCTTTCCTATTCCAGCACTAGTCCATGCACCTGTTACTTTAAGGTTGGACTATCGCAGTCCCTTATTAACACGACGTCCAAAATTTATTCTTAACTGCCTTCGGCTGATCCATAATACTGCAGCGAGAGCTGTGGAGAGCATTAGCAAGAAAGATGATATTTCCCCGAGCTTAGCTTCCTGTTAAGGTCTGGATAGAATTTAAAGTTCTTCTTACGTGTAAAGCTTCCTTCTTTGCTTTAAGAAATCGTAGCTCCATATTATCCCAACAGAGCTCACGCTCTATAAAAGCAGGCTTTTTTTTTTGGTTCCTTAGAAAGGTTGTTTTTTTAGTGAATTTGTATTATATGAATTTTGAATCTGGACTCGAAATGAACTGAATTATCTTTAATCTGACTTGTTTTCTAAATAAAGTGCCCTGAGATGTCTACAAAAAAACTTAACTGGAACGAAAAGTGAAATTGATCCTCATCCACTTCAATGTATCTTATGTTTGTTCACTGTTCCAACAACAGAGCAATCTTTGCTTTATCTGATGTTTTTGAGCTTGTAAACAAGAAAAAAAAACACTGCAAAGACTCATTGAGATTCCCCCCCCCCCCCCCCCCCTGAAAAGCACGTGTGGATCTGGAAAATGAAGCGCTTCTTTTTCCAGCTGTGTGTGCGTTTGCGTGATCTACCTCTCAGCAGGCGGTTGTATGCCTGGCCCCAGGTGTGGCGGTGCTCGCTGGTCAGGATGCCCATTGGCTCCTTGTCGGTCTTCCAGGACTGAGACCTGATCCTCAGCAGCTGAGCATGAATCTGACTCTCTGTCATCCGAGAGCCGTCGCTGTTGTAAACCTCCAGCTGGAAGAACTGGGAGCAGGAGAAGCAGATTCCAGATAACATTTTAGGAGAGCAGCTGAGCTGAGAGATGTTAGCAAGAAGAAACTATTAAACTGAACCTAAATGTTCAGAAAGTCCTCTGTACAGTGCTGTGTTCAATGCTTTTCCAAGATATAGGAGGCCTCACCTGTCCTGAAGAGGATGACGTGGACAAACTAAACATCATACAAACTTTAAAATTCAGTCCTCTTATCTTAATCATCCAGCATAGACACTGTCACATTTCAGAGTCCTCATTCTCACACACAGCAGCATGCAAAGTTTGACCATTTCTGTTATTACAAATATAGCCAAATGTTTTTGAGTTGCCATTTGCAAGTTTGCAACATTATTTAGAAATGTCAGGGCCATGAAAGACATGTTGGACTGCTTGGATTCTCACATCTTTGTAATGTAATGTGCATGCAGCAAAGCTAGAAAGCCGTCTTTCTTATGAACAGAGGAGAGCTACTCATAGCTCATAGCAGGCCACTGTTTTCCACGGTACACATTCATCCCTGTCCTCTCAAGGTGACTAAACACAGCTGACAGTTGTGTATGGGCTTCACTAAACTACTGCCAGACCTGAAAAGATTTATCTCTCAGCTGAGCAGTAATGAGACAATAAACGTCTCACTCCCTTGTCCATCAGTGTTTTAAAAACTCTCAGTGCGATGTTTGAAATCTGCTTTGACCCTGACCCACTCTGCGACCTCTCCTTTTTAAACATCAAAGGATTCCTGCCCCCTCCTGGTAAATAACCCCTGCACTGTCAGAGATCACTACACTCTGGGCAAGATGGATGATCCTTCTGACACGGAAGCAAAAACCACTCCTCTTCCCCTGCCGAGTCAAAAATGTTCTCTCAAAGAGCAGAGTTGATAAAACAGTGCTCCAAGTCTATTCTCCAAGCTGGAGCGCTGCGTGGGTGGCAGGTGTTGGTAAGATGGAAAGAGGAACTTCAATTTATTAACATACTTTATCAGTTTCAACTCCAATTAAGGGAATGCTTGATTATATTTTAGGAAATATCATCTAGCTCTTGCATCCTGCAAAAACCAGCAATAACAACTTTGGACTCTTGTCCCTGTCGTCACAAAAGCGACATAACCTCCGCTCCTATGGAGACACCTACTGAACTAAAAATAGCAAAAGTTCCTTTGTGACAGTTCAAGCAGACTTTCTAAAATCTACTATCTTACAAGGTGAGCCACATCCAAAAAATATTGATTCATTGACTTATCAAACCAAAAAAATAAGTAGCAATAATATAAAGAACAAGTAAAAAAAAAAAAAAAAAAGCAAAAATAACAACAGGAAAAAGAACTGACATTCCTCTGACTATTGATCAACCCACCTGGTAGTTCCTGACCACTGTGATGTGTGTTGGCGAGCGTCGGCCATTTCCATAGTGGGCGACGTAGTCATGTTTGGGGCCGGGGATCCTGCAGGATGAGAAGAGGAATGGATAGAGCTCCATGCACAGGGGCTTCCCTCGCATGTACTCCACTGGCAGCTGCCCGCTGAAGGCACGAGAAGAGGAAAACATGGGTGTCTGTTAATATTCTCATGGTTCAAAGAAAAACAACAGATTCATGTCATGTTCACATCATTTCCAGTATTAATAAAGAAAACCCGTAAAAACTCAAAAACAAAGCTGTCTACATCGCCACAGAGTACATCACTAACGGTGTACAGAAAAATACCAATGAAAAGTATTAGCTAGTCATCAAGCACTTTGAAGGATGTCGGTTAGCGTAAAATATAATTACTATGTATAAAGGTGCTGTTTTCACCTGGTTTTAAAATCCATCTTGTATGCATATGCACAGTTCATCTGTTAAATAATGCCAGGGAAAAAAACCATCAGCAAACATCGGTTATTCGATGTAATATCGTATCGCGATGAAACTCTTGCTAACACCTCTACTACACGCGTGACCAAATGGGTGTGGTTCACATTCGGCAGTGAACAAATGAAGTGCACGCGTGCAACACCCAACGATTACAGCATCCACAGCCAGGAACAAGAGGAGAATGAGAGCAATTGAGATATAAACATGAGCGACAACAGCTGAGCGGTGGGCAACAGAAGGGTGATAACATGGAATGTAAATTGCATGCTGGTGAAAAAAAAAAAAAAAAAATGTTGCTTTCTAGATATTAATCATAGTTTGTCCCAAGTTCCAACTTGTCATCACTCAATTTAATACCACACAGCTGACTAAGGTGGCATGCCGCCATGTTTAAAAGGCAAAATGAAATGAAACATTACTGCAGATGACGCTCGCAGCCACTTGCAACATTCACGGCTTAATACGGGGGATCTTTTCTGATTTAATAAGAAAAAATATTTAAAAAATCTGAGTCCACCCAAAATATAAACCGGATGTCCACATAATGAACAAATATCCAGATTTTTAAGTTTTTAATTTTGTGAAATCTAACATTTTATCAAAATTACATACAATGTACTTAATGCTCTTTTTTGTTTTCTTACATTAAATACAAAGTAGTGGACCCGAGTAACGTGGAATATGACGTGTAAGGGAGCAGAACTCACGCTCCCCCGGGGCTTTGTAGACCTGTGCATTTCTGCGCACGTGTCTTCCTTCCAGACAAAGCAGACAGGACCACCATTCGGGCCGCCGTCAGTAATATTTCCCTTGCCGAAATGACGGGAACATAGCCTTGAATTTCTGGAGAGGTTCAGCCTGTCAACACTCTTGCCCTTGTGCTAAAGCCAAGCCCTCCAAATCAGAATTGTTTTTTTGTTGTTTCTATACCGAAAGTTTTCGTATTTTCCAAAAGCCCCAAATGCAACAGAAAACAACCTGTTTGGACGGGTGCTGCCACCTAGAGGATGACATGTACAATCATCTGTGATTATCTTCAACCACAAGAAATAACCCCGCATTTGAAATCCAATATATCAAAATGAGAAGTGCCTCAAAGTTTGGTTAAGTGAGTCAAAACAAGGCAAAGAAAAAGAAAGTGTTTGATAAAGGAATAAAACTAAGCAAAAAAATGTTGCAGGTTTCAGTGAGCAGTGGTTTAGGCGCACACTAAGAGTAAAAGCTTTTAGACTCAGATGAAGAAAACTGAACTAACTTGCTCCTCGGACATTAACATACGAGATCCCACCAACATTCCTGATCAGGCCTCAGTAGTGAGCTGAAGATAGTGTTACAGCCAGAGCAAATAAATTTAGACACAAATTATCTTCGTGCAGCAGAGAAACACCAGGTGATGCCAGCTGGGAGAAGTGGAACGACACAAAAATAGAAGCCAAACTGCAGCAGGACCACCACAGCATATGAACAAACATTTAATGTGCTGTTTGGGTAAACAACAAAGTAGCTATGAAGTTTGTGAAGACTCACGTGTGCATTTTGGCCTTAAAATCCAGAACTGCTGCTATCAATTTGGATGCAAACCTGAGAGGAAACAAGAATGTTGTGTTTTTATTTATTTTTTTTATTATGGAACACAATTCCAATTTTAAACATCAGCATCACATATGCAATATATAATTTACGCCCAAATAATTCGCAATACCCAGTCCCAGTCTTAATTTGAACATTTCAAGACTTTTGCAAATAACATTCACTTCATAATAGGATGTGTCAGAACATGCCCTTTACTGATGTATCACACCCATATTATCTCACATTGTACTCAATGAGAAATAAAACAAACAAAAACCCATCACTACCATGGGTTAAGACAACAGCCATAATGAAGTTACAGCCTTAAAGGGTTGTTCTGGCACGTAAGAAAGGTGGTGAATTCTCTAATATCTGGGTGGAGACACTCAAGACGTGGCACACAGGTTATCTGATAGCTGTTCTAATAAAACATGCAGCCTGACTGTTTTTGTGTCAAGGTGCTTTAAACACTTCTGCAACGTTAGACGAGCCAACATTGGCTCTGCTGCTCTATCACTGCATCGGCATGTGTGGACTCACACCAGCTGGCTCCTCCAGTCATTAAAATCTCTCCTGGGCAGAGAGATGGCCGGGTTCGAGTGCACAGGCAGGGGCTGTCTGCTCTCCAAGTACGCCCACTGCACCCACCAGTCTGTCATCTGCAGGAGAGACAATAAATACGTTAATAAATAAATAAAAAATTAACCAATCAATACTGGATGTCACCGTCTGAGCAAGAGCTCAAGGACAATGTATTACTGATGCACCAGTCCAGCTTTTTCAACCTTGATACCAATACTGATTAAAATTTAATGAAATTAAAAGGCATCAGGCTTGACTTTAAAATTTCTCTGAAAACTAAACAATAATTTTCCGAAGGCAAGATGTACAAATTAAGACAAATGTACATGTAAAGAACTCTTACTGACAAAAAATAAACAATTGTGCACCAGTACTCAAATACAGAATCAAATACAATCAAACTTGTGTAAATTAAGTAAAATGCAGCAGCTGGAAGTGAACATAGATATCAATGTATACGTCATATGTCAGCAACTAATTTAAATCAAACAGATCGTCTCATGGATCAGTTTAATTTTCAGATAACCGGTCTTCACATCTTGTCAATATCTGATCCTAATATTGGACCGGTGCATCTCTAATGAGTATGCAGTCCTCAGCGTTTGATTGTGACTTGATGTTTACAATTAAAAAAAAAAATAAAATAAAAAAAAAAAATATAATTATATATATATATATATATATATATATATATATATATATATATATATATATATATATATATATATATATATACATATACACACAAATACACAAATAAATAAATAATAATTATATGTGAATGAGTGAGTGGAATCTGGAAAACATTATTACAAAATAGTAAAGCACAGTTTGTCTTTGCTCCATTTTTAAGTTGAAAAAGATATAACTGAAAGGGGTCATTTTCTTGGGCATTATTGGCTGCGGTTTTATGTTTTTTAATTTGGAATTAATAATTAGGAATTAAATAATTCCGAATTAAACTATTTTCCTTTGAGTTTACGTGGAAATAGTAATTCCGAATTAAGGTTTACATGGAAAACACGTTTGTTCGGCTTTATCCAATTCCGCTTTAGATATATGTTTATTGTCCTCGTGGGGAAATTTGTTTGCAGCAAAAGGTACACATGGCAATTTGAAAACCATAACATAAAAAAACAAGGACACAGAACCGAAACACAGACAGACACGGTGCTACCACTCATACATGGTATTCCCAGCCAGCTGGGGTGCTATTTCCTAGAAATATTTAAAATAAAAAAAAAAAAAAAAAAAAAAGCTTTAGGTCTGGGGGTTGGGAAGGGTTCTGATTGGATGGGGGGGGTGCGGATGTCTTTACATCTACCGGAAGAAAACAAACCAAGCTAACGGGTTAGCAACAACATTCCACTTATTTTTGACCTGGGTGGCGTCTCTATCTGCGAAACCTCCTTCATTTAACCTGGCCGCTTTGAAAAGCTCACAATTTTTATGTTTCCTGCCATCTGTTCTATTACTTATTTCCAGTTCCTCCAAGCTATTTATTAAATAAATCGTCTCTGCTCTTGAACACCGTTTACTGCGTGCTGCCGTTTTGAAAACAAGCCCAGCGCGGGCGCGTGTCAAAAGTAATAGGCTTAGTGTGGAGAATATTGATTGGAATCCAGATGTGGCTGTTACATCACAAGAAATACATGAGGCAGTCCTTAAGCTAAAGGGAAACAAGGCATGTGGCATAGATAATTTAACTGCTGAACATTTAAAACTAGCAAGTAGGAAACTTAATCCTTTGCTTGCGCTTTGCTTTACTGGCTTTTTAGTCCATGGTATCTTACCAGACGCTCTCCTATCTGTCTTATTAGTACCTATAATTAAAGATAAAACTGGTAAATTAAACAGCTCAGAGAATTACAGGGCAATTGCTCTTGCAAATATTTTGTCCAAAGTACTAGAGAGAGTCCTTCTCACCAGACTAGAATCTTACATCACCATCACTCATAATCAGTTTGGCTTTAAACGGGAACATGGCACTGATATGTGCATCTTTGCATTAAAGGAAATTTTAGATAAATATAATAGGCAAAACTCAACAATGTTTACATGTTTCATTGATGCCTCGAAGGCCTTTGATCGTGTAAATCATGAAAAATGATTTAAGAAATTGCTACAAAGAGATTCCTCGCTTCCTAGTGAGACTCTTGGTCTTTTGGTTTGCGCATCAGACAATGCGAGTTAAATGGGGGCATTCTATGTCTTCCCCTTTTAATGTGAATAATGGTGTCAGACAGGGTGGTATTCTGTCTCCCTTCTTATTTAATGTCTATATGGATGACTTGTCATTGGAGTTAAATGCATGTGACACAGGATGTGTGGTTGGCAGATCCCTTATTAACCACCTCATGTATGCTGATGATTTGGTCATTTTCTCCCCCTGCAGTGCTGGCCTTCAGCATTTATTGCGAGCCTGTTCACAATATGGGATGGAGTTTGATATAAAATATAATGCAAAGAAGAGTAACATAATGATATTTAGGAGTAAGGAGGACAGAAAACTAATCTTTCCTGAATTCTTCTTGGCTGATACTGCTCTCAAGGTGTGTGATGAGATTAAATACCTGGGCCATTACATAACTAGTGACCTCACAGATGACAAGGACATATACAGACAGTGTTGTAAGTTGTATGCACAAGCAAATATGCTAGCTCGCAAATTTAGCATGTGTTCAATGGTTGTAAAGACTTCTCTTTTTACATCCTACTGTACTCCTCTGTATACTGCCCATTTGTGGTGTCATTACAAAAAAGCCAGCTTCCACAGACTGACCGTGGCTTACAATGACAGCATGAGGTTACTTTTGAGAGCTCCAAGAAGATGTAGTGCTAGTATGATGTTTGCCAGTGTTGGTGTTCCTTCCTGCTCTGCCGTGTTAAGAAACCTGATTTATCAATGTATGTGTAGAATGCTAAGATCTGTTAATCTTATCATTGGGACGCTTGTTAAGTCAGGTTTAGCTCTAGAATGTGGAGCCACTGGAAATCTTGCTTGTATGTAAATGTATAAGCATTGGTATATTTTATTTTATTTTAATCTTTGTATGTAATTTTATCTTATTTGAATTTGTTCCTTTTCTGCTTTTACTGATGATCTATTTATTTATTTACTGCTCTTGTTTTCTATGGACCGTATATGATTTGTGTCCTTAATAAAGTTTTGATTGATTGATTGATTGTCAGGCGTCCGATATTTTTGCTTATTACCAACATTTTAGGCACATCCGGCCTTCAGTGGTCACATCCACCTCTACCATCTGTCTCTCTGACTCAGTGGCATCAGACCACAAACACACACCCAGTTCTTGGTGAGTCTGGCTCTCCTCTCCAGCCCCTCCTGCAGCTGTTGCCCCAGACCTCCCGGCCTGCCGAACTCCTGCACCATCCTCCGGGTGTGCTTCAGTTCCTCGGGGGGCAGCAGGGGCTCCAGGGCCCTCAGGTACCCCTGCAGGGTTTGGCCCAGAGGGGGCACCGGCTGGGGGGGCACGGAGGAGAAGAAACACGGCTCCTGCCTCAAGGAGACCTGCGGGAGGAGGAGGGTAATACCGACTCTTATTTTGATTTTGCGCTCCAAACTCCAGCGCCACAGTAACTCAGCTGTGACCCTAAGAGGGTGTAAAAGGTGTGACTGCAGATTAGTGAGGCCAGTGGGTCAACAGTACAACTCTGCACCAGGACAAAAACAACTAACAAAAACAGACTCACCCGGGACAGCCACGCTCGGCGGGTTCTCGAGTGGATGTGCCTGAAAATCATCTTTTCACCAATCAGAAATCCTTTCTGTGTTGCATGAGAGACAAAAGCCACCTTCGCCTTTCCGTCCTGAGAAGTTTAGCGCAGTCTGCACAGCGTCTGATCACCGAAAACGGAGCCCCGACCTCCACCTACTTCTCCACCATGGATGCGCGCGAGAGTCCTCATCACTCGACAGACAATTATTTGAAATAAGCTGTGTTTCGAGGCGACAAAAGGAGAACGCGAAACACCCCAAACACCCCCGACGACTTCTGTTCCTTTGGAGCGGCGTGCATGCAAACACTCACGTACTGGACAACAGCTCGAGGACTGCCGTACACGTGCTGACGTAAAAGCGTTTCCGTAAAACAGCTACGTGACCGAGCTGCGTTGCCTGGGTTACAGCGCCTCCCCTGACCCTAGGGGGCGCTGTTGTCCGTCGTGGGCGCAGGAAGTTCAAGTTCTGCAGGTTGTAAACAATTATGAACACCCCAGGGAAAAATAAACAACTGTGTTTTATAATTTCCAACTAATAAAGAAAGGTCAGAAAAATATATCAAATACAACAACTGATCAAAATAATACCATATCTGAGACGGACCTCTTTGCAAAAAAATTTGTGTATCTGGCTAGTACTTCAAAATTTTAATTAGGGCTGAACATTATCAACTACAGTTAAAACAGCTAGTTAAAATGCTTTCCCACAAGAATAAACACTTTTTACATTTAAACCAGCTCAAGCCTCTCTCAGTTCGAGTATCTAAACCCCCCCTCATACTGGGTTCCTCAGAGAGCAGTCTCAGTTATTGTTCCCCAGAGACACCGTCTCAGACTGGGGGGCTATCTGTCTATTTAGCACCAGGGCTGCTGTCTCAGTTTGGGGGTCATTGTATTAAGTACTTGACCAACACTGCTCCTTTTACTTTTAATGTTTTTAACTTCCACTTTCCACAGTTTTTCTTCTAATGTTCTTTCTACTGTTTATTTTGCTTTTGCACTGAACTTCTGGCTCTGTCACTGCTGCCTTCACCTGGGGTTTGTCAACTATTACAATTTTTGGCCACCTTTGGCCATCACCAGCTTCTCATACATGTTTAGGCCCATTCTGGGCTACTTTTGGCACCATGGCTCATCTATGGAACTGGTTAGTGCTGTGCGGCCCAGATTATTTTCTGCAGTGAAATTTAGATAATATTAGCCCAACAAATCTGTACATATGGACCAAGTTTAGACCAAACATTCTTAGTTATCTGGGTTTTCAGTCTGGATTGGGATGTCATTTTGGAAGTATTTCCTATTTTAATTTTCAAACTTCAAGCACATTTTTGACAGATGTTCCTGTACAGTATTGCAGCTGTTAGATTATAATGCTCCATGCATATTTTACCTGCTTGCATTTTACACACATACACACACGAACACACACACACGTAAGAAGTAGATGTTTAACTCAATTTCTGTGAGATCAAAAGAAAACAAGACATAAAACTGTTTTCAGAAATTTTTATTAGATTTTTCTCTTGAAGCCAGCTTCTTCAAGTGTCATAGAAAAAATATACGCACAGAATTTGTGTTGTCTTTTACCAATTAAAATATTTAAAAGCAAAAAAAATAGTCCTTGTAAGTAACATTATAAACGCAGAACATCTAAAAGTCCAATATCAGCTGTATTTCTGTATTTTTCTGAAGTTTCCATGCTGATATTTTTTGTTTTTATAAAATATACTTCCTCTTACAGAGTTCTATTTACTCACCACTTTCACATAAAAAAAAAACTTTATTTAAATCCATTGTCCACTGAACAGTTAAAAGAGCTGTTTTTGTGCACAGCAAGGCTCCGATGAAAGGAACCTGCATCACATCACACATTGCACCAAAACCCATTGCAACGCCACACCCGCTGAAAGGAGGTTTATCTGGAAGGCTTCTGACTAAATATTGTTAACTGATCTTTATGTCACCTGTATGAGCGAATCCGGCAGGCACATGAAACCAGATGACTTAAAAATCACTTTTTCATCCTCTGTGCTGAGGCAGTGCTGATGTAAATTTAGGTAAGATACGAACAAAGAGGAAACCCAAAAATATATTAACTACAAATAAAATCTCATATCATTCTTCATTTAGCATAGACAAGTGGTCCTTCGTTGCTCAGCAGTGCACACCTGAGGATTTTTAACACATGTACCATACTTATACATTCACAGCTGTCCCCCAGTTTCCCTGAAAATAAACTAGCTGATATTTTCCCACACTGAGACAGTTACATCCCTCTATTCAAGTGCTTCAATTTAACTGAACTCCCGCTGCTAGATTAAAAAAAAAAAAAAAAAATCGAACAATGACTACAGACACAAATCAATCAAAAACAATTAAAATAATAATGTATCTCAATCAAATGTTGGTGAACTCATCACATGGGCAATTTTGGCGAAGGTGACTTCTACCGAGGGCAAGACTCATCTGGAAGACAGAGATGGAAGATAAATAGCATGAATATATGAGTTTTATTTGATTTTATATGGAATCATCAACAGAAACATTTATGGATTTGTGATGGCCATAGACCATTTGTTCTCCTGCTTGAACATGATTTAAAAACTGTATTTTATTTCAAATATCATTTTTTCATTTTGCTGAGCTTGCCCACACACCTTACCTGCTACTACTTGCAGTGCAAATTTATCATTTTCTATTTTTAAATAATAAAAATATAATTTTCTTACATTATTCTTAATGTCATTAAATAAAATAACACAAGCCACTTGTTTTATACAGTAATTCTAAACAACTTTACCTACATTTTCATTATTGAGGCAACAATACCTAACAGGGTTTATGACACTCATGGCCAATACCAAAGTTTGCCCACTGGATTCATGCACGTCAAGAAATGTTCGATGCCTGAAACCAGCTGATAGCAGGCCAGCTGACTTACCAAGTATCTAAAATGAATGATGTAACCTTATTTCTTAGTTGTGTTACAGTGTCAACCTTCATCCAACCCTGTATGTTCCCTTATGTTTGAGTATAAACTGCTTAAACACTGAAAACTATTAAATCAGTTATGAAATTGTTGCATTTTGAAAACTATAGCATTAGCAGCTAAGCTAAAAAATACTTTTACCACTTAAGCTGCTCTTAATGAACAACAATGTGCACCATAAAGGAGACAAAACTGAACAGTAGATCAACTGTACACTGATAGAGTTTAAGGAGTTGTGGCTAATTAGAGCACTAGCCTGCATCTCTGGTTTTTTACAGTCCCTGGCCAAAATCATATTTTCCTTTTACAACTGAAAAGAAATGCAACCTGGTGTGCAACCGGTTTGTAAATGTATATGTTGCACACATAAAAATTAGCAAATAAATTTGAAAATGTTTATGAATATTCTGGAAATCTGTCAAAAACAGTTCTTTTTTTTTTTTATAGATAATATTTCTACAACAAAGAGTTCATGTAGGCCAGTTGTTGGGAGCTACTCTTTTTCTAATATATCTCGAGTGAGTGAATATTTAGTGCAGCACAGTTTGTGGAGTCATCTCAGGGAAAGTTACGTTTCTCAGCTTCATCCACCAAACTGGCAAAGTTCAGGCAAAGTTTGATAGATAGATAGATAGATAGATAGATAGATAGATAGATAGATAGATAGATAGATAGATAGATAGATAGATAGATAGATAGTCAGTCATACCCATCTTGTCCAAGAGTCACTATTCAAGACAACTGAAATGGCAGCATAATTGGGAACACCTTGGATCAAAAAGACACTGACCGGCGTTCCTACTCCACAGCGTGCCATTTTGGATGTCTTTTTATGATACGGTTGATCCTTGTCTGTTTGATGCTTTTTCTATGTCACATGCTTCATCTCTCTGATTGGAACATATGTCTGTCTAATGGGGTCCAGAAGCAGTTTGCTTCTGCATCCCTTGATACTTCCTTCTCGAAATGAAAGTTGAATCCAGAGGAGACAGACTAATTCTTTGTAATTCTAGAGGAAAATAATTGTGATGGCTGGCCAGGCTAGTATTCTCTCGGTCACAAATATACAAAAAAAAACAAAAAACAAAACAACAACAAAAAAAACAATGAAACTTCAGGAAATGCAAACAGATTGAAAACATCTTACTACACTTTATGTTTTCTGAGGAGGGGGTGGCACTGACCCACTCTCAGACGTGGTCCTGTTGCAATTCCTGTGCTTCTCGTGCTCCTGAGCACTGCTGGTCCTCCCTCCACATCACCTTCCTCTTCTTGCGACTCCTCTCCCTGCAGCCTCTCCTATCTTCACCAGGTCAGGAGGGAGGGGGCTCAGTGTCAGCATGAAGGTCTCTGACGGGTACTCGCACACCTGCTCCAGCTGCTCTTCATCAAAACACACTTTTCCCTGTAAAAATGAGGACAGCATGGTATTGGCACTCTTCTATTGTATGGAAATTAAATAATTGTTTTTATGTGCTTTTATCATTGTTTGATGTATTTTTTCAGACAATGAGCAAGCAACTGATTTTTCCTATCTAAAGCTTCAAGCATGTCATTGATCTCTATTACATGCTGACAGAATGTTTATTATTTCGCTTAAAACAATATGAATAAAATAGATCTTGCAAACCTTTAAGGTTCAAATAAAAATACAAGAAAGTGTTTGTCATCAGCAAAGTCATTTATAAGAGTGCCGTATATTTCACTGTACAACTTATTGGATGGTGAATTTGTAAAGACGGCTAAGAGGCACTGGTGAATGATCAGTGCGTCTCTGTGAGCTGTTTGTACGCTTTCACTGTAATGTCAACTGACAGCATTAGGCTTAACACAGCAGAAATACTCCCTTTGCTAAAGTAATTACTGACCAAACGCTTCATGCACTCATTGTTTCGAGAGCATGGTACATATTCAGAAGCAGAAGCAGAAACTGAAAACAAGTTCTGGTTTTCTTAAAAAAGGAGAATGGGGCCCTGTGTAGGTTGTTTACTCAGCAGCAATCAGTACATCTACAGTTTTATAATAACAGCAATTCAGCTGTAAGGCCTAGATAGGTAGTAAATACACTTAGAGCTGCAGATATGGTGCGCATGGAGCTGCTTCACCCTGAACTGGGCCCGTCTGTAGAGCAGTGCAAATAATAGCTGTGCTCAAGAGAGGCTGGCAGAATCATCCGAAGGCACAGGAAGCTTATCCTCCCTCCCTGACCCTGATTAACCCTGGCTAACGCTGCAGGACAGTAGAGGTACCCAGTCAGACACAGACACATAGAGTACAAGAAAATGAGACAGAAGAAGGGACATTAAAGCATCTTCACAGATTCAACCAAAGCTGGGACCATTGCCAGACAGCCAGCTCAAGGCCTCATCCTACTTGAACTCGTGCTTTTTAAATCACAGCTGAGACTATGTCAAGACAAAAATAATGAATATGTGATAAAAATGACGGACTAAATTTCAAATATAATATGGAAACCAGAATCTTTTGCTCCCAATGTAAGTCAAGGCAATTTACCTGAGCCACAAAAATGTCCCAGAGGATTGACAGAGAATTGTGAGGAGTGAAACCTTCTGTAACATGAAGGGTGTGTGTGTGTGTGTGTGTGTGTGTGTGTGTGTGTGTGTGTGTGTGTGTGGGTGTGGGGGGGGGGGGGGGGGGGGAGATTGACGTCAGTCTGAAGTGCATCAAGCAGCAGGTGGTCAGAGAATTACTTCATAGTCCTTGTTAGCTGCAGCTAAAGAGGAGTGTGTTTAAGTGTGTTTACTGACTGAATTATATGAATGTGTCATTGGAAGTACAAAAAATAAATAAATACATAGATTAAATTAAAAAAATATATATTATAAATCCATTATAAATCACCATAATAGCGACTGGAGATCTGAATGAATTCTTTTGCAGGTTTTTCTTTCATGGTATTGTCAAGTCTCAGGAAACAGATGGCCTTGTTCAGACAAGAGTTTAGGGATTTAAAAGTGGACACCACGTCACTTCCTCATGTCAATCTCTTTTTTTTTTTTGTTAGAGGAAGCTCAGATGTCTGAAAGAGGAAGTGAGCAAAAAGATGCAGCGTGACAGCGGGTTTCTGTGAGAGCAAATAACGAGCCTTTCATCCTCTCAGTATGACCGACAACAAACTGTCATTTATTTTCCCTTCTTTGTCCATCCTCGCTCGCTGCTGTCCCACCAGTGAGCTTTTCTCTGATCTCCTTTTGCAAAGCTCCAGCTCTCTTTCTTTCCATCTCACCCACGTCCAGCTGAAAGTTGGCGGCCTTCTGTCAGTAAGACTCAGCCATTCAGTGGAAGGTCAGTGTGGTCAAAAACAGTCTGCCAAGACGGCAGTCTAACAACCCAAACTCCCGCTTGGAGAGGCAAGAAGATACAAAGAGCGATTTGTCTGAGAGCTGGAGAGGGCTGACTCAACAGAAATAGGATAATTGGTACAAGGAAACAAAGAAGCATTTTGCAGTAGATGCACACTAAGGGGAAATTAAAATGCAGTTTAGCAGCTCAAAAACAGCAGAGCAGGAATTTGATTAATCTAATTGCCAGTGAATTCCCTAAATACAGTTTGAAATAATCTTCCCAGGATGGTGTAATAAGAGACAAGGGTGCTCTGCTGAGCAACTTTGTCCTTTTTTATTACATAAGAGCTTGTCTCAATGAGATTCAGAAAAGAGCTAAAACAGAAGAAACATTAGCCAAGTCGGAGGCTGCTCTCTCTGACTTACTGTAAATATCAGTGTGGTCTCGCACACAGACAAGCATGTGATGTTACGAGGGAAGAAAAGCTGCACAAAAAAAGAAAAAAAAGGAAGAAGGAGGTGTGCGCCTAATGTGGTTTTCAAAACTTTTCTGTCTCTGCTGACGTCTGCAGCATTGCATTTAACTGTCTCTTTCTGGAGAAGCTTCAACACACTAAAACACCAGTTGTAAAAAAAAAAATAAAAAAGAGAGAAAACAGTTTGATTTCTCTTTCTGTGGTTGTGTCTCCTTATGAAAATAATAGACACACATGAAGAATTTAACAATATAATGTTGTAGGTCCTTATCACATGCAAAAGTCAAAAGTCTGCACAGAATTAGTGTACAGGAGCAAATGGCAAAGAAGATCACTTCAGGATTTCACCGCTAAGAATCAAGATGTCGTGCTTGATGAGGCTTTAACCAGCTTAGCTCGTTCTCTATGATCGTGCTTCTCAGTCAAAAGGGACGTTCTCCTAGTGAAAGGGCTTTCTGCCTGGTGACAACGCTTGTGAAAAGCAGAGGTGAAAACAAGCTAAACTCCCTCCGAAACCCGAATGCAACTTTTTCCATCATCATTTTAACAAGACACCAGAACCACGAGTCTTCCATTTTAACATGTTTAAATCATGACATGTTGTGAATAGAAGTGAAAGATATTTTCCTTCCCTTCATGCGAATGAAAGACGGAAACAACTCACCCTTTTTGGGGTCCCTCTATTTTTGACCAGACAAGACCTCTCTAGATTCTGATATCCACCAATCACCTCAATCTCCTCTGCTGTTGGGTATTTCTTCTTCACGGGCTCGGCTGCAGCAGGGCCCGTTTGCTGTGATGGAGCCTTTGCGGGCCCTGGTGTCGAGGGCTGTGCCGCGGACCCGGCTGCCCCAGACCTTTTTGGGGTGATTGTGATGGTGGCACCTCTCTTCACTTGGCCACCAGAAGCACTCTTGATGGTGAAGAGTGTGGGTGATGGGTTTGGGGATGGGGAGATGCTGGGAGAGTGGGAAGGAGATGGTGAGCTTGGGGAGGAGGCCGGAGTCGGGGCTACATTTGTAGGTTTCAGTGAGTTGTCTGGGGATTGGCTCCTGAGAAATGACGGGGTGATGGTGACAGTTTGCTTGAGCTGAGATGGTGGAGAACAAACATGCTGTGGGGTCACTTTGGGCTTTGTTTCTGGTGTTTCTTCATCATCTTTTAACTTCTGCTTCAATACTCCTTTGGGACTTTGCTGCCCTTTTGTCTCTCTGTTCTTCAGAAAAGCATTTGATGAAGTAGAGGAATTCAGGACTTCCTGCTCTTTCAACCGATACTGCTCTATCTGCTGTTGTATCGTCTGAACCCCACAGATATCGTCACCTTTCTGTGTTTTACTGTCTCCCTGTAGCGAGTTTGAAATGAGTGGCTTTACTTTAACAAGGTTCACAGGTGATGAGATGTCCACTGTCCTTTCCTTCAGACACAAGCCTGATCTTGAGCCCACAGTCTCCAGGTTGTAGATCCGGCTCATGGCTGCGAGGGAGCTGGGATGAAGCGGCGAAGGGGAGACAGACTCAGCAGAATCGACAGACGATGTGTATTCCTCTACCTCCTCCTCAGAGAACTCCTTTTG
Organism: Hirundichthys speculiger; assembly: GCA_018398805.1. NCBI lineage: Eukaryota > Metazoa > Chordata > Actinopteri > Beloniformes > Exocoetidae > Hirundichthys > Hirundichthys speculiger. The sequence goes on from JAGFBZ010000261.1 coordinate 2,328,941, forward strand.
TTCGTCGTCCTCCTCTTCCTCTTCTGTGCTCTTGGGTCGAACCCTGTAGTGCCTCAGCTGATCTTCTACATGTTTAAGGGCATCATCTTCATTTTCAGATATCTGGGGGCAATCAGAGGTGATTTCGGAGGCAACAGTAGCATATTCGCTTATGACTTCCTCTCCCCTGTCAGCTTGTAAGTGTTGAACAGGAACAGGAAGCTGAGGGAAGGTTTTCAACACGCCAACTTCCCGTGTGACGTCAGATGCAGTCACAGATGTCTGCTGCGCTGCCTCCTCCTGTCCTGTTTCCGCCTCAACCAATCTCTTCTGCACATGAGCCAAAGTCTCCCATTCTTTCTCTGTTTCGCTTTCCCTCGCCTCGCACCTGTCACCAAGTGTACTACAGATCTCTACAGCGTCACCCCCATCTTCGTCCTGCCCTTCTCTTTGTCTCTGCTTTGCCAACTCTCTCTGTCTGATTTTCTCTCGTAGAGACTCAATACGGCTCAAAGGTTTTCCGACTCTCCAGCTATTCCTCCTCTCAACCCCTTGCCCCCCCTCCCACTCTTGTCTATCACCGCTTTGACCTTCAGCGTTTCTCCTCTCCAACATTTCTTCGGCAACATAGAACACAGTCCTGGGGATTTGAATCTCAAGGGGTGCAGGTGGGGTCCCAGTGGCTGTGATCCTTTTCGGAGATCTGGGGGTCACACTGGAAATCAGACCCTCTGATCCACTATTGCTCCCTGTTTTCATTTCCTCTTTGCTCTCGTTGGGATTTTCACGTATGGCCTTGTTAGCCCTTTCTCCTCTCTCGCTGTGATAAATAGTGGTGTCTCCTAATTTTTCTATTTTACTTATAAGATCCTCAGTGTGTGGGGACAACCCGGAGTGTGTGAGATAAGGTCCGTGGGGTCCAGTGCCGTTCCAGTCTGGCCCTCTATCTGTGACCGTGGAGAGCAGACTAGAGGACTCTGTGAAAGCTAAGTCACGTCTCTCCACAGTGAGCGACTCTACTGATGCAGGGGCAACATCACTAGCTTCAGCTTGGATTGTGTATTCAAACCCATCCTCTCTTTGAACATCAACTTTGTCAGCAGCATGCGCCTCAGTACGTCCACCTGCATCTGAATCTTTGTCCGTATTTTCCAAACTCTTCTCTCCTGCCAGTCGTCTCATTTCTCTTTCAGTTCTAGCTTTCCCGTCCTGCTTGATTGGCACTCTTCTAGCAAATGATATCCCCTCTGTGCTTTTAACCGATGCCACTGTGAACCCCTTGTCTCCATCTCCATCACCCAATGTCTCTGCAGACCTCATGTGAACAGGCTCGGCTTTCTTAACGTCATTCCTGTGTTTTTTCCACATTTCTGCCTCATTTCTCCTCGGCATGGCCCCTCCTCTCTCATCCTCAGTGTTTACGTCCCCGTGCTTTCCAGAGCGGTCTTTATCTAAAAGTCGCGCACACCCCAGTTTGAGTTTTGCCGTGGTTTCTTTCACCACGACCGCCGCATCTACCCACGGCGCTACAGTCCTGTCTGAATGGATCTTCTCGGAGCATTTTTTGTCACCTACTCCGTTCTCCTCAGCGCTAATCACTCGGTCTGAGAAGCTGTAAGAGCGTTTTGGTACATTTTTCAGTAGCATATCCTTTCCATGTGTCTTTCTCTCTTCAGATTGTCGGTCATCTTGATCTTCGGAGTACTTTCTCCTCCCTGGCTGGAGGAAATTATCAGAGCTTTTGGAACGAGATGGAGCCTTGGGATGCTCTCCAAACTTACTCAGCAGCTGGCTGACCCTCCCTCCCCTCTCCATAAACACGTTATCATCTAAGCTGTCCTTCCTTTCACCCTTATTAATAACTGTGGCTTGACCCCATGGTCTCTCCTTCTCTTTTTCTCTCACCCAGGACAGGTCCGTTCTCAGCTCCTTGCCCATACTCTCTCTCCTCGCACTCACGCAGCTCTTCATCTCCCCATCCTTCGATTCTGTGCTCAGTTCTTCAGGGCTGGCTGAGGGCTTTATGATCAGAACTTCGGTGGCTCGGATCTCGGTGACACTGCCTCCTCCAGCCAGAATCTCTCGCAGGTCCATCTTCATCCCTCTCTTTCCGAGCTGGTCTTCATCAACCCTCTCCCTATCTGGCTCCTTCCATTTAGTCCTCCTCTCATCGCTGCTTTTCCTGTCCTGCTCGATGATGATGATGTTGTCAGCACGAATGGTCCGGAGACAGGGAACGAGGGGCGAAAATGGGCCCGACAGTGCATGGGGTTCCTTTTCCTCTGTGTCTTTTCTTACTTTAACGAATTCCTGCTCCTTGACTATATCCTTAACTGACTCTTTCCACTGGTGTTTGTCTTTGTCGCATCCCTCCTTGCTGTTCTCTTTTTCCCTTCCCTGACTCCTGTCTCTGATCTTCTCCTTTTCCAATCCTTCACTCAAATCCCTAAATCTCTCTATTTTCATTTCTATATCTCGTCCTCGTTTTGTCTCCACATCTTGACCTTTGGGGCTCAGCTTTTCCTTCTCCTTAACTTCCAAATCGCTCCCTGGTTCCCCCGTGTCTCTGCCCTTCCTCCACACACTTTGTGTTCGAATAAAAGGGTTTTCATGGACCGGGACTATGGTTTCTAAAGACACCTTGCTTCCTGGTTTGTGCTCTATATCCAGCCACTGCCCAGGATCAGGACTGAGAGAGAGGTCACTTCCCAGATTAATTGTAACTGAGCTGTCCGTGTCACTCAGACCATCGGAAGGAGATCTGACGTCCACCTGCAGCAGGCAGATGTCTCTGTCCTTCTCTCTGTCCCCCAAACTTTCCTGCTTCGCCTTCCTACGCTGGATGATCCCTCGTTTCCAGGCCGGCATACTGGCCAACTTCTCCTCCTCCTCCTTTCCTCTCCTCTCTCGCTCCTCCTCTTCTCTCCTCTTTCTCTCCAGAAGAAGCTGCTTCCATTCTGGCAGAGAGGAGACAGACATAACAGAAAAGGTGCTCGTCTTTGGCCAAAACAGTGTCTGGGAACTGCCTGTAAAAAGAAAAAAAAATTATCAAATAACTCCAGAATTCTCTCACAGTTACATTCAGTAGTAACAGATATAATCCAAACTGGACTGTTATCTCATAATATGATCAATATAAGTCCACGTGTTTGCAAAGTTTAATAAGTATTAGTACATGCATGCAGTCTAGTTTGGCTGCAGTTCAATATGCATTTAAACTTTTTATAAATGGAATATGACAGAGGTCTTTCAAAAACATGAAATAATTCAGTTTTAACGTCGTATTTATGATGTAGATTATTAGTCTCATTAAACTCACCAAACGCGCACTTTTTGCAGTGTTTTTCTGAATCCTCGACTTTACATCTCCATTCGTGCGTAATGCGTAACTCTTTCTTCGCTAACAAAGAAGGGGGAAAAAAAACCAATACAGTAAATAGGAAAGGTTTAAAAACTCCGTGCAGTCCAGTCAAATCCTCAAGAACTAACTGTTGTTCGGGGCATCAAAACGCCCTCCGAGTCGGTGTGGTAGTAATTACTTCCAACTTTAGAGCCGCAGAGCTCTAATCCGATAATTACATTCAATTCCTTCAGGAGAGTTTAGTGGCACACAGCATATTGTCGGACCTAAGAAAAGGCGTTTAAAGCGCATAGCCGTCTGCCCGGCTACCAACCCCCCATCCCTTGGCACATCTCCCCGTCCAGCAGGGTGGATTGGAGGGGGGGGTGGAGGAGAAACTGGAGGAGGGTGAGGTGAGGTCGTAAAACGGACCACATTTGCCCGCTTGCAAAGGTGCAGCAGAACCTGACATGCTGAGTTTCACTCGTGTGTAATGTAATTATGTAAGTATTGTTACCATTTTGCCTTTTTTCAGTTATAATACCATGGGTTCTTCTGCTTGTCAACCATTAAGTAGTATTGCCACACTCTAATGTATTCCAAGAATGGAAAAAGAACAAAACAATTATCAAAAAAAAGTTACCCCTGCCAAGTTATTTATTTGAGAATATGTAATTTGATAATAAGGCTTATATTTACTGTGAATAAATGCAAGGACTGTAAACAACATGAATGGTAGATGGGAAAAACGGTACACCAAAGGAATTGCTCTGTCCTGGTCAGAAGTGCAGGTACAACTGCCTTTTCTAGGAAGATGGACATCATTTTTAGTTTAGGTTTAGGTGAGATTTAGGTTTAGGACATTTAGTCCATTTCAAAATTTTTAATCTTCTCCTATGAAATCATGAATTCTGTGGGCCTCAAAACAAGCTTAAAGCCAAATATGAACTGCAAAATGAATTTGTGGTGCCTTGTGGTGGTCCTACCGATTTTGACCATATGGACTTACCTGCATTTAAATGTGAGGCCCAAATGCTTGGGGCATATGTTACTGAACCTATATAGGACCCATATAATTTGCTCCTTTCTTTGCCCACATCCATTTACTCCACTTGCATCCCACATGGGCCTCACATATTTGACACACATTGGCTTCCCATTTAGGGCCTATACTGCTGAAACCATGCCCTTTTCTCAATTTCAAGCCTACGTTATACCCAAGTAGCTCAACAATAATCTTTAATCGTAGACGAACTCCATTCTTTTAGTGTCAGAGGCCGTAAAGCAGTCCCACACAATGATATTACCTCCCACATAGTTTACTGTGGATAGTTTCTTTTTTTAAACCTTAACTTAATTTCTTATTTTTAATTATTTTAACAGATCAATCAAAGTATAGATCAAAAGAAGTACTTCAGCAACAGAATCCACCTGAAAGTGGTCCAAAACACTCCAATCTGAACAAGATAAGTCAGTTGTTTCCACTGATTCATCCAGGAAGCCTTGAATCAGGCCTCCCACTTTGTGAAAAAAAAAAGTTTTCTGCAATACCAGACATTCAGTTTATTCATACAACTATGATCCACCAAGGAAATTGTGCTTAAATTGTTTCCATTTTTCATGACGTTGGTTATTATCTGTGAACTTTTTTTAAGGAGGTGTTGATTCAGAAGGATCTTTGTAGTATTTGATGTTGCTGAAATACTGGGTCACATTGAGACATTTTTCTCTTAAAATGTATTTTCGGACTTATATCAGCCAAGGTAGTCACTGAACAATAATCTTCACGCTGGGAAGATTTATCAGTGAGCTGGATCTGATGAATTACAACTAAAAGTCTGTTTCTAAAAAAAAAAAAAAATCTAATCTTTAATAAATTTAATACAGTGTGTGAAATTAACTGCATGTTGTCAGTGAATTCTAACATTTCAGCTGTTGTTTAATTACAGATAAAGTCAGGACTTTACTTTGATAAGTAGTACTGTATCACAACAAATGAAGAGTTGTTAAAGTTGTTAAAAAAAAAGAAGAGATGGAAAGATATAAGAGACAGAAAGAATAATTGGGCTGTAGAAATTTATTCAAAATTGTCATGAAAAAAAAAAAACTAAAATTCTAGTTATAGTGAGGTCACAATTCAGGCATTGGAAACAAAATCAGTAGTGTACGAGGTTAAGGAAATTAAACTATACAGTACTGCGAGTTGAAGATTAGCAGCATGCTTTGGAAATACATGAGTCAACCTGCTAATAAACTAATATGATTTATCTGAAATATCACAAGCTGAGGAATTAAACACCAGCCCAGTTCATTCAGCTTCACGTCATATATAATAAGTGAAATATTCTCCCAACATATATGAAAAAACAACAGAGGAAATACATTCATATGATCAGAAATGTCATGAGACTGTGCTTTTATTAAAATCACACAGCTTTTTCCAGTGTGAAATCTCAGTGACACTATTTTTCAAGGACAATGGAATCTAAAATTAGCAAACAGTAAAACAAAGTGTAAATGTACTTGGCACATGTAATGTAACAATATAAAGTATAAAAAATAAGTCAGTGTTGTCCAAAAAAAGGCAAAATTTTAACGGTTTTACTGTAAATGTCTTTTGAGTTGAATTTATGCGAACAAACCTTTCTTCCTAAATTTGAAAGAACTGGAATCAGTTAAAATCATTTACTTTAATGAGAGCCACGTTAAAGTGACACGGGCGACTGTCCATTTGTAGAAGAGATGTTTCCAAGAGAAATCTCCCCAGGACAACCGAAAAAAACACAAAGGCACAAAAAAATGTAGTGAAACTACAGTCAGCTTTGAAACAATATTTCTGGTTAATGTCAGGGATCACAGCGTAGAGATAACTTTGACCTCACTTCTCTTTGTGGTTGCGGCCATCCTGCTCAGTATTTGCTCCAGCGCTGCCACTGTGTGGCTCAGCAAAGAGCTGCACCTTGCTTTTAAGCCGCATGCAGAGGTAGGCTAAATCCTGTTTGTCCAGAGAGTGCGCCAGCACCAGGTAGGTCGACAGAGTCCCTGCCAGCAGTAGCCTGTCCAGGGTTAAGGCCGGCAGGAGCCACAGCACAACAGCCAGCTCCAGGCACACTGGGTGGCGGAGGTGGGACAAGAGACGCTGGGCACCTGGTGACTTATGAGTCAGAGGGTCCCCTAAACCGACACACTCGTAATACACCTGAGAGAGGAGAGGCAAAAGAGAGTTTATGTCATTTATTTCATTCTTTTATTACTTCCATTTTTTTTTTCCAGATTTTGCTGTGCTTCCTTCCACTTCTCATCACTCTACGCACAACTCTCTGCAATAATAAAACAACAATCGCCTTGTTTTGTTGGAGCCACTTTGTGTTTCATTCCTCTAAAAATTTATGAATACAGCACAGTATTTTTGTTCATGTTCACAAACCTCTGACATTCCCACTTCTGAACACAAAACCACATCCCTGTTTATGTTCCCCCACCTGCTTGATGCCCAGTAGTTCTGAATAATCAAAAATCACGAGGATGCTGCAAATGATGGCCCAGCAGAGGAAGTGCAGCGAGAAGCAGAGCAGGGGGAACCAGACGCTCCAGGGTGCATGACGCACCGACCACAGACAGGGGGCTCCCATCACAGGCTGCCAGTAATGGACCAAGATCTAATGAGGGAAAGAAAACACTTGTATGAGGTGGTAAGGGAAAAGATGTAAACAGACAGTTCAAACCACCACCAAATAGGCAAAAGAAAAAAAAAATAGTGGCTGGTTTAGTTTAATTCTGTTTTTGAGGCAAACATATACTGCAGTGACTATAGTTACACTGAAACAGTTTTATTTCATGCTAGATTATTTATTGTCCCTGTCATAAAGACATTAAAAGTCAATCAACACAAAAAGACAGAAATATCAACAAATAGACATGTAACCACTGCAAAGAGTCTCAAAAGGTCCATTACAATTAACGACCACAGGTCCTCTCTTGTGGGGTTGTGTCTATAAGCCTGAGTGTCTTGCTTCTATGTCGGAGATTGTAGGGGGTCTTTTCTCTCATCTCTATTTACACTCATCTTGTTTACATTACATTATGTGATTTTGTGACTAATGACTTGTTTTTTTTTTTAAAGTGAAGTTTGCATGTTCCACAGAGCACATGGTATTGTACCTGGAGGGCCAGAGCTGTAGTGAAGCAGTACACCGTCCTGTTGAAGGAGCCCAGCACCGACTGTAGGGTCTGTTTGACAGGTGACCAGGCAAACAGACTGTGCTGTACGGTGAAGAGAGCCAGCAGGAAGAGATCCACAGCAAGAGACCTGAGGACAGAACTGTTCCTCAAGGCCACAGACCATGGTATGGAGTCTTTGTAGGGAGAAATGAGAAGCACTTGAAAAAAAAGGGTCATCTTAAAATTTAAAGTCTGTATGTTGTTACTGCAATCCTATTCAGCTTAAAGTACATTTATTTTTTCGCTGTAAAATTTTAGTTTTACATATTACAGGCCTGTAACTTATGGAGCCCCGTTTGGGTCATAATTCAATGAATAAATGAGGTTATTATTATGAAATACATATCCATTATTATGAAATGTTTGCCATTATTATGAAATACATGTTTATTATTATTAAATGTGTCCCATTATTATGAAATATATGTGTATTATTTTGAAATATTTCCCATTATTATGACAAAAATAATTATTATGAAATATTCTTAGATTTAAAAAAAAGCCACTCTGAAATAAACTTTTATGCATTAAACTAAGAATAAATAATAATAAAAATATGAGTTTTTACATAATTGGTTCCATTTTCATAAGAATGAGCTTTTACATAATGGCTTCATTTTTTTCATAAGAATGAGTTTTTACATAATAATGACATTTTGCCACTGGGCGGGACCAGTGGTTGACCTGCACGCTCATTGGCTGATCCTTCTCCATTCTACGCTCTGACATCGACTAGTTTTGGCCGTGAGGTCCCGTTAGCAGCAGGCCGTGGCGTCATCAAGGTGCGCTCGTAGTCCGATTATAGCTATGGCAGCTTGGACTGAGCTACGGGAAACCTTTACGTTTCTTAATCGATGTCAACTTTTAACCATAAACTGAGGTGCATTCTGCCACCTACTAGCCTGGAGTATATACATTGCACCTCTCGCCCACTATCGATATTCACTGTTCTGTTGCTTATGCCTGAATGAAAGAGCAGCCAATCACATAAATGGCTCCGCCCTCTCTGCTGTGATTGACACACAAATCATTCTTATGAAAAACAAAGCCATTATTATGTAAAAGCTATTCTTATGAAAAACGAAACCATTATCATAATAATGGGAATATTTCATAATAAAAACATGCATTCATAATATGGAACTCTTTCATAATAATAAACGCCTGTATTTCATAATAATAGACTAATTTATTCATTGAATTATGACCCAAACGGGGCTCCATAGTAACTGCACTATATACACAAGTATTAATAAAAGTTAAATAATACTGTATTAATCCATGAAGATAAATTATGGAAAAACTAGGGTAGTCATAATAGTGTAATAGTTTTCAACATGCAATTTCAATGGTGCTGCTGGGAACACAAAAGTAGCTACTGTTCAAAAGCATTCAAGTGTAAAACATGTCACAGAGTACACTCACCCGAATGTGCTGATTATACGGAAAACAGCATCACAATCGCAAATATAGCCCACAAATATCGTGCTTTTTGTTTTGTCTTCTTTATTTATCTGAAAAATGTAACATGGGGCTCGTGCCTTGAAACCAGAAAAGGGTCAAATCAGCTGTTACTTCTTGAAATATCCTCGAGAACGACAGAAAAAAAAAATTCTATCGCCCAACGTGGGGCTCGAACCCACGACCCTGAGATTAAGAGTCTCATGCTCTACCGACTGAGCTAGCCGGGCGCTGGTAGCACGAAATCCCCGCTTTGGGTAATGATTGTAACATGCTAACCTGTCTGAATAACTTCTTCCAATAAGTCTTTATTTTTTTCCCCTCTATGTGTACAACACATTTTAATTACAGGGGTAAACAGAGAGGATTTGGTGGTACCACTAACAATTCCTCCACCAAACTTAGCGAAACCCTCTCTCGACCGCCATCCACTGCCAGGTTACGAGAACTTACCTTCACAGAGCGTAGTCTCCCCTGTGATATTATGGTAAATGGCTCGAAACGATACGAAGCGAACAAAGTCTGCTCCGGATATGAAAACAAACAACAGGTTTAGCACAGACGCGGTGCAGAGAGCCCAGCAGCGTACTGTGACTGACGCCATTTCAATATCACGTTAATGTTCATTTGACTTTCACAGTTCCGGGAGAAGATTCATGTTATTGCCGAATATCGACACACGATGGGAGTGTTGTCAATTTAACTCAGTGGCTCTCATCAAGCACGTGGGGCGTACAGCGAAAGCCCGTTGATGGGTATCCGTACTTATTTTTGGCTTCCTTGCACACACGTATTCCTTCAGATTCTTCCTTCAGATTGTTTGATGATAATACGATAATATAATATGTCATAGACGATTAAATATTCAAGAGGCTTAAAATTTTTATACATTATTCAGAATTTTCGAGCCTCTGCTCATCTATACTTCTGAGTGACTACATCTGTAAGATGTCGTTTTCATACCCTTTCATGTCACAGACTTTGCCAGTTCATATTAGTTGGAGATGCTCCCCATGGTTTATTTTATTTTATTTTTCAAGCTTTTTTGAGATATATTGCAGCCATCACCTTCAAAATGAGCCAATATCTTTTATGAAATGATAAAATGTCTCATTTTCAGTATTTATGTATTTTTTATTCGGTTGTGAATTAACTATATAACATTCTAAAATCATGACATTCATTCTTTCATTTCATTTTACAGTCTCAACTTTTTTGGAATTGGGATCTGTACACAAAACCCAGAGAAAATAGATAAAACCAACTACTAGTTATAACTGCAGTAACTTTATTCAAACAAGAAACAAGAAAAATGTAAAGTTTCCTATAACCATTTGTCTTTAAATAAGATTAACATCACCAGTGTAGCACTCTACATGATAATACTTGTCAGATGACACTACTCGAATAGACTCTGTAGACCCCTGTAACAACCCAGAATGAAAAAGAAATGGTTACAGGCGGTTCTCATGACACTGAAACGGGAGGGAAAGTTCAATGATTTAAATTGTCGCCACTGAATATTGTTGAAACTCACCTCTGTTGGAAGTATTGACATCTTGCAGGCCACGCAGTGGGGAGCCTGGACCCTGAAACAATGAAGAAGTGTCATTGTAACTGAGACATTAAGTCATAGGTGTGGTCTGTCTGTGGAGCGGTTCACCTCTTTCATTTGAGTGCGAGCTAAAGAGGATGGCCCATTGTAATAATTTCACCTGTGATAGTCGCTGATGCAGTAAACCTTGGAGTCTGAGTCTACTGCAAAGGCCTGACCCTCCAGCTCCTCCCTGCAGATGACACAACAAAAGCAGGACCGGTGGTACGATTTCCCGTGAGCCTGCAGGACCTGATGATGCAGTATGAGCCGTTTTACACACATGGTAATATCACACACATGCATGTACTTTAATGAAGGAATACTTACCAATTCTGTGATTGAACACCCACAGCTGTTACACACTTCTCGAGGTGGATGAACCCCAGAGAACTGAAATAAATGGAACATGGAGAAAAAAAATGAACTTAAACCATATCTTTCTGTTGTGTTCTAAGATCATATACTCACCAAAAAGTCATCCTCACAGTAGATTAGTCCTGACACTGTAAAAAATGGTTTTCCACTGAGCTGCTTGTCTGAGATATGACACATAAACAAAAAAGACATGCACAAAAAAATTAAATATAAGGTAAGTGTGGCAAATGTCCTTTTTTTTTTTTTAACATGTTTATGCTCATTTTTTCATCACATTTGTCTGACATTTTGAAAGGGGTCTGGTACTTTGAAAAAGCAGGAAAGGATTTTACATGCAGTTTTTCGATTGACCATTTGGGATGCCCCTAAAAGCAAGTCGATCTCCATTGACCACTATCTTAAAATGTCCAACTTTGCAGCAGAAACAAACATATTTACAGCCTTGTTCAAAAAACAGTTTTGGTTTTCACATCCATCCCCTATGACAGGTGGGATAGGCTCCAGCGGATCCCTGTGACCCTGAATAGGAAAAAGCAGGTATTGATAATGGAAGGAAGGACAGATGGGTGAAGATTTTGTAGTTTTTAACTCACACTAGATAATTCATTAAATCAGCTTTGTTAATACCATCTCCAAATGTAAAAACATTAAACCATAATCAGGGACATTGTAACATTTACAAACATTTTTTTTTCAAGTGTTCTCATTCATGAGTAAATGTGTGGAAAAAATAAAAGTATGTTCAGCATATCATTTACATATATTCCACAGCTGTTCTCTGCCAAATCCAATATTGAACAAGAAGTAATGATAATGACTGGAAAAAAGCCATCTCTGTATTCTTTAGTAAAGTACAGTGTTTTATGATGAGAAGAATCATGTGCAAAAAGCAAATAATTGAAATGCAAAATTGTAACTTAAATATACCTATCTTTACTACACAAAATGCTATTTCAGTAATAAGAATAAGGGAAAAACATCTTGACAAAGCTTTACTGAAAAGTAAATATTAAGCAATTGAATAGAAGTGATTGAAATGTTAAAAAAAGATAAAGGAAATGTTAGAGATATTTGAACAAACATATCTATGCTGTGAGGACTCACTGCAAGCACTGCAGGTGAAGCAAGAGTTGTGGAATAAATGTCCCATTGCCTGACAGGCTCCTCCTGTGCCGTACACTGCTTCCCTGCATCTTGTGCAACTCCCTGAGTGCATGAAGAGGAGCACACAGAAAATTCTGAAACGTGAACCGCTCTTGTACTTACATGCCAGGTAAATATTTGTAGTACACCTACACTGTGCCTCTAAAAACTGTAAATATGTGGTCATTTCAACCCTTACCAAAATAAAGACTGGGACTGCAGCTGGGGTTCATCTCCTCCAGTTTTTGCACTGCTGTCTGGAGCAGACAACGCGACTGTCTGAGGGTCTAATTTTATGAGCAGTGCAGACAGCTGCAAGGGGAGCTGCTCAGACCCCCTGACTCCTCCATGGGTGCTGGCATGTGGGTCCCAACAGACAAGGACCAATCGTACAAAGTTAGAGTACTGTTAAGATACATTAAAGTTTTCTACTTTTTTACATTAAAGTTTTATGCGATGTTGTGAAGAATAATTCCTATCGCTGACTCGAGTTTAAAAAAAAAAAACAGAAAAGAAGACAGACACTGTCTATAAAGGCTGATCGCAGCCCACAGTGGTGACATTACTTCATAGCTTCTGTGTTATACAGTCATATACAAAAACTGATCCGCCTTCTTCTTTTTCTTTGGCCTTTTTTATGGAAGTGGTGGTGGTGGTGGTGGGGGGGGGGGGGGGTTTGTGTGTGTGTGTGTAAGAGCATGGGGGGAAAAAAACGTTTGGCTAAAAGGTAAAAAAAAAATAGTGGGCTGATGATCCAATAGGTCTTAGATCCAGCTCAGCAACAATAACTTGAAGCAGTCATTTCTTGTATGACCTTATTACCGATATGACTTTATTTGGAGCATGGAGTAACTCTTTGGAATGGTCTGGATAATTAAATTTAAAAAAGTCGAAGTATTGCACTGTTTAAGAAAAGGTATAAATACACGCTGATTATGAGCTATAAAGAAAAAGAATGAGGCGGGCGGAGGGTTCATCGGATACACTTGTGGTCACAATGAATAGATAAAAAGATAAAAAGATAAAAGGATATACAAGTAGTAACTTGGCATTAGACGTAATTTCTAAATGGCATAAATTGGGGTAGAACCAGAAAAGCTTAGGCTTCATTCTACTCCTTTTCGAACTGGTGTATTAGAATTGTTTTACTTTTGTTTTAACTTTTGATTTTCTTTTAATATATTATTGTATATTTGTGTTGCTTTTGTTTTAACTTTTGATTTTCTTTTAATGTATAATTTTGTGTTTTTTATGAGAAAGGTTCAAAATAAACATTCATTCATTCATTCATTTGTATAGATGGCTGAACTCCAAATTGTTTAGCAATGATTTTATAAGCCTTTCCATACCGGCGTACAGCAATTTTTGCCTCTCTAGTAGCATTGCTTATGTTATTACCTCTTGGCATTCTGTTAAAAATCACCTGAATGCTCCAGATGAACAAACTGTCAATATCCACTTATAACAGCACCTGTGTGCAACTTATCCTCTTACATCCGGTGGAAATAGGAAAGGGATACTTAAACCTTGCTCCTGGGATTTTTTTCTTTTCTTTCTCTTTTTTTTCCTCCATTTTATCTGGTTTCATTTTCAGTGCGAATTACGGGGGTGGGGGGGGGGGGGGGTGCAGCTCTGTGCCTGAAGCAGGAATAGCAACTTCATAATTTTATGTCTAGATTTTTACTTTTTTTTGGTGCGCTTGTGCGCTCCTGGTGCTTTCATTTCTGGCAACATGAGACTCATCAGATCAGAAAATTCATCTATCAGGTAAAGATATGTTTACAGCTTGTTTATGGCCCATTAATGCACTTTTACTCCCAATTTATTCCTTTCTCTAGGCTACAAGTGCAAAAATGTACAAAAATATAACAAAATGTTCCACCAAAACAGTGACAAATACAAAGTCAAAGCTGTGAGGTAGTACTGATTATTTAATCTGCTGTTGTAGAACGTGCAAGTTTCTCAACAGATGATGAATTAATCATTTGCTCAAATGTCTGACCATTTAACCGCCCTTGAAAACAAATAAATTCTGATTAATTTCAACATTTGGAAAATTCCATAGTAATCGATACTATTAGAGTTTCATCGTGGGCCGTAGCATTGGATCAACAGAGAAGCTGACTTACGTCTCCCTATAAACATGTATTTGTTGAGCTCCTTCCAAAACAAATGAACAGTCACAGGGACATCAGTTTACATGCTGTTTGATCTGTTTCCCCAGAATGCTTGCAGACACTGGTCCGACCAAACAAAGGCTCCACTGTGACGGTGTCCACCAAGCTGCCTTTGGATCAGTGTGCGGTGTGTACAGTCAGTGGGGTGAACGACACAGAGACTTCCTGCCACTCCTCTCTTTCTCTGGTACCTGAAGATGAAGTAAAACTACTGTTTAACTGCTCCAAGCCCATCGAAGACTCGTTCACCGTGACAATTAAAAGTTCCATTGGTGAGTTTATTCATGGTTTGATTAGGAAGTTTATAGCTGTGATTGTCATTTCCTTAAACTCTCCATAAGGCTTTTTGGAGTGAGGAAAAACCTGCCTTATACATTTTCTTTTTCTTTTTGTTCTGGAATGGTTTTGTTTTGGGGGGAAAACTCAGGTCAGCTTATTTTGTAGATACTGGCAGAAAAAGCATGAATTATTTCCACAAATACAAGAGCTGAGTCAGTTTGGGCCCTTTGGCTATGAAATTTGTAAAATTGCACAAAAAGCATTCGACCAAATTTCATAAAACTAGAGTTGTGGACCATGGGAGGAGAGCCCATTAAGTTTTAAAGAGGATCCAGATAATTTCCTTTGCAACTATGAAATAGTCTGTTGGCTTTGGCACTGGATAAACTTCCTGCTCAAGACAAGCCTTATGATGCAAAAGCTATTTTTTGTCTCATCTCATAATTATTATTTTTGATAATGGTGTAGTCTAAATAATTCTACTTTTACCTCCGCCAAGGAGGTTATGTTTTTGCTGGCGTTTATCTGTTTGTCTGTCTGTCTGTTTGTTTGTTTGATTTTTTGCCTGTGTTCAAGATAACTCAAAAAGTTATGGATGGATTTCGATTAAATTTTCAGGAGTTGTCGGAAATGTGAAAAGGTAGAACTGATTTCATTTTGGCTGTGATCCGGAAGAAATCCTGGATTCTGGATCACTTTAAAATTTTCCAGAACATTGTGGTAAATGGGGCCAACAATTTTGTTTCTCAATATCTCCGTTAATTATTGCCCAAAACTCATGAAATTTCACTCAGGGATTGACAATGGGAACTTCTATCAAATTTTAAAAGCTGATCTGGATCAATAACCACGGATCCCCGGGACGCCACCCTCCCAGACAGCCTGAACAACTTCTATGCGAGGTTCGACAGGCTGAACACAGACACACCCTCAAAAACCCCCTGTAACCCCACGGACAATCCCCTCCAGGTCACACAAACACAGGTCCTGAAGGCTCTGAAGAAGGTGAACCCCCACAAGGCGGTGGGACCTGATGGAGTGTCTCCCAGAGTACTGAAGGCCTGTGGGGAACAACTAGCTGGTGTGTATACTGACATTTTCAACTCGTCACTCTCCCAGGCTGTAGTCCCCCGCATCTTCAAGACCTCCACCATCATCCCAGTCCCCAAACGACCAGACACACCCACACTGAACGACTTCAGGCCAGTGGCACTCACACCAGTAGCCATGAAGTGCCTTGAAAAACTAGTCCTCACCCACATTAACAACTCAGTTCCAGATACTGTCGACCCCCTCCAGTTTGCCTACCGCCCCAACCGATCAGCAGAGACGACACGCGGTGGCATTAGCCCTTCATCACACCCTGCAACACCTGGACAGCAGCAGAGCCTACGCCAGGATGCTCTTCCTGGACTACAGCTCTGCCTTCAACACCATCCGTCCAGGCAGACTGATCGTGAAACTGGCCGACCTCGGAGTCCCTACTCCCACCTGCAACTGGATTCTGGACTTCCTGATTGAAAGACCGCAGGTGGTGAAGATGGGAGGACGGGTGTCTGCTGAGATCACAGTCAGCACCGGATCACCACAGGGCTGCTGCCTCAGCCCTAAACTCTTCACCCTGTACACACACGACTGTGTCTCCACCCAGGACAGCTCCAGCATCATCATTAAATATGCGGACGACACCACCATCCTGGGGCTCATCAAGGGGGGAGACGAGTCAGGATACAGGGCTCTGGTCAACGACACCGTCGTCTATGGAGAGGAGAACGACCTCCTCTTAAACACAGACAAAACCAAGGAACTGGTCCTGGACTTCAGGAAGAATCCTCCCCCTCTACAGCCTCTTTTCATCCGAGGGACTGAGGTGGAGAGGGCAGACAGCTACAGGTTCCTGGGACTGCAGGTCACGTCTGACCTGAGCTGGACTCAGAACACCACAGCCACGGTGAAAAAAGCCCAGCAAAGACTGTATTTCATCAGGCTGCTCAGGAAAGCTGGACTGAACCATCGCCCTCTCACCCAGGCCTACAGAGGACTGATAGAGAGCATCCTCACTGCAGGAATCACTGTCTGGTATGGAAACACCACAGTGGCAGAGAGGAAGGCCCTGCAGAGAGTGATCAAGTCTGCGGAGAGGATTATTGGGACAAAACTTCCGTCCATGGACTCTATGTACGAGCAGCGCTGTAGAAAAAGAGCAGAGGGAATCATCAGAGACTCTCTCCACCCCGCTCACCCTCTGCTCAGACACACAAGCGCTGCAGGTACAACTTCAGACACAGCAGAGCGGACAGTATTAAAACACAAAGGACTCGTTTCTTTAACAGCTTCTTCCCGGCCACAGTCAGACTGATGGCAAACAAATAATAACACTGAATACTTTAAAAAATCACCTTACTCACTTAAACACGTGCAATACTCCAGTCAATGTGCAATTTCACCCCCCCCCCCCCCCCCCGTGCAATATAGCTTCTGTAAAATGTACAAATTACACCTCTGTATTTATATTTTTTAATATTTTTTATATTGTTTATATTTCCATATTTTTTTTAATATTTTTCTTATATTTTTTTCTTTACCATGTAAAGTTACATATGTCAACCTAAGTAGGATATTTATATATTATACTTAAGTTTTTTCCTTTCTTTTTTTCCCGTATCTATTTCTTTCCTTCTCTTTTAAAAAACTGTATGTCGGAGAACTTCGCAAAAAGAATTCCAATGTGCCTGGACTGAATGTACATGTACAAATGGCAAATAAAAGTTCTTGATTCTTGATTCTTGATTCTTGGATCTGATCCAGAAGGCGGATTTTATTGCAATCTCTATAAAAACATTAAGGTTGTTTAATTTCAATATGTTGACTTTGGAAACAAACATAGCATGAAATCTTTGTAGCATTATTATTTTTGTGTGCATCACAATATAAAGGTAGATATTGTACTTTTTTAGCGGTCCCATATTGTCAGTGCTATATGTACGACTAATATTTACGGTGTAATTTGCTATATGGGGGAATTGTTGTGCTTGGCGGAGGTCTGCGCTCTCCATGTGCTTTACTAGTTTAAGTTTCGTTAAGGCTGGTTTAATCAGTATTTTTATTACAGTTTTCTGAAACAGCAGTCATTCAGTAATGACTTTCAGGGTTGCTCCGGAAGACTCCAGAAATCTCACACTCACATTTTCATATCTTTTCATGACTATTCAGACCTGCAGGCTTCTGAAGATGAGAAATCTGCCTTGAAAGAGATACGAGACCATTTGAGGAAGCGCTTAAAGACTTCATGGATGGTTGGCTTTGAAGAGAAGCCAACCATCCCCTTCGATAACGGAGAGCTGAAATGGCAGGAGGTCAACGACTTCATTCGAAAGGCCAGGGGAAGATCTGCACAGGGGCCGAATGGGATTCCATACAGAGTCTATAAGAACTGTGAGAGGCTGAGGAGACGTCTTTGGAGGCTACTGAAGGTCGTGTGGCGAAAGAACCACCTACCAGACAGTTTCCTTATTGCCGAGGGGTGCTTCATCCCAAAGCAGGAGGACTCATCTAGCATGAAGGACTTCCGCTGCTAAACGTGGAGGGGAAGGTGTTCTTTGGAACCTTAGCGACGAGGCTGACCTAGTTCTTGATCAACAACAAATACATTGACACCTCTGTACAAAAAGGTGGAGTACCAGGAGTTCCCGGATGCATTGAGCATAACAGCGTTATCTCCAAGATTATCACGGACGCTAGGAGGAACCAGGAAGACCTAGCAGTCCTGTGGCTTGATCTAACGAATGCATATGGCACAGTCCCACACAAGTTAGTTGACCACACGCTCAAAGCCTACCACATCCCACAGAAGGTACAGCTGCTTCTCTAGAGCTACTTCGGGCAGTTCAAGATGCGCTTTACCTCTGGTGACTTCACTACAAACTGGCAGAGAGTGGAAATCGGAATTGTGACTGGATGCACAATCTCCGTGATTCTGTTTGCAGCTGCGATGAACCTCATCTTCAAGTCAGTGGAGGAGTCAAGATGGGGAGCTCTACTCTCGAGTGGCATCCAACAGGTCCCAGTCTGGGCCTTTATGGACAACTTGACCATCAAGCGAGGTCGGTCCCGGAGGGCAGATGGATTTTGGAAGATCTGGTAGAGCTCACCAAGGCAGTTAGAACAGAGTTCAAGCATGCAAAGTCCAGAAGCCTTGTCCTGAAGCAAGGCTGCGTGGAAGACCGCTTCCGGTTTAAGATTGGCGAAGACACCATTCCAACAATCACAGAGAAGCCGGTAAAGAGCTTAGGAAAGTGGTACAGAGCCGACCTGAACGACAAAGCCAGCATTAACGAGATGCTCAACCAGGCAGAAGAGGATGAAAGCCTTAGACAGGAGTGGCCTCCCCGGCAAGTACAAGGCCTGGGGCTACCAACACAGTATCCTCCCAAGGATTTTGTGGCCACTGCTTGTGTACGAGGTTCCTTTGACAACAGTGGAAGCTTTGGAAAGGAAAATTAACAACTTCCTCAGGAGGTGGCTCTGTCTTCAAAAGCTTTTGCTCTATTGGCCTCTATAGCTCTGGGAGCAAGCTGCAGCTGCCAATTATGTCAGTTGTAGAGGAGTTCAAGATAGCCAAGGTCCGGTTAGCCATGATGTTGAGAGACAGAAACGATCAGGCGGTGCAGTAGGCAAACATCACAGTCAATAGAGGATGGAAGTGGAAGGCCAACGGAGCCCTGCGAGAAGCGGAGGAGCGGCTACAACATGCAGACATCATGGGCACGGTGACCCAGGGGAGGCTGGGCCTGGGAGTCATCACCCGAGCAAGCTGGAAGGAGGCAAAGGATCGGAGAGGGATGGTGCAGAAGGAGATTCGGGCTGTGGAGGAAGAGGGCAGACAAGCCAAGGCAGTGGCAATGAAACAACAGGGCAGCTGGACCCAGTGGGACAGTGTCTGGAATATGGAGGGGCACTGAATAAAGTTCCTCCTTAGTTCTGTTTATGATGCCAACACCGGCAAACCTCCAGAGATGGAGATTGAGAGAGGATCCCTTCTGTCCAGTGCAAGAGACCAGCAAACCTGGAACACATTCTGTCATCCTGTTGAGTAAGCCTGACGGAGGGGAGGTTCAGGTGGCGCCATGACCAGGTGCTGGTGCAACTCACTGATGGACTGGAAAAGGAGAAGAAGTGGAAAGGAGCTAAGGCCCTAGATAAAGGCCCTCACTTCATCAGCTTTCTCAGGCCGGGGGAGAAGGCAGGCAACCAGGACAGATGTGCAGGGATCCTTGGTACGGCAAAGGACTGGGAAATGAGAGTCAACCTTGGAAGGCAACTCAAGTTTTCAGAGGAGATTGCCATCACCAGCCTCCGACCAGACATTGTGCTCTGGTCCCAGACAACAAAGCAGGTTGCCTTAATAGAGCTGACTGTCCCCTGGGAGGAAAGGGTCGAGGAGGCACACGAGCGCAAGCTGAGGAAATACCACTCTCTCATCTTTGAGGCCCAGCAGAGGGGGTGGAGAGCCTGGAACTTACCAGTAGAGGTTGGTTGCCGGGGCTTTCCTGGGCAGTCATTTTGGAGGGCACTGGGGATGCTTGGGGTAAGAGGTCCAACCCACAAGAACCTGGTGAATGACATCTCAAAGCAAGCAGGGATGGCATCAAGATGGCTGTGGCTAAAGAAGAGTGAGCGGTGGCTAACCCAGGCTGGCAGAGGAGAGGGGGTTCAGAGCTGAATGGTAAAGACCTGAAAGACAGAGGGAGCCGTCTGTCAAGCCCCGCAGAGGTGTCGTGGGCTAGTTGACGAAACATCAGTGAAACGGGGTGCCCACTTGAAAACCCTGTGAAGTCTTAAGGTCTGAAACATATGTCTTTGCCCCCAGTTGAGCAACGTCTGAAGGGAGCGACTTCTATGCTAGCCACCCCACATAAAGAGCTGGAGGTAACTCCTGCCAAGTGAGGTGGCTGCGATATCTATCGTTTTAAAGACAGACCTGTAAAATATGAATCACCACTTCCTCACAATAAACATTTATTTCCATCCTGCTTTCTTCACTTTGGCTAAATCAATCCACCGTGAGTTAGAGGCTTTATTAATCCTTCATCAAGGAAATAGAGGCTACCCAACTACTGCAGATGATGATGTGTAAGGGGGCACAACTCACATTCATCTGAACACACTCATCTGTGCTATGGCTTCTTCCAGTTATTCCAGGCAAAGTAGACAGGGTCCCCGCTTGTGTTGCTGTCAGGGATGATCATTTTCCTTGCTGAACTGATGGGGACATAGCCTGGAATTTCCCATGAGGTTCAGTGTATTAATATTCTTCCCTGTTTTGTCTTTACTATCACACAAATCAGTGGGAGTTTTGTATTGTTTTTCTCAAAACCAAACGTTTTCGTGTCTTCCAAAAGTCCCAAATGCAATGGTAATGACCGATTTTGTCTGGTCCTGCCACGTAGAGGATACCATTTTTGTCGCATTTCTTGGGTAGCCCCTATTCACCTGTTCTTCCAGGTCATTAGAGTGACTCAGTTTCATATAAAAGTAGGATACACAAGCTATACACACTGGGCCTCAGTCATGAAAAATAAAATCAGAATAAATTTGTGCGCCGTGTTCACAGCACAACATTCACATCTGTTTTTGCATTCATGAAAATGTTAGTAGTCCCAGATTTTTGTAGGTACGAAATGAAGCTACTCCTGCCTGTGACAATGCAGAGCTAGCGACCAAAAGGAGTGCACATAAACATAATTTGTCATTCTCAGACTTTACAGATAAAATAACAAGTATAATCTTACCCTTGGACTTTGCTGGTGACTCCTGTGAAGAAATTTTGTCCCAATGTGTTTTTCTGCAGAGTTTATTTTGGTATGCCCCCCCTCTGGTTGAATGGAATAGAAGAAAATACGTTGCTTTCATTGTCATCGCATGTTGCGCGTACAACTGGATTTTCAGTAATGTTTTATTTATGTATAAATATTTTTCTTTTTTTTTGCCTCAACTCTTAAATGCTTTGTTGGGCAGAATATGCAACATTAACTTAGTCACTTTTACATAGTAAGCATCACCTTATACTGGGTCTGAGGTCAATGAACTGCTCAGTAATGTCAGGGTTCATGTGGTGGTGTGGATGTGTTTTTAATGTGTGTTTAAATGTGCCTGGTGTAAATCAGTAGGGACATAAGACCTTATTTCTCTGTTTAGTGCTTTCTTCTGTAAACACAGCACTTGAATGGGTGAGGTTGGGGAGGAGGGTGAAGTTTGTGCTCTGCTGCAGTCCAAAGATGCATCCTCCAGGGCAGTGATGAAGCAACTCTGAAAACTGCAAACAATCTGTCTAGAAGAATTAACAGTAAAACAGCAGTAGTCCAGGCAGGGGCAGTTCTAGACCATTTTCACTGAGGGGACCTGGCTGGGGCCAGGGGTTTTGATAGGGGGGCACATTAAACCCGTGGCAAAAATCTTATTTGACTTTTTATTTTCATAAAACTTGTTGAACCATTGCAGTCATAACGTTACAGTTACGATGAAAAACAGTTTAATTGTCACAGTATTACTGAATTAAGTGCTGATAAGAGACAGTGTACCTTGACAGTGTAAGATCGTTCGTCGTTGTGGTAATTTTTGCACTGCTTCATATGGTCGCGCTCGTTTTTTTCTGTGGTGCAGCGCACTTAAGGGTCCGACTAGAATGTTAAGCCACACACTTTAGTTCCACCTTCGACGTCGGCGACTCGGCGATACTGTATAATCTACGTTCAGAGAGGGGGCCACAGGGGGGTCCGGAATCAGTGCTACAGGGGCACTGGCCCCTGTTGGCCCCTCCCCAGAACCGCCACAGAGTCCAGGAGGATCAACGTCAGCTTCTCTGACAACAGAGATATAAGGCACCTGAAGCAGGGAGTCTAGGCCATCACTAATAACAAAGCATCCCCCCACATGACCCCTCCCTCCCTAAACTGCTGAATGACTTCCATGCATGAGACCACACATGACACACCTACCCTGAAAGCTTTGCCACAACCTGGAAAACAGGCTCTGTGTCTCACCCCAACCTGCCTGAGGACAGTCTAGTCTCAAATTAACCCCAGCTAAGTTGACATCTGTATTTCTGCTCGTTTAGTCATAAAAGGGTTATTACCAACTGTCTTGAGGGACAGCTGCTAATAACCAGAAGGGTATTAACAAAGTTAATAAAATGAAAAAGGGGCACCACCTGATAAATCAGGAAAAAGGACTAAACGGCACAATCAATCTCAAAATGGCTGTTGTTCTATGCGTGCCAGCCTGTGACCAGGTGTGGCACTATAGAGCAACAGGGAAGATGTGAGTCCGAGCACAGACCTCTTCAACCAGCAAATGTTATAAAACTGTGCAAAATAACCACAAACAACTTCTCTCATTAGAATATATCAGGATTTATTAACACAAATATTAAAGGAACAAACACTTGAATCAAGATCCTGATATCTACTAACTAAATGACAACTAAACTAACATATGCAAATAAAACATTCAATGGAAACAAGTGTAAACTTATATACATGTGTGCTGGAAACTATAGGTGTGTGTGTGTGTGGTAATGTGAAACGGGTGTCCAAGATGGTCGCCTGCTTGTGCGATAGGACACTACAAGATGGCGGATGGAGTCACGCTGTGGTTCCGCCCAAACCAAGATGGCCGCCGACTCCCGCGATAGGGCGTCACAAGATGGCCGACGAAGTCACGTGGCGACGTCCTCACAGAGGTGGTTAGTAGGAAAGAAAATCAGAGTACAGAAAAGGCAGGGTTATTATGCGTATTGTTAATAAACCCCTTTTCGTTGAGAACTCCTGCTCTTGGACAGTTTTGTCTGATCATTTGTTTCCTTTGTGTTCTCTTCAGTCTATTTAAAAGGTATAAAGATCCACGGCAAGTGCTTCTTGGCTGAACCTCTGAGGAAACATTATCACACTGCCAGTGAGGACTGCAACGCCCTGGGTGGTGCCCTTGGCACACCCGCATCCAGCGATGAAAACAACCAGCTCAGAGACTACATCCGCCACAGCATCGGCCCGGACGCACAAGTCTGGCTGGGCATCAATGACTTGATGACTGAGGGCACCTGGATGGATGGTTCCTCTTCTTGTTCCTCTTCTTCTGTTCTTACCCAGAAACGATCTGGGGCGACTCCGCGGATGGCCAGTCAGGGTTCGTGTCGGCTTTGGAGGCCACAAATGAACAGTCTGCACATAACGTGGACTCGGCCGGTGGGGAGATGATCACCCTGCCCGAGTATTTCCGTAGACTGGCAGAAGCCGTAAATAAATTGGACATTTTTTAAATGCAAAAATTGGGTCTGTTGTCGGCCTGCTTTGTTTCACAAAAGAGCAGAGTCTATGATGAGATAAATGTGATCAAACAATGTTAAACTGGCAGGCGGAGGGCCTCTCCTCACGACAGTTCTCGTCAAGCCACTTCCCCTGGGAGGCCGTGGACTGGACCGCACAGTTCTGGGACTTGCCACCGTCTGTCCTCACTGGCAGTGTGATAACGTTTCCTCAGAGGTTCTTCCAAGAAGCACTTGCCGTGGATCTTTATACCTTTTAAACAGACTGAAGAGAACGCAAAGGAAACAAATGATCAGACAAAACTGTCTGTTTTCTAGGAAAAGTAGGCAGTTGCAAGCTGCTCAGTTGTTCTCAACATGAGAAAAACAAAAGAATCTTTGAGGTGAATATGTTTTCACTTTGCTGGAGCAACTGGACATCATTTGGTGTGCTGAAGAACAAGTCAGACATGGACATGCCATGTGATGTCCAGATGAAACTTCAAAAGCTGCCTGTGTCCCATCTGTCTTCATATTTAGAAGTACACCACAGACTGTTGACCCCAGCTTGATTATGTCATGGACCCTGAACTGTAATCCACGTCAGACAGCCAACACTTCTGGCTCCTTCAGATTTATGATCTCAGTCACTTCAACTCAAGTTCATCTAGATTCTAGATGGAAGTTCCATGGAGCAGATGCTTCCTGGTAAAGGGACTTAAAGTGAAATGTGGAGGGAAAAGATGAATATAAATACACGCTTAGCTGCAAGTTTATCAAATGTTGGCATCTCAGATGTTCTTAAATCACTTTGATTCAGGTAGAACACAAGTGTACTCTAGATCAACGTAAATGCAAATAACATAAATTATGGGTAATGGTTAAACACAAAGGATTTATTTAAGTAACTTTAAAAAAAATGGATTTAAAGTAGGACATCTTGAAGTGTCAAACTATATTTTCCTGTTTATTGCAACTTTTTGCCATAAATGATGATTCAAAGTTGTCTGGCTTTAGAAACTAAAGTTATTGGTATTTAGAACTAAAATGTCAACAGTGTGGACAAATTAATCTCACCAAACAACAATTTTCTCAAATTGAGTATCTTGAGTAAAATGTCTGACAGATTGAAGTTTTTTTCCCCTCTCTTTTAAACCTTATAGGCGGTTGCCACATCGGATTGCTGTGTTCTGCAGATTGATTTGGCATCGATTTTAATGTTCGACATCCCTTCAAACACAACCCCTCCTATTTATCCATACTTGGGACCGGCACTATGAGTGGTTGGGACAATGGGACAATCTGCCTTGCTCAGGGGCACTGTGGCATTTGTCGGGCTGGGACTGAACTGGGAACTGGTTAGAGGGGAACCAGTTCCACCCATTACTCCCCTGCCACCCCAGATTGCTGATTTAAGATGAACAATCAATATATTAAGATTAGTTATCATGAGAGAGCTATTTCTTCATTGCATATATTTAAATTAAAAAAAAAAAAAGAAAATTAAGAGTATTTGATGGACAGCATCATATGCAATTCAGATGGTGAAAATTTAACCAATGGAAAAAAATTGTTCTTTGTTCTTCAAACAATAGTTTATGTACAAATACATAAACTGCTTCAATTCACATTGTTTTGATCCCGAACAAAAGCTTACACTGTTTACCACCTAATATGAGACCTGATGTTTTAACTTTAAAATGTATTTTGCTTTAAGCAACATAACAGGGCAGAAAGGAGACAATTATTTAATTGAGGTATAACACTGCTGTTTAGTGTATACTGACATCTACACAGAAGTAAACGTGTTCATACAACTGTAACTAGTCAGCTTCTTCCTACAAACAGAAAAAAATCATACTCAGACTGATTTTATTTTTAAGTGAATTCAGTTTAATACAGACATAAGGATTGAACTGATAGCTGGTGCTAAATCTGCTCTGCTGGAGTTTGTGCATGTTCACGAGGAGCCTTAACACAGCTGATCCTCTGTTGTAATACTGCCTCCATGTGGACTTTTCAGTCCCTTCATCTTGTCAGTCTTTCACTAAAATCAAACCCAGCCAAAAGCACTAACAGTCAAGAGTTCAAGACTGGAACCAAGTCAACTGTTCTGCCTGTAACTGGATCCTTCAGTTTGTTTTCATTTGAACAAAAGGTCATCTGTTCAAGGTCATCTTGTCTTTTTTCTTTTTAAACGATCTTTGACATTTTTCCTCTAATATTTGCCTTGTAATTCCTTTTCATTGCCTCTATCCCATATTCTTATTCATATCTCATGTGCACTGTTAAAAAAAAACAGTTTAATTTAAAAGAATTTTTGATGCTTCATCTGCAGAGATATTCCCAATCTTTGAACTGATCCAAATGCAGTGCTCAGTTGCTCATGTGTGCTCATTCATTCTCCTGCAGTGAATTCACAAAGCAAGCATTGGCCGTGAAACTCCCTGCAGCAAATGTTTGGCTGTCCTGGATCTACAGTTACATGGGTGGGGTGGAGAGGTCTGACAGCTGCTGAGTCTTCACTGAGGTCCCTTGTTATGAGGACAACCACTGAAACTGTCTGATTCTATCACACCGCCCACTTTGCATGTTGTCAGACTGGTTCACCAAAAACAAAACAAACAAAAAAAAAAAAAACATCAGTGTCATTTGTATATTTGACTACCTAGGTGTGTGTGTGTATTGGTGTCAAAAGAAAGCAATTTCTTCTTTTCTAAAATCCCTTTTCTTCCAGTCTCTACATTGTTTAATTTTGTCTGTGAGCTCATTTTCAGATGTAAAAAAAAAAACAGGGGGTACAGACCATATAGGGGTGAAAACTGAAGCCTTCAGTCTTTGATTTTTGGTTTAATTGTTCCAGATTTGAATTTAAATGAAAGCTAAGAAAAGGATGAGCAGTTGCAACATCGAAAATGTAACACCACTGTCTGTGTTTGTGAGTGGTGAACCCTCAGGGAGGATTTTGTGCAGGAATGTCTGCGTCATGAGGCGTGTGGTGGCAGGAGGATATCTCTGCAACACCTGCACATTAAACTTCATTTTCATCTTCACAGGGTTGCATATTTTGCCCATCAATTTTAATCCAGTCATTTGTCACTGTACAGAGGACCAAATTCTCACAGTTATCAGAGCGCGTTGACGCTCATAATTTTATATATTTAAGATATTCAAACAGTGAAAGTCCCTCCTCGCAGCTCCTTTTCCACGCCCTTCCTCTGCTTCGTTTTGGGGAAACACAGCACGACGCCAACAATCCTTGGCATGTTTGGCTACTTATAAATAGGGCGCCCATTGTATTACACAGCAGGGATAGTCACGCATGGGCCAAAGTCCCATCAAACTAGCTGCTCTGTGGTGTTTTTAGCTCAAAAGCACAGCGGTAGGGCCTGAAATTCACGTCAAGTCTAGGCAGGTAATCTACCGGTGGGCCACGCCCTCCGCCGCGCAGCGGGCAGGTAAATGTCGAGCAGGAAGTGTCTCTGTCAGCGTCGTGTTGTTGTGAAGTCGCCGAAAATGAAGGCTTGTGCCTGAAACAGAAACGACTGCTTCATTTCTTCACTTTTTACACCTATTTTTAAAATCTTAATTTTCGTGAAATATGCGGCTCCGTGCGACACGCGCGCTCCTGGCGCTTTTATTTGTGGCAGCTTTGGACTATTCAGGTGAGAAAATTCATCTGTCAGGCACAGATATTTAGTTTATTGCTTGTTTAAGGCTTGTACTCGCACTTTCGCTCTGATTTTATTGTTTTGTTTGTTGTTTTGTTTGTTTGTTTTGGTGAGCTAAAATTTCAGAAATGTACATGAACATAGTAAAACGCCCATGTTTGAGAAGGAGACTTTATTTCAACGACGTGGGTGGAAGCCAGCAGAGATGAGAACACGAGCTCTTATTACAAGATAATGGGGAAGGGACTGTGATGCAGCCTTATTTATGGTTGATTAACTACGCAGGAGGAGGTTGAAAGACATTATGAGACTAACGGGAAGAATGATCTGCTCTTACTTTTTTACTCCTCCATTTTCAAGTGGTTTATGAGGCGTTTATGGACCTTCCTGCAGGCCTGAATTCATCACAACTTCATTAATGATTGACCAACAATCTGCTGCTGAAACATGAATTTGGCAGAGTTTTAATACTAGATTTAAACGTGCTGTCTTTTCCCCCAACTTCATCTCATCTTAACTTTTACTGGAAGTTGATTTGAGCTCCATATTATATTTTTAGTGCCTTTTATGTTATTTTTTTTAACATCCCAATGTAAAAATGAAGGGTTTTCCTGACACATATGACCATTTGAACCCTTCCAACCCCATTGTCTACTCTTACAACAGATTTTGTAGCCTACATTTCAAAAAAACAAACAAACAAAAAATGCTTGGAAGATTGAACGCAGAGAGAAAACAATCCAGTTGTGTATTATAATCAGCATTTCTTTATAGCTTTAGTGGATGCCAGCAGTCTGCTAGTAGGATCACACTTTGGGCTCTGTAAAAGTAATGAGTCATGATTTGAAAGCTACAGTCTGTCAGGGTATTTACTACATTTTCTTGTAGTAATGATAATGCAGAAAGCATTATTTGATATCAAACTGGTTTAACGAGCTTGACCCAGTTCCAGTAGGGCGTCTCTGGGATGTGATAGATCTGATAATAAACATACACAAATGATGTGATGCAATCATGTCTACAAAAAACTGCTTCTGAAGTCTTGTGCAATCTGCAGCCCTCTAAGAAGCGAAAGTGGTCAGTAAAAGAGGTCCAAGCAACAATAAGCACTATATTCCTAATAAGGATGGAGAACACAATCAAACTGCCTTTTTTCAAAACGTGAACAAATGCAAGGTAGTGCTAAATATTTAATGTGCTGTGGTAAAAGGTGCAAGTTTCTTAACAGGAAGTGTTGAATCAACGTTGGAACAGTTGCTCTCTGTAATTATTGTGACTCATGACTGGAATTGATCTCTTGTGGTCTGCCTTTACAGGACATACGTGTACCTGGAAACAGGGTTTGCTCAAATGTCTGAACATTTAACCGCCCTTGAAAACAAATAAATTCTGATTAATTTCAACATTTGTAAAATTCCATAGTAATCCATACAATAAGAGTTTCATCGTGGGCCGTAGCATTGGACCAACAGAGAAGCTGACTTACGTCTCCCTATAAACATGTATTTGATGAGCTCCTTCCAAAACAAATGAACAGTCACAGTGACATCAGTTTACATGCTGTTTGATCTGTTTCCCCAGAATGCTTGCAGACACTGGTCCGACCAAACAAAGGCTCCACTGTGACGGTGTCCACCAAGCTGCCTTTGGATCAGTGTGCGGTGTGTACAGTCAGTGGGGTGAACGACACAGAGACTTCCTGCCACTCCTCTCTTTCTCTGGTACCTGAAGATGAAGTAAAACTACTGTTTAACTGCTCCAAGCCCATCGAAGACTCGTTCACCGTGACAATTAAAAGTTCCATTGGTAAGTTTATTCATGGTTTGATGAGGAAGTTTATAGCTGTGATTGTCATTTCCTTAAACTCTCCATAAGGCTTCTTGGAATGAGGAAAAACCTGCCTTATACATTTTCTTTTTCTTTTTTTTTCTGGAATGGTTTTGTTTTGGAGGGAAAACTCAGGTCAGCTTATTTTGTAGATGCGGGCAGAAAAAGCATGAATTAATGAAAATTGCACCAACAGCATCAGACCAAATTTCATGAAACTAGAGTTGGATCATGGGAGGAGAGCCCATTAAGTTTTAAAGAGGATCCAGATAATTTCCTTTGCAGCTATGAAATAGTCTGTTGGCTTTGGCACTGGATAAACGTCCTGCTCAAGACAAGCCTTATGATGCAAAAGCTATTTTTTCTCATCTCATAATTATTATTTTGATAATGGCGTAGTCTAAAATATTGTATTTTTTAAGTTTAATCAAGGCTGGTTTAATAAGTATTTGAGTTAGAGGCTTTATTAATCCTTCATCAAGGAATTAGAGGCTACCCAACTACTGCAGATTATGACGTGTAAGGGGGCACAACTCACATTCATCTGAACACACTCATCTGTGCTATGGCTTCTTCCAGTTATTCCAGGCAAAGTAGACAGTGTCCCCGCTTGTGTTGCTGTCAGTGATGATCATTTTCCTTGCTGAACTGATGGGGACATAGCCTGGAATTTCCCATGAGGTTCAGTGTATTAATATTCTTCCCTGTTTTGTCTTTACTATCACACAAATCCTCCAAATCAGTCGGAGTTTTGTATTGTTTTTCTCAAAAGCAGAAGTTTTCATGTCTTCCAAAAGTCCCAAATGCAGCGGTAACGACCGATTTTGTCTGGTGCTGCCACCTAGAGGATACCATTTTTGCAGCAGTTCTTGGGTAGCCCCTATTCACCTGTTCGTCCAGGTCATTAAAGTGACTCAGTTTAATATAAAAGTAGGATACACAAGCTATACACACTGGGCCTCAGTCATGAAAAATAAAATCAGAATAAATTTGTGCGCCGTGTTCACAGCACGACATTCACATCTGTTTTTGCATTCATGAAAATGTTAGTAGTCCCAGATTTTTGTAGGTACGAAATGAAGCCACTCTGTCTGTGACAGTGCAGAGCTAGCGACCATAAGGAGTGCACATAAATATCATTTGTTATTCTCAGACTTGACAGATAAAAAAAAAAAACAAAAAACAAATATAATCTTACCCTTGGAGTTTGCTGGTGACTCCTGTGGAGAAGTGTTGTGCCAATGTGGTTGTCTGCAGCAGAGTTTATTTTGGTATGCCCCCCCTCTGGTTGAATGGAATAGTCATCGCATGTTGCACGTACAACTGGATCTTTTTGAATAATGTTTTATCAGTGCAGAAAAATTTCTATGTGGAGTTTGCATGTTCTCCCCGCCCTTGCGTGTTTTTTCTCCAGGTACTCTGGTTCCCTCCCACAATCCAGAGACATGCATGTTAGGTTGATTGGTGGTTCTAAATTGCCCGTAGGACAACCATGCACACTTTACACAAAGGGTGCATGGTTGTTCTATGTGTGGCCCTGTGATAGACTGCCAACCTGTCCAGGGTGTACTCCTGTCTTTCGCCCAAAGAGAGC
This sequence comes from Hirundichthys speculiger, assembly GCA_018398805.1. Lineage (NCBI taxonomy): Eukaryota > Metazoa > Chordata > Actinopteri > Beloniformes > Exocoetidae > Hirundichthys > Hirundichthys speculiger. Next base: position 2,359,906 of record JAGFBZ010000261.1, read on the forward strand.
TGGTATAGGCTCCTGCCGATCCCCATGACCCTAGATAGGACAGATACAGGTATGGATGTGGAGGAGGGTGAAGTTTGTGCTCTGCTGCAGTCCAAAGATGCATCCTCCAGGGCAGTGATGAAGCAACTCTGAAAACTGCAAACAATCTGTCTAGAGGAATTAACAGTGAAACAGCAGTAGTCCAGGAGGATCAACGTCAGCTTCTTTGACAACAGAGATATAAGGCACCTGAAGCAGGGAGTCCAGGCCATCACTAATAACAAAGCATCCCCCACATGACTGTGACACTGACCCCTCCTTCCCTAAACTGCTGAATGACTTCCATGCATGAGACCACACATGACACACCTACCTTGAAAGCTTTGCTACAACCTGGAAAACAGGCTATGCCAAAGAAATCTTGTGAATCATACCTAAAAGACTATTGCCCCACACCACTGACACCCATCATTTTGAAATCCTTTGAGAAGCTGGTTATATACAACATTGGAAACTTTTTTTTCTCCCCCAGCCATTGGCATGGCATGGTACAACTCAGCTACCAGCTTTTAAATAGTGTTTGCATATAAAAATGTTGAAACATATACATTTTAACTTCAAACATATACATTTTAACTTCTTTTCTAAGAGCGTAAACTACCACTGCATGTATAAAAGCAACAACTTTTATTTCATACTCCATCTTTCTATGATTTTAATCTGTCTATTAAAGTTTATATCAAGATGAAAAATCTTTAACCATTCTTCCGTATTTTCTTATCTCTTTTTTTCTTTTCATGAAACCCAGAATGTTCGAAGGATAAATGCAGCTCAACTGTGGTAGAAATACAATCATCCATCCTGACAGAGTTCACGCGAACTTTTATCTTGGAGGTGAAGGCACCTCAGAAGACACTTGTGACTTTGATCAAACTTTCAGAAGGCCTGGTGGAGACGTCACAGCCGTGCCAAGATGGATTTCAGTATTCAGTGGCAACATCTGAAAGCAAGGAGGCAACTCTGTATTGTCAGGGTGGCTCTCTAAACCTACTAGAGCTGTTCAATCAAGCTGTTGTGTCCCTACAAGTTAAACCAAATACAAATTTGAGCCCTGTGCTTTTTCAGGCTTCTGCTGGACCTTTGAGTAAGTACATACTCTTTCTGGATACAGTCATGTCTTTAAAGACCTGAGTAGCAACTTTGGTTTAGTTGAAGATCTATCAGATGTGCTTAAGAAAAAAAAAAAAAAAAAAAAAAAAAAAAAAAAAAAAAAAAAAATAATATAAATATATATATATATATATATATATATATATATATATATATATATATATACACAGTCATGGAAAAAATTATTAGACCACCCTTGTTTTTTTCTTCAGTTTCTTGTTCATTTTAATGCCTGGTACAACTAAAGGTACATTTGTTTGGACAAACATAACGATAACCACAAAGATTGCTCATAAGAGTTTTATTTAAGAGCTGATATCTTACCATTTTCCATGGTTTTCTTGATTATAACCTAAATCACTTAAGTTTTTACATCAATAGCTATGGCGTTGTACTGCCAAAAACACTGCTTTTATGCTTCAGTGTTTTCTTTTCTGTCTGTTTTAGTCACATGATGACGTTTAGTGGTACCAGGTATTAAAATAAACAAGAAAGTGAAGAAAAAATGGTGGTCTATATATTTTTTCCATGACTGTGTGTGTATATATGTATATGTAATATGTATATATATGTATATATATGTATATATATGTATATATGTATATATGTATATATATGTATATATATATATATATATGTATATATATATATATATATATATATATATATATATATATATCTATATATATATATATATATATATATATATATATATATATATATATATATAAATTTTCCCCAATAGATCTTTACAGATGCTTAAAGCTTATCCAGCCCTGTTGTTTATTTCTCTCTCTTTCATTTATTTATTTAATTTTCCCCTTTCACAAGAACGATCAATGGTTGTAACCATTGATCCCAGTACAACTGTAGTCCTGAGTCGAGACCAGGGGGAGCCAGAATGTGAAGTGTGCATCGTTGATGGCTCCGCTTCTGATTGTAGCTCAACAGAAAAGACACTGACCAGTGCTGAAAAGCTGTCTGTGGAGTTCAGCTGCCTCCAACCTCAGGATGTGTTTCAGCGTGAAGATGAAGAAGACAATAGGTAAGAGGCCACGTGGTAACATTAAGTATTACTCAGAATGTAGGATTGGTCATTTTGAATTCTCATCATGAGTTAATGATGGAAGTTATAGCTCTTTCTCTTTATAATCAGCAGGGTCAAGTTCAAACATTTAACTAGTTGTTCTTTTCACCTAGAATGCACAAAAAGTTTGTGCACCCCTGCTGCTGCAGATGTTGATCCCAAACTCTTCAAAGACTTCAGAAAAACCATAACATGGGATATTAGTGTCCCAGACAGGACTGTTTTAAAGTTGGACTTTCCTGCAGGACTGAGGGGCATTTCTGCAGCAGAAACTTGCCAGGATGGTTATCAGTACACAGTGACTACAGCTAGAAGTGATGGAGAATTCAAAACTAACATTTACTGTAAGGGTGGAACAGTGTCTCATCTGGATCTATTTCGGAGCAACAACTCTAACTGTTGAAGTACCCAAAGGAGGAGAACTGGAAAACTCTGCATTTAATGCCAAAGCAACACCGAGAGGTGAGGACCTGTTACAGCACCATTTAAACGCATAAAGAGCTTTAAATGCTCATTGATTTCAAAAAAAAAAAAAAAAAAAATCCAAATGCCTTTTTTTTTTTTTTTTTTTTTTTGTGTAATGTTTTTCTTCATTTTGATATGTTTCTTCTTTAGGCAGTCGAATGATGTCTGTGACCCCTGACCCAAACACCATCATCACCATCAGCAGAGTGAATAAAGAGCCAGATTGCAGTGTTTGTGTGGACGAGGGGCCTAAACAGAGATGCAGCCCACAAGGTCAAAGACTAACTTCTCCCCAAAATATGTCAGTAGAATTTACCTGTCCAGAACCACAGGAGGTCTTCAGTGTGGAGATCAACAGAGAAATTGGTAAGAATATTTAAAGTATTTTTATTTTGGATTGTGGATTGGACTTTTGGATTTTTTTCATGTTTTTTTCCCTTGTTGTTACTGTTGGTTTATAAAGAGTTTTAGTGTATTTTCTTTTTGTGTATTTACAGAGCATTTTAGTCACATTTAATAGCCAAGCTAATGCGATTAATTCAGCTCATTTTAACCAGTGACTGTTGAAGGTGCTAAATGTACAAGTTTCAATTTTGAAAAGAAGTTGTTTACCAGCCTAGCTATTGAACCTTACAATGCAAAACCATTTCTGAAAACTAAATCACCATCTGTCATATGTTGTTCTCTCTCAAGACTGCACAGAGACGACCTGCTCTGGTGACATTGTTCAGGCTGAGACCAAATTCTTTCCAGAGTTCAGTCGGTCCTTCACTTGGGACCTGAAAGTTGTCTCCAGTCGGGCTTTCCAGCTCAAGTTCCCAGAACCAGGAATGCGACAGATTCCCAACCAAGAGACCTGTCCGGGTGACCACACATACACTCTAGTTACATATCTGCGGACTGGGCCAGCAACCATTGGCACCTTTTGTAAAGGAGGTGCTGTGACCACAATAATGGCTCGGTATAAAGGTCGTGTGTCCCTGAAGGTGCCTGGGGATGTGAAGGTGGACCCTGTTGACTTCAAACTCAGTGTTGGGCCTGAAACAGAGAGTAAGTGGATTGTAACTTTTTTTTTTTTTTTTTCTCCTTCGGAATTTCAAGTTCCCAGTAGGAGCTGAATGCAACATTCATAGTTTGAGATGCTAGCATGCTAACCTGTCTGAAACGCCAAAGCACACCTAGGGCTTAACTATAAAGTTCTTACTTTTGTCCATGGATTAAGTCATTTAACTCACATTTATAAAAATTAGAGTTGGATAGTTGGAATAGTTTCAGTAGCTTATGCAAAAAAGTGCTTAGTACAGTTCAGCTAGTATAGTCTGAACCAAGTTCTGATGAGCCATACAATGAAGATCTTGGAGAGAGCAGTGGAAACTACATTAAGAAAAGTGGCTACCATTTATGAGCAGCAGCAGCAGTGTGGTTTCATGCCAGAAACAACACTCTAGATGCAGTGTTGTTCTGAGAATGTTGGACATGTACAAGGAAGATCGTGAATTGTGCTGTGTCTTTGTAGAGAAGGCTTACAGCATGGTCCTACGAGAGAAAATGTGACATTAGCTCATGAGGTCTGGAGTGGTGGAAAAGTATATATATTTTTTCAGTTGTGGTACAGTATGTATGAAGGCAAGATGCTGTGAACAGAAGGGTTTCAGGTGGAAGTGGGACTGCATCAAGAATCAGCTTTGAGCCCCTTCTCGTTTGCAATTGTGCTTGATAGGTTTTGACAGATGAGGTGAGACAGGAGTCACCATTGGCTATGATGTTTGCAGATAACATGATCTGTCGTGACACTAGGGAGAAGGTCGAAGAAAACCTGAAGAGGTGGAGATATGTGCTAGAAAGAAAAGGAATGAAGGTCAGTCATAAAAAGACAGAATACATGTGTGTAAATAAACAGGAAGAAGCCAGAATGGTGAGGATGCTAGGAGTAGAGGTGAAGGAGATGCAGAAGTTAAAATACTTTGTTTCAGCTGTTCAGAGCATCGGGGAGTGCGGAGAGATGAAGAAGAAAGTGGAGCGAGTGGAAAACAGTGTGTTGAGTTATCTGTGAGGAGAAGAGTAGCAACACGAGTAAAAGAGAAGGTTTACAAGACAATGGTGAGATCAGTCCTTCTCCTGTGGGCTTGAGAAAGCCAGCACTGACCAAGAGAAGGGAAGCACAACTGGAGGTGGCAGAGATGAAGATGTTCTTTGGGAATGATGATGATGGATAGGATTAAGAACAAACACTTCGGAGGAACAGCCATGGTTAAGATAGAAGTCAGGGTAACATGGAAACAGATGATCTTCTGCAGCAACTCCTAAATGGAAAAGCCAAAAGAAGAGGACGTCTTAACCAAAGTCTTTGGCAATTTCTTTACATCCATAGACTCATGCTGCTGAAGGTCTTAAAAAAAAGTTTTTTTCACTCAGCTATGTTAATTTCACTTTGTCAACGTTATGCATAGATATGTTTTACCCCACTTTTGAGTCGCACAGTTTCCCTCAGCAAATGTAGTGATGAAAAATATCAATTGTGGATCAGTGAGAATACTATATCAGAAACAGTAGTTATAATAACATTTTCAATTGTAATCTATTTTCTACCTAACACCTCTTTTTCCACTTAATACTTCAAAAACATGTGGAGGACTTTGTTTTCATTGCTCTATTTTTCTTTTTCTATCATCAGTGATGGCCATAGTGAAAGTCAACCTACCTCGAGGTGTATCAGACACAGACTTCATCACACCCAACTACCCTGGAGATTTCCCCGATGAACAGCAGATGCAGTGGAACTTCATCGTGCCTGGCATGCACAATTACACAGTGCAATTTCTTGAACACACGGCCCCAGAGTGTCTGAAGAAAGAAGTGGAGGTGGAGTACAAGAAAGAGGAGAAGAAGGGCATCAACCTGACTCTGACAGCTGCCCAACCAAAACATCAACAGGGCAACTTCAACATGATGCTGAAGAACTGTAAAACCAACAGAACGCTCCAAGGACTCTCCTTGAAATACAGAGTTTCTGTAATGAGAAGTGGTCATCCAGGTAATTAATGATTATGATAATGGTAGCTGGCAGCCATGCTGAACTTTTCCACGCACTTAAGTTACAAAGTTGTGTAGAAAATCCGATTTGAGTAATCATAATTCAAATGAGAGGCTGTCATTTACAGATTATGTTTAAGAGCTGTTGAAGTTTGGCCTACGATGTGTTGTACAAACAAAACAAAATGCTCTGGTTGCAGGGCAAATATTATATGAAGTTGATTTTATTATTATTATTAAATAACAAGATATTTAACAAAACCTAAAAGTGCCAAAACATTGACATTTTCTGGTGGCTTTCACTGAAAAAGATTAATTGAAAGGTAAAGAGAAACTTTTTTCTTTTTTTCCTTTTTTTTTTTTTTTTTACAAGTTCAAACTCAGTAATCTAAATAACTGATACACAAGAAGCTTAAACTGCAACTATACAAGTCCAAAATATTACTTTGTTATAAAAAGATATACTTTGTTTAGTAAATGTAAAAATTATCCAATATTATGGAAATTATAAATAAAAATGTTGACACAAAATTACTGTTATAAATTTTAAATCAGGAATAATCGTATCTTTTCACAGTAAAAACACAGATGAACAGTTTTCACTGAGAGATTGCATTTCTTTTTATTTGTTTTGTTCTGTTTCCTCATTAGTTCTTTGTCAGGTGGATCTAACCGGACTACAAGGAGTGTCGCTACAGATTGAGAAGGTGGGCTCTGACCCTTATTGTGAGATGAGCATGAACTCTGAGGTCAAAGACAAGATAAATGTGGCTCCAGGCACCAAAGCCAGTCTCTCCTTCCTTCGACTGTCCAAATGATGATCTTCGTCTGACTGGCAGCAAAGTTATTGGTAGTGCACTTTATTTCTTTCGAAATGATCTTGAAAAGGCTTGTTTACTTACTAATTTTAAAAAAAGTAATCAATTTCCTGCTTGTCAAAAATTTCTGCTTTTAACATAAACATCTTTTATTACAGGGTGTCAAAACTCCATCATGTGCTCTTCACTTGTCCTCACTGTGCCCGCTCTGTGTCCGTGTCTCCCAATGCGCCTTCACAACTTCACCTGGCACCTCACCATCCCTCAGGACAGAACGCTGGATCTGGTATCTCCCACAGGGAGTCTGCGACAGTCTCTGCCAGGCCAGGAGTGCAATGAGTCGATCTTGCTGCATGTGGCTGAGACTGATGGGTTTTCTGTGGGAGACTTCTGCTTTAAAGGGATGATCCAGAAAGTTCAAGTGCACGCCAATGTCACCATCACAGCTACAGCGCGGGACTTGAGCAAGACCAGGAACCCTTTCCTCAATGTCAGCATCAGTCAGGAGATCCCAGGTAAGACATGAGTGTGTGTGCTACAAATATGAAACTAATTATTTTTCACATGTCTGAAAATCTGCTTATGATTTCATTTAATACTTCACTGCATTATAAATAAGTGACTACATAAATATCTTGTCTGAAAAACAATTTAAACCTTAGTTCATCAATGTGTCCCTCCAAATATGAAAAAAATACATTTTGGCTTAACAAATTAAGTATTAAATACTGTATTGGAAACATAGATGGATTATATCGCATTGGCAATCTGCAAAAGATTTGTTTTAATATATCGGAGTACAAGGAAAAAAATTAATCCTCATGCAGTTATAATGGATGTGAAATCTATGGAGACCACCTGTTTTTGAACCAGGCTTTAAATATGTTTTTCTGCTTCAAAGTAGGATATTTTAATATTGGGGTCAACAGAGACGGACTCGCTTTTTGAGCCTGCCCTCTACTGGGTTTGTGTCTGACTAGAAAGTCAGATGTAATGCCTCTAGTGGGGAAAAAGTGGTATTACAAGATGTCCCCAGTCATTAGCATCTTATTGTCAGTGGTTCTTTTGTCAACACAGTAGATCCCTATGTCCCCATGTGGTCAGAAGTGGTATTGGTATAAAGTGGCTTTAAAGCAGTTATGTTGCCAAAATCCTATATTTGACAGCTGCTTCAGTCTTTTTCTGGTCTCAAAATGGACTGAAAAAGCTGTAATTAAATCTGCTGTGCTCTACCTGTCCAGAGACAGATGTCAGACAAAGTTAGCGGTGACTCAGAAAGCTGAATGTTGCTGTGTGTTTTGGGCTTAAAATTAAATGTTTAACACTCTGTCCAATGTTGTTTACAACTTGCTCTGCCGACCATATCAGTTAATGCTGCTTTAACAGACTGGAATGGAATACAGCAGCAAAAAATGCAGATGAATGGCTCTGAATCACTTCATAATCACTTCTAAAGATGCCATTGGTATGTTGCAGTTGTTCTTCTGCACTTTGACACCTGAATGCTACAAGTTCAGACTTGCTCTCTGGTTGTTTGTAGATATTTTAGTCATCCAGTTGAGACACATAAGGCACCCAGCATCAGATCTGACTGTAAAAGCAAGAGCTCAGAATATTAGTTAGAATCGTGGCTCAGAAGACAATTAATTCATTATTTTCATGATTGAGTTTGTGTTTTTACAGCAAACATTACAGAAAATGTGAATATTTGCTGAATCGACAGTGAATTCTGTATTTTGTGATTTAAAGAATCCACTAATGGGATAAAACGAGTAATTAGTTCATTAAGAAAGTTATCATACTCCCATGTTTTTATCACTTTACTTCCTACTTCCACTAAGGGTCACTGTTGTCCCAAAACTCTAGTGAAGATGCTCAGACATGCACACAATACAGTTCTGAGGGACTGCATCATTTCCATTCCTTTTTCAGAGACCCTCATCTATACAGTCAATCCTACGATGACGTCTCCCACCCTGCTGGCCACCCCCAACTGGCCTAAAGGAATGAGAGCTTACTCCACCATATCCTGGATAGTTGCTCTTCCGAGTCAGTACAAAGCACACCTCCAGTTTGTCAACCTCAGTCAACCCAAATGCGCTGACAGACACACTGCCATCAAAGTGAAGATGCTGGGGTACGAGGAAGAGCTTATGAGCCGCAGGGAGGACGAGCCGGCAGAGGACAAGTTACTGGTTCCACATAGTTTTTATCTCAACATGTCCAACTGTATGCCAGAGGAGGGCCACTTTGGTGCCGTGACCAAAATTATTCTACAAAAGAAGACCAGTAAGTACTTCACCCCGCCACCCCCAGCCCCACAAACTAGCACTTACATCATTCTTTTATTCATTTTATTTTATTTTTTTTTATCTCCACAGATCTATTGGCCATACTTCTTGGGTTAGCAGGAGTTCTTCTGGTTGCACTCATTGTGCTGGCTGTTGTATGTTTTCTCACAAAGTAAGTACACCTGTAAAATTCTCCACAGTGGGACTCATCTCCAGAGACCAAGATCGCTTGTTTAAACTTGACAGAATTGGAGCTGTCTCTAACTAAATTTGTTTTGTTTTTTTTTATCCTTTAACTTTCAGCTATATTTATTATTTTCTAGCCTTCTTTTTAAAGTTAAAAATGTTGTTTTGTACTCAGATGAAAGATGAAGTATGTCTATGCATCTTTTGTAACTTGGTCAGCATCCTAATAAGCTTCAGGACAGAAGCCGAGGAGAGCAAACATTCCAAGAATAAGTTCTGCATTTCTGTAATCTATTTTTCTAAACCAGCGACTGATGGGATTTTATGCTAGCTATACCGAACTAGGCATGCCGTGATTTTTGAAAAAATCGATTTAAATTGATTTTTTTTTTATTTTTTTTTTTTATATACGATTTAATTAAGCCATGAATTGCGCACGTCACTATATGCGTCATACGTAGCGCCGCTCCAGCTAAGGAAGGCGGGTTGCGCAGCCTGCCGTGCAGATTACAAACAGTGCAGCTATGGAGCTAAATGAGGGTCAAAAGTTTTGTAACTTAAAAACAAAAATCTGAAACTGAAAGTTGAAGTTTTGATATTGAACTTTGGGCTCTTATTTTTTTTCACTTACAAATTTTTTGTTTTCAGAGTTCAGATCTTTTTTTTTTTTTTCAGGTTCAAATCTCACTTTCAAATCTTATTTTTCAGGTTCAAATCTTTTTTTCACTTTCAGATATTTTTTTTCAGGTTCAAATCTTTTTTTCACTTTCAGATCTTTTTTTTTGAGGTTCAGACTTTTGGCCCTGATCTCACGTGGGGCGGCGGAGGCATCATGACTGACAGGGCTGAGAACCTTTCTCAAACACGTTGCCTTTAGGGACTGTTGTACTGTTAACCGTCGAACAAATGCTTTCTTCATACCACTTTCACTTGATTGACAGTGAAAACCCAACATACATTTAGTAAGCTGCTTAGACCAGACCAGTTGCAGTATAAAGAGGTGATCTTGCCTGATTTTGCTGTTCAACAACTATGGTTAACACTTCAAAACGTCCCACTTCTACATGTGGTAGAAGGTTATGCTCAAAGCTGGAGCTTGAGCATCACCCGACCATCTCCTGCTCTATAGAGTGAAACTCGACAGATTTGTCGCTGATCGCTTTTTTGAAAAAATAAATAAATAAAATAAGAAATCGCTAGTTGGGCGGCTGCAGTGCATTATGGGTGAACTAGGTGAAGATGCATTTTGTCATAAAATGCCTGTGTTTTATCTTTTAATGGTCTTGTTTTGTTGTCCTGACTTTAGTGTGTTTGTTTCGAGGGTTTACTTTAGGTGTTGGACTATTTTTGTGGTGGTTTGTAGATCATACTAGCTGAGGCTTTGAAACCGGTGATCGAGACTGATTACACATCTGGTGACTGCGCGGCCCGCGCTCGCTGTATACTTCAAACTCAGCGCGTGAAATACAGTCTCCCTTTTGGGGTATCAGTAAAGCATTTTTTTATTAAACTGAACTGAGTTTATTTTCAAAATTGCTAGTAATATATTGGATCAACAAGTTTTTTTTTTTTTTTTTTTTTTTTTACTGCAAAATCAACATCAGTCCTTCACTAGCGTTCCTACTCTACATCATTTCTTACTTTATATGTAGCTGATTGGTTTTAACAAAACTCTTGTTTGATCTGTCCACATCTTTTCCAACAGGAAAAAGAAAGGAAAGATGAACACAGAGTCATCCATCTACATAGGCAAGGGGAATATCTTTCGCCCAGGTGACCGGCACTTCACTAAAACCCGGTCTGACAACGAATCCCACGTCTACGACTACATTGATGACACGATGGTCTATGGCCACCTACTGGGTGACTCTAACTACTCTGACAGCTTGCAGGATAACTTAAAAGGGATGCAGGTAGACTCCTACCAAACTTTTACAGGCCCCACTGATGGAGCGCAGCCTGTTATTAAGGAACCTGATCTAGACCCTGAGATGGACCAGATCCAGATGACATTCCTGGACCCATCTGACTCTTTCATTCCACCTCGTCCACGCACTCCCATCGATCGGAAGGAAAGCCTCGGGTTCCAGGACCGCAGGATGGTGGACAATGAACTGTACACATTTAAGAGCACAGGGGAAATAAACACAATCCAGCTCACCGGTGCTGACCAGGAACCACAGGCCGCCTGTAACAGAGGAGTCCTTGTAGTTTATAAGGACTGGATCCGTGTGATGAACTGCTGTTACTGAATCCGTTACAGCGCCATGTGTCTGTGGGCTGACGTAAACATCTATGCCTGGATCACACTCAGGGAATCTGAGTTCTTCTTGATGAGCTGCTTCGAGAACCGTGTTTTTAGAGCTTTAAGACAGAAACTGTGAGCTGTGACTTCAGGAATAGTTGGGTGGAATATCTGCATTGTTGCTGAGAGTCAAATGAGAAGATTGATGCTGGTGCCATGTTTTTATGTCAAATGGCGAAGCTACTGTCAGCAGCATAAAACTTGAAATGGAAATCTGTATCTGGTATCAGTATTGTGACTTTTGTAGTCTTGCTGATGCAGTAGTCAGATTTCCAACAATAATCTTTCTGCTCGACTTTGAAGATGCTCGTTGGCAATGTTATGTGGATTTTTTTATTTTTATTTTTATTTTTTTGTTGTTTGACTTTTGTGGAAAATAGATATGCATCAGAAGGGGAGGGCAAATACTTTTTGTTGCATTTGAGAAATGTGACCAGTTCTCACCTACAGGAGAGAATAACGGCAATGTAAGTTAAGTTTTTTTTTTTTTTTTGTCACACAAGATGTTTCCAGTTGCTTTTTTTGGTGAAATAAGCAAACACAGCTACATCCGATCTGTCGCAATACCACTTGTGACCTTAAGGGGGAATTGTGGCTCTTTTGCTGCGGAGACAAAAGTGGACTGGCACACCCTGTAATACCAGTTTGTCCCACTAGACTTTCATGTAATGTTTCTTAGCCATGGGCTAACATTCTTGTTATATGCGTCCCCCGTCTGGTCAGAATTGGTACTGCTACAGTTAGTGGGTTTCAACAAATGTATAAAACTATTTTGCACAACTGATTTCTAAATTACTCCCCCATTTGCATTTACTTTTTTTTTTTTTATACACACCTTGAATACACGCTCAGCAACAAAATCACAAAACTGTAACAATTTCTTTTAAGTCTCTGCCTTCATGAGCTGAGACTTTTGAAAATGGGCAAGTAACTGGTCTGTGTTTAAGGTTTTATTTCAAACGTTGTTTACATGTCTTTAAAGATTTCTTTTTTGTTCTTTACTTGTAAATATAATTTAGTGTTTTTGAAATAAACTCAAGGAAATTGTTCAAAGGATAAAAACCTTGCTCCTTGTGGTGATGACTGCCATCACACACAAAAGCAGTGACATTCAGTTTTCCATCTGAAATTGAGACTCTGACCTTTTGTATTTTGACTGGTGGAAATATTTTCAACCGCAGCTCAAGCCATGAAAAACAGTGTGAAAGAGGGTGTGGAAGAACTTCAGACTTTACAGCTGGTGTTTACCGTGGAGAAGGACTGGGAAAAACAGTAGCAGAAGCCAGGTTGTAATAGTCACATGGTTTTTTGTGTTTTTTGTTTTCCAGCTTTATGGAGCGAGGTTCAGTATTTTCAGATGACTAGTCACAAGAGTGACATAAAATGTTTACTTCAACAAAAGACAATGTAGGAATGAATATTTATAGTTTTATTGAAAGTCAGTTCACTGGTGACATTACACTAGACTTTATAAGAGAGTACAATGTTTGTAAACAGGAATAGATGAAGATTTGGTTACTTATAAAAAGAAAAGCAATATCAAACATGACTTAAGTTTCATGTGACTCTTGTCGTTAAATACAGCGAAGCTTAAACCAGCAGCTCTCAACCAGTGAGTCATAGAGCTGCAATACGGGAGTGCACATGAGGAAATAATGAAAATATACACCTAATTGTCATCAGTGCCAGCACCAACACCCTTTTATTACTAGAATTTTAAGCTATGAGTTTCTACTGTACTGTTTATATTCTAATATTGTTGGATGGATTTTTAGTTCAAAGATGCACAGAAATCTCTGAAATGACTACAGACCACATTGTCCCACAGTCTTCTCTTCCCAGGACTGGATTCTTTTCGTTTGGTTTCATTGTAACCACAAGGTATGCTGCAAATGACATACCAGCACATCACTTTTGTCAGAATAACCTCTCATGTAACCTGACTGTGGGCTCTACATCTCATTTTGGCTCCTGATGCTGTTGAGAGCCACTGGTTTAAACTTCTTGAGAATAGCAGGCAGAAAGCGTGTGTGCGCGCATGCACACAAACACACACAAATGTGCTCAAAGCAGCTATAACAAGTAAGTGCAGTCTATGATGAGATAAATGTGATCAAACAATGTTGAACTGGCAGACGGAGGGCCTCTCCTCACGACAGTTCTCGTCAAGCCACTTCCCCTGGGAGGCCGTGGACTGGACCGCACAGTTCTGGGACTTGCCACCGTCTGGCTGCGGTGACCTGGAGTTGGACGTGTCCCAGTTTTTGTATGTGATCGCGAAGCCGGTTTGATCCATCCAGGTGCCCTCAGTCATCAAGTCATTGATGCCCAGCCAGACTTGTGCGTCCGGGCCGATGCTGTGGCGGATGTAGTCTCTGAGCTGGTTGTTTTCGTCGCTGGATGCGGGTGTGCCGAGGACACCACCCAGGGCGTTGCAGTCCTCACTGGCAGTGTGATAACGTTTCTTCATAGGTTCAGCCAAGAAGCACTTGCCGTGGATCTTTATGCCTTTTAAACAGACTGAAGAGAACGCAAAGGAAACAAATGATCAGACAAATAAAACTGACGGTTTTCTCTGAGAATTAGGCAGCTAGGATTTTTCTGACACTCCTTTGATGTAACAACATGGACAAAGATGTTTTTGCATAATTGCAAGCTGCTCAGTTGTTCTCAACATGAGAAAAATCAAAAGAATCTTTGAGGTGAATATGTTTTCACTTTGCTGGAGCAACTGGACATCATTTGGTGTGCTGAAGAACAGGTCAGACATGGACATGCCATGTGTTGTCCAGATGAAACTTCAAAAGCTGTCTGTGTCCCATCTGTCTTCGTATTTAGAAGTACACCACAGACTGTTGACTCCAGCTTGATTATGTCATGGACCCTGAACTGTAATCCACGTCAGACAGCCAACACTTCTGGCTCCTTCAGCTTTATGATCAGTCACTCAGTCATTTAGATGGAAGCTTCAGCTCAAGTTGGACATTTAGATGTTTCTAGTCTTAAACTTTGATTTAGATTTCACAAACTGTTTACTGCTACTTTTTTTTGTCATAAATGATGATTCAAAGTTGTCTGGCTTCAGAAGCTAAAGTTCTTGGCATTTAGAACTGAGCTTTCAACAGTGTGGACAAATGAATCTTGTCGAGGCCTCATTACTCTGAATATTAATGTGGCTGATCAAAAGTTATACAATTCTGTTAACTTGAGTTTTTAAAGATTTTTTTTTTGTCTTGATGACTTAAGAAATAACTTTTTCACTCAGCATTTATCATTTCTGAACTTTATCTTACGATTTCTTTTCATTTGTTTCTTTCTTTTAGGGGTCACCACAACAGATCCTTCTTTACATATTGATTTGATGTGAGTTTTTACATTAGGTACCCTTCCCAATACAACCTTCTCCATTTCTCCATGCTTGTGACCAGCATTATGAGAGGCTGAGAGAACTTACCTTGACCCGGGACACTTTGACATGTGTTGGAGCTGGGGATTGAACCAGCAACTGCTTAGAGGGGACCCGACCCACTATACCACAGATTGTTGATTTTAGTTAAACAATCAGGTTCACTGAAAGAACTGTAACTTCCTTGCATAAAAACAAAGTTTAAAAATTATTTGATGGACACCTTATATGCTACTTCATATGCAAGTCAGCTGGTGAAAAATTAAAGTGATAGAAAAAAACAAAAAAAACTAGAAAATATTTTTTACCCACTGATGTCTGACGGGGGAAACATTGATTATTGGATTTACAAAATAAAAATGTTGATGTTTGAGACAAGTAAAGAATGAAATAGAAGATTATTGTTTGAAAGCCATGAATTTAAACTGAATATTGGTCAAATAAGACACATTATTAATTAAAGTAACACAATTTAAAAAAAAAAAAATCATCCATCCTCCCAAATACAACACAGTATATTGTCACAGTATATTGATGGCTAAAACCAGCCAAACACATTTATCTTTGTTAGCTGTGGACAAATTGTTAGGTTTACCTGTTTGCAGCGCCTGTTGCTCCTTCAGCAGGTTGAGCTCCTGGACGATGTCATCTATTTGTTTCTGCAGATCCACAACTGCAGCATCTCTCGATGTATCTGATTCCACACACAAATGAATTCAAAGGTGACTTAAAATTAAATTAAAGAATTGTAAACAAGACTGTTTCAAAGAAAGAAGCAATCTGTTGCCAAATCTATCCAGGATTCACCCTAAAAGTGTTCTCTCCATCTACCTTTTTTCACTGGTTTCTTCTTGGTTGTGGTCTGCTGAAAGGAGTAGTGCGAGAGCAGCAGCACTCCGAGCAGCACACACACTCCTCTGAACTCCATGGCGAGACCTGTTGAATCAGGCTGCTGCGACGTGGACTCGCAATTTATCCGTCTCCCTCACACCCTCCCTCTCATCTTTCTGGACAAGGAAAAGTACTGAAGTCCATAACTGCTGTTTGTAAGAATAACAGAGTGACCTCAAGAGCCTTTAAGGATGGAGTGTGTGCCTCACATCTGGCTCCAGACTCTTCATGTTGGAGGCTGAGTGCCCATCAGAGCCAGGCCTGGGGGACAGGTGCAGACAGTACAGAGCAGCCATTACATAATCCCTCTGCAGCCTTCACCAGCATGGATGAAGAAAAGAAATAAACACAGACTCGTGTGTTGTATAAACGGTTTACTTCTTGGCTCAAAAGACTGTTTAAATCAGAGAAGACCAAGAGTTGTGGTTCTACAAGTTGACAAAGAAAAAAAGAAATCAAGTCAGGTAAAATGGAGTTCATTGGAAATGTTTTCACAATATCATGTAGTAGGCTTGAAATGTAGCACTGCTCTTTTAATCTATAAATGCAGACAGTTTTTAAGTGGCAGTATATTGGAAATTGCTTTGGAGCCGTCTGCTTTCAGCCTTTGTGCACACTCTGCAACAGTCTGGGGGAAAAGAGTGGAAATACCCAGAGCCACATCTGGTCTCTCTGTAAAACTTCCTCAGCACGAGATCCTGGCTGACACGTGGCAGACACTAAAGGACCCAGAGAGGCTGGACGGCTCCTGTGCAGAGAGGACACGTTTGGTCACCAAAGTTTAGAGTGCTGCATGCGTTTCCTCCACTGAAATATGAGTAAAGTAAACCAGTGCAGGACAAAAACACCAGTCTACTGTAAAAGCAACGTCTATATCAGGCCAGTATCCTGGCATTTATGATGAAACAGAGATATCAACATTGTTCTGATAAAAGCCCTATGCAAAATCATCATTGTCATAGTATTAAAACACCCCTTTATGTAGAGGAGCTTTCAACATGTTTTAATGTTATCATTCCTCCTCATAACTAGATTTTATTGTGTCCCTTTTTTTTTTCTCAACTACCATGCTCAGATGTGTAACACCTGAGACGTACCATGCCTTTTGTAATGGGCTGCAGACTGTAGTTTCACATTCTTTTGCTGAAAAAAAAAAAAATGTATGGTTGCCCCTGGAAAATATGAGATGGAAGTCATGAAATCAGATTTTATTGCTCTAAAATCTCAATGTACTTTTCTACATTAATGGAGCCAGACATGTAACTGGCCTTTGCCAAAAGCACTGATCCACTTCAGGATTACCAGTCTGGCTGTTGGACTTGCTGCTGATAAACAGACTTGTATGGTCTCTTTCCTCTTTAGCTTACAACACACAGCACCCAAATTATTTATATGCATACTTGTTGGCCTCTAGTATCACCCCCACCCTCCAAATTCACCTGTTGTGCAGTTGTGTAAAAATAAGGCAATCTGAGTGGTGTTTTGTGATCTCACTCCTGGTTTTTATAAGCAGCTGATAAAAGAGGTGACCCCTGGGAGGTAGTTCAGGCTGGCATCTCAAACAGCGCTTTATGCTCCAGAATAACAGCCTGTTGAAGTTGGTCTCTGCATCGTTCTTGAGATTTGTAACTGAGCTTTTCTCCATTGAAACGGATTTTTGAAACATTTGTCTTCCTTGCTGGTTTGCCTGGAGAAGTTCTAATAGTATTTCTGGCACTTTTTAACATTTGTCGTCATGAGTAGTCACGACAACAAAGTTGTTTGGATGTGGAGGGAGCAGATTAGCTTTCCAAAGCTAAAGATCAGAAAAAAAAAGATCTCAAATGTATCGTGAGTTGAATTGGAAAGGTCAAGGATACCGAGCATGCCTCGATGAGCATGTGGAGTGTGAGATCCCTGAGAGATGGGATGGATGAACTTGTTGCCCTGACAGGAGACAGGAGTTGTGTTTTTATGAGATGTGGCTGCAGGAGCCTGTTCTGAACCTCCAGCAACTCTCTGCATGGATGATACCGGTGGACTTAAAACTTCACGCAGGACAACAGAAGTGGGGGGAGCTTCCAGTTTAACAACAAATGGTGAAATCCTGGACGTGACTGTGAAGGAGCACCTTAGCATCGCAGACGTTGCATTGTTGGATGCAAGTTTCCATCGACGCAGACTAATGAGAGGAATTCACCTGTTTGATCTCTTATCAGACACAGGTTTGGCTAATGTTCCAGCACCAAATCATGATGACAATCACATATTTAAAATTATACTTAATATTTATTCTCTCTCACTCTAAACTGAACCTGACTTTCTGATTTGGAGTTGTTTTCAATTTAACATTTAGTTGACAGAAATGATCATGAAGTTGTTTGTTTTGTTTTTTTTTTTTTTTTTTTTTTACTTTTTGAATTACTGTCAGATTCTCGTATCCACATACTGGAATCTGTTTTTAAGAGAAAAAACAAGCAATTTGAAAATATTACAAGACAAATGTTAAAAAAAAATATCAAGAAGCCAACCAAACGTGTAGTATATCATATCTCTGATGAGAACAACTCCAGGAACTTCTAAACAGGTTCATCAGCAATTCTGATGCCAGCTAATAAAGGTTGTTAGGTGCCAACACAACAGAAAAGACAAGCAACGTGTAAAAAAAAATTATACATTTTAATTGAAAAGAATGTGTACATGTAAATAAATACAGTAGAAACTGCTGATTTTAACCCAGAAAGCCAACTTTCTGTCTCTTCTTTCCCAGAGTCTCTTCCTGCTGCAGCAGCTTCATGAGTGGAGCATGAAGAGCTTTCCCGACTCGCTTACCTGTCTGCAAAATAAAATAAAATAAAATAACAATCATGCAGTTATTCTGCTGTTGCTTTGTTTTTACAGGTACTTCTACCAAAATGCAAAAAGTTTAAAACCCATCTATTTGAAGAAAAAAAAAAAAAAGGGTGACGGTCAATTGATACTGTTTTAAAACTCAATATGGCACTTAAAAACAATAAAATCACACTATGTTAATTCCTCGGCTGTAGTGAGAGGAGGCCAGGTGGCCCAAAAGGAAGACCGCTCTCACCTCTGTCATTTCAAAGATGCTCTCCTGGATCCAGGCTGCCTCCTCCCACCTTCCTCACACAGGTGACCGTGCCCTTGTGTGTGACAGCGATGATGAGGCTCGCCACAGAGCAGGCCTTCTCCTGCAGAGTCGCATCCACTACGTGCCTGTGGCCCACCTGGTCAGCAAGAGCCAGACGTTACGTATCACCGTTTGTGTGAGAGCAGCCTTCACCTCTGAAAATCAGCAGCGAGCTCACCTTGCACAAGGTCACTATGCAGGGAACGTGTTCTACATTAAGTCTCATGCAGTCATAAGGGTCATCAGAGAGCTCAATCTCCTTCCCTCCTTCATCATCCGTTGATATGTGAACTCTGGGAATTCTGTTGGAGAGGTGATCACATCACTGTTTACTTACTGAATAGCTTTGTTGACTACATAAATGAGCAATGAGCCCATATGACTGACAGAGTGTAGGATCTAGTGATCTCAACTTAATTACTCAGATACTCACTTAGTGTTAAAGAGAGCTGCTTTGATGGCTATTGAGATGGCATCGTACAGATTTCCATCACACTGAAGGAGCTGTGAAAGGAACCACAATGTGAAATTTCATCTATTTGGACTGGATTTTACCACATACATGCAGAAATGCTCTCAAGGTCATTTTTCATATTATACATATAGAGACAGATACTTAATGAATCAGACAAACAGCTAATCCATTTTCTTGATTAATAAATGTGTAATTTAATATCCAGATTTTAAGAAAATGGTGACAGATGCACTGTGTGATTTCCCAAAGTCTGAGGTAGCTTTTTAAAACTTGTTGTCCAAGCAACAGTCCCAAATCACAAAATATTAAATCACAAAAGACTCAACAAACTGGACTGTGAATGTGACCAATTGAAATCAGAGAATTTGAGAAAAAATGATTAATCGTCAAATTAACTGCTTTTCTCTGAAGGTAAAAAAATATTTTATGTTGTCCTTAATAGCAACCATCAAAAACCAGGTAGACAACCTTTTGTCAGAGAGAACTGAGGGTAAAATGATAAATAAAATCTATTTCTATATTGTAGCTCAGAGTATTCTATCACTGCTGAGATGTTTCCTCCTGAAAAAGACCTCGGTTTAACTCTGGAATTTGCCATAAAGAGAGTATTCTATCATGTTTCATGACTATGATCTTGCCAGGTCTCCCTCTAAAACACAATTTTGTATCTCAGAGGGAATTTGTGGGTAAATAAAGCACAAAGAAATAATTAATAAACAAAAATAAAATGTCTTACTTTTCATGTGAAAAGCATGTAAAAGGAGTGCAATAATGAACGGAGGTCCTTTGAAGACTTGGTTGTGTTGATCATACCAAAAAAAAAAAAAAAAAAAAAAAAAAGCAACACTGGATGCTACCACTCACCAGCACGTCCACGTAGAGCACCCAGCAGTGCTCTCCATCACTTATGCAGAGGCCCTTCAGGTCCAGGCTGCGCTTGTTGTTGAAGACTTTGTAAAGAGTGTTACTCAGCTCTGTCCCCAGCTCCTCGCCTCCTCTGCCCTCAAACTCAGGCGTTGCATTAGCTGAACTGGTGACAGAAGAGAAAAGATACAGGTTAGTAACAGGAAAATAATTTGAAAAATGTATCCTCTCTGGAATTCATAAGGCAAAACGATGGGGGGAGGATAAAATTACCCCAATATAATATTGCAGAAAGTATGATTTGCGGGAGACCAACAGGGAATAGGTGACAACACCACCACCTACTGGCTGGATGCCCCAGAACAGAACAGGCCAGGGACACTGAGCTAGTCTGGCTATGATAAACTGTAGAGGTGGTGCATCTATTAATCCCCGCTGTCTCTGGTGAAAGTTTGTAAAACCTCTAGATAAAGACTGAGGTAGGCTTCAGTGGTTATCTTCAACGCTCCAACAACGTGGCCACGCACATAACTCAATCCACTAAAGTGACCTTTGACCATCATGATTCTTCTAACTTTGTAGAGTGTGCAGACTTCCAAACCTCTGTGGTGTTGGCTTTATACAAAATAACTGCATGACATATTCAAAACAACCTGTGTGCCTGCCGTCTTGTAGGAACCTCAGTACAGGACTGTTACTATTCATCTATCCAACCATCCATCACTGCTTTTCCAAGTTCAGGTCACAGGAGCAACACTTCCAGAGGAATGTTGAGTCGTTCCCAGACAGCCAGGAGAAGTAATCTCTCTCCAGCAGCATGTCCTGGGTGTGCTAGGGCCTCCTCCTGATTGAACATGCACAAAACTCCTTCCCAGAGAACTTCTTTACTACAAGTCTCCCTAAAATGACAGAACTTCTCACCTCATCTCGAGTTTTTTTGTACACCTTTATTACTGCAGACACTGCACTGATCTGCCTGTCGATCTCCAGCTCAATTGCCATCTCAATAATCCTGTTCAGGTCTTATATCTGACCTCCTTAATCAAAAGAAATGACCATTAGCATCATTAGCATGACTGTGGCACTACCCTGGTCTCTGGAAGGTACTGAAAATACAGGGGTATTGAACAATATAGAGTTTTGATACTCAATGGTATGGAAGCAATAATGATCAATACCAGAAATAAAACAGTTGGAGTAAGTCCCCCCCCCCCCCCCCCCCCCATAATGCATGTGGGGGGGGGGGGGGGGGGGGGCATGTATGGAAAAACATACTCTGCTACACCATTATAAAGTGAAATAACATAGATTTTCGTGTATATTTCTTTTATGTGTACATTTTTATGAACTTGAATATGATTAATAACTGATGGCCAGCCTCTTGAACGTTACTCTGCCAAGCATACCTACCAATCAACAAAGAACTCCAAATAACCTTCGTCTGGCACCAGTGGCCTTGGTTTTCCAATCTCAGCCTTGACCCCAACAAGAACTGCTGTGTACCCCTAAAAGCAAAAAGTAAGAGAGACAGAGAGAGAGAGAGAGAAGTCAATAGACGAATCTCCCTAAAAAACACTGTACTGTGATTAAGTATAAAAGTTTAGCTGTCACTAATATGTAGGGGTGTGTGCAGCTGGAATCGTTGGTGGGATCAGACTCTGAAGCTTCTTTTGTTCCCACAAGAAAACGAATGAACATGGAACTGAAAAACGAATTTGTTTCCTTTACCAGTGTGACTTTCGCCGATCCGTCTGTGTTGGACACCACGTCTGTCTCTATTTCCATGTGTCTGTAGTCTTCGCAGCCTCTTCCGTCCACCCGTAAATCATCCTGACGACAACCAGGAGAATCACGTCAATAAAAGCAGCCGCAATGCAGACGCAGCGGTCCACCTTTGCAGCTCGTGGCTAAAGTAGCAAACAGATAATTTATTACAGGACTTCAATCCAACATATCACTTAAAAACTCACCCTTATCCCGTGTAAGACATACACTTTTTCAGCCTCACTTAGCTGCACCGTTGCCATGTTGCGGGAACCACTGGTTGCTTCTTCTTCTTCTTCTGCTTTCGCCTCAATTATTTTTCTTCTTCGTCGTGTCAATAACGGCTCGAGCAACCAACGTTAAGGTGTATTACTGCCGCCAACTGGAATAAAATGGGAACCAGATTTTTCTAAACACGATCGGAGAAGGAAGCAGGCGTCTAACTATAAATTCAACATACAAGGAAAAAAACATCTTCCCTCTATAGTATTTAGGATCAAACAGATGAGATTTCTTTCAATTCATTCTGTTTATATAGCACCAGTTCACAACATTAAGCAAGTTTTTTTTTTTTTTTTTTAAGGCTCAGTCTAATACAGTACAATTAAACCCACTTAAAATTAAAATCACAATATACTCCAGTTAAGCTCATTTAATGTTGGTCCCCTTTATTTTACTGAATTTCAGTGAAAGCAGTTCATAGCGGTGAAGTAGGAAGTTCAAAACCTGACAACAACTTCTGAGGAGAGTTTCTGTTTTCTCTGCGTACTCCGGCTGTCTTTCGCATTTAAATAATGTGCAGTTTTAATTGTAAAATAAACTATTTTGCATTACTTCACCTCTTCACTTGTTAGGGGGATTACTGGACGGGTTTAGGGAGGAAAAGAGCTTCTATTTTTATTTAGTAATTATTTATGTTGTGTTACTTTTACGACCATAGCCGCGGGAACATGTTCTCAGCAGGGGGTGCTGGGATCTGAGACAGCTGTGCGTTCATATACAGTCATGGCTGAAAGTTTTGGCACCCTTGCACATAAAAACCCAACAACTCCAAATGTCTGCAAAATAAAATGAAATTGACGAAAGTATTTGGTGTCTCAAATTCTTTATTAAACTAATAATAGTACAGGAACTTTGTTTTTTAATCAGAACTTAATATTAAATTTTAAATAATAGATTACACAGAAAATACTGTGACAAAAGCTTTGACACCCTTTTAGATTTACAAAGAATAAATGAATTTCAAGCAGGTCATTCACCTTGAACTCACCTGTGGTGAGTTTACAGGTGTCAGCAATCTAGTAGTCAGTCATCCAACCAGTTTAAAAGGAGCAACCCCCTCATTCTGCTGTTCGTGAGTCACTGCATGACCATACTGAGCATGGACAAAAGAAAGAAAAGCAGAGAATTGTCTGAGGAAGTCAAAGAAAGATTGTAGCAAAGCATAGACAATCTCAAGGCTACCAGTCCATCTCCAGAGACCTTCATGTTCCTGTATCCACTGTGCGAAATGTTATAAAGAAGTTTAAGGCTCATGGTGCGGTAGCCAACCTTCCAAGAAGTGGCCACAAGAGAATTATGGACGAAAGGATGCAGCGAAGGATTGTTCAAATGGTGGCAGAAGAACCTCAGACAACTACTAAACAGATTCAAGATGACCTTCAGACACAAGGTACAATTATTTCAATGCGTACCAACCGTCACCAGCTCAATGAAAGAGGCTCTATGGTAGGAGACCCAGAAGGAAGCCTCTACTGAAAGACAGACACAAGAAAGCCCGGCTAGAGTTTGCCAAAACACACCTGAACAAGCCAAAATCCTTCTGGGAAAATGTCCTGTGGACAGATGAGACCAAATTGGAGCTTTTTGGTAAATCACATAGACTCTGTGTTTACAGGAAAGGAAATGAAGCCTTCAAGCAAATAAACACCCTCCCTACAGTCAAACATGGAGGAGGTTCACTAATGTTTTGGGGTTGTTTTGCAGCCTCTGGTGCTGGGTGCCTTGAATATGTGTGTGGCATTATGAAATCTGGTGATTACCAAGGTATTTTGGAGAGAAATGTGTCATGAAGCTGGGTCTTTGTCGAACATCATGTTCAGTGGATCCTCCAGGAATCAGCTCCAGAGGCAGGTTTGTGAATTCTTCATCCTCTACTGACTGGACTCCACATCTGCACATTCAAAGGAACAATTCATTTTTCATGTAGCAGGTATTCCCGATGTTTGGAAATCTGACATATCAAGACAGATCCAGAAAAATGTCACCTCATCAGAACACAATGTCCTGTTGTACAAATGGCTCATGGGAGGATTTGTTAACCAGTCATTGCCATAGCTGTCACTATTGGAGCTTTGAAGATGCAGTAGCCTTTGGAAAACTGAATCTCAAACAGACAAAAATATTAAATGAGTGTTGCTACCTTTCTGGAGTATTTGTTGAGATGTTCCTCTTGGTGCTTGGAGCCAAAGACACATCATGGTTCTTCTGTTGAATGAAAACACTCTAATGGTTAATAGAGAAGAGAGAGAATAACATCTGAATTGGGTTAGAGTAACCTCATTTAGTTTGGTTTACCCTCCAATTCGTTTGGAGGTTAATTAAGTGGTGTTTCTTAAAAGAGAAACATATTTATGTTTAACTGTGCTGAATTGTTAGCTGGAGGTGTAAGAAAAAAAAAGAGAGAGAGAGAGATACACTCAGCACCTTTGGTAATTTCCAGGATCTTTCTTTTCCTGGGTTAAATTATGTTTATTACTTCCAATATCTCTGCGTATGTGTAATAAAGTGGGGATTTACTAGATCAGATAATAATTTGGATTATTGAAAGGTCATTCTTCATTTTAAAGACACAAAGTGCATTTTCATGCCTCTGTCTTGTGTGGTCATTGAATGGAGCCCACAACTTTCTGATTTTGATTCAACCAATTAATTACTATTTATTTACTATCTCTAGAACTGTGGAAAGTATGTGTTACATGATACTTTAGCATTCCTATCTGCAATGTGGTGTTCAGATAGCTTGAGGGGCCACATGACTTGTGATGGAATTGTAAGTAAAAGAGGATCATCTGTCTCTAGTCGAACTAGAGTGAAATATGGATTTGAGAATAAAAGTACTAGTCAAGGGTTTTCTTATCAGTTTGGTTTGTGGTGGTGTTGGTGTGAGCTCTCATTTATCTCATTTGTAGATCATTGATTTTCCATTCTAGTTTGTGTAGGGAGATAGCACTGGGCTCAAAGGCAAGGTGTCAACACACCTAGCGTTTTCTTTTTCTGTGTCTAAACTTAAAGAGGGGTAGGTTTAAATAATGTCAGTTAGATCAGGAAATGCAGAGCCAGTGCCTGACAGACGCAGCTGCGGGCACACTGACCCATGACACAAACAAGAGGCGTATCAGACTTCCTGGTTGGGTGGCTGGATCAGTTTGTTGTCTTCTTTGGCGCCGGAGAGATTTGTGGACGTGATCGAGGAGGAAGCATCGAAACTCTGGCTTGTTTTAAGACCCTGGCTCCAGTTAGCACACGGACTGACAAATTTACACCTCATAGAAACGAAGGCCGGGAGCCGCGGAGCTGCTGAGGGCAGCTGCCCGGACATGAGTGCGGTTAGCCGGGATTGAGCTAACGAGCAGAGCGGTGGGCGCAGTGGTGGTGATACCACTCTGGCTTCTTTTAGTTCACCAAAGGCTTCAAACTACGCGAAAACCTCAAGAAATCTGACGATAAAGCCTGGAGAGTGAGAGGTTGGTGTTGACCCAGTAGAAGTTTTACTTTGGGCTTCTCATTCATATATTTATGGATTGTATTTTAAATCAGTTTCACTCAACTGCTGGAATTCCTGACATACATCTTGCTCTGCTCCAGCTGCGGGAGTTAACTTCCTGTTAGGGTTTATACCATTAGTATTTCTGTAAGTCAATTAATTTTACCACTGTTGTCCTTTGTTTTTCCTTTGTTTTATGAGAGGTTTGTTTTATTTATATTAAAAATTCAATATTCCTTTGACCTGAAATGAGGAATAAGCAGGTATAGATGATGGATGGATGAAAATACAGTATAACAGGGGGATGATATAATGCCCGTCCCTATGCTATCAGGCCTACTCACCTGACAGTGAAAACATGAGCCAGGTAAAGAGTTACTGTTCCAAACAATACCACACCGACATGAACTAAGCTGTACAGGTCAGTGGAAACGTAGCATACCCAAGATGCACATCTACTTGGATGCTCATGTGGCTTGTGGCCTCAGCTGATTGGTTGAATAATCAATCACTGACTGGAGTGACAAGTGAACTGAAGCAAATTTGAGTTACAACTGAATATATATTTGCAGCAAAATGGCAATAAATATAAGCACAGGGGGAAATGGACTGATAATGAATTGCTATTTTAAGCTTCTGACAAGACTCAAAAATATAATTCCACTTAAGTGATGGTGTAGATAGGGTTCCTACAGCAAAACGGAGGTAATTTTAACTATGTGTGTGTACAGATGTGGTATAAAAACAAGGTGTATGTACAGGAATCTATGTCCTTTCACAGGCACTGATAAGTCAGTATTATTTAACTACTGACATTGCATAAACTGCTGTCAGTAAATGCAAAAGGACAAGTTCATGGCCTCTGCTTCAATAGAACCAGACTGGTACTTAGATATTTATGACAATATGGACGAGTGGTAAAAGCAGTGGCTATGAACTCTCCTCCTTTCACGCATATTGACTGCTCTTTGCCACCATGAGTAGTTGACTTTTATAGATTTGCGACAACGTGGCAGCAACCAGACAGATATTCCTGTATAAACTGTCCTTTTTATACATATTTTGTACTCATACAAAGTTAAAATTACCTCTATTTATCTGTAGGGACCCCATCCACACTTTTACTTACATGGAATGACATTTTTACATCTTGTCAGAGGCTTTAAATGGCAATTTTTTTTTTTGTTGTAGCTCTGATCCCTGTGCTAATGGCCATTTTGATGCAAACACATATTCCATTCTAAGTCAAAACTGTGTATGTGTGTGTAATTGAAATGTGGTGGTTTCTGACAGGCGACAGTGTTTTGGGTTGTGTGTCAACCACCTGTCAGTTTTTCCAGTTTGGTCTTTGTTATGCTGTTAATCTCCTAGTTTCACTGAACCTGACGGGTCTCAGGGTGGAACCATGTATTGGAAAAATAAAACACAAAATGTGTTCTGCAGATTTCAGGTTCATGTTTCAATCCACAAATATTTGCTTTAGGTTATTAAAGTGATACCACATCAAGGCGTTACCTAGCGTAGCTGTTTGTCCCTCAGAAAGTTAGCTCAGTCTGCCGGCCCACAGTAGCTCTCCTCATCACACTGTGTTCTCGTAGCAGGGTGTCAAACATGTCCATGAATTATTGAGTGTCTGAATGTGCTGCATATATTTTGAGTGAGCTCAGTGCTAATGTATAAATCTGGTATTCCCACAGCTGTGTGTGTAATGTTGCAGATGTAGTTGTGGACTCTCGGTTGAGGCGTCGAGAAGTGTGCTGAGTTTCTGCTG
The DNA here is from genome assembly GCA_018398805.1 of Hirundichthys speculiger. Lineage (NCBI taxonomy): Eukaryota > Metazoa > Chordata > Actinopteri > Beloniformes > Exocoetidae > Hirundichthys > Hirundichthys speculiger. The sequence goes on from JAGFBZ010000261.1 coordinate 2,387,304, forward strand.
GACCGGAGCCAGTTGTCATTTAAAAGTAGCCTCTAACACTCATTCACAGTTGTTAATGAACTCAAGCTGAGCAGTTTCACTGCCTCTTTGTTGTTAGGGGTTTCCATCTCATTTGACGATTTCCACTTTTGTTCCTCTTGATGGAGTGAATCATTACCAGTGACATGTACCCTCCCTCACAGAAACATGTTTTTCTTGAGTTGCGTTACCATAGTAGTTTGTAGTGCTGGGCGATATGGAAAAAAAATCATATATCACAATATGGACTATTTTATATCACGATAACGATATATATCACGATATACCATAATAAAGTATGTTTTTAGTTATTCTCTGAAAAGTTTGACAAAAATTTAATTGCTTACTTTTCAACTTTATTTTGAAAGGACATTTAGCTGAACTGTCACAAACATACATTTTAGTGCAGCAAAAACAGGTAGGTACAGAGGTACAGTAGCTTTCACATTTTTTTTTAAAGTGCACAACAGTTTCTGAGAGGAAAAACACATTTTTGCACTGAAGTTCAGCTATAAAAAATAAACACAAATTATTTTTCAACTTTCTGAAATCTGTAACCTTGTAGTGCAAAGTTTGCAAACCAATATAAAGTGTCTAAAGTAAACATCAGGTTGAAGAGAACTCTGTTTAAGGCATTAACCATGAATAAAAGTGCAAACATAAAAGGGCTACTTTGTAGAAGTAGATATGATTCTATCAAATTTCATTGCAGGTTATTTAATTACATATTTGCTGTAATAATTGATAAAATTAGGATAGAAACGATAGAAACGATATAAGAGAAATGGCACGATATACACTTTTATATTGTCCCCACGATATATATTGTCATATTACCCAGCACTAGTAGTTTGCATCTTAAGAATATTCAAGTTAAAAACATCAAATTGTCAATAAAAAATACAATTAGTCTAAAAGGTTGAAGAAACTGGATAATATTAAAGTATAAACACAAGTATGTTATGGTGTTCTTGGAAACTGATAAATATATAGCTAAATCTCCAAAGCTACAGTATCAGAGAGATGGGAAGAGAAGGAAAGGGACAACTAATGAAAATTCAAAACCAAACCACATCATGTGGCAAATATGGTGGAGGCAGCATCATGGTATGGGCCTGTACTGTAATAATCTGCTCATGTTCAGCTCAATGCTTCAAAACTCTTTGTCCAAATAGCTCTGGACCTAACTGTATCTGAGTCACTTTGCTACTTAATTCTTCATGTTTATGTCCATTGAAGGCAGGGCAAATACTAAAGCAATCCCTGACCTTTTGCTGAAAGCCGAGTTCTTCAGTATGAAGATGTGCGCTTCGACTCCTGTCAGATGACTCGTGTGGTGAGAAAGGGTTAAGAGGCTACACAGCCGGGTTCAAGTGGGTCATAGTGCAGCTTCAAGGATGGCTTTTATCAAGATACAGGCTGTGCATCATCGCTGTCTTTAGAAGTGGGATCACGTGGTTGCAGTTCTACAGATGGCTGTGTGGTGCTGGGTTTATCACCTCATTCCTGTGTTTGAATGCAGAAATTTTGTTATTCAATTTTAGAAGCTTGACTCATAAGTTCAATGTCTGTGTTATTCTGTTTGACTGGGACGAGGGTAATTAAATTTTAGAGCATTGTTCATAAACATTACATTAACAGACACCAGGCTCCTCCTTCCTGAGGTCAGGAATGACTGCAAGCTGTGATTTTTTTTATCAGTGACCAAGTATTTAGTCTGTCACATGTCTCAGAAAGAATTTTAGTCTGTAACTGTCTGGTTTAACAATTAGTCTTATCAGACAAACATTATGCTGCAGTCATTGGCCTTTATTTTTGGAGACCATGTAAGTTTGAACTTGTGCGCACAGCATGAGAATCTTGTACAGCAACATTAGAATTCTGGTTTAATGGAGAAGTTTATTGGTTGAAACACAGAAATATTGATCTCTTCAACAGGTTGATCTTTGAATGCAGTGCGAGTTGGATGCCTGGTGTATGTGGTGCTGTGCAGAGAAAATCTGTAGATTTTTGAAAGTAAAGGAAATGGATCTGGTTAATGATCTGAATTTAGCCAAAATGGACCATTCAGTGTTTCAGTTTAATCCAGAGATGACTTTGATCAATTTTGTTGCCATTCAGTTTAAAAATTTGGCCACCAGGGAGATGTGCTTGACCACCAAGGTCATTGGTCAAGCTCGAATAATCTTTGATCCCTCTTAATTTAGGCTTTAGATTTTTGGTGAAGAGAAGGGTGCAGAGGCCCAGGTTTTACTTCCGTCTCTGTTGTCTGGACATAAACCTGACATCTATTTCTGGTTTCCTGACATTTTGGCCCCTTTGAAGTCACATTATGTTTTTGGCCACACACACTCAGACCCTAGATTGCTTATTCATGAGCCTCGTCTCCAGACAGAGCTGGGTGCACACACTTGAGGCCATTGCAGTTCAGCTCATTTGTGTTGGCTCTTTGCTTGAAGCATTGTTTTGTTTCATTTTTAAGGACATATTGTGAATTACAGTTTCTAAATCCAACTGCTGCCTCCTCTTCGCTGTGGGATGAAATTGCGTTTTCTGGTCTTATGGCATTAGACCAGCCAGTGTTTGCTTTTCCTTCAGTGATGCTACGTCATGAGTATTCACTTAAACCTGATTTACCGCCTGGCTCTCTCTTAATAGCTGCTGTATTTCTTTATATTCCTTGACCGTGTAGTTTCCACTATGAATCTGTTTACAGCAACACTCAGTTGTTGTGGGACAGCATTCTTACATGATGAGACAATACAGATAGGGCTTTTTCTTTTTTATGACAAAAATACAGTCAAGAAAATAAGTGTACACTTGTCACTCCTCTCTTTTAAACAAACTCTCTACAGATCCATCACCCAATTCTTTCGTTCCTTTACCTCTTTGTTTGTCTTCTCATCTCTCTCCCCTCACAATCTTTCTGCGTCCTCACAGTATGTGGTTGGAGTCACGGGCGCTCTAGGATGAAGAGCCCGGGGCAGCGCACCAGGGACATCGAGCGGCAAGCTGGCTACCTGAGGCCCGAGCACTGCGTCCCTCCCCCACCCCGCAGCGGCTCAGGCACCATGTGGTTCATCCGCGACGGCTGTGGCATCGTGTGCGGCATCATCACCTGGCTCCTGGTCTTTTACGCCGAGTTTGTAGTGGTGTTTGTCATGCTGCTGCCCGCCAAGAATGTGGCCTACAGCCTCTTCAATGGGGTGCTCTTCAACGGCCTTGCCTTCCTCGCCCTTGCCTCTCATGCCAGGGCGATGTGCACAGACCCCGTAAGTCCAATTTAATTTAGAGAAGAAGATTTCTGAACAGGACCTATATACATGTTCAAACTGCATATTCTGTAGATTTTAGTCCTGTTGGTCCTCTGCATGTTTGTTTCAAAATTGTCACAGTGAGCACAATTACAAAGTATCTGTAGTGACATAAACAGATTAATTCCTTTTTTTCCCTCCCCTCACTTCCAGGGAGCTGTGCCTAAAGGGAATGCAACCAAAGAATTCATTGAAAGCCTGCAGCTTAAACCAGGGCAAGTAGTGTACAAGTGTCCCAAGTGCTGCAGCATCAAGCCTGACAGAGCTCACCACTGCAGGTAAAGAAAGAAACAACACAGATGGCACTGCAGATTGTTCAAGTTACTGGAGTCTGCTGTGACTTTCCCTCTGGGAACTCCTGTCCTCCTCTGTTTGTTCCTGCACTGCCTCTCCTGCTTCCCCTGTGTGGAGTTTCTGTTTATTTTTTTCTTTTTTTAAAGACTACTTGTGCTGCAGTTCCCTAGAGACCCTGCAGCTTGATAATAGGCATTCCCTCTGCTCAGCTGTTTCTCTGGGGGCTCAAAGCGTGAAAAGCGCAATGACACCTTAGAGTAATTGAATTGCAAAGTCAGCGTGTCATTCTGTATCAAAGCTAAAGATGAAGCGTGAGTTTGAATGAAATGGATGATTATCATCTTCACATACTGAGATATTCTTGTGTGTGGCGCAGACAGCAGATAAACAGCAGTAGCAGGTTTGTCTCATAACAATATACCACACAGTGGGAGCGCTTCAAACATGAACTTGAGTAAACAAAACACATTCATGTGTCTTCCTGCTTACTTCAGAATGAATGAATAGCTGTTCAGCATGCAGTTACTTACAATCTCTTGAATCTGTCAGGGTTAACAGATAGGAGAATTACATGATTCGAGGTGGATTGGCGGGGCTGGTTTGTGTTACTGAGATACATGTGCTGTTATTTATTATAGCAAAGTTAAACATACTCTATTTTCAACCCTCTGCATTCCCACAGTGTGTGTAAACGCTGCATCAAGAAGATGGACCACCACTGTCCCTGGGTGAACAACTGTGTCGGGGAGAGCAACCAGAAATACTTTGTGCTCTTCACAGTGAGTCCTGGAAACAAGCACGCAAATTAAAATTAGGCTCACATTTGTACTTATCTAACAAAGTCTACCTGCTTAATATCATGAATAATACATTATTGGGTTCTGACTTGTCAAAAATAATGTGCAGCTGTCATGTTTGTGATGAATAAATAGTATTTTCGTTGACATTGCATCTGTGTTTCTGTTTTCAGATGTACATTGCACTAATATCCTTCCATGCTTTAATCATGGCAGCCTTCCATTTCCTTTTCTGCTTTGAAGAAGATTGGTCGAGTAAGTACTGTCTTCTATTATGGTGATTGAGGACAGAGACCAGAGGTTGCTGATTTTCTTCCAAACTGGCAACAAAAATAAGCCGTTATAAATAAAGGGTGAACGTAGCTTCTGGGCGTGAAAAATGAAGGCGATGTTAAGATGATGGAAATCTTCAACCAGAAGTGACTCTGTGATTATGGAAGAAAAAAGGACACAATTTCTCACCTGATTTTATTGTCTTGGTAAACAGTTTCTTAATGAGGAGCACCAACTAATAGATGATGCTTCAGTGGCTACATTCATCTTTAATGTACCAAAATGATTGAAAACCACCATTTAACAAAGTTTTGTTGTTTTTTGATGAGATGTAAGGCTCTTAACCATTTTAATTTTTCATCTGTATGATACTTTTGTAAAAGTCTCAGGGTTCACGGTTTTTTTTTTTTTTTTTTTCCTTTTAATAAACTATGTAAGGCTAGGTGTGATTTCAGAATGATAATCATTAATAAACACAATGCGGTCATCGTTAAAGTGCACCTCTGTTTTTGCTCTGAGTTTCATAAAATTCTTTCTCTTCCTCCAGAATGCAGCAGCTTCTCTCCACCAGCAACAGTCATCCTCCTCATCCTCCTCTGCTTCGAGGGTCTCCTGTTCCTGATCTTCACCGCAGTCATGTTTGGGACTCAGGTTCACTCAATATGTACCGATGAAACGGTGAGTGTCGCAGCAGGACACTTGACCGCTACGACTGCACTTTTTAACCTCTGCAGGCAGTTTCGTGACTTGGAAGTGTCGCAGTTTTGGACTGAGGTGCAAAATCAAAAACGGCAGCAAAAATTGAAAAATGAAGAGCATTTTTACAAAACGGACACAGAAAGGCTTCTCAGAATAGCATTTATGAAGAAAACACAGCCAAGAATGTTATACAATAATGTCATGTAATTCAAACGATAAACAAAAATGATGTGGATATAAGTCAGCAAAGTTGGGGACAAAATATTTGACTAAAGATGATGCGTCAGAGTTCAAATGTTTTATTTATTTAATTTAATTTTTTTTTGTGTGAAATGTCCTATGTGCTTTTGTGGCAGAGGTCTTGTTTTTGTTTTTACACTTCAGGGGCTGCTTAGTTGAGTCTCCTCAACATAAATTGCACCTTTGTTGTGTGTTGTATTTTGTTAACTGCACTTTTGGTTAAAAATATGAAACGTATCGCAAGATAGTGAAGGGGTGGACAGGTTTACAAGCCGGTAGTGAGACCAGAAGCTTATCTGTGCTACTGACCAAGTGAAAAGAAGCAGAGCTGAAAGTGTAGAAGCTCTCTTTGGCAGTGTGAGGATTAAGAACAAGCATGTCAGAGGAACAACCAATGTTGAAACTCTTTGGAGATATTGTAAGAGAAACTAGACTGAGATAGGTTGGGCACATAAACGGCAGTGATGGTGAATACACTGGTTGAAGGATGCTGCAGAAGAAACTGCCAAGTAGGAAAGAAAGGGGCAGTAAAGAAGATTTCTGGATGTGGTGAAAGAGGATACGCAGCTGTCTGGTGTGACAGGGGTAAATGCAGAAGGCTGGGTAAGATGGAAATGGGTAAAAGAAGAAGATGGTGAAGGGGAAGAAATATTCTCTGGAAAGTAAGAAAGGTTTTGGATTAGAAATGCCAGACTTGGGTGAACTTCAAAGCAGTGTGCAGTGCAGGTCCCTTCAGTTTGTGTATAGTAGCTGTGAGTCCTCAAAATGAAATGGAAATGATGAAGGATAATGCTTCTGAAATCAGGTTGTCCCCCCCCTCAACCAGAGAGTGCAGATGAAAGTCAGAGTGGGTAATCCACTTAAAGCCCTCAGCAGGGCTGAGTTCAATGCATTTTCTGCTCAAACCACCCACGACGATGACTCAGTGTAGCAGAATATTCACTAAAAGATTACAAATTTCAGTCAATTTCAGGCTAACGAAGCCTACCGTTATCAGTTCTGTTGTTGCAGCGTGTGCGTTGAAGTGCATTTATGAGTGAGTGAGTCACCTAAATCTGATTGAGACCTGTGAAAGAGAACACAAAATGCAAAACATGATTAATGTAGTCTGTTGGCACATTATATTTAAAGTAGTGATTACTGGTCATGCAAATTTCAACTGTCAGCCCTGCATGCAGCTTGCTTTGCTAACGTTTGGTTTTTACCTTTATCCCTGCAGGGCATCGAGCAGCTTAAGAAGGAGGAGAGAAGATGGGCCAAAAAGTCGAAATGGATGAACATGAAGGTGGTGTTCGGCCACCCGTTCTCTATAGCCTGGCTCAGCCCTTTTGCGACGCCTGACCACGGAAAGGCAGATGTGTACCAGTACATAGTGTGAATGCTGGACACTAAGCTGAGCACTGCTGTAGCGGACACAGACTGAACGATCCCACAATGGACACTCACTTGTTTTAACCATCCCTATATTTTCTTTCCCTTATGAATAATGGATGTTTCAGGTTGTTCTGTTGTACGCTTTTACATAGTTTTTCTTCTCTAGTCGTTCATCTTTCTATCATGTCCCTCTTGGTGCTGACTGAGATTAATGAGGTGGTACTGCACGACAAGGCTGTGCGAGGAAATGAAACATCTCCGACTATGCCAAAAACAACTTGACAAGTAGCATTTCAGAGTTGGCGGTATCATCCCAGGAGACCGAGCTGTCTCTGCTGGAACACAAGTTTCTGCAGGAGGTCTTAAGCGTGGTATGTCTAAGTAATTTGAACTAAAGTCCAGAAAGTTTTCCTCAACGCAGCGTAATTCAGGTGCTGAGACGAACATCAGGGACCAGATGCATAAATGATGAGTTAAAAAAATACCAAAACATATGCAGGCACCTTTTTGTAAACAAACTAGTATTGGTGAAGACTGTGCGGTGAGGATTTGAATACAATGTTGACGCCTTTTAAGTATGAATTGGTGGGTTTGTGAGAGTAGGAGCGACAGCAAAGATTATAGTAAAAACAGGTTTTATGCATCTAGTTCCTAGTCTTGTCTTGTAAATGCTGTCATGGTCATCTCTTCATTTGCTGTTTTGGTGTCTTTTCCATTAGTCTTTTGCTGAAAGCTGCAGATGATGCCTTAGAAAAGTGCATTAATAAGTGCTGGCATCTTGCATTTTTAAAGGGGACATATGACTTGACAAAAAAAAAAAAAATCTAAATCTCCACCAAAATTCAACTCTGCTTTCATTTAGACCTCAACAAAATGTGTGAACTTTCTTGGTGGAAAACGATTCCGTAATATGTCTCCTTTAAAAATAATTCTATTTATTTGCCTTAATGTGACAATCCAGGTTCACGCTGTTTTACTCCATTAGAGGCGAGGCTGTTGAACCCTTCTTTGATGGGTGGCATTCATGAACGCACTTTTGTTTGCAGTTAAAGCCCTTCTCGTGGCATGCTGGAAAAATTAGTACTAGTCACGTAAATAAGATTTGATAGCGTTTTCATTTTATCGTGAAAACCAGCGAGGAGAAAAAAAAATCAACAGAATCACAGATTTGTTGATAAGCAGTTTGAATTGTGCTTGAGTACCAGGAAGACATGATATATGTATTCAGTTTATGACAACAGACACTACAACATCTCTGCTACCAATATGTTTGATGATTTCTTTGTTTAAGTGAATATCAGACATGCGTAAGCTCCATTGTTTATTCCAGTGATATAGCTCCAAGGTGGTGCTCTTATGGACCACATTATGATCAAAGGGTTTTGGCCCTTCCCATGTCTTCATGGAACTACCTACCTGTCAACATAAAATGAGGCTACTGTCTGGAAATGTAAATGTAGACTCTAGTTACACGTCTTTTGCTAATGAAACCTTAGCCCTTGATCATGTCAGGGTTTGACTAAATACATTTTTTTGAGAACTGTTGCTGTAAAACTCTATTTATATGTGGTCTCTCAGCAACAAACTTTGACAACACTGTAGGCGTAAAAGTCTCTTGCAGAGTTTTAGGAGCCACCAGGCAGTTAAACCAGCATGCTTTTATTTAACAACCGTATGTGCTCAAGTCTCTTTGCTCAGTAACCATCACCAGCGTAGATGGACATGCAGGAAATATAGCAATACACACCGCTCTGGAGGAGAACAAATGCCTTACAGGATGAAATGAGTCAGATCAGGTCTGTGGAGACTGTTACCACACCTGGAAGACTTGAAATGCTTGTTTTGACTGTCAGAGTTGAAGGCTTTAATTTTTACATTACACATGGGAAATAGGCCACTTTGGAGCATTTAAAACTAAAAATGCCTTTTTTTTTTTTTCTGTGTTTGAAAGCCTTACTGTAGTTGAAGACATGTTTTCGAGATTAATGCGCGTAGTTTGAATATATGTGTTGCAAAGAAGGGACGAAGTATTGAAGTTAGCATTTCATGAGCAGATCGTCATCAGGAATGACACTCTCTTATAGGCTTTTAAATGTTTTTACCTTTTTAATTGTCACCATTTATGTTGAGAAGCAGCAGGGTTACACAGTACACCAGCTTTGTTTCCTTTTTTTTTTCCCCTTCAAACTATTTGTGTTTCAATGTGGTCACACATGAATGTTTTTTTTTTCTTTTGACTATTATTTAAAGGGATAAATAAACTGTGATTGACACACCTTGTGTTTCAGATTTATTACCAATAAACTAGGGTGGAAATGTTTTGATTGAAAGAATTTAAAGACTTGAAGTGACATTTAGTTGTTTTTTTTTTTTTTTTGGTTTGTTTCTGTTTTCATTTTTGTAAAAACACATTCTGCCGTTATCATTACCAGAAGCCAGTCACATGACCGTTGTGACGGGGTTCTGCTGTATTGACACATTGTATTATGGGATGTAGACGGGCTGGCTGCACACCCTCCAGCTATTTTATTGGATACTGGTTCATACAGCATGCTACATTTTGGAAAAATTAGTATGTGCTAGCAGGTGATTAATGGTTTTATTTGCAAGAAAAACATTTTTGAAACTATACTACACTGCCAGTGTATACTGATTTTGTCTAAATGAATGTAGAATGTAGTATGAACAATCTCATATTTATCTCATACTGTCATCTATGTCTGCTTATGACATTTGAGCAACATTTGGACTACACAAGTCATAATTAAAGCAGCACAAGACTTTATGTTAAATGATCTGTTTCCAATTTAATTTGAAGGACTATTTATTTACTTTTTGGTAGCGTCGCCTAGCTCTTGCCATCTCCCGTCCCTCCTATCAGCAAGAACCAGCCAAAGTAACTTTGAAGTCCTGTCCTGGTGGTTTCTTGCAACAGCAGTATATCACTTCAAGGCAGTACGTTCGACATAAACAGCGATGAAACTAAATCTCACAGGTACAGTGGTCATCATGGCAGAGGCAAGTAGGAGACAAAAAAATGAGGAACTGACTGAGAAAGAGGCCAAACAAGTGAATCTTGGACAGCTTTGTAAAAGCAACTCAACCTCCACGTCCATAGGTTGAGCTACTTGAGCTAAAAATTGAAAAAAAAAAAAAAATCCTCTGTGCTGCTTGAAGTTGGGCTCACCTCAGGGCACATTTGACCCGAATAACACTTGGCAGTGAACCATGAATTACAAGAGCAGCACAGAAAACCCAAATGTGTCCACTATCACATACTAATGTATGGAAAGGTCATTTTAAGACAAAAGCATGCACATCACTGTAACAAATACCATTTGGCTTTCTGTACATAAGTGAAAACTGATATCAAGCTGTCACTGATTTTATTTACGATTTCCAGGCACAGCATGCCCACAGAATCAATTTTATTTATTTGGTAAAGGCATTCTCACAGAACTGACTGAGAAGCATTATTTGATGCAATGATCTCTCTAAAACTCCAGCAAAACAAGCATGTTGGAATAGCTACATGTCTACTGGGATTCTTGCTGTGCAAGAACATAATGGTTTTATTCAAGCTTGAGCACGATGCTGCTGGACTACGATTTCCAATTTAACAGGTTATTACTTGTTGTGCTCACACAGAATGAGTTGGTGTCTCAATAAATTACACAAGGCTGGAACTGAGCATATTTTATTTAAAGCCACTCTGTGTAGCAACACCACATCTGACCACATAAGGACAGCATACCCCAAGTAAGTTAATGCATCAGCCCCTGGCATAAGGAAGTGCACCTCTAGTGGGACAAACTGATATGGCAACACGTGCCGGACCAAACCCCCTCATTAGCACAATACAGCAAATGGCTTTTTTTTTTTTTTTTTTTTTTTACAACACGGCAGATCTGTAGGCCTCCATGACGTCAGAATTGGTACTGCTACATAAAGTGGCTTTAAAGTAACATCACACGCTGGAGTTCAGAATGAGAAGATACAACAGACTGAGAACACCTGATATTGCTGCTTGTACCAGCCCTGCTGTAATCCATCACTCAGCTAACCTTTAATATGAGAGCCTTATCACATTTTTTGCTGTAGTCACATTAATGGGAATGAATGTTAGTAACATTATAGAAATCCTGGACAGCAACAGTTAGAAAGACATCTTGTACATTTGTGCGCTGCTGCTGAGGAATATTACAGACAGATATTACAACTACCATCATACATTTACAGCTCGGTTATGAAATGTGACTAAACAATGTATTCATGTAAAACACCGTTCAACAAAGAATTTTTTTTTCATCATTATGCAAATCTCTGCATACATAGTAGCTGATTTATATACTGAAAATGTCTATCCATATTCATTCAATGCTTTGTAGTTCCTCTCTGTTAAACACATCACAGTGTTATGATATAATTCAGCGTTACTCCACTGACAGCATCTGTGGGGAACCTCATGAAAAAGAGTGTTACAGATTATAATTCCTGAAAGGGAAAAAAAGGCAAATTAAGAAAACATAAAGCTCAAAAGGCAATCAAAAGGAATGTTTCTCACGTTGAAGAAGTGGCGAGCCACTGAAGTCACAAAATTAAAGAAGCACTTCACAGAAATCTGACTCTGATGTGAGCTGATGCTCCAGGATACTTCAGTGTGATTTATTCAGCCTTTTGTGCAGACATCTATGATGAAATGAAAGAGCAGCTGCCTCTGAATAAAAATACAGTATGTGTCATGCTTATTTGTAACAGTTAAAGTTCAAGCAATTAAGAAAGGCAAAATAAAAAGTCAACCCAGGCAGAAGGTAAATCCTGACCAGGGACGAGTCTTTCAGTGCTACATTAGTGGGATTATTACTTGTAAAAATACGAGTGCACTTCGTTAGCAGAGTTCTTCCGTTTAAACAGCGCCAAACACACACCGCGAAGTTGGTGCGGGATCTTTACAGTGTTATAGTAAGTGACAGAAACGTGAGTTTTAACAAAGCTAATGCAGAATGCACAGGCTCCTTGATGGTGACATCATGCACATAGCCAGTGGTAGTTGTAGTGCACAGTTCATGAACAAAACCAGAACCGACTTCGGATCAGATCCGCTTTTTAACTACTCAAATTATATTTCTATGTACTGCATTATCTAGCTCATCTACAGACTGTTATATAAAAGATGGACGTTGCCTCCCAGTCTGAAATTTTAAGCTATGCATTCTACCTAATGACCAGCAGGGAGCGTTAGAGTTGGCAGACTGTCATAAGAATTTGTGAAAAAAGTGATGCAACTTCTCACTTGATCAGTGATCTCATTAAACAGTTCCCTTACGGGTTTATGGTTCACATCTGGTTCTTTTAAATCTTGCACAAGATGTTTGTTTGTTTTTTTCCATTGTGTGGTTCCATTTAGAGTCAAATGACAGTAAAACAAGTAATGCTTTGGTATAGGATAACTTGCTGCTTGACAAGCTGCTCCATACAGGTGTGGGTAGTTTCTGTGGGTTTCAGACAAAAGCCACTTCTCTATTTTGATATTTATTTTAAAAATACCAAAACAGTAATTTGACAACAGTAATTCTGATGGATGATGTCACAGTGGTTACTTCCATCTTTTATATACACTCTAACAGGCTTTTCTTTTAAAAGTATAGCTTCAGATTCAGACTTTTACCTATTTCCCTTCTTCAGGAA